>OZ035858.1:8607673-9807673 GCA_964034905.1 Itoplectis maculator | reverse complement strand
CGCGAAGATTTATCTCGATCGACCTCGATGCAGTTTCGCGATACCATCGAGAAATTTTGATCCAGTGATCGATCAGATCGCGCTTCCGCCGGTAAACTCGATCCCGGATTATTGTACGCGAAAACCCTATTTTTTCATTCACGATAAAGAGCCAATTGAGTGGAATCGTGACCTTTAATCGTTATCGGCGTTATCAGTTACCGTTCGCTGATAACCCGCGCGATACAATATCCGCATTAGCGTGATTCACGATTCTCGCTCCGGCCCGCTTCTCATTTTACACGCGACTCGATATTACACTTACGCGAGCAAACAATTTTTTTTTTTTTTTTTCGTACCCCTCGAGCTCGATACGCAGTGGGCGGACAGCGTTGTATTATCTAAACGGAAAAAACAGGGGAATAATCTCGCGAACGGAATGTACCGGCCGCACTGGCTCATCGCTCGGAGCTATTCGAGCGGGAACCTCCGTCCGCCGCTGTACAATAATTTCGCCGCTTCGCTCGGTCCACAGTGCAGTTTCTCGCTTTTCCCTGTCGTTTTTTTTTTATCGATTCCAAATATACAATTTGCGCGACATCGCGCGATCCAATATTTGCTTCCACCTAGAAAAAAGATTACGCTCGTTCGTCTCGCGTCGCAAAAAAAAAACATCTCGGCCTTCGTTGACTAAGTGAATGATAAAAAAAAATTACAATCAAATAAAACTTCGAAAGACCGAATATAACGTTCGAATATAACGAACGAATATAACGTTCAGTGAAATAAACAAAAAATAAAAATATCCTAATATTTTAATAGTGTCGCAAAATCATATATTTTGGTAAACAAATGTAAACTATTAAAGAAAAAGATTTGTTTTACAAAACAATGTTTTGGCAGTGATAGAAAAATATAATTCACACAAATTAATCCTTCTGTGATTATTTCGCAGGCGCCAGCAGTGCAAAAAAAAAGTTTTATTAAAAAAAAAGTTTTGTTTTACAAAATAATGTTTTTGCAGTGATCGAAAAATATAAATCACACAAATTAATCCTTCTGTGATTATTTCGCAGGCGCCAGAAGTGCAACCGGAAGCCGAGGCTCGTGATGCGCGCCAAGTGGTGCAGGATCTTCGAGTCAAGGACGCCGAGCCGAGTCCGGAAGCGGAGCGACGCGCGGACGCCAAAGTTTCGACGCCCGCCGACGACGACGACGCCGAGTCCCCACCCGGTGGCAGCGACGCAACGGCCCCGGGGGCTTCAGGTCCCACGCCGGGGGCCCCTGCAGAGCCGTTGTCGGCGGATTTGCCGACAGTCCCGCCACTCGGAGTTCTGCCATATCCGACAGCGGGTCCGCCGCTTCTCGTGACCGACTCGTGGCGTCGGGCGAACACGAGCCTCGTCGTGGCGGAGATCCCGACGCCGCC
Organism: Itoplectis maculator; assembly: GCA_964034905.1. Classification (NCBI taxonomy): domain Eukaryota; kingdom Metazoa; phylum Arthropoda; class Insecta; order Hymenoptera; family Ichneumonidae; genus Itoplectis; species Itoplectis maculator. The sequence goes on along the minus strand of OZ035858.1, from coordinate 9,806,265 downwards.
GAGCCAGGAGTCGTCGAGTGACAGTGTCTTCACGGATCCCGAGGAGATTCTCGCGGGAATGGTCGCCGGTGGCGAAGCGGCCATCGGCAATCAACACCAGCAGCAGCATCAGCATCATCATCATCAGCGACAGCACAGCGAGCACCTGCTAACGCCCGGGAAACCCGCGTCGCACGGCAGAACCGAGCGAGCCGAAAAAAGCGCGGCAAAAACTAAGACCCCGAGTTCCGGACATCTGAGCCACTTCACGCTGTCCCGACACCGGAAGATCGAGCTCTCGCCAGCCTCGCCGCGACTCGGTGAGTTAACAACGCGCATCGCCGCCTCGAACTCGCCACCGGCGAGCTCAGCTCTCGGCTCTGACACACGAGAGGATACATTTGGCTTTGTTACGCGCGCACACGTAACTACGCAGCCGATTTATCCGCTTGATAACCGGGGAAAGTATACGCGCGTTGGTCGAGCGGATATTACGCTTGGGGAGGAAGGGAAAAAATGGGAAAGGGACCCACCGAAAAATTGGGCACGCTACACTAATTTTTCGTTGGCTCGCTTCCTTCCGGTAGAATTTAGGAATTTATTTGGTGCACGATTTAGTGATATAATTTCTGTGTAAAATTAGCTGAGGATTGTTTTAGATTTTTTTATCTGTTATTTTTTTTTGCAAAAAACGTTTCGTTGTTATGGAGTAAATTAACAGTAGTGTCAAACGGCATTTATCCGCTTGATAACCGGGGAAAGTACGGGCGTTGGTCGAGCGGATATTACGCTTGGGGAGGAAGGGAAAAAATGGGAAAGGGACCCACCGAAAAAATTGGGCACGCTACACTAATTTTTCGTTGGCTCGCTTCCTTCCGGTAGAATTTAGGAATTTATTTGGTGCACGATGTAGTGATATAACTCCTGTGTAAAATTAACTGAGGATTGCTTTAGATTTTTTTATCTGTTATTTTTGTTGCAACAAACGTTTCGTCGTTATGGAGTAAATTAACAGTAGTGTCAAACGGCGGCGATAAAATGTTTGAACATTATTGCTGGCTACTCTCGCAGCTGCCGTTCCATGTGTTTGTCAATAGAGAGAAACACGAGGTCGCGTCAAGTGGTAGCACTAAGTATCGGGGATTATCTTGACGTCGGACCACGTGACAACGTTATGCTAATTATAACGTAATCGCCGTAGTGTATACGACTATTATTATCAAATGTAGCAATTACAAGTCGACCAATCGTAGGCGGCGAATGAGACGATTTATCACATTGGTCTCGCTGCTGTAAACACAAACGAATACGAATCGACGTAGTGTCTGTTGCTAAGAACTTGCGCATGTAATACGATATTTCTCTGTGTCTCTTCTCGTGTCTTCTCAGTTATTCGGCTGCCGTCGCGAGAAACGTTCGAGTATTCGCGATTTAAAAAAAATTATCCCTGTGTCTCGTGTAGTGGGTTTTTTATGTTTTGTAGTCTGTGTAAAATGTTTTTATCGGCGGAAAATAGTGATTTTTCGCTTCCGCTTGCGATATTTTCGGGAGCACCCGGATTAAACGCGAATCTCTGACGACTATGCCGTTTTGTTGCCCGTTGCTGCCGTTTCACGCGCTACAACGACGCACGATGGTGTGGTACAGGCGCCGAAATGCTCGAAGAAATCCTGTCGCGACGCTCGTTGTTCCAGGAGCCAACTCGCCGCTGGAGTCATCGCCGCTGCAGCGCCGATACAGCGCGACCGAACAGTCGCCCAACGGTTGCACCGTACTGCGCCGAGTCGCCAGCTTCACTCTCGACCGAGCGACCCTCGACGCACGCGCCAGCCCGAAGCCCAAATTCCCGGCACAAAAGCTCGATCCGCGACTCTCCGAAAAATTCGAAGGTGAGCTACGAAAACGCGCTGAAAAATCAGCGGCACTCTTGTTACAATAAATTAACAGCATCTGCGGTTATAAAAGTGCATTAAATTGCAGTGGGATTCAATGAGAATCAACGAGGAAAATAATACCAAAACCAAATTATATTAGGATTATAAAAATACACAAACACTTTTATCCATTGAATTTATGTCGGCAGCCCGTCGAGTGCCTCATCGTGGTCAACGATTTAGAAAAATTTAGCAATACGTCAAAATACAACGCCAAAATACCGACAGCAGTAGACGCGCGATCGGTGTATGGCTTCGGCGACCTCCCAAGTTAAGCAGCTTGACTCGCGGTCAGTACTTGGATGGGTGACCGCTTAGCCACGCACCAATTTGCGCGTTTACTGTTGAGCGGGAGGCAGTTTTTCTGACTTTCTGATGTATTCTCATACAGCAAAAAGTCAGTAAAATATAGCCGCCTGTATCGGCACAGGTTTTCCGCAGTTTCCCTACTGCGCAGTTTGCCCGGAGTGCAAATGCAATAAATGCAATAAATGGAAGGGGATGAAAGGGAGTGGGGAAAAACGTAAAAGCCTGAAGAAGGCATACGCAGAAATCAAATAACTACTGCTCATACTACAACGCCAAAATATTTTCGATACAAAAAAATATACAAATACACTCTTATCTATTAAAATTAATGTCAGCAGCCCCGTCGAGTGTCTCCACGTGGTCAACGACCGGGACGCGCGCGCACTGTGCATATCTCCTTATCGTGCGCGGTTGCAAGCGATATTTTTACGATCTCCACGCGCGTGTCTTTAAATCGCTTACGTGTGCGCGCAGGGGCAGTTTGATCGCGCCGACGAGATTACAGCCGCGGGACTATCGACGGTGGATTACGCGGCGCGGACGATCGGGACAACAACCGAGTGGGATCTCGCGCGCTCCTCGACGCTCGCCGCCTTCTACGTGGGAGTCTGCGTTTCCTCGCCGCGCTGGAAGTCACGCGGCGCGCGGTGTCTGTTATTCGCCCGACGGCACCGATGAAAACACGGCCCTCATCGTCGTCGTCGCCGTCGTCATCACGATAAGACGTCGATAGGAAAACGGGAGAAGCGGATTTTTCGCCGCGCTCGGAGCGGATTTTTCGTCCGGCACGAGTCCTGCGCACGTTTCGCTCCGCACGGATCGCGCGTTCTCCGCGTTTCGCTCGCAGTCTTCCGCGTGCCTCGTTGTCCTCCGGCGTTGCGTGCGCGTCGAGTAGCCTCTCATTCGCATCCCCGACGGACGATTACGAGGATTCGCGGTGCGTGAAGCGTGTTTCTTTCGAAACGGCACAGAGCGCCGCGGCTCGCGACTGCGAACACGTGTACGCAGCTTGCGCGTGCGCGCGCCGCCGCCGCCGCCGCTGGCAAATTGCCGTAATCATGTATCTGCAGGACTGTCAATTTGCAAACGAGGATATCGCGACGTGCGCGCTGAATTGCCGAGGTATTTCAACCCGGGAAGCGACGGGATAACGATGGAATTGATGCTCTGACAGCGTGTAATGAAATTAATCGACTTGTCGAAAGATTCAAACGTCAAGAGGGACACAGTAACTTTTTTTATTATTAAAAAAAAAATGTAGAGAGGTTTTTAATTTTAAGTTTGCCGAACACAGTTTGGCTCTGTCCGCTGCGCTTTCTGTGTAATTATTGTAGATGGAGATTAATTGCTTCTCGAAAAGTCTTCACGTTGAAATATCTGTCCCTCTCGCGAGTCGCGCTGTAATATTCAAGTTGATCTCATTCTGAAGAGTTTACACTTTCTTTTACCTCACGGCGCGCGCTACACTTTCTACCCACGCGGGATTCTTATCGCCGATCCTGTACGTCCGCGCATCAATTATACTTACTCTCCTCGGGCGAACAACCGGCGTAATGTGCATCTCCGAATTGGAATATTCATAACGTGGATTCGACGGTAATCACTTTTACGTCCGCGCGCTCGACCGTTAGAAATTTCGAAACGCGGCGGGGAGAGAAGAACGAGGAATAAATCATCGATAGTGTTTTATGATAATTCGCCGAATAAATTAGAATACGAGTCGGACCGGTGTAGACGACAGGAGGAGATCACAGTGGCTTGTAAAACGCGACTGTACACGGCTTTTATAACTCATTGGTTCGTGTGTGTGTTTGTGTTTTTTTTTTCTATTTTTTCTTCTTGCTGTGGACTCGAAAATCGCGTCATCCTCGCGCAACGAGCGACCGTGCGACAAAACGCTTTCATACGATACAAATGCTGCGCGACGATAACCGCTATCTCGCTGCTCTCTGCGCTGTTTTATATCTCAAAGACTCGGGCGACTATCTAGCCCGAGACACAATATACGCGGGCACGCACGACGCGTTAACGCGAGCCGCTCGCGCGCTCGAAATCTGCGAAATTACACACTGTAATAAACACCCCCACCGCGCCGGCGCTGAATGCACGCTCTGTGCGGTGTCGCGTTGCCTCATTTGCGTGAAGCAGATCTCGGAATATCAGGAGCCCAGCTCACGCTCCGATTATTCTTGCGCAGCGACGACAGTACGGCGCTCGCGTTATTATCACGATGAGATGTGCGCGCATAGGTTCAGTTCGGCTCGCGAATTATTCCCAGCGTAAAAATCGTGCTCGCCGGTTTTATAAATAAAACAGACTGTATCGATTAATTAAAAAAAGAAGTATAATAGCGAGGCAAACGATTCTCGAAGGACACTAAAATAAATGAATAATCATTTGTCGCACTAAACATTTTTTTTTTTTTACAAAAACCAATTATTTAAATTCGAAAAAGTGACATTAAATTAAATAATTCTACGAGAGGACAATTAAATAATCAAACAGTGGAATAAATCAGGGGAAAAAAGCAATTTTTTTTGTGGCTGACTGTGTCAAGTAATTTTATACTCAGTCATAATCTCCACGCGCGCCGTTTTCACGGTCAGACGAAAAGAGTATGAAAATATATTTCAGCTCGTAGAACGTGAGGTCCGTTAGGCAGTTCTCGTAAATAACTCGAGGAAAAGAGGGAGACAGAGTGAGGGGAAGGGGGGGGGGGGGACATAACGAACTTAAAACTTAAAAGTATTTTCGGGTGGCCGTGGCGGTCATCGAGGCAGGAAGAAGCCGAAGAAGCAGGTGTCTTCGGCGTCGAAGCCCCTTTTCAGCTTCTGCCGGTCAAGAGAGGCAGCACCGACCGCGCTCCCCCTCGCTGCTGGTCATCGTAAATTCGTGGCCATAAGTACCTGTCGAAGTATCTCCGAGAGACTAGCCAGAAGACGCGTCTGAGAATCGTGAAACGGAATAACATCAACGGGTCCAACGGGTCCCGGCCAGGACTCGCTCATTTAGAGTGCTTTTAGAGCTCGACCGACAACATCTCCTTCGGCAGCTCCTGTCGCTATCAGTGAATTTTCGTTTTCCAACTGGACTTCAAACGGACCTCAATGTCCAAACTCGAGCTAAATTCCAAGACAATTTCATACTCGTTAAATATTACAACAAGTAATAATAAATGTTAACAATCGAATAAAGTTTAAAACAAATTTTTAAATCATCAATAATGATTGACATAGTGAATTCTGTAAATAGTCAAAGAAAGTTTGTTTCACCGAGTCGATGACGTGCAGAGAAATATGGAGTTATCGGAATCCTCCAGAATCGCGGAAATGTTTTTACCCGTCGGTGAGTGTGGATTTGTAATTGTGATTCCGCGGATGTGCAGATGGTATTCGGGTCGCGCGTTGATTAAGGAATAAATTTGCGCTAAAAACTGCGTTGAAGTATGTGCAGCGTCGAGAGCAGATGCGCCGAGGAAAGCGCGGAAAAACCAGTGGTGTTTCCGTCGAAGTTTCTCGGGCTGGTTTCTCCCGTCTGTTCTGTCTCCTTTTCCTCGGGAAAATTGCTCTATTAAGCCTGAAGATCTGTTTATGGTCACAATTCACGCTGTGGAAATTACATCTTGCTAGTTATTAAAGTCACTGATAAATCATTGCGAAACAGATTCCAATTTGATAATGGAATGATTATCTGGCAGTTCCAGGTCAGGAGTAAATGGAAAAAGTGGCTGCGTACAGTCATCATCTAAAAATATAACAGCTCATTCTAGACTTTATTATAAAATAATAGAAAGGAAATATTTTAGTAATAAAAAATATGATTAATTATCTGAAATTTCGTGTGAATAAAATGATTATCCTTGTTTTTACAGGTCACCATCTAGTCAATTGGGTGGCATCAGGAATCCCCGAGAATCTGCGGAATCAGCTGACAGATGTCGATCTCAACAAGTTCAGTGCCTCGTTTTGCGCTCATCTCATGGCAGCCGGTGTGCTGAAGCCTCTCGACGATCGGGGCAGCACGAAAAATATTAATTTCACAGTAAGTTTTTTAAATATCCAAAAAAATTGAATAAAAATTAAATCGTATGCACAATGTGACGATCTTTTATAAAATTCCAGCCGGATGAAACTTATTGCTGGGCGCATCAGGATATCCCAGCGTTGAACAAAGTTTCGTCGTCCAAGGGAAACGGCGAGACGACGTATTCGCCCGACTATCTTCGCAGCCTCGAGGACGAATTGGCGAGTCTGCGCGGCGAAGTGCAGAAGCTCCGGAAATTGCTTCAAGACCCGTCGAAGAATGCAGAGAACGGACACGCGCAGTCGTCGCACCGCGACTCGTTGCACGTGCCGTCGAAGACGACCTCGAGTTCTCCGATGTCAAAGGTCGACACAACCTCCTCGTCGGACGCGGCGGGAAATTCCCTCGAGAGCGGAAGGTTCACCGCGAGTTCCATCGACATATCGCCCATACAATCGGAGAAACTGAATTCCTTCAGCTCGGTCGAGGACTCGCGCAACGAGGCGACGACACAGTCGAGTCTCTGGCCGATTTCCGAGGTCGACAGATCCTACGACGACGTCGATCCTCAGACGGTGAAGAGAGTGGCGACGAGATCGACGAGACTCGAGAAGAACGAGAAAAACGGCCACGACGAGACGGACGACAGTATCGCCGGTCTTGCGTCAAGAATAGGCAAGATAAATCTTCACGACAGCGCGACCAATGCGCGCGGCGCCGAGAACGGTTTGCATATCACGAGGGACGATGTCAATCGCGTGAACGACGATACGAGGGAATTCGCCGAAAATCCGGTGCCCGTGGATCCGCGTAAACGTCTGGAGTTTCCCGAAAAAGAGGATGACGCGAGTGACAGTGAGACGAAGACGGTCGAAAAACGAGTTTCCAACGAAACCGGAATTGCGGCTGTGCAAATGTCGGGTATTAATAACGATGTGACCGCACCGCCGCCACCTCCGCCACCTCCACCCATGCCGGATGTTGTGGGACCATCATCCTCAATGCCTGAAACGACAGGACCTCCGCCTCCACCGCCTCCTCCTCCCCCGATGCCAGAAATGACAGGACCTCCACCTCCTCCACCTCCTCCCCCGATGCCAGAAATGACAGGACCTCCACCTCCCCCTCCTCCCCCCATGCCAGAAATGACAGGACCTCCACCTCCTCCTCCGCCACCGATGCCAGAAATGACAGGACCATCTCCTCCTCCTCCTCCCCCTCCCCCGATGCCAGAAATGACAGGACCTTCACCTTCACGTCCTCCTCCTCCTCCTCCTCCTCCGATGCCGGGTATGGCAGGACCCCCGCCTCCTCCCCCGATGCCAGGTATAGCAGGACCTCCGCCTCCTCCCCCAATGCCTGGAATGGCAGGACCTCCACCTCCTCCCCCAATGCCTGGAATGGCAGGACCTCCACCACCTCCTATGCCTGGAATGGGAGGACCTCCACCTCCTCCTATGCCTGGAATGGGGGGTCCTCCTCCACCACCGCCGATACCAGGTATGGCGGGACCTCCACCGCCACCACCGCCACCAGGACTCGGTGGCTGTCCGCCTCCACCGCCGCCGCCAGGCAGTGGATTACATCCCGCGCCGCTACCTGCACCTCCCGTCGGGGGATGGAATCCACCGGGCAGAGCAGGTACGATTTATTTTAGCAGGAATTTCGAGCAGATTTGAAAATATCCTGTTGAAGAAAAAAAATTAACTTTCGTGCAGTTCTAATGCAAAGGATTGTTGCGTTTGCAGTTATGAGGAAGCAGCCCCTGTCACTTGAGGTTCCCATGAAGCCGCTTTACTGGACGAGGATACTGATCCCCGCCGACCAAGTGCCTAAAGTCACCGTCGAGAGTCCAGAGTCTCCGCCACAAGTAAGTATTTGGAAAAATGTCTGCAAATGAAAATAACGAAATGCTGGAATTACAATTGTTCGATTGATTTGACCAATAGGTTCCTCTCTGGGCGGAAATCGAGGAAGAGAGAAATCTTAATCTGAGGGAATTCATTGATCTATTTTCGCGCCAAGTGGTCGAACGAAAGCCGACGATAAAGAAGGAGGAATCCGACAAGCCGTCCAAGATACAACCGGCCAAAATTCTCGACTCCAAGAGGTCGAAGAACGTCGGCATTTTGGAAAAGAGCTTGAGGGTCGATTTCAGTGAGGTGGAGAACGCTGTCTACAATCTGGATACCAGTGTCGTGAATCTTGAGGCCCTACAACAAATCTACGAAATCGTGAGTGGTCGCTTTTCTCACAGTTTTTTTCTTACGCTTTTTCGCAGTTTTCAACTATTTTTTATTTTTATTTACTTAACTTAATTTTCAGATGCCAACGGCGAAGGAACTCGAGGAGATAGCAGCTCACGAAAAAGAACATCCGGAAATCCCTCTTGATAGGCCCGAGTTGTTTTTGAAACAGCTGTCAACCATTAAACATTTCACCGAGAGAATAGCTTGCCTAATGTTTCAAAACGATTTTCACGACGCTATATCCACGGTATCGAACAAGCTCACGAATCTTCGATCGACCTGCGAGTATCTTTGTAACGCACAATCCTTGAAAAGGGTAATGGCACTAATATTGACACTCGGAAATTATATGAACGGTGGCAATCGTATGCGAGGCCAGGCCGACGGTTTCGGCCTCGAGATACTCGGTAAATTGAAAGACGTCAAGTCGAAAATGCCGGGCGTTACGTTGTTGCATTACGTGGTAAGGGCCCGATTAAGCCAGGAGGGCGATTACAGCTTTGATGAACTGTTACCATTGCCGGTTCCAGAGCCTGCCGATATAGAGGCGGCTTCGACAATCAATTTCGAAGACATTTCGAAGGAACTCGACAGGCTCGACAGAGAACTTCAAAGTATGTATCACGCAGCTTTACACAATAAAAAAAAATAAATAAATATCAGACAAATTAACGAAGTTTGTTTTTTTTTTAAGATTGCAGGAAAAAGAGCGCAGTGGTGACGGAAGCTAATCCGGAAAACTCGAAACCTTTTCGCGAAAAGATGGAATCATTTTTCGACCGTGCGACTACCGAATTGGCCAACGAGAAGGAAAGTTTTCTGGAAGCCAGAGCAAAGTTTAAGGCCGTAATGCAGTTCTACCAATTCGTTCCGAAGGGCGCTACTCTCGACACGGCCGATCCCAAGGATTTTTTCCTACTGTGGCTGACTTTTTGTAAAGATTTTAAGGTATGTGAGACCGGATATTAAATTTCTATGATTATTCCAAAAAGTTACCGGGTTTTAAAAAAATGTTTGCACTTCGTTTAGGACATTTGGAAGAAGGAACAGCAGCGGATTCGAAAGGAGCGAATCGAGACAATACGGATAAGATTGGAGTCAAGGGGGCGGAAGGTGGTAGCGACGAAAAAGGTCCCTGGAGGATTGAAAGACCGGCTTCAAAAAATGGTGGGAAAGTGGTAGGCGAAGCGGTATAATAGAAACAAGACTTTAAGAGCACAAATTGAGACGAATCGAACGCTAGTTGTAATAGAGAAACCAAGAAATCAATGTGCCGCGCGCGATAACGAATGTCGGACGAATCTCTCGTTGATTTTTATGAAAATATCTATTTTTTGCCTTGTCCTTATTTATTTAAAAGAACTATTGTAAATTATGTTTCGTTCAGTCAAATCGTTGCACAGACCTTGAAAAATCTAAGTTATTAGTGTCTTGACTGTAATGCGTATATGAATTGTTTATATTATATATTTATATATCTATCTGTATTCTAGTTTTTTGTTTGATGCGTTTTTACACTGAAACCTTGTGCTATTTTTTGTTATCAGAATGTAATGTAGATTTAATATTTATTGAACAAGATAAAACGTTTAATAAAGATTTTTTACACGATCCATGTATCTTTACTTGATCCGCGTATTCACCCTATGAGAACCTAAAGAAATATGGACCTCTCTTACTGACATAATCAATTTTATTCGAAGTGGAATTGCAGGATTCTTAGGACAGGAACTGAAAATAAAATCCAGTCATTTAAATATATATATATATATATCTATATATATGTATATTTTCACAGCGTTATTAGCGACATTACAGAATTTTACAATATAAGGCGAACCAAATAATTCGTGTAAATGTTAATACATTAATTGCATTAGAAGGTAATAATAATATTCAGGGACAGAGAAAAATTCTGTTGTTATTATTAATCGCATTCGTGAAATAAAAAAATTGGAAATGTCTTTTAGCGTTCGTCGTCCCGCGCAGAGGGGCTTGCGGGTGGTAACCCGACCCATCCGCGGACGAAGATTCTCGTGTTTTTTTTGTTTTTAAATATAATATTCGCTTATCTATTATCTCTAAACTTAATTCAAGTTCTTTGCAACTTGGATGACACGCAAACAAAAGAAAAAAAACGTCATGTCAACATCGAGCGTGGACGTTGCTGAGCGCGTACAAAAAAATTGCATACACGATTTGTGCTATATGAACGTAAAACTAAGTTTGATTTCATCGTAACATTTTTCTTTTTTCTTTTACCGGCGCTCGACGCTCTGGATCTTTGTCCCCAAAACCTGTAGGAACGAAGCTTTATAAGCGCGTCAAGCAATGTTTCTGCTGAGCAAGAGAACGAACCAATATTTACACAATATATTCTCTTACCCACAACCCAATTTATACTGTGCTCTCTTCTCGATCACGGAAAAAAAACAAAGCTAGTAAAAATGAAAATAAAATAAAAATAAAACAGACAGTGGAAATATTCCTATGCAATATGCCATGCGATGGTGTCCTGTGTGCAAGGAGCAAAGAAACTAAATGAAAAGTAAGAATAGTATTAAATAACATCCTACAAACACTCATATATACTATCGGCTCCTACCGCATAGGAGCGTTAATCGTATCATTATAGTTTATAAAAACGAGTATATCTAGGTAGCCTAGATTGCCAGAATTATACGTTAAATTCTCTTTCAGTAATGAACATGAGTGTGCCAATTGTAGTTCCTTCGTTTTAATATATTAAAATTCGTAACAATAAAGGCGCAACGCGAAGGATCGTCCCCGAGCAGCGACGTCCCAAGTCAATTTGATGTTATATTTATACCCCGAACCGGATACGTCGCTTTCGAGCGACGAACCGTCGCGTTTGCGCCCTCCTATCTAACTACAATTAGTCGAACTTTAAAAAATACGTCTTCAAAGTTGTTTCCGTTCGAAATAAAGAAGAAAAAAAACGTTCGCGTTTCACTGGTTTCGTAGAGGCACGACAACCACGTGTCGTCCCCTTTGTCGTTCGAGTGACGAAATAGATTATTATAATTATATAAATGGCATTCAAATCATGATCTCGATTAATCGGCAAAGCTCCGCGAGCTTTTTGCCGTCGACGGTAAATACTTCAGGACTATCAGGCTCGTCCTTGCAAAAAGAAAAAGAAAAACTTGTTGGCCATGTTTGCTTAATAAATCGCTTTGTTTTCGTGGGCGAAAGCCACGAAAATATCTTTCTTCGAATACTTATTTATCGCACGCGTCACTTGGTGACATGCGCGAGAGACTTCGATCGATCGAGGCTCGGCGCGAGTCTCTTTCGACGAAGTAAAGTCTCCCTATCCGTATAGATTTGACTTTTTGATTTCTAAAAACGAAAACGGATCATATCCACCCTACGTTTAAGCACTGTATCTGCTATATCTTCTCTATCTCTGCGGTAACAGTTGACACAACGACGAAAAATAAAAACACAATGTTACACAAACGGGTGGATATTGCAGGCGTATGCGGCGCATCTTTGCTATATGGCTTTATCAAAAGCGATTCGACGATTATGTTTTAACGATGCTGTCTTTTTAGCAGTGCGAAATTTCTAGTACAATTGTAAGAAAGCTGAATTCGAGGATACGTCGTATGATATTTTGTTGTGGTTTTTTCCTTTGTTCGTCGTCGTTAATTGATCGCGGACGGATTACAATCTGAATGGCGCCCTCTGATCGATCGGTGTGGGTTTTCCTTTTCGCGACGTTGGTGTGTTGTTCGACACCGACGTGTCGGACGCCCCGGAAGGTTTTCTCGAGAGTTTCGAGCCCGGTGGCAGAGGTGTGCTGGAACCACTGGACGGTGTTCGAGTCCTAAATTTAATAAATCCACATTAAATTCACGCTCGATATCTTTTCCCCACGGAAATAAACTGTATCGCAGATATATTTTTCAAAAATACATCTAAGATACGTACATCCATTTCAAATATATCTGATGTATACACCATGTGTCCATTATTTGTTATAACATTATACAAATGTTATATGTCAGATGTATTTTTAATGAATGTATTTTCCATGAGGTTATGGCAAAAAATACTTGTCAAACGCTTGTAATGCGATTTGAAATTCTGCGGATCGAGTTAATTCGTCTGACAGAGTTCCAAAAGCTTTTTGTGAAGCATCCACTACGTGCAACACGAATCGAGGTTTTTTTTAGATATAAATAGAGAAAACAGAGTAAAGAGCTCGGACAGGAGAGATAAGCGTTTGTTAGTTGAGAGTAGAAGCGGCCAGTTACCTAGCTTGTTTAACTGCCGTTGGGATGTTACTTGCTGAGCTTGTGCAGGCCGAGTTGCCCCTGGTATCATAGGATACAGACACATGTGAGTTTACCGAAAGTAAAGCTTCAAGCGGTGGCAATATATACCACGTTATACACAAATTAGGATAAATTATACGATTGTATGGTAAAGATACTGAATGAAATGTAAATGTGACTGGATTGAAACGAACAAATGAATGTGTGGACGAAAGATATGGCAGAAAAGCTCAGAGTAACTTAACGAGTGATTAAAAAAAGAAAATACCGTTGCTTTTGTAGCGACGGATGATTGAAAACAACAACCCAAAACTAAGAAAAACAAACCACCAAAAAATTAAGATGTTCACATGCATTTTTTCTACGATAATCGGTGTATGCCTCGCGAGGAGGACAAACAAAATCCAAATCTACGCAAAACGTGAAACGGAACGCGGACAAAATGACAGACACACGAGCAGTAGAACGGGCATACCCAGTGGAGTCAGTAGAAATTGTAGAATGGTTGCTTTGTGTGGAATGAGTCGAAAAATTGCTCGTCGTAGATTGAGGGGATTTTATATCCGGTCCGACGTACACAGGAATCCGAGAGCGGCTAAACCATCACCATTAGAATTACACGCAATTCGAAAAAATGCTATTTGTATTGATAAAAGGTCCACTGCAGAAAACGCTATTAGGTAAAAAAGTCGGGAGACGTTCGTGGGTCATTAAAATCACTTAAGGTGATTACAGAAAGATTTTCCAACGTCTAACATTCCGGAAAAATCGTTAAACCCTCTTTACTCCATTGAAAAAAGCGTACCAAAACCCTGTGAAAACAGTTAGTCGCATAATTTACAGCACAAGATTAACACCAATATTCCTCGCCAATGCCGGATCGTGACGAAACGTCAATAATCCTCCAAAACAAAACCGAGTTGATCAATGAATTTTACCTAATCGGTGTTCCGACACCAGACAGGGTTGGTATGCTCGACGTTCGATAGATCGAGCCAAACCTAAAAACAACGTTAATACGCCTCTATTGTTATCGATTCGCAAAGCAATGATTTTATCGCCTGACAAAATTGCAGTTGATAAAAAATAAAAATAAACGGTTTCGGCTTCCAGCGAGAAAAAAAAATCAAAAAACCTGCGTGACACGACGTTTATGGATTTTCGAGTGAGTCATCGAGCGAAATGATGACACTGATCGCGCGATGCGTCGTGTAAACGCGAATTTTATCGTCTCGTGTGGATGGTTAATAGATTCCAAAAGTCGATAAATATGCAACAGTTTTGTGGCTTACCGTTAATGCATTGTATGCAGTTAAAGTTATTGTGTGAAAAAATGCATCTAGCGCAATACATGTTAGTTTCCGATCCTGGGAAAAACCGTTTTATCTTCTTCTATCGTTTCTTCTTCGTACTGCTTTTTTTTCTTAATTTTTTCAATGCACTCGCGTTGCCGTGAGAAAGAGATTAACGAACCTGGTGGGTACTCCGCTCGCAGGACTGACGAGTCCCGTGGGTGTACGCGGTCGCGAACTCGAGCCATTCACCGGGGCTCCCAGTCGTCTGCCGGAGACGCTGTTGTGTCGACTAGATGTCGGCGTGTTGCCGGTCGTGCCTACGGTTCTTCGTGGAATGCGGCTCGGAGTGCCTGACTCATCTGTAAATGAAGCGGCTAACGCTATTAGCAAATATACATAAATAAAGCAGTGGATTCTTTCGGCAAATTTTGTGACTTTTCGAACCTGTGCTATCCAAAGATTGCGTGGAACCGCATCGACTAGGGGGTTTGCTGCCTGTTCTCGAAGCTGGTCGGCTGCTCGGTCGGCTAGCCGGCCTCGAAGCTGGTCGACTCGACGGACGGCTACCGCCTGAAAAATTAGAATAATCATTTTGTAAATAGTCATTATAACGTCAATTTATTGGGAAATATATTTTCAAAGAATAGAGTATTTGGAAAGAACCGAATAAAATTCGAAAGTTTTATCAAACTGAGAGCTTGGTAATTTACCTGGAGTTAAAGTACTTCTGTAGGGCGTGCTGGTCTTTCTCGTGGGCAATCTGAACGAGCTCTCGTTATCGCTGAGGCTGTCGGGCGTTCCGGCGCTGAGCGACGATCGCGAAGCTCGCGTCGGTCCCATTGGCACGCTTCGAGCGCTGCGTTCTCTCACCTAAGATAGAAAGATCGACTCGTTAGTAAATGCAATAGGTGATACCTTATTTAGCTGACATTTAACATGAACGATGTGTGTAGAATTCTATGTTCATCAACTCGTAGTTAAGTATCGTTATTTCGATAAAAACTCAACTCGGCAAATGTTACAATTTAATTACGACAACTGTGGTACAACTACGGGTAAACATGAGTGTACGGCCTCGCATCGAGAGCTACTTTCTTTTGTTTTCAACAAAATGATAGCTTGCAATTGGAAGTTAATTGAAGGCAAACGACTTGATTTCGGTAGCCCTCGAATGTGTAGGCCAAACTGCATCAGATTTAACGTACGGTGTTAAAAAACTTAAACGATAAATACGTACCCTCTGCTCCTACTAACTGATTATTACTATTAGAGATCTCAGTTTCAGTTATGGCAAAATTTTGATTCACGAAATACTGAGGCTCGGCGAAAATTGGCCTGACAATAGAATTTAAATAAAAATCAAAATATAACTATTGTGGATGAAGCTGACTATTTACCACAATCAAAACTGAGACGAAGTTCTAGAAAGGACATGCAAACTTACCATAGGAAGTTGGGAGAGATACAGAAGTTTATGATGATTTGACGTATCTCCAATCAACGCCACTATGCACGCATCAATACAGGAAATAGTTATGCATTGTTTTTTTTTAAGATGGTCTACCACAATTTCTACACATATTTGTCATAACTAGAGGATTCCTCAAACGAACGATATCAAGCTAAGAATATTCTTTCGTTCCGTGAGTCCGACAGTGGAGCGGAAAATCAATCCGTTTGAGAAATAGGAATTCGTGTCTCGAAAGATACTAAAGTACGGAAGTTTACAGAGCCTAAGAGCTCGTGGTACAGTAGGAATAATCGTCAACACATTGTAAAGTACTTCGGGGGAGTGTATTGTAATTTTGAGGCATTCAAATCCAAATAATAATGTGAACTCATATAATCAGAGAACTCATAGGATAAAAACTAAACTGAAATGTACTTAAGGAAATCAAGAGGTATGGATGATGAGTCCTGCAGTTTTCTACAGTCGCACGCATTCGAGACGTACCTAATGATGAGAGCTTACATCGATCGGGAGCAGCTACTATGCCGGAGATGGAAAGAAAAAAAAACACACACCTATGCTACGCGGAACGCATGAATCACTCAAACTGCTTTTCTTTTCTATCCTCCTATCCCAGGGGGACGCAGTCTCAGCAAAGCTCCGTTTCAACGCTCCAAAGTATATCGAATATAAAATACTCCAATTCTAATATTGAAACTTTGCCTTTCGCATGCTGCAAGAAACTCGTCGGGCGCAGGCGCCGATAGCAAAAAAACGCAACAAATAAACGCACAACAAAAATCCAATGACAATCACGAGACTGAGCAGAAACAAGAAAAAAATTATGTTATTTACCCAGTGGTAAGAGGGGGCGTGCATGTGGAGAGGATACGAGCACGGGAGGTCCTCCTTTTGCCTCAAACTCTCAAATATCGGCATCAGCTGGCTCATAAACTCCTCCGCTATATTGTGTACCACAAACCAAATTAATAGTACTAATTTTCTTCGGCAAATTGCCTAACGTATTGCCAACGCGTCGCGATCGACGATGGCAAAGCAATGAACATTTCTTTTTTCTTTAGTCCTGTAATGTTGGAAAAAAGAAAAAAACAAAAAGAAGGGAAAACGACGAGCCGCGCATTCGGGAAGTGAAATATCGAATCCTGCTTTGATATTTCTAAACTCGTTCGATATTAACTTTCGTGTGAACAAAAGTGTTACGGTTTCGCTTCGGGGGGCGAGGATCGAGGGGGGCGGGTCTGACCTACGCAATGTCCTAAAATCACATCTCCTGAGGTTTTCGCGAGGATACTTTGCCGGCAGCAGCATTGTCCAGCAAACAAATATATATGGCGCTTGGATTGCAATTCGGCTCTTACCAATTGGAGCAAAACCCAAAGTATACAGAGATCGCAGCAGCTAAAACGTAACAACCTCACCGCTGACGAAAGAAGACAAGCGTTTCACTTCTACCAAGTGAGAGCTACGAATATCAAATAATCCAACGAACATGCTCATGCAAATAGGTGAATACAACATCGTCTCGCTTCCCTGATGTTCCCGTTGTACTTACCGACGTCCCGAGTGTCGACCGTGCCCGGAGAACTTAACTTTTTTTGGCATGAGAGGCTTGTGTTGTATGTGTCGAAAAATTTACGTGGCAAATGCGATGCAGGTGTTTGTGTTGGTACAGAATAAAAAAAAATAATAATTTGTTGCTACTTGCGACGACGGCGAGCAACCGAATGATGGGCTATTCTTTTTGTTTCGCGCGAGAAGCGAAAGAGAAGGAGAGGGAGATAGAGCCTCGATACTAAATTCGAAGATGCTCGACGTCGTCACGATCGTGCGTGAATGGTCAATGAGAGATAAGAGAGCAATCGCGAGGAATCGATTGCCCTCGAAAAGATCGCGAGACCGATCGATCGTTCGTCGGTCAATGCGACATTACCTTTGTGATTGGACCAGCGGAGGACATTTGCGAACGTTGCAGGGTTGAGGTCGGGCTCGGTTTGGACCTGAACGCCGTCATTGTCTGGCTGACACCATCCGCCAATATGAATTGTTCCCGCAGCTCAATATTCGTTCTTCCCTTGGCTACAGTGTGTTGGCGTGCACGCAGTTAGTAGGAAGGCGTAATAGGATGCCGGGGTTTTTTTTATAAGGATGTGCCAAATAGTTTAGATACAGAGAAACATAGACAGAGAGATACGGGGAAAAGAAAAATAGGGGATAAAAAGATTCGTTTCATAGAAGTTACAGGATTTAGAATTTAAAAAATAAAAATAAAAAAATTAATAGAATGGTAGTTATGATGTGAAAGTTAATGTTTGTGATAATAATCGTAATGATTGAATAATATTTTTGTACAGTTTCACAATAGCCAAAACCATGCAGATCGATAATGAAGAAGAAGAGTGAAACAAATTTTGTAGAAATTATGCGTCAAAATGAAATATGGATGGATAGATTGGCGATTGTTGGCGCACGTTGGTGTACATGTTGTGTGTGTGTATGTGTGTGGGTGTTTGTGGGTGGTTCATGTGTGTCAATGTAAAAAAAGAAAAGAAAAAGAAAACATTTAGGATAAATAAAAGAAAAAAAACTATAAAATTGTATAAATAAATTAGGAATACGGGGCAAACGCTCGAATAGTCGATGCAAATTCGTGACGCGATTGATTTGACATTAGGCTTTTGAAGGCAAACAATTTTGGGATTGAAAAATTCGTCATGAATTTGCACGTCGAAATTCACGATCGAGGATCGTCAATTTCTTTCCTAATATAATAATAACCAGAAGTTCCAACTACATCGCTACTTATAAGAATATTGTACCACGAAAATGTTTTAGACAGTTTTAGCATTCATTTTTGTTTTTTTTCCTGACTTTTCACAGAATAAAAGATGTTTTTTATACACGCGTAAGTTTCGTGGTGCAAAGACAAATACGATTGAAGAGCGAGGTGTTAAATTTACGAACCACATTTCAAGGCCCATTTGGCATGGCAACACCCAGCTCTTCAATTAAAAGAGCACAATTAAAAACATATTTCATAAATGTAATAATTAACTTCCAACACCATGCTAAAGAGGCTGAAAATATACGATAACGCTATAAAAAAAACCATTGTCAACCCCACGCTCCAAAAAAACCATACCAGTCGATGAATCAAAACCAGGTTGTCTCATTCGAGACCTAATTGGAGCACTACAATTTATTTTCCGAAAGAGCTAAAGTAAATTACGAATATAGGTAAAAACTAAATTTTAGTCTAATGTAGTTCTTAGACTGTACATATTTGTTATTCGGTTATGGTTAGAGTTAAACGATGAAATAATGAAAAAAGCCATGAAAATGACGCTAATGCAGGAAAACATAATAAAATAAAACGAAATAATGAAAATTCTTCCACATGCAGACACACACACAGAATGATCAATGCAATTTCACAGTCTGTTATATTTTTTGAATTGACAGAAAGAACGTGGCACTCGATAAATTCACACAGACTGTGAAACGATAATGGAACGTGCAAGGAAGCCTCACCGAGCGGACACCAGCCT
This sequence comes from Itoplectis maculator, assembly GCA_964034905.1. Classification (NCBI taxonomy): domain Eukaryota; kingdom Metazoa; phylum Arthropoda; class Insecta; order Hymenoptera; family Ichneumonidae; genus Itoplectis; species Itoplectis maculator. Next base: position 9,787,156 of record OZ035858.1, on the reverse strand, counting down.
TCATGTTGTTCCGGCTTGTTAGGGTCCGGTATTGGCATTAGAAAAACTTGAGGAATCAACGGTTCAAATTTTTAAGTTTTTTTTTTTTAGGGATAGAAGTCATGCGACAGTAACGAATAATAAAATCGGTCCGGTAAACGTATCGTGAGAACGTAAAAAAAATCATTCGAATAAAATAAATCAATTGATAATACAAGGAAATCCGGAGGGGGGAAGGAGAGAGAGAGTGAATAAGAAAGCAAGAAAGATTTTGTTAGTACAGAACTGATTCAATGATTTCATGACTATCTACTACGTAGGTTTACGGATCGAATGGCTATTCCAGAAAAAAATCTGTGCAGTTTCGTGAAAGTATCGAATACTTCGTGATCAGAAGGAAAACAAAAATCGGCAATGAGCGATTTGTGATGGGAATATAATGAAACGTGACTCGAGTGGTTGTACGATTCTTTCTTTCCGGATTAGCTCCTCGCTCCTCAATTAGTTTACAGAAAAAAAAGTATAAAAAAAGATATCTAACTAGCAGCTAAAGCAAAGCAAGAATAGCAGACACACACCTCGTATTCACTCAAAAATGCGTTCTATATCGGCGATCGTGAATTGTGATTAATTACGTTATCAATTGGTTACCTCAGGAGCTGAGATCATACACACAAACGCACGAAAGCGTTATTGTATTATTATTATTATTAGGACAAAGGCCCGGCACAACAAAAGTTATTCTCGTCATTAATAACATTATGCTGATGTCAATATTCTAAATTAATTTTAAATTAAGGTTATTGTATGATTAGCGCGTTTTGTTTTCGATGCTATCGCTAGTACAGCGGAGCAAATGAATGTTGATACATGTGGATAATGTTAAAATTAAACATATATAAATTCGAATAAAACTTTCAAAGAAAAACAAACTGCTCTGCGGCAGTAAAACCGAAAAAAAATGATGATTTGCCTCTTAGGGGGATTTTATTGCTGCAACAGTTTCCTTTTCCACCTCACTAATTGCTTAAAAAAACATTATTGCCTAGCTATGGTCAGATTAATATTTTAAAAAGAAAACTGTCCAGCATTTTTTACGCGTAAGTTTCCTCAAAGATTCAATCTCTTGAAACTATATCGTGTGAGAACTTCCCAAATTTCTAATTAAATGCACGACTCCACTTTCAAAACAGAACGACAAGGACGATCGTCAGATTGAAATTATATTCGTTTGTAATTGAAAGAGAAGTCATTTATCAAATTGCGATAAGACATTTTTTGAATGAAGAGAAACTTACCGCGGCATGGATCGTTCTTAAGGAGGAACTCGTCGAGAGCTACCCAACCACCGCCGACTCTGACCATCACTGTGGAACGGAGAATACGGACCAGACGCAGCTTTTGACTGTCTCCGAACTGACGGGAAGCAAAACATTATGATTAAGTATGTGGCGATCAACATTATTGGCGTAATCAGAGGTGAAATCGAATGAATATTTACCCGATATTTTCCTTCGCCGACCTGGAAGACCCTGAATTTCTGCCGACAGGTACAGAGCATAACCAGCCGTTTGACTTCGTCGTGAATCTTGTCCGTGTCGTTGTGCGTTCTTCTTTCCTCCCAGTCGGGACGGAGAGCCGCGATGAATTCCTTCCAGTCAATGAGACCCTCGCCATGACGATCGAAAAGATCTGCCACGGCTCCCATTTCCAGTCGAGAAGTTTCGAATTCTAAACGAAGCAGCGTCGTGTTATTTTTTTTTGCTTTTGTTTATTAAGGGCGTATCGGAATTCGAGGTACTTACTGGTATTCATAATTCCTTGGATGAAGTCTTCCCTTGGAATCAGACCGTCGTTGTTCTTGTCCATCTTCCTGAAGAGATCGGTCAGTCTCGATTTTTTGTGGTTCATGAATTTCAAGAACTGCGAAGAAAAATAATATTTTGTAGATAAGTTCGTCCAGTCTTGCAATTTCGCACTTCCCCAAGTGGAATTATTATAATTACCCTCTTGCGCCAATCCTCCCAGCTGAAGTTTGCAACGCGATCGAGCTCCTGTATGTAGTTGAGCTTGTCCTGGAGTCGTCGTTGACGCTCCCACGCCAGCATCCACACGTGACGCCAACGGTCCCACAGAACTCGGACCCTTGGGTTCCGGAATTCCGGTTCGGCTCCCTTGCTGCTCGTTCAAAAAATAGAATTTATATCATTTGTTCTTGGTTGCCAGCTAGGTGAACGTTTCTCTCGATTATATTCAAACTCCAGTATCCAACTTGCCAAGAAACGCATTTTTATCTCGAGCACAAGGTTTATGAAAATAATTTGGACCATTGGAGTTATGAAATTATAAACCCATTGACCTAAATTCGAGACGTTCACCTATTAGTCAAACATTTACGTGGATGATGTGCAAGATCGAACTATGATAATCTACATGAAATTTCAGGTCTATGAGACTACTTCTAAACTCATCCCCCATTCAACCTCTTACCCAACGAAGCACACAAATTCGTCCTCAACCTCCGCCACATACTTCTTCAAGCTACATTATGGCGATATTGATGAGGACTACAGATATATAATGAGAGATAGTCGATGTGGACGATAATGTGATGAAGAGGACGATGTTGAACAAAGGGAAATCACTGACCTTCCTTTGGGTGGGAAGCGTGGGCCAATGTGCGGCAATGAAGGATCTGGCGTTCTCTCGCGGCCTGGGCTGGCTCGGCTAAACAAGAACATGCGTCACGTCACTCATAACACTCTACTCAACTCAGAAAGGCCTTCTTCTTGCGCTGTGTTGCTGAGTAGTGTAAAACTCATTGAATCTGTTTGTTCTTGATTTTTTGTTCACAATTCAAAAATATATGAGCAAATTTTGGGACATTGTTCACGAAACAAGAACTTGAAACGCTTGATTAATCGACAGAGGTAGCTTTAAAAAAAGGAACGAAATTTTAGACAACTTTGGTGAACAGATGATTTGAAATCGATATCAGACACTTAACATTTAACAGAAAAAAATTATTTACTAAGGAACGACAAAATACACGATTTGTATGCAACATAAACTTTTGTTAGTCGTCATGCTGACAGACAAGCATTTTTGTGGTTTTTCTTCTTTTTCAGTTTTCATTTCTGGTGTCAACACTCATGACAATGTTTTGTTGTGTAATTGGTGTACGTATAACATTTAAGGGGAAAGCGAACGAGATGAAATGAGCGTTCATTACCTTCCACGTCGGGATTGCAAGAGGTCTCGGCTGCCTTTGAAACTAAACAATACGAAAGCAACAGGGGAGTTAAGTTCAATTCGAAAAAAATTGGAAATGAAAAAATTATTCACAAAACGGAGAAAAAAAGGAAAAAAAAAATGACTGGATTTTCAAACTGAATTTTAAGTAAAACATTTGTTTAAAATCTGAATTATGAGGGAGGAGGATTAATGAAACGCACCTTTGCTTACGTAGCGGCTGATCATGATCATTGTCTTGATAGTGGTCCTTACTGTTTTTTTTTTCGCCATTCAACAATGCATCATGCAACAACAGACACATGAGTTACGATGATGCACAAAACATAACATAAAAACGAGCAATGATAGAAAAGAAATGCATAAAACAATCGCATCGACAAGACATAAACATTAAAGCAACAAATCGCAAGTGCACTTGACATAAGAATTGCAGAAGTTGTCGTACATATTGTTATTTTTTTTTTTCATCAAGAACAAGACGTATCTTAAACGCGAACGAACACGAAGAGTTATGTCGACAAAATCGATGATTGAAAAAAAAATCTTAGGCAGACAAAACGATCGATTAGCAAGATCCAAAGTGTCATGCAACTTACACTTGGCCTGGTGGTTTGCCCTTCGATATCTTTCGAGCGTCCTTGACAGGTTTCACCTGTCGAGCTTTGCACACTCGATCGACGTCGTTCTGTCGGCGACTGGTGTTCTCCATGAATTCACGATGGTCGACGATGAGCTCCTCGAGAATAGCGCGATCGTCGGGCAGCGGTTCGGCTTCCAACGCGGTCAGAGTGTTGGTGAGACTCTCCAGCCACGCGAGCAACTCTTCGAGAAGGTTGTCGAGATCCTAAACGCAATTTTCATGAGTAAAAAATGTCAAAGCGCAGTAAAAAGTTCGTCGAAAAAATATAATTACCTGAAGTCCCTGCATATGATTCTCGAGTCTTTGGTTCCTCTGATGGGCCCAGGTGGAGACCTCCTCCCATCGCGACTGAATAATTGTAATCCAGTGTTTTATCACAGCCGCGCCGTCGGGATGCGCTTTCGCGAGCACCGAGTGCGCCAGTTCCAGCGTATTGTCCTTCTCGAACTCCTTGGCCTCGAGTTCCCGCAGGAATTTCTCGTGTTCCATCAGCTGATTTCTGCTCTCCTGCTCGTCCTCAGGAAGTTGCCCGGCAAACCGAAGCTTCCTCTCCGCGTCGCTGAGCCACTCGAGCAGCACGTGAACGGCCTTGTGCAGCCGCTCAGCCTCGCGAAGCGCTTCCTCGAGACGCGCGGTCTTCTTCGACGAGAGTCGCGTCACGGTGTCCCAAAGCGCAGTCACCTCGGAAACCTGGGATCTTATGGTCGAGGCGTCTTCGATCGTAGCCTTCGACTCCAGCTCGTGGCCGGTCCTGATGACCGACTCCATCTGCGAGGCGCGAGATTCCAAATCCTCCTCGAAAGATTTGTGCTGATCGACGAGATTCATTACCGTGTCGAGATCGCCGTGAAGCGGTCCAGTGTTGGAAAGTTGTTTCTCCGTTTTACGCAGCCAATCGAGAAGCGCCTGAATCGCGTCCTTGAACTGTCCGGAGAACAGAAGAGCCTCCTCGAGTTTCCGCTGGCGATCGACGCTCTTGCCGCAGACCGTGGTCCACTTGTTCTTCAGCTCGTTGAGCAGTTCCTTCAGCGCGGGTTCATCGTTCTTCGGCGCTTTGTCCTTGAGCGTCTTTCCGTTCTTCATCGTCGTGTCGTAAGTGCCCTGCTTGGCGCTGAGCGCCTTCTGCACCTCGCGATGCTTGTTCAGACGGAATTTGATCTTCTCCGGATCATTACCGCCCACACCGTCGGCCGCCATGTCGTCCAACGTTCGCTCGGTCTCGACCAGCCAATTCATGAGATGCGACCACGAGTCGTGGAACTCCCGGGCCTCTTTGTAACCGTGATCGAGGGCTCGCGTTCTCTCCGCTGACTTGGAGACCACGCGCTCCCATCGGTGCTGCACGCTTATCATCAGGTTCTTAATGAGAATGACGTCCTGCTTCTGCGAGAAGTAACGCAAGTGCGTTCCTTTCTTGTCGAGATTGAGCATCGTCTCGCGGTGGACACCGACGTCCTTCTGGAAACCCTTGTGCTCGTCGATCTGGCTGAGAATCGTCTCCATCACGCGAGACACGGGCTTGAGATTCGTGAGAATCTTCTCCGCGTTCGTCAACCAATCGACGAAAGCTTGAAGCGCATCGTGGAATTCCGTGGCTTCCTTGAGGGCTATTTCCAGTTTGATCTTCTTGTCGCTCGCTCGAGCCGTCACGCTGTCCCAGCGCTGCTTCAGGTTCCGCAGATTGTGATTGAGGCCTCCGGCGCTGGTCGCTCCGGCGCGTTTAAGGTACTCTTGACCCTGTTGCAAGACAGTCTCGACCTTCGGACGGTTCTGCTCGAGTTCGTTGTAAACCTCCATGAATCGTTCGAGTTGCTCGGACGCGGTTTCGGGAAGTCCTCCCACGGGCTTCGACGCTACGATCATATTGTCCACGTCGCCGAGCCACGAGAGAAGGTCCTGAATCTCGGCCGTAAAGGACTGAGCCTCGCGCAGAGCATCCTCGAGTTCGCGCTGTCGATCCGCAGCTCGCTGAAGCAAGTCGCGCCAGCGACGATTGAGAGTGCCCAATTTTTCGGCTGTGGTCGATGCCTCCGCGGTGCCTTTGCCGTCCTCGATCAACTGTCGACCCGCGTCGTTCAGCACGTCGACGCTCGTCTGATGCGCCTGGATGTCGTTCACCAGAACCTTCAGCTTCGCCAGTTCGACCTCTATCACTTGCGGGTCGCCGGCGACGGGCTTGAGGTCGTCCAACGTGCGGTCCGTGTTGTCGATCCACACGAGAAGCTCGTCGAGAGCGTGCTGGAACTGACCGAGACGCAGAAGTGCGTTCTCGAGCAATCGCTGACGCTCTACCACGCCTCGCAGCAAACCGTCCCAGCGACGATTCACCGCTCCTAACGGCTCCTTTATCGCTGCCGCTTGTTCGGAGGATGTTCGCTCCGTGAGCTCCGCCGCTTGCCTGTGGAAATAGCGAAAGAGACGATAAGCAAAAGGTTCTCGGAATTTCCGAACGAAGTGAAATTGTTCACATTTTCCATGGTTTCTAATCGGTTTTTCAAAACGCTAATTTTCGAGAAAATTACTTTATTACTGTATGCTGACGCTACTTGAATTTTTAGTATTTAATATTTCAGGATGAATAGAAAAAATGGAAAATCTCACTCCCGTTCGTCTTCATTTCACTGGACGGTACACGACGATACCTTTACGAGCTAATGTGAGTCGAGACCACACCTACAATTTAGACTAAATGTACATCAGCTTCTCTACTGTAGTAAAAAGAATTAAAAACACTGCTTGAACTACTCCACCCGGCGATTAAAAAAAAAACGGACAAACAAAGAATCCCGTCTGCTCGACGCCGCCAATGGTTTTGTCAGAAGGATAAGCCGCTGTCTCACACAATTCATCTCTCCATCGCTATAAACCTGCACAGCATGCTCGGACATAAACACGCAACGCAATCGCACAGAAACGCACACGGAGACAAACAATTGGTTGGTCTAACCAACTTGCGTGGCTAAGTGGAGGTCGGCAACCAAATTGGTTGAGCCAACGAATCAGTTGAGTTAACCAATTAATTTGCTGAACTGACCAATCTGATTGCTTGCAGCCCTAACCGACCAATTATTCTTCTCCGTGCGCGAGGAACATTCGTAAAAAGAACAAAAATATCTTTGCGACAACAATGACACAAAATAAGGCCTGGGTTAACGTTAACGAGTCGTGTAATTATTACATAGGTTCGGGTTCGGGGGGGGGTGTTGCTGCTGCTGCACATTTAGAACAAATTTGCAAGCCATGCCTCTAACTACAGCGACAACACAGAGAAGTTGACTTGCCTTGTCAGACTCCTTATGTTCAGGTACCGAAACAAAAAAGTTTGGGATTAGATATGTTGATTCCAAGTTGTCGATCGACGCTTATTAATTAATGTATTCGGAGAGCATTGTTGTTGTTTTAGCGGTGAATAAAAAAAAAACGTGACGTGAAGTGTGACGAGTATTGCTTTCGCCGGGGCCATGGAAAAATCTTAGTGCAAAATTCAATAAGGTGAATCCACTCGTTGTTTGTGACCGAACAAATTCTCGCCGCGGTATCTCACCTGTTGAGTGCCTCGACCTTCACCATGTGCGGATCGACTTCCGCCTTGAAGTGCGCCAGCTGCTTGATCTGCTTCTTCACCTCGTCAATGTCGCTGCCCAGAGTTCCCATGTCCGCGAACTTGTCCTCAGCCTCCTGCAGGAACTCGAGGAGATTCTGCAGAGTCTCGTGGAACTCCATCGCCTTCTCCATAGCGTCGATGAGATTCTCCTCGCGTCTCGCGTAGAGCGCGGTCACGTTGTCCCACGCCTGATCGAGATCCTCGATGTGTTTGCGGACCTCCGGTTTGTCGGGTTCGCCGCAGAGTCCCATCAACTCGTGTCCCGACTGTCGCACTTGCTCGACGTCCGGTTTCGTCTGGTCGATCTCCTGTCTGATCTCCTGCAGGGCGACCTGTTGCTGTTGAATCGCAGCGGGCTGGGCAGCCGGCGGCGCTTGACCAGCGAGAGCGTCTTGAAGCTCCCGCAGAGTGGCCATAACGCCGTTCAGCTCCGACCAGAATTTCTCGGCGACGGCGAGAGTGTCGTCGAGCGTTAGCCCACGATCGTTGGTGGCTTTCTGCACGTCGGCCCATAATTTGTTGAGCTTCTCGAGCTTCCTCTTGATATCCTTGACCGCGGGATCCGCGCGATTTCCGGCTTTGCTGATGACATCGTCAGCCGCCTTTTTGACGGCCGCGTAGGCCTCCGTTCGCTGGGCGAGATCATCCGCCAGGGCCGCGTTTTCCTCCATCTGATCGCGCAGACGAGGCGGATGAGCGCTCACGGGCTCGACGCCGTTGACTTGGTCGGCGGTGGACGAGAGAGCGCGCAGCATTCCCTCCAACTTGTCGGAGAACTGCGACGACTCCTGGAGCGCCTGCTCGAGGGTTTGTTGGCGCGCGCGAAGTTCCGCGCGAAGCGCAGCGTATCGCGCGTTGTCGTTGTCGAGAATATCCTGAACCTTGGCGCCCTCCTCGTCGTTGCACAGCTTTATGAGAGCCTCGCCGGTCTTGTTGAGCTTCTCGACGAGCGGCTTGTGCTCGTTGATGCTCTGTATGAGCAGCTCGTTCTTGTCCTGCTGATGAGCAATCAGATCGGGTCGCAGAGCCGGCATCGGAAGCATCGACACTTGTTGCTCCGCCTCCTCCAACCAACTGACCAAACCAGCGTGCGTGTCGCGCAGATGCTCAGCCAGCGGTAGTGCCTGCTCGAGAGCGCCCAATCTGTCGGTCGACAGGCCCGAGACGATCTCCATTGTCTCGCGGAGATCCTCCATCTTGTCACGGATCGTCGAGGTGTCCTCGTGATGAGTGTTCTCGCGTATCACCTTCTTGGCCGTGGAAATGACGTCCCTGACGCGTCCCTTTTGGCTCGAGATGTCGTCGTTCAGAGCCTTGTGCTCCTTCAGCTGAACCCTGATGATCTCGGGCTCGCTGCTCGGCGGCTCGGCCTCGCGCAGCTGATTGTCGACCTCTCGGAACCAATCGAGAAGATCGTCGATGTCGCCGATCACCTCGAGGGATCGCTGCTTGCTCAGCTGGATTCTCTCGGCCTTGCGCTGTATCTGCTCGGCGATCGCGTCGAATCGGCGATTGTCGCGGGTCACGAGACCCTCGATTGTCGCGGCGCCTTCTCCCGGCGATATTTGGCACAATTGCGGTCCCACGGTGTTGAGTTTCTCCAGGATCGGACGATACTCCGAGATCTCCATCTCCAGACGAATGATCTCCTCCTCGCGCGGCTCCGCGGACTGCAGTGCAGCCTCGGCGCCCTGCATCCAGTCCATGAGACGATTGTGATTGTCGTGGAACTGCTGAACCAGCGGAAGAGCCTCCTGCGCGTGTTTCAGAAGGTCCGAGCCTCGCGTGACGAGGTCGTTGAATCGTCGCTGCAGCGAGTCGAGTTTGTCCTTAAGCTGTAGCGCCTCGTCGCTGGATATGTGCTTCATGAGCTCGAGGCCGGAGTCAACTGTGCTGTCGACTTCCGTTTGTCGGGTAGAAACTTCCTCCGTGAGATCCGCGAGATCCTCCATCTGCTGCAGCAGTTTCTCCGTGTGAACCGCGAGAATCCGGTATTTCGACAGCCTGACCTCCATGCTCTCCATCCAGGCCTGCAGATCTTGATAAGTGAGGACGAGGTGACGTAGTCCCTGGCGAGATCTTTGCAGGAGACTTCCGAGGGCGTCGGAACGTTCTACGAGGGCCGCGTATCGGTCGGCGGCGTCTTGAAGTTTATCGGCCAGCGTGGCGGCTTCGTCCTCGCCTACGAGGCTCATCAGCTGACTAGCGATCTCCGTGAGCTCGCTGAAGTCCGGTTTCTTCGAGAGAATGTCGTCGTGAAGGGCGTCGTGCTCGGTGACGCGTTGCTGAATCTTCTCCTCGTCGGTGGGCACGAGTTCCATGTCCTTGACCTTTCGCTCGGTCTTGTCGAGCCAGATCGCGAGGGGCACGAGCTTCTCCTGGAACTCCTTGGCCACCGCCATCGCCTGCTCGAGAGCGTCCATACGCTCAGCGGCGCCTTCGGTCAAGTTGTCGAAGCGAACGACGAGATCGTTCAGCTGCTTCTCGATGGCCTTGCGCTCTTTCGGATCGGCACCCGCCACGACCTCCTGGCCCATGTTGTAGAGCGAGGACATGGAGTTTTGGCGGTCCATCAGCATCTTCTTCAGGAACTTCTGCTCCTGCAGCTGAGCCTTCACGACCTTGTAATCCGAGGACGGTGGTTTTTGGTTCGCGACCATCTCTTCGGTGTCCGCCAGCCATTTTTCCAGGCCGTCCAAGGCTTCCTGGAACTTGCCGGATTGGAGAAGGCCGACGTCGAGCCTTCTGTCGCGTTCGTTCAACTGACAAATGAAGAAAAAAGACATTAAAAAATTAATGATCAATGTATGTTTTATAAGATACGAAATTTATGCCAAAAGCTAACTTTGTGCCACGAACGTATTCTAAAGTAAAAGTCTTCCATGCATAGATTAGAGAGGAAACACGGTCCGCGAGCGACTGCCAGCGGCTCGATAGTCCGCGCGCAACGTTGCTTGTTCGACCGCCGAACGTTATGTAAGCCCTTAAGAGGATTTTCTCCGTCGCACTCACCCTTTCCTTGAGATCGTTCCACCTCTCGTTCATCTTGTCCAAGTCTTTTTCGATATTGGTGGTGCTGACGTCGCGGCCGGCCGACTGCACGAGCCCTTGGCCCGCGGCGTTGAGCTCGTCGACCAGATGAGCGATTGGCTCGATTTTCTTCGCCTTGAGCGCGCGGAAGTCCTCCTGTTGGGCCTTGATTGAATCGACCTCGGATCCAATGGGCTTGAAACGTCGCACTTGATCGCTCGCGTCGTTGATGTCCTCCATGACGTTGGCGTGCGCGTGATAGAACTCCTGAAGCTTGTTGAGCGTGTCGCTGAGCTCCTCGTCGCGATTTCTCGCGCGTTCGTCCAATCTGCCGATGTTTCGCTTGAGCGACTCGACCTGGTCTCTCGTGGCGACGGCGTCGGGCGCGAAGCCGCTGTCGACGAGATTCTCGCCGGAATTCACGAGATCTGCGACCTCGTCGGACAGTCTGTTGATCTTGTTGATGAGCTTGCCCACGTCCTCGATCTGGCCGCGTACGACTTTGATCTCGCGCGCCGGCGCTTTCATCGAGTCCAATTCGTTCTCCAGGGCAGACAGGTCCTGGCTGAGACCCTTCGCGTGGTCGTTAAACTGCGCGACCGCCGTGGCTGCGCTCTGCAAGTCGCTGCAACGGTCGTCGAGCTTAGCCTGGAGATCGTTGATGCGGTCGGTGAGATTCTCGATCTCGTCCTGCAGATGAGTCGCGTCGACGCTTTGCTCGCGGGCTTTGTGCACGAGGTCGTTGGCCTGCTGTCTAACTGCCTGCAGCGGCTTCTTCAGGCTCGCTGTCTCCTCTCGTAAGTTCTGAAAATATATTTTTATAATGATGATATTTCACTGACTCTTTGAGTCACGACGATTTTTGTCTGACAATAAATGTATGGGTTTGTATTTGTTATTTTTTATGACTTTCTGATTCACTCGAGTTTCGTTTACCTTTATTCTATCGAGAAGCTTCGGGTCCTTCGATGCTCCACCCAGAGCGTCGTGCGAGGCCAATTTATCCTCGCAGCGCTGCAAGCCGTGCTGCAGGTCCCGCAGGTTCTCGTTGAAATCGGCGAGATGACGGGCAGTGTCCTCCAGCGATTGTGTTCTTTCCAAAAGATCTATAAATATTTAAAATGTATTAAAATGATCTCTCCGACCACACACCATTGATAGCCTATGAAAAATTAACTAAATGTACCGTTGTTCAATTTGTCCCATCTGGCTTTCATGGCGCTGAGCTCGTTCTTCACGACGTCCTTATCGATGTCGCAGGCACTGAGGAAAGTCTCGCCGAGGGTCTTGTTGTTCTCAAACTCGCCCGAACGCTTCCACACTTCGTTTCTGAATGACGAAAGCTCCTTCAGTTGCTTCTCGATGTCTTTGCGCTTGAAGGACGCGGGCTTCAGGCTCTCGAGTTTGTCCTCCGCCTGTCGCAGCCACGGCAGGAAGGAATCCTGCGCTCTGTAGTACTTCTTGCAGTGCTCGGCGCACGTCTGAAGCTTTGTGTGCCTGTCCATCGTGTCCTTCTTGAGACGATCCCACTGCGACTGCATCTTGTCCAAGTCCCGCTGGAGCGTACGATTCTCCGTCTTCTGGGAACGTGCGAGGATGTCGCGGCCCTTGTTCAGTAGCATTATCACTTCGTGCTCCTTGCCCATTACGTTGCGATAAACCGGCTGAAATTGTAGAGAAGTGTTTAATAATTATAATTAATTGTTTGAAAATTATGAGAACTAAAAAATAATTTAACAATAGGCTGAAGGACCTCGGACGATGGCCAATTGGCAATGTATGTAATGTACAATGTCCAGAAAAAGAAAATGTAAATAATTATAATATGTACAATAATTGTATTGTCAATAAATCACGTTTACTACTACTACTAATTTAACAATAATTCGTACCTCATGATGATCCAGTTGTTGCTGCAAAATCTCGCGATCCGCCGAGACAAGAAGCTTCTCCGACATATTTCCGAGTTCGTCGGCGAGCCAACCGAGCGTTTTGCTGCAGGAGGCCTCGAACTGCCGTCCGTCCCTCAGATTGCCCTCGATCTCGGCCTTGCGATGATCCAATTTCTTCTGCAGATTGTTGTACAGCTTTCCGACAGCCGCGAGTTTGCCCTGAATCTCGGATTTGGAGGCTGGGTCGCTGAGAACCTCGCAGAGCTGAGCGCCAGCCGCTTCCGCGTCGGCGAGAAGTGGTCGCTGGCCTTCGAGCTGCCTCTCGAGATTCTCGATCTTCCTGAGCTGTTCCTCGGGATCTTTGTCGAGCGGAAGGTCGTCGAGATTGTCGGAAATACCTTGAAGTGCGTCGCGCAGACGGTTGAGACTGGCGTCGAATTCTCGGCTGGTGTCGACGGCGTCGCCCAAGCTCTGAGCGCGCTCGTCGAGCCGGCCAACCTGATCGGCCCATCTCTCCAACACGCTCTTCAGTTTGCCGCTGATTTTCTGGCCGTCCGGCGAATCGGCCGGGAGCCTCACGAGAACGCTCTCGCCTACCTCGACGAGATGATCGAGCTGCGGCTTCTGCGTTCGGAATTCCTCGCGCAACACTTGAACCTGCTGCACCTGACTCGCGACCATTCGCGGATCCGACGAGATCGGACCCAACGCGCCCAACATTCTCTCCTTGGCGTTGAGCCACGAGTTGAGACTCTCGTAAGTGTCGTGGAACTCCTTGATGTCCTCCAAAAATTTGATGCGATCCTTGCAACGATCGGCGATCGACTTCCAGCGGCTGGCGACGTCCTCCATCTCGTCGTGGAGCCTATCGACGCCGTCCGCGTCCTTCTTGCGTCTCACCAGATCGCGCACCTGAGTTCTCGTGCTGTCCAGCAGCGACTGCTTCTCGTACATCTCCTCGATCACGATCTTTATCTGCTTGGTCGTCTTATCGGCCTCCTCCTTCGTCGCCGGGATAGTTTCCTTCGGCAATTGGCGCTGAATCTACAGGGAATTAAATTTTTTTTAAAGACTCCGTCAAATACATTTGACACTCGGGGTTATCTGCAACAACGACCGACCTTGTCCAAGAACTGCGAGAGAGTCTTGAGATTATCAAGGTGCTTTCTGAGCTCCTCCTTAACGTTGTCGAGTTCGGTCTGACGATCGGTCAACCGAACGCCGAGCAGACCGTAACGATTGTTGATCTCCGACAGCTGTTGCTGCACGGGCGACAGTTCCTCAAGATGAAAACCGTCCTGACTGGAACGACGGCTGCTGAATCCGCTGCTACCACCTGGGGAGACCGGACTTTGTACCGCGTAAGACTTAGTGGGGGAAGGTGAGCGACCGTCTTGTGACATTCTGCGTACTACAAAAAAAAATTGATTTTTTCCTTCGATATAAAGCAAAGTGACGATGTGTCGTGGTGCGCTGGAAATTTAAGCCAGAAACATGTTTTTTTTTTCGTTGTCGAGTGAAATGCGAAGAGTGAGTGCGAGAAGATGCGGGCAGCTCTCGTTGCTTTGAATTAACGATTTTCTCTTTGTCCTAATTTTTTAAATCCGAAGTTATCTTTTTTATTTTTACTACAATCTTCAGAATTGATAAATATTATCGAGAGCTGCTCGAATCTTTGAGTGCAAGGTGAAAATTGCAATTGCAACGGGTCAGGTATGTAATAATATAGCCCGTGAAATAGTAGAGTATGATAGATATTGGTAAGTCTCTTCATTGTGTATCGGGAGAGTACGCGTATAATGATGCGATCGTAAGAGATGTCGCGGGGCCTTTGCTCGATGGCTGTGCTCGGTTCATGCCGTGAGAATGCTCAGGTAAGCAGTCTCACGATACTGGACACCCGGCGATAAGAAGCGCCGTTACACAATGATGATGGTTACAGTGATTAATACAAATGTTCGTGCTGTCCCCGAAGGAAGTACGTACGCGGGCTGGTGATGGTCGTTCTCTTCGTCGGGCTGGCGCTTCCGCGACGTCGCGGAGGGCTCTCGCCGCGTTCCTTGACCAAACTGTCGTAAACGATGCCAAGATCGTTGACTTTGTCGACGGTGTTGCCGTAATCGCGATATTCCTTGTGAATGGGTTTGAGTTCTTCCGTTTGTTTCTTCAGAATGTCGAGATCCACGGCGACGGGATGAAGTCGCGTGACGCGGGTTTCCGTGCGAGTGAGCCAGTCGACAACCTGATCGCGCAGCTTCTCGTAAGCCGACAGCTGCTCGGCGCGCGACTTGCTCAGCCGTTGCTTCTCGTCGAGCAGATTGCTCAGCTCCTTCCACTGAGTCTCGAGGGCCTTGATCTTGTCTCTCACGTGAGCAGCATCGGTGATGTCCTTCTTCGACAAGAGATTCTTGCCGTTTCTTATGAGATCCTCGAAATTGCCGCGTTGATCCTCGCGCTTGTCGATCAGCTGCGACATCTTGATGTCGTACTCGGTAACCTCGAGTTTCGTGAATTCGCGGGATTCGAGGACGTCGATCATGTGGGAATACCACGTGTCGAACTTGATGGTGTCGGTGATGAAATCGCCGAGGGCCTGAGCCACCTCGTCGAGGAATTCGCCCCGACGAACTGACTTGTCCATCAGCTTTTCGAAACGACTCTGCACGTCCTTGAGCTTGCTCTCGATGCGCTTGGCGACGCGAGCGTTGCTCGAATTCACGAGGAGATCCTGGGCACTCGCGGTTATCGCCTCGACGCTCGGACGGTGGCTGTCCAGGTCGGATTGAAGAAGGCGCTGATCTCTTTGCTGTTCCTCAAGGCGATCTTTCTGTAGACTGGCTGGTCGTTGCAGGTTCCTAGAAGGAGGCAAAAACAAATTGTAATACATTTTTACGAAACAAATTCATATGTTCTGAATAAAATAAGTACAACGATAAAAGGAGAAGAGAGCGGTTGAACGACAACTTACTTGAATTGACTCTCAGCATTGTTGAGCCACGCGACCAGTCCATCCAGAGCGTCCTGAACGCCTTGGCTCTGCACCAAAGCGGTGTCGAGTTCCTGGCATTTCTCCGCCAAAGCGTTAGACAGCTGTCTGTACTTGTCCTCGAGAGCCCTGACAGGTTCCTCGAGTTGATTGACCTCGCTAGGCGTGAGTTGTCCATCGAGAGATCTGAGCAGAGCCTCGACGCTGGCTTTCGCGTTGTCGACGAGGCGTTCGTTGGCGACGAACTCGTTGTTAAGTGCCTTCGCCTTGCTCAGCTGATCCTCGACTTGCTTGGGCTCCGCGGCAATCGGCTCGGAGATTATTCTGTGCACTTTGGGCTCGACTTCCTTCAGCCACGCTCTCGCCTTCTCGAGGGACTCGTGGTAGTCCCGCTGTCGTCCACCAACGCCCGACAGTCTGTCGGACAGATTGTTCGCTCGGGAGAGCAAATCTTTGTACTGCGCGGTAACGATCGTCACCTCGCTTCTCACTGGCGAGTCTTGGCTGGAGATCGGCTCCTTGTGCGGCAAACGCTGCGGCAAGCTAGTTCTAAAGTCGTTGAGAACCTGGAGATATTCCTTGCTCTCGTCGACGAACTTCTGCGCGGCCATCGTGATGAACCGGAGGTCGGCTTGATGGGCGATCACGTCGCTGATGAAATCGCGAGTCGTGTCGGTACTCATCGTCAGTTTGTTCAGATCCGACAGGGAACGTTCCTTGTCCTCGAGCGTTCGACGGGCCTTGTCCAGCCAGTTCGAGAACGAAGAGATCTCATTCCTAAATGAAATTTACGTGAAATAAGCGTCAAAATACGAGGGCGTATTTGGTGTAATCTCGTGGAAAAACTTACTTGAATTTCGTGAGCTCGTCCCGAGCGCCGACCAATCGCTTCAGCAGACGGTCGGTGCGATCGGTGGCTCGATCGAAACGCGTTTTCAACGAACGTCCGTTCTTCTCCAGTGTCGATACTTCGTCGCTGGAGAGGACGTCGCTGCCGGTCAGAACGACCTGGCGAACTTGATCCAAGCAGGATGATACGGGACGGTTGTGCGCCTCGAGATCTTCCTTCACTTGCTGCAAGCCAAAATAATTGTTGTTATTTGAAGGTGATTTCTGAGGTGCAAATTTTAGATCTTAAGTTTGATATTGAGCTTTAACAAGTTTGGTCCTCAGAGCAATGGAAAAAATGTATAATCATCGATACGCACCTTCATGGTGTTGATCTGGTTCCTGAGATCCTCGATATCTTCTTTCACGACGTCTTGATTGGCAAGTTTGTCCTCGATTTCGGAGATCCATTGCAATAGCTTGGACAGTGTCTCATCGCACAATTTGTACTTCTCTTCGACCGCTTGCTATAATTTTTTGCATGAAATACATGGTTAGTCCCCCTCGGAAGCTGACATGCACGACTAGTTTAGCGAGCGAACGAAATACCACCATCTCACCAAAGGCAGTAGAGATTGAACGACTAATATAAAAAGTAAATATAGATTTCATAAGGCTATGGCATATCTCATACATGCAAGCACAAACACGCACAAACAGAACATACACGTTGTCTTAAGTAGGTACAGTATCTGTTGTAGCTTTAATTTATCTGCATGAACTGCATATCCTCTATGTATGTGGGTTTTTCATATGCAGTTTGAAGCAAATGATAGACAAGAAAATATGAAGAGCCGTGTTGTAACTCGGCGAGAAAAAATCTCAAGCAAATAAATTAAAACGCACAATAATGATAATGTAACGATATTCATGAGTATTTGTATAGATATGAAGTAACGTATAGTATATATAGATAATATATATGTAAATCTCTCGAAAGTGGTGACTAAGAATTATAACAATAAAACTGGAAATCAAGAGACCTGAAAACAAAGTAAAAAACATTTACAGACACGATTAATTAATAACAATATAGAGAAATATAATTGGATGTAGTGCGAGTCACAATAAAGTTACTAAATTAACGAATAGATCGGAATAATTATTATGTTTCGATCACTGGTGTTAAGGACTGCTGGTTAAGTTCACGTGATTGTTACGAAAACATCGAAATTTTTAGTACAGTAGATAACGAATTTTAGCGTGAATAGAGATAAATGCGGTCAGGTTTTTTTTTTGTTCAGGGAAAAGTATCGATAATAATTTCCGCAGCGGTACGTTACCTATGACAACCGTTTATGGCACCGTCAATGAAGCGGATTAATGGAATGATTGACTCGATAGAGATTTTGGTGAAGCGAAGATTACTAATTTGGCCTCAAAACTGATAACGAAAGGAGTAATAAAAAAAAGAGAGAACGATTGCAACGATCCTCAACATAGTAAACAAAACATAATACGAGTTACAGTTACGTCTACCACACTTTCAATGAGTAAAATATCGTTTATCCCGGCCGCTCCGCGATCAGACTGCCAATAGATAGTGACAACAGCGACCAATCGTAAAGCGGAAGCGGCCGGATGCGAAAAGTATAATGCTAGATTAAAATTAATAAATATCAAAGGCCGAATTAGCGTTGCTGATGCGATAAAGAACGATTTTCACTTTTGATCTCTTTGATTAATGAAGACAAATATAAGCGAAGTTTGAGAAGTATGTTATGATGTGCGCGATGGGCCGTGTCGGCTGTCGATGGTTTATTGTTTTGTTTTTTATTCGCCAGCCGTACGATCAGAGCGCAACTCCGTTGGTTAGTGTCAGGTAGGAGGTATAGTTGGTCTTTTACTAGCCCCCATGTTAAATGATAACAAGCACGGGGATGTGA
The DNA here is from genome assembly GCA_964034905.1 of Itoplectis maculator. Taxonomy (NCBI): domain Eukaryota; kingdom Metazoa; phylum Arthropoda; class Insecta; order Hymenoptera; family Ichneumonidae; genus Itoplectis; species Itoplectis maculator. The sequence continues at coordinate 9,768,996 of OZ035858.1, read as the reverse complement.
GTGTCGTATAACATGGGCACACTGTAAAAACGAGACAAACATTGTAAGCGGGACATTCGGTTGAACTTTCACATGGGATGGTCTTTTTACTTAATATAATATAATAGATGAATGATGTAAGTAATAAATAACGAATGATAAAAAAAGACGAAAAAAAATCGAATGTAATATAAATGTGCGTTTTCTAGATGCAGGTGACTATTGACTAGGTCGCAATCGTCGCGACCATCTCATGTAAACGATAATAGTGTTGGAATGATTAATTGAAAAGGTCCATGCACAGGACCATGCCACCAAGCTTTGCCAATGGTAAGTATAAATCGATCGCCGTCTCATCGAGTGAGCGATTACAAATTAAACACCCTTTTGCGTCGTGATTACAAGGGTCAACGAGATGATAAACAATTTTGAAGCAAAACAAAATTATGCAATAGTCCGTAACCTGCTGACAAGCCGTTTTCGTAATAATAAAGAGGAACGAAAAGAATTTTGAGAGATAAATTCACATTGACTTACCCTAGCTTCGGCGGCGAGTACGAAACCCCGTTCCAACGCCTTCACGAAGTCAAGGTCTTTGCCTTCCGGATCTTCGATAAACCTGCCTGCCACGGGATCTATCCTGCCTTCGCTAATAGCCTCTAACAGACTCGATATGCTACCGCTCACGGGATCTTTGATAACCGTCGTCGAGGGATCGACCAAACCCGATTCTACGGCCTCCGCGAGGGTCAAACGTTTGCGATCTAACACCGAGGTGACTAGGAACGGATCGTGAAAACCACCGGTCGTGGGATTGTAAAGACCGAATTGCAGGGTCTCGATGAAGGACAGGCCCTGTTTCTGGGTCGTCAAGAGGCCGGTCTCCACCGCTTTCGGCAGCGTGTGCAGCTTCGACGTCGAGGTATCGAGAACGTTTCCCTTGTCGCCGTCCATTATTCCCTTTCTGAAAGCCTCGGGTAACTTTACGAGCTTTTTCTTCTGCTGATCCTTGATGAGCGCCGAGTCCGGATCGATTATTCCGCTGGCTACCGCCTCCTTCAGCGAGTGCGTCTCGCTTGTTTTCGGATCTGTGTACTTGGCGTTCTCGAGATTCAGGTGGCCCTTCTCGACCGCCGCCTCGAAGGAAATCGGCTCCACGAGGAAGACCGTTGTCTCCTCGAAGCGCAAGCACCGCGTGACCGTTTTGCCGTTCTGCGGCTCTATCGTGCCCTTTCGCGTCGGGTCGACGACACCCTCCTCGAGTGCGTTGGTCAGCGTGATGAATCGGCCGTTTCGTGGGTCTTTCACGACCGCGGTATCTGGGTCAAGAAGCTCGTATCTTATCGCCTCCTCGATGCTGCACTCCCTCACGCCTTTCGCCTTGATAGCCTCTTTCTGCAGTTCCAACGAAGTCTTACGCTCCGACTGCAGGGTCAGAGGCTTCTCGATCGGTACGAGCAAGCCGCGCTCGAGCGCGACGTCGATGTTGTACGCGCGTTTTGACTTCGGATCGAGGACGCGACCTTTCGGCACGTCGATCGTGCCGTCGTCGATTCCCGCAACAAGAGATTTTATTTGCCCGCTTGTGGCGTCTTTCAGAGCGGTCGTGTCGCTATCGAGAAGACCGTTCTCCAGAGCCTGAGTCAGATCGTAGAATTCGTTGACGTTCGGATCGACAAATTTTCCGCTGTCGCCTCGGTAGAGGCCGCACTTCACCGCCTCCTCGATCGATAGAGGTTTCCTCGCCGGTACTATGAATCCCTTCTTCTTGGCCTCGACCAAATCCATGACACGGTCATTCTCAACGATGCTGTAGGTTCCGTTGACGTCGTCAACGATGCCCAGAGCCGTCGCCTCTTCCAGGGGAATATATCTGTTCGTTTGCGTGTTCTTAACGATCGATGTCACGGGATTTACGAGATCTTCCTGGCAGGCGTCGGCCAACGTGAGTCGACGGTTGTTCGCAGGGTGAACGAATGTTCCCGAGGGAACGTCGTACATACCCATGTGAACTGCCTCGTAGAGGCTAAAGCCCGCGCTCTCGATGTCCACGATCAAGCCCAGCTGAAGAGCCACCGACAGGGAGACCGGACAGTTGGCTCCCGGTTCCTTAAACATGCCGGATCGTCGGTCGATGACCCCGGCGCGACAGCTCTCCGCGAGGGACAAGAGGCTCTCGCCGCGTTTGTCCCAGTAGCAAGCCAATTTTGGGCTTATCACGCACTTTCGCATAGCTTCGTGGAGCGTAACAGCGCGACCGTTGCTGGGATCGGTTATCTTGCCGGTCTTCTCGTCATAGAGACCCTGGTGAATCGCTCGCTGCAGCGAGACCGCCGCCTTGTTGTCGACTATCAGACCGATCTCGTAGGCCTCGTGCAACGATATTTCCATGTTGTTGCGCGTGAAATCCTTGACCTTGCCGGTCGTGCCGTCGACGTAGCCCATGCGAATCGCCTCGGCCAGCGTTATCTTCTTCGAGAAGCCGGTTTTCGGGTCTTTGACGTGGACCGAGTCGGCGTCGATGATGTTTTTCTGTATCGTCTGCAGCACTGTCATGTAAGCCCCGGTCTTCGGGTCCAAGAAGAGACCCGTTTTCGTATCGAGAATACCCTTCAGTATGGCCTCGCTGAAGGTCATTGGCCTGCGAGTCTCCAGGAGCAGACCCTGCTCGAACGCCTCCTGGAAGTCCACGGGAAAACCTTTCTGCGTGACTATCGTGCCGCTCTTGGGATCGACGATGCGTTCCTTGATGGCTTTGTCGAAGGTTATCAGATCACCGTGCAGATCGCGCACGATCGCCGAGCTCGGATCGATCACGCCTTCCTTTATCGCGCGATCCGTCGGCAGTCGCTCCCGCGTCTCCAGACTCGTGAATTGACCGGTTTTTGGGTCGTAGAAACCCTTGAAAACGGCCTCGGGCAGGGATATCTTTCGTTTGGCCGGGACCACCAGTCCACGATCCAAAGCGTCGGTTAGAGTCATCGGTGTTCCGGTCGACGGGTCTATCGCCATACCGTTCTTCGGGTCGATCAGTCCGTGCTTTATGGCGTCGCCGAGCGATATCACATCGCCGGTTCGCGGATCTTTGATCGACGGACCGTCCAGACTTATCAGACCCTTGGCGATCGCCGCCTCGAGCGTAAGACGATCTCCGTCAATGAGGAACGCACCGGTTTTCGGATTATAACTCTGGTGAGCCAGAGCTTCCTGCAGCGACCACGGTTTCGCGGTGCTGAGGATGTAGCCCTTTTCGAAAGCCGCGTCCAGCGGCATAGCGTGAGGATAGAGAAGCGTTCCCTTGTCCAGATCCATCAGTCTCGTGTCGTGAGCCTCTTTGAGCGCGACGACTTTGTCTCTTCGCTCATCCTTCACCCTCGTTTTGCTGCCGTCGACGAAACCGGTGGCTAGAGCTTGATTGACGGTGAGCTCGTTGCCGGTCATCGGATTGAGCACAAGTCCGGACTTCGGTGAGTAATATTCCTGAACGATGACGTCGATCAGAGACGGCAACAGCGGCGTGGTTATTATCAGACGTTTCGCCACCGCAGCGTCCAGCGGCAAAAGCGCGCCGGCCTTTGTGTCGCGAAGACGACCGGTTTTCGCGTTCAAGAGATTCGACGTCAGGGCGTCGTCCAACGAGATGAAAGATCCGGCTTTCGTGTCTTTGCATTCGGTGATAAAAGCGTCGACGATGCCTCTGCGAACTCCCTCCTCGACGTCTATCTGCTGCTTCGTCAGGGGATCCTGAATGAGACCGGTTTCCGGCTCGTAGAGTCCTTTGTTTATTATCGCCTCGAGGGCGATCGGTTTTCGTAGCCCAGGCACGACAAGACCCTTCAAGAACGCGACTTTTATGTCGATTTCCGTTCTCGTTTCCACGTTTATGATTACACCGCGATGAAGATCGACTATTCCGGCTTCCACGGCCTCGTAGAGCGGCATAACCTCGTCGTTGACGGGATTACGGATGCTCACCGAGTCGGGATCAATGAGACCGGCTTCCACGGCGTTCGCCAATGTCAGCGACTGTCCCGAGCGAGGATCTTGAAGAACTCCGCTCGCGGGATCGCACACTCCGGCCTCGATCGCCTCTTTCAGGCTCAGTGCCAGATTTTCCTCCTCCGCGATCGGCTGTCTGTGGACTATCAGACCCAGCTGAATGGCCTCGAAGAATGGAATCTTCTTTCCCGTCTTCGGATCCACCATGTAACCGGAATTGCGATCCACGAGCGGACGGTTGATTGCCTCTCTCAGGGACACGTATTCGCCGCTTCGGCTCGACATGTCCTTAACCCAGATGTTGTCGGGATCGAAGATCTCGAAGTTGAGTACGAAATCGTGGAAGGCGATCGCGTTGCCGGTCTCGGGATCGACGAATTTCTCGGACTCGAGATCGTAAGCTCCGTCCTCGGCCAAACTTTGAGCCGTCAATTCGCGCGATACTTCGACTTTGAAGCGCGATCTTTCCTCGACGAGACAGACCTGCGTTTTGCTGACTACTACGACCGTCTCGCTCAAGTAAATCTCTTGGTTTTCCAGTGCTTCCTGGATGGTGTACGGCAGCTCGCGCTGACCGACGACTATTCTGCAGGTCTTGGGATTAATGAGGTCGTTCTCGATCGCCTCGCCCAGAGTTGTTTGTACGCGAGGTGCTTCGGCCCCCTCTGAGATTTTGTCTACGTCCAATTCTCGTGGAACTTGCTTCTGACTTTCGCGAACCGGCGTCATCGTGGTAACCGACACGACGGATTCGTCTGCAGTCACGTCTCGGGGCTCGTGAAGCGGACTCGCCTCTTTCACCGGTGACATCGTGGGTTTTCTCTCGTGAACCTTGCGACTCTTGATCGCGTCGACCACGGCTTTTCCTGCGAGAACCGGCGCCGCTACTACGGCCAAAAGTCCGAGTTTCGCCGCCTGCGAAACCGACATCGAGTCGCCACTCTCGTCCTTCATTTTTCCAGTCTTGGCGTCCAAGATTCCGCGCTCGACAGCTTGTTTGGTGGTTATCGGTTCCGCGGTTTTTACGTCGTAAACCACAGAGTCCGGCTCGATGAGACCGACCTCCATGGCTTCCGTCAGGTTGTACGCTTTGTTGGTCGCGGGATCGTGGAATTTCTCCGTTCTCTCGTCGTAGATCTGATCCACTGCGTCGAGAACCGTCAGGCCGGTGTTCGGCTTCTTCGGCGAGTCGGTTTGCGCCGACGTGTCGAGGATTCCGACGGCTATGGCCTTGGCGATCGGCATTACTGTTCCTGTGCCAGGATCCGTGTAAGTTCCAGCGTCCATGTCCACCAATCCCTGCTCCACGGCGTCGCTGAACGTGGTTTTGATGTCCCTGGTTGTGAATTCCTCGCGTTTTATCGATTCGTCCTTGACGATACCCAGTCGCTGGGCCTCGGCCATCGATATCACCTCACCGGTCTTTGTGTTCTGTACTTCGGTGGAATTCAGCAAAACATAGCCAGCCAGGAGCTCCACGGTTTTGGTGGTGATAGTGTGATAAGAAGTGATAGTCTCCGTGACAGCGGCCACGGTGCTATCGATCCCAGCGTTCGGTTTCACAACGAGAAGACCCGACTCGACGGCCTCGTCGATGGGAATTTCCTCGCCGGTCTTGGGATGTCGGAAGGTCGATTTGTCCTCGTCTATCAGTCCAGCCTCGACGGCTTTTGTCACTTCTACGCTTTCAGGTGCTGATGGATACGGCAACGACATGATGAAGTCGCTCTCTATCGCTTTCTCGAGATCCACGCGTTCTCCGGTCAACGGATGCGTTATCTCCTTCTTCGCCGGGTCGAGAAGACCACGTTTGACCGCGACGGCGAAGGTCATGCCCACCGGGGGCAGAGGGCTCGACTCTTCGGACTTTTCAGGCTCGAAGACGTTGCTCTCGACTGCCTCGACGAGATTCACGTTCACGCGGTTCACTTTTACCACGGATTTGTCGCCGTCGATTATATCTTTCTCGATAGCATTTTCCAGCGTGATATTCTGTCCAGTTTCCTCCGACAACTTCGACAACGGATTGACTATCTCGCACACGATGGCCTCGTTCAACGTGAGATGCTGTCCGGTCTCCGGGTGGATAACTTTGTTCTCGTCGCGATCGAGCAGTCCCTGTTTGTACAGACCCGGCACCGAGAGACTCTTCGCCAGGGGGACGAGCATGTCCGCGCTTTCGGAATCCAGGATTCCTCGCTGTATGGCTTCCTTGATGGAGACTACGTCGCCGTTCTGCGGATCCGTGATTCTGCCCTCGTCGGAATCAATTCGCTTGCTCTTTATCGCCTCGGCGAGACCCGTGGATACTCGATCGCCCTCGGTGATCGCTTGCTCCAATATTTCCGCCGTTTTCTCGTCCATCAAACCACTGTCGACCGCCTCGCGAGGCTCGACTATTCTCTTACGCATTTTTTGTAGTATTATCGGCTTCGCCTCACGCTCCGGACTCTGCGAGACCGATCGAGCTCGTCCGATGGTGACTTTGTACTTAGGCTCGGTTGTCACGCGGTTTCTCGTCTTTTCTCCCAGCGACGGACCAGCGGCCTCGTCGCTGTCGTCGAAGACGCTCGCGGGTTCGTGGACTTTGATCGTCACCTTCGCGTCTGTCTTCGTCACGAGCTTGTTCACCTGCTCAGTCGTGACGATGCCTTTCTCCAGTGCTTCGTCGACGGAAATTTCTCGTCCCGTTTGCGGATCTTTGATCGCTATCGTCGCGGTCACTGTTTCCGTTTTGTTTATCACTTTCTCGGGTCTCACGACGCTGGACTCGATCGTAGCTTCGACGAGTTTCTGCTCTGCCGTCTCGGGATGTTTTATTTGCTCCGGGGTGACGGTTATCGTTACTTTAGCTTCGGACTTGGCGATTTTGTCGACTTGGTCGCTGGGAACGATGCCTTTCTCCTCAGTCTCCGGCGAAATGTCTTTTCCTCGCGGGTCCTTGATGGATATCGTCACCGTCTCGGACTTATTCACGTTTCTGTCGGGCTCGACGAGACCTCGCTCGATCGCCACCTCGCGCGGGATTTTCTCGCCGGTCTTCGGATCCTTCACCATAGCTTTCTTCACAGCCTCGACCGCTGCCGCAGCGGCCACCAGTGGCGTTCCCAGAACCGCGACGACGCCGAACTTCGCCGCGTCAGCGAGCGAAATTCCGCGACCAGTCGCGTCTCTGTAAACGCCGGTCGTGGGATCGAGGATCTGTCGATCGACAGCCTCCCGCACGGTGATATCTTCGCCGGTGGTCGGATCCTTCACGACCACCGCTTCGGGACGCAGAGTTCCCTCGTTCACCGCCGCCAAAATATTAGCGGACTTTCCCGTGTCCGTGAATATCACCAGAGCGGTGGAGGGATCGTAAATAACGCCCTGAGTCACTTGGACCGGATCGGAGGTAAACATTTCCTCGGAGTTGGCGATCTCCATGTCCCTCGAGGGATCGTCGACGTGCGTGACCTCGACTCTGTCGGGTTTTCCGGAGACTTTCGTGATCTGCAGAAGTTTCGGAGCCGCCCGATCGACCTCCATCGCTCTGTGCTCCAGAATAATCAGATCCTTCGCTATGGCCTCCTTCATCGATATCTTCCGGGGATGCATGTAATGACCCGTCGAGTCGAGTATACTTTTGTCGAGACTCCGAAGGAGAGAAATTTTTCTGCCGTTGTTGGGATCCACAACGACGCCGGAATCGGGATTTATAATTTCCAGCTTGACGCATTCCTCGAACGAGACGAGACGATCGGTGCCTGGAATTATAAAAAGTCCTGTGACGGGATCGAAGAGTTGCTGAGCGATCGCGTCGGACAGCATCCAACCGTCGCTCGGCAGTTCGAAGACCTTTTTCTCCGCTGACGCGACTTCCTTATCGATAAAAGCTCGCGTTTCCGTTGTGTACTTGGTCGTCGAGGTTTCCTCGCGCGAGATCTCGAGATCCATGGGCGTAATACGCGTCGTGGATTCCTTGCTGGGTTTGGGTGCAAAAACGTTAGTGATTTCTACGGTTTTTCGGGTCGTCTTACTGGGCGAGGGGCTTCGCGACTCCGAGGAACTTTTCGTGGGCGAGGGTGACCGTCTTTTCATCGGCGACACCGAGACTTCTCCCTTGGAAGACCATTCAGTCGTGGAAGCCGAATTCACGGTGGAAACCGTGACCCCGTCGCTCTTCACCGTCACGCGCGACGGCGCAATCGGGTCGGTCACGATGGAAGTTCTCGTGGGCGACAGAGATCGCTCTCTAGGCACAACATTGTGGGTTATTATCGTAGTGGTCGTTCCTATGGCTTTGGGAGGCGAGCTCGGCCGTTGCGGGGTCGTCGTATCGCCGACCCGTGCGTAGACCGTGCTCTCGAAGACCATTTGCTTCGAAGGAATGTCCCGGGTCTTCTTGGGCGAAGGTCTCTCCGTCTCAGGCTCGGGATTGCTTATCAGACCCTCGCGCACCGCCTCGGAGATCTCGAGAACTTTGCCGCTGTCAGGATCTGTAAATTCGCCGGTTCGCTCGTCGATCAGTCCGCGACTCAGGGCTTCTCGGTAAGCGACTTTGTAGTCCCGGGTGACGGTCTCGCCCGTCTCCGTGACAGTCACGTATTTCTTTATTGTCTTGGTGACCGTCTGCGTGGTCACCGTGATGTTCAGGAGGCTCGCGAGCAGTGCGGCGCCGTCGGGCGTTATCAGACCGCGCTTTATCGCCTCCTCCAAAGGCACTGTCTTCTTCGTTCGCGGATCCAGCAACTGTCCGGTCTTCGGATCCAGCAAACCGTGTAATACTGCTTCTAATACGCTCAATTCCCGTCCGTTATCCGTGACCCCGATGCCCCGTCCGAGCATCTCGACGACCTCCGGCCGCGCTTGTCCGAGTTCTATCGCCTCGTCGAGCGACACGGCTTTTCCCGTTTTCAGATCCACGACAAACGAGCCACCGGCCTTCGGGCTCACGAGACCCTTGAGGAACGCCATGTTGAGGCTTATGAACTCGCCGGAAATCGGATCCTTGAAGCCGTCTATGTCGAAAATCGACTTCTGCGCCACCGACGTGATAAGCCCGCGATCCACGGCCTCGGGTATCGTGAGCTCCTCGTTCTTCGCGAGATCGCGGTAACGACCCTCGGGCTTTATGATACCACCGGCCAGGGCGTCGGTGAGCGTGAGCAGCTCGCCGGTTCGCGTGTTCGACACGGATTTCACGTGATCGGCGTCGAGGACACCGGTTGTCACGGCCTCGAGAATGCCCAGTTTGGTTCTCTGCGCCGGACTCGCGATCTTACCGTTCTCGTCTATTATCTCCAGGTCGCAGCAGTCCTTGAGGGTCATCGGCTTGACGATGAGATGCCTGCGTCGCGCCTCCTTGAATGACAATTTTTCGATGGAAACCCCGTGCACGTACTTTCCGCTCTTGGGATTGAGGATACCTTGCTGCATCGCTTCGGCGACGGTGATCTTCGTGTCGTTGCGCGCGTCGACGATTTCCCGAACGTCCGGATCGACGATACCTCGATTGACCGCCTCGTCGAGGAGATAACTGTCGCCGGTGTTTCGGTCGACGACGAGACCCAGCCGCTCGTCCACGAGACCCTGCGATATCGCGTCGGCCAGGGCTAACGAGCCGCGACGAATTTTCACGGTAGTATCGATTCTTACCAAATAACCGCGGGAGTATGCGTCCTCGATCGTAATACGCTCGCCGAGCTCGGTGATAAAGAGACCGGTCTCCGGGTCGAGGAGACCCTGGGTCATCGCATCGGCAACGCTAACACCCGAATTCGAGACGTACGTTACCTTGACACGATCGTCGCCCCTTTCCGCGTCGAAGAGCTCGCGCTGTATCGCCTCGAGTAGCGACACGTGACGTCCGTCCTCGGTAACGCCGCACGGACCTAGCAAACGATTCGCGAGCTCCGAATCAATGAGATTCATACGCGCGGCCTCGTCGATCGTCACGCTGCCGGTTTTGCCGTCGAACGACGTGGCTATTCTACCGTTTCTCACGTCGAGAATACGCAGACTTATCGCCTCGCCGACGGTGAGAATTTCGCCGGTTATCGGATGAACTATGCCGCGCGCCTCGATCACGTTGTCGGTACCGATACCCTCCTCGGCCCTATATATCTTCTTGAGACTTCTAATCTCGCTAAACTGCATGCTGCTGCTGGTGCTGCTGCTGGTCGCGCCGGTCCTCGGCGGCGAACGCGGCGCGTCGAGCTCGCTCGACCTCGGACCGTCGCCGTTCGCCGTGAGGTGATTGCTGCCGTAGGGCCTCTTGAGAGGCGACGACTCCCGCGACGAGACATTCTGCTGCTGCTGCGACTCGCTCGAGATCGTCGTCGACGAGGACTCGTGACGCTCGCTCGAGTACCTGGGTCAAGTCGAAATTTGCATTGAATAGACGCACGATTATTGCTTCCTTTTTTTAGCACTGGATCAGGACGATTATGTTAAGTGAAAAGCGTGAGGACACTGTTGCCGTTCAGAAAGGCAACAAAAAAATTTTGAAACAAGACGAGAGAAATTTACTTTTGAGAAATTCAATTTCTTGATATTGTATCATGCATAGTATAAAGAAATTGCTTGTCGCCCAAAAGAAATTGCTCTCCCCCTCTCTCTGTCTACTTACTGCGACTGTGTGTAGTGTGTTGTCGTCGAGGTGAAACGTTCCTCGCTCGTCGTGCTCTCGTAGACCTTAAACTCGGTGCGGAAGGTCCGCAGGGGCCGCTGCTCCTGAAGAACCCGCTGAAACAGCAGCGACAAGAGATACTGTACAGTCAACATTCTCCACAAACTGCAACGCGTCGAATTGTCGGTGAATTGTATTTTTCGGTAACGATCATCGCGACGGCGATTTTTCGCGCTGCGCCGGAGCCGGGACCGGCGAAGTTTTTAAACTGATTGGCAAGAAAAAACGAACGGCGCGGCGACTTCAAGCCGACCTTAACACAAGTCAACTGTCGGGCAATTGGCTAATAGTAAGCTAATGCTTGGCAAGACGCGCACGAGGACTGCAGGTTGCTCTGTGCGAGTCGCAATAAGTGCGCACGAAGGCAAAAAAATACGACGCGCGACGATAACGCTTGGCTGCCGGTCGTTCGGTCGCGGATTGGCTGACGTTTGACTGGCATAGACGAGAGCACTGTGCACTGTGTGAGTCGTAGGAGGTTCCGGCGAAACGGAAGTCGCGAAACGCTGATAGGCAGCGCGGTACAGTCGAAGCGCGACGTCCGACCGGAGCGTCCGGGAAACTGAGATCGGCGCACGTCTAATACATACAATTTTTTTTTTTCTATAAATAATGTTCTCCCTCCACGTTGCGCTTTTTCGCTGCGTGAGCGGGGGAGTCGAGTGCCCCCCGCGTGCGAATTCGGCTGTCGGTTGCTGCACGAATTTCTCGTCTTATTTTTAGAGCGTCTCGGCAGTCGGTTCCTTCCGCACGCGATACGCGTCAGCCGCGACTCGAGTCGCTCGCTTTCGGCTGTCTGTTTACGAACCTCGAGTAACAAGTGCGCGGAGTGATCGGTGACTGCGGCCGCTTTTTCGGGACTCGTGGATTTTGTGCAGAATTTTCATGGGAATTGTGTGTCGGTGAAATCTGTGCGCTACTGCCCGACGGCTCATTATCATAATTGTGCAATCGGCGACGGGATGGAGCAGTTGAGTGGGTGACCTTGAAATTTGTGAGACGCTACCGGTGCACGGTGAACTCGCGGATGCGCCCACGCTCACTGAGTTCGCTGTGGAACTAGTCGACGATCAAAGTCAGATTGGTTATCTTTCGTTGGAAGGATCCAGTGACATAGACTTCAGTTTTTTTTTTTCTTATTCAATACATTGTTTCTCCATCTCACGTCTTTAATTGGTAAAAACGTAAACGTTTATGAAAAACATAGTTGAAAAATGTTTAATATATTTATACGCTTGATAAAAATGGTAATAATAAAAAATGTACAGAATTTAAGAGTTGCTGTTCCGTCTCTAAGATTCCACAAATGCCATTGTATATTAATTTTTGAAAGACGCAATTTTAAGGTCAGGAGAAAAAATTCCAGACACGATGAATACGTCGGACAACCGTCATGGCCTTGGCCCACTGAAACAATTGATAGGCGTCGAGCACATGTGCATGCGGGTCCGCAAGGTGGCATCGTAAAAAAAAATAAAAAGACGAGCAGCTTCGAGGTGACCCGATAAAAAGCCACTCTATTTACTATTAAAAAATTGAAGCGTACGGACGACGTGTGACGACGATGAAAACAGTAGATACGAGTTGCTCGATGAGTTCGAACGGTCGGTGACATCACACGAAGCCAACGCACACACAACCTGTTAGTCCCACCGTGAACTTGATTGCGGTGACGATTACGTAACACGGCGACGTTGGAGCGGTGACAAAACTTGCGAAACTAATATACTATTTCGAGTGCCACGAGTCTCCTGAATTTTAGAATCTTTGTTTTAGTACGTTAAGCGCGATTGAGAAAAAAAAATCTCTGACGCGTTTTAAAGAGGATACCGAGTCGCTTCCTTTATAATCAAATTGGGCAGCGATTTCTTGATTTTATGGCGCGACTTCCTGCAGTAAATTGCCTCGCGATGACCTCCAGACGATACAGAAAAAAACGTACCCAAGGCGCCGGCCAACCGTAGAGTCTAAGGTAATTGTTCAAGTAGGTAATTGTTCAAGTCGCATTTAAAAATATCTAAAATAAAATGAAAATAAAAATCAGGGTTTTTAAAGACAATGCTGATAGAAAAATGTAGTATCTGCCTTTAATTTGTTCCATTATATTTGCAAACACTATCTAATTATAACGCGCTCCTCATTATTTTCCTTCCACTCGACCCTGAAGATCTTCTATCGATAACCCAAATCATTACTCAGTATCATTTCGCGTCGTTGCTAAAAGCTTTTCCGTCAGACAAAGTACACAAAGATTGGCAACGAAGCTTCATCCACATGCGGAGGAAAAAAAAGCGTCAATGTTTATCGATTGCAGTGTTAAAGACTCCGAGATTAAATTCCGCGTCGAATATTTATAGCAATGTCCAGTCACGTTTCTGCGTCGGGGGGGACACGTCAGAAACGGCTAGAGACGCCATCGCCGATAAAGAGCAAAGAGACTCGCGCGGGTTTCTCGCCTCTGTGCCAACGCTTTATCGGCTGTAAGCACAGAGTTCTTTGAACCTCGGAAATCCGCGCCAGATGTTATTCCACTTTGCGCCGTTGAGCCATGGCAAATCAATGCCTTCAAATGAATTCCCCGAGCCCTGCCACCTCAGATCTGGGAGGTTCCTGGGGGAACTAAAATAACCCCGGGACTGACTTGGATCACAATATGTTCTCCTTCCTCCTACACACTCGCCCGGAGGCCTAGAAAACAAATAGCGAATGTAAATTACCTTCCGCACAATTCTCCTCTCGACGGGCATTTTTATATTCCATTTAACCGACACACATTATTAAAAGCACCGACGTGCTGTAATTTCCCTTTTTTTCACAATATTACTCCGAAAAAAATGCACATACAAAAGTCACTAATCGTCACGTAGAACAAATCACAAACTGCACTTAACCGAGAGTGAGAACAATGCATTAAAAACTCTGGCGATCGTTTCGACTAGCAATTTGCAATTTTGTCGAAATCGTAGAAATTTGGGTATCGGACTCGAAAATATGTTCCAGATCAGGTTCGGGAAGCGATCGCCGGAGTTTCAATTTTCGAAGTTCTGCTCGTCACTGTCGTCCGGCTGTCAACGCACGTGGTTTTACTCCCAATCGATAATAAGGCGAATTCGGGCGAGCAAGACGGACACGCGATGCTCGTCGCACTGACTCGCCGGCGAGACTGAGCTCAGACGCCGCGGCAACTGCGGCCCGAACGCGCGCGCACTTATCGTCGCGGTAGGTGGGACGCGTGCGCCGCCCGTATCGTCATTTCTGTCAGTGATGCTTTCGAATTTATGAATGAATTGCTCGTGATCTCTGGCCCTTTGCACTCGATCGCTTTTACTCGCGCAATAATGGCAATTCCACGGGTGGAAGTGGCGCAACGAGTTCTATGCTGGATTTAACGGTGGAACCCGGTGAACTATTATAGATCGCTCGACGGGAGCTCTGCCGCTCTGCCAACGCCACCGCCTTTTCCACTGCAGCCCTGACCAGAATGTTTTTTTCTTTCCTCATTCGTGAATCGAATTACGATTGCGACCGAGTTTACTGCTCCGACACGATAAGACCCGGTGACTTCGCGAGGCTGCCGACCGATACCGATAGCCTTTTTCAGAGTTGTTAAGCGCGTTTTAATTAGTCTCTCGACTGGGATCGAACGAATTGTTCCGAGATACTTTGAAATATTGCTTTGAACCGGCGAAGCTCTGGGTCAAACAGCTATTTACAAATATTCGACATTCATTATTTTTATTCGTTATTTTTTTCTGATTTGGGAGCAAAAATATATGAGTCAAGTGAAACGATCGATTTTCCCGATTCTCATCAAATCCATTCAAATGAAAAATAAAAACCCACAATTAATGAACGTTTGAAAAAGGGCAGCGCTGTTTTTGTGCAGCCGGTAATTCGTACCTTCGGCTCAACCAGCAGCGCAATCTCCTAGTTAACGACTGTCCATTAATGAGCCGCCCACGTCGACTGCGCACGTTTATGGAAAGTGTTTTTCCCCGAGCAAGGACACGAGATGCCCACTCGATATCACCTACGCGTGAGCGAAGCCGCCGGCGACAGAGGCCAGCGCCAGCTCTGCCGCTAACCCCTTCTGCCTCTGCTTTTATTGATCTCGGCGTCCTATCGCGCCACAGAAAAAAAAATCACAAAAACACAACGTATTTCACCGACGGCGATCATCGATCAACGCGATTAGATCATTTGTGCGCGATTGTAGAATTATCGACGTATCGAGAGCAGAAATAAAAAACATTGCCTGCCGATTATTTTTCAGAATATTGATATTTCCCAGCTCGCGGTAGATCTGTAGTAGGTCGATTAAGAATTACCAGTGCGGTGCAATTTGCATAAACGACTTGCGAGCCTGCCGCCGCGTTCAATTTACGACGGACATTAAAAGAGCCGGCGAGTACGTGGAAGTGGAAAAGAAGAAAAAAAAATAGATATATAGAAGAGAAACATATTTGCAGAGCCGGCATTGTGACACGCTTAATTCAGGAATAAGCATGATGTCACGTGATTAACATCGAGGGTTCCCGGGTGACATTGACGTTCTCGTTATAACGTCATCAGCAGAGTTTCACGCTACGAACGCGCGTCCGTTACAATCCCACCCGTGATTCGTCGGTAACGTCATCCCGCACGACGACGAATTCCCGGGAACCGGTTGACCAAATCCAGCTGCCAGCGGTCCTCGGGAGAATGTAAACATTCTCTCGGGTCTCACGAGCGAACGAACGCACGCGTGATATTTGCGAATCACTCGAGTAATGACTTGTGCTCGTTCGCGCAGAGCGGAGAATTTTAAATTCAATTGAACGCACGCGCACGCGCGCTCGCGAGACCCACGAATTTCAATCGAGCGACGCCTCGATCTACTTTCGGGCATTGCGTGATGGCACCTCGTTCGCCGGGCGTTTCCTCCGACGGGCAATCCGTGCGAGCCTGCCAGGATTTACGTAATTGATGTATCTTCGACAAGTTCACTTGGCATTAACGAGTATCTCGTGATCTCTCGGGATTATGCCGCGCGGATTAATTCTATTTCGGTTAAAGCTCTGCGCCCAATTCCGCGGCCTCTGAAGTCGCTCGCGCTCGTAACTAAAACACTCGGCAGGGAAATAAAAAAAATATACATGTAAATAATATCTAATTTTACCTGAACTAAAATTTGTCTAAATTGATAAATTAAATTGTTGCAAAAGATAAAGAACTCGTTGTCAACTCACCTGCAGCGCCAAATCGTCCGGGAAGATCGGCACGAGTTTCCTCGCTCTTTCCTGAAGCAGAATGACGAGCGTCGAGTATCTCCGGTTGAGGTTGTCGAGGTCGTGCGCGACGTTGTCGACGGTGGTGACGGAATCCCTCCGCGGCCTTTTCACGGATGCGTCCAGCGACGGGCAAACGTCTTCGAGCTGTTCCTTGAAGGCTCTGAGTCTCTGGCCATAGATCTAGAGGGTCCGGTTAGTCCGTTAGGGTTAGTACATTAGACTTCTTTGGGCCACTACCTTTAGCCTCCAGAAGCGATAGTCAACAAGTGCGAATGTGCGTATTCACTCTTTTACATTTTTTTTTTTTTTTCATTGCTAATTCACTCGATGTGCTCGTGGTAACCCAATGTGGTATCGGTTATTTGCGTGATCGATTAATGTCCATTGTTTTCGTACCCGATTAATTGTTTTAGCCTTTATCCAAAAAATTAATGTGAATCTGTGGCTTATTTCTTGAGTCTCTACGAGATGAAGATTTACTCGGCTACAGAGGATGAGTTACTGTGCAATTTGTTGTTAATTATTTTCGAGTTAACTAAAGAACAAAAAATCGTCTCTCTAAGGTGTCGAGACTTGCACCGTGAATTCGTGACGATTTTTGTATTTCCTACCACACTGGGTTATCGCTTCCGTCGTGAATATGCAACACAGAACTCATGTCGAGTCCTCAAGCGAATATTTATCTCCTCTCCGCTGTCGAAACAAAGCGCCCCAATTCCCAAGCACCATTCAACCATGCTACTCATTTTTATTGACTAATCGCATGATTGATTCTGGTGGTTTAATCGCACGTTGAGAATCAACGGACGAACGGTGGTTGTGCCCGTGAGTTACGATGCGTGAATTCTCTTTGGTAGAAACGCTTTGTGGGTTTTAGTCGAGTAGTAGTAGAATGTCGGAATCGTTAGAGACAAATTAGGGCGAACGTTAATATCTATATAAAAAAAAAAGATAATAACACACAACGTATAACAAGTATAGAGAGAAAAATTTGTTGTAAAAACAAAAATGTCGTTTGTCCTTGTTTTGGCGATAACGAGACGTAGCCACAGTCGAACAGAGGTTTTGGTTCTGTAGAGTAAGTAAACAGTTGAGCGGAGATGTCTGTCTCCGAGCGTACGACCGGTTGTAGAAGTCGATACGTGTCGACAAAGTTCGTTCGTTGTCCCGCTGAAAGGTTGTTGCTTGACGAACAGTGTACATTTGGCGATAACGATGATAATAAAAAAACAATGACGATAACGGTATATTTACAAGAGTGTGGTGAACTAACGGATAAAATAACTATACACAACATTCACACGCCATTCATACCATTGGGCTAAGGCTATTTATACTGCGCTGGCGCTTTTGCCGCTATTCACTAATCGTCATCTTACCTTGCCCTCGCGGATAAGCCTCGCGCCCGTCACGTTCACCGCCTCGATCGCTGGCGCCCGCCCGAGAACGTTGTTCAGTAGATTCTGCGAATCAAACGAATACGCTACTTTACCGCTATTCTTTACCATTTTTTTTTAGCGCAAACATTTTGAGGTTCGTCATCGAGCTCCAAGTTTTTTTTACATCCACGAGTCTGAAGTACGACTTTTTACCTTGGTGCTTTCGAGCTCCTGCGCCTTGTTCTGAATAGGCGCGACAGACTCGAGCTTTCCGTAACTCTCGTCGACAAAGTCAACCTCGTTCTGATAAGAGCTGCGATACTGCTGTGCGAGTCCGTAGGCAGTCTCGGCGCTGCGAAGTCTATCGACGAGTTGTCCGCAGATGTTGGTCCACCGGGCGTTCAGTCGGTTGACCTCGGCGTCGAGTCTGTCCATGTCGCCGTGAGGTCCGCGATGGTTGGGCCTCGATTTCTCCACGAGCCTTCGCGCGTTGTGAGCGTCATCGTTGAGCTGATCGATGAGCAGCTGCTGCTGGGCGATCGCGTTCTGCAAGATCATCAGATCCTCGAGAACGTTTTGCAGGCCCTTCACGTCGGACGGCAGCTCGCCGAAGGACGCGAGTTTGATCTCGAATTCGGATATCGCGACGGTGTTCTCCTCCAACGCGGAAAGCACGATCTCCACGCACTTCAGGCGCTCGATGTAGAGATTGCTCAGATCCCAGAGGTGCTTCCACTTGGTGATGACGTTGTCGAGTTTGTTTCTCATCGCCGGTGTCTTCAGCGTGATACCGCGGAATGTCTGCTGTACCTGCTCGACATCGGGTGCAAGACGCTCGAGATTCTGCTCGTAGTCCTTGTGCTCCAGGACCAGATGCTCGAGACTGTCGAGATCGCGCGGAAGCGGCGCGGCTATTCGAGAATTCAGTATTCTCTCGGCCTCGTCCAGAGCGTGCTGAAGCGCCGACACTTGATCGTTGAAAATACGACCAGCGTTCTTCGACTCCTCTTCCGCTCTGGCGCGCTTCTCGAAGTCGTCGAACAGTCGGTTAACGTCTGCCATTTCGCGTCTCAGTCGTCGCAACTGCGGATCGACGGGATCGCCCTCCGACAAGAGTTTGTCGGCGTCCTCGTTCAACGCTTTTCTAATGGCAGTTCGTTGATCCTGACCCATAGCCAGGAACTGCGGCAGGTCCCAGCCCTTTACAACCTTTATCGTCGCGAATATCATGTTCTGCCGTAGTCGCAGCTGCTTGCGTTGCCACAGAGCGACGCTCCTGTCGTACTGACGGCGAAGCCGCTCGGCGGCGTCCAGCGCGTCCTTGTCGGGCGGATGGAGAGCGAAACAAACTCCGGGAACGGGCGACTCGACGCCCTGAGAATTCTTCACGCGCCACTTGACGCGGCCCGAATTATCGTAGACGGTGCATTGCTCGTTCTTCTCGATGGACATCTGCAATGAATATTGAAATTTTTAGAATGCGCACCGATGGAGAAAGACGTTCATGCTCGCGTCGCGAGATGGATAACTGAGTGCCAGCGATATCATGGTAATTTTTTTAATTTCTATGCAAACGAATAACATTTTTTTGTGTTTCTTACGAAGTGATGACTGCAGTCTCGAGAAATCACATTAGCTTGGAGAGTTCAAAGAAATCAGCACGTTGGACCGTAAAAAAATGATGACTGTGCGAATACTTACGTTGACCTGTTTGTAACTGCAGATGCAGGTCACTTGGAGGGGTCTCGTGACCGGTTGTCTGCGCTGTTTCATCGGCACGACGTCTTTAGCCTGATCGACGAGCCGTTGAACCTGCTCGCCGTAGCTGTTCAATTCCTCGCGAAGTTCCTGCATTCCCTTCAGCAATCGTTCGCCCTCGTCCAGCGTGAAATCGGACTGCGAGTAGACGGTGTTGAGAATCTCGTCGCGCTTCGAGATCCATTGTTCGGCCTGGTGAACGTCCTTGAAGAACTGTTGACTGTGCGTCGCGTGCTTGAGATGCACCTCGAGACAGAGCGTGAGCTGCAGAAGCCAGGCCCACTGACTCTGCATTGCGGACATGTACGCCTCGATGGTCTTTGCCGCTGGGTGATGCTGCAGTACCAGAGCCTCGCCACGGTCCTGGACCGCCGAGAACTGGATCTCACGTTTCTCGAGATCGCTCATGAGGGACTGTGAAATCGAATTGAAAACATTAGATCAAGAAAAAAGAAATAAGCGTTGATCATAGGAAATGAATACCAGACAAATGTACTGCCACGATTTTACCTCAATTCCGGATCCGTATGTTTGCTTGTAATAAAAATAACCAACGATGTAGAGAATAATATTTTATAGAAGAAAAAAATACGTTGGTTCTTAGTAGTAAAAAATAAATCAATAAAGTACTGAGAACTAGTACTAAAAAATAATTTACTTAGAATAGTTTAACGTTAATTCTATTTATTTCGAAAATATTTTTCTACCAACCTCGTAGTACTGTTCGATGCTCTGAACATTGAGGCTCTTGTCGCTCCAATCGCGGGTGACTTCGGTCTCTTCCTTGGCGTTGAGCCACACGAGCTCGCCGGTAGCCGATTGTATGAAATCGTGGAGAGTGTCAAGATCGGACAGTCGCTTGTTCGACGTTGCCAAGAGCTCGGAGTAGAGTTTCTGCAGAGTGCTGAGATGCTGACTGTAGAGCGCGAGCTCCTCGCCGTGGAAGCTGTTCTTGGCGTGCACGCATTTGTCGACCTTGCTGTGGAACTGATCGATGTTCTTGTGCTCGCGCTGATGTACGTCGAGCTCGTTCTGCACGCTCGGCAGATCGGAGCCGTAGTCGGCCTCCTGCAGTTGTTTCAATTTGCTCTTGCACCAGTCTATGCAGTCGTGCAAATTGCGGAAATGTGGATTCGTGTCGACGAGACGAGTCTCGTGAACGGTTGTACGATGCTTCGTGACGACTCGCTCCTCGACGGGGAACGAGACCGCTGATAACGGCTGCACCAGACGCTTGTGCAAAAGCGAGCGCAGCGCTACCCAGCGTTGATGTAGCTTCTGCACTCTGTTTTACGAAAGTAAAATTACAGCGTTAGAACTCGATTGGTAGTTAATTTGCGGTCTCGGCTTAATCGTACTGTGATTGGGCCGCACAAAGATAATTTATTAGGTAAATGAGCTTCAAGCGATCAATTTAGATGGGTCGACCTTTTGATCAATTGGCTCAACCAATTAGTTGATTACTTTGTTTCCTTATACAAAATCGAATGAATTGTGGTTATTCTCACCTCTTGTGCAGCTCCGCAGCTTGGCTGTATCTACCCTCAGTGAGAGTGTGCACGTCGGTGAATATATTTTGTATCTGAACCTCGGTGCTTCGAATGTCCTGCTCCAGCAGGTCCACCGCGTGCTTCGCTTCCAGCGGATGAAGACGGTCGAGACGTCGCGCCTCGTCTTCCACGTGTCTCTCCAATTCCTCGAGACGGTTGTCCGTGGATTTCATCTCACGGTGAACCTTCTCGGCCAGACGTTGCAATCTCTCGAGACTGCGCGGCGAGAAGCAGAAAATTAAAGTTACAGATTAACGTGCAAAGTTCTGTTTTGGAACTTTTTTTAAGTCAAGAAATTATACACGGAAAACCCGTGGTATAAAACAAGAATTAATATTTTGGAAAAAAAGTCGACATTTTTAATTCATTCCTTCTGACACCAGGAAAACTTCGAAAGTACCGTTTGATCTCGTCGATGATTGCCTGCTCCCTCTCCTGGTGGAGCATAATCAATCGGTTCCAATTCTTGTCGATGACGTCGATGTGAAGCTCTGGCTCGATGTCAACCTCACCCACGGCCTCGAAGTACTTCTGCAGGTCCCTGAAGATGTGGGTGAGCCTCTGCTTGTCGCGATAACGCGGCGGCACTTCCTCGTTCTTGAACTTGGAACTATCGGCCGCGAGCTTCTTCATCTCGATGAGCGTCGGCGGGAACGCGCGCTCCTGCATGATGGCAATTTTCTCGCGGATCCACAGGTGAATGGAGCTCGCGAGCTCGCGATATTCGGCCGATCGGCGCTGGGCCTCGGCGTCGTAGAGCGGATGGATCGGTGGCGGCTCCGGGAATACGTCGTAGAGCGAAGAGATGTACGTTATCAGAGACTTCTCGTCCGGTTCGGGGGTATCGACATCTGCAACAGGTTGAAAAAAAAATCATCAGTGAAATCGAGACGCTCGCGCATTCTTATTCAACAGGAACATCAACATCTTATTTCCGTCCACGAGTCACTCACGCTCGGCCACTCCGAGACGGAATTACATTTAAATAACTCGCGTCTACACGCGTTACACATGCTGATTTAATGGAAGGCGCCCGGGAGCCGGCGCATCCACCTGCTTCGAGGTTCATTAAGTCGTCACGATGACAATAGCAATGCGCGACGGATGCGAAGATATAAACGCAGCGTCCAGTTACGAAACCCAGAAACAGGTTCGTAGATCATTATCGTGGCGCGTCCGAGAGCTCCCGGGGTCCACGAACCGAAAACAAAAAGACCCCCGCTTCACGCCGAAGACGATGAAGCCCCGTCAAGCGGACAATTTACAGCGGACGCGAGGAAATACCCGCGCGGACCTGACCTATCGGCGGGCAATCGTCACGACCAGGAAATATAGAACCGTGGCGATTCAATCGAAAGACAACGGACCGGGAATTGCTCCGTTGGCATTTTTTCTCTCTCACTCGCGCTTGACTAACAGGAAGCTTTAGCACCGACAGCCAGTCGTGATTGTTCCCCTGGAGAAGATGGGTTTGACCTGACGTCCAGGAGAATTTATACTCCAGACAACCGCAATGTTGCCGCGAGAACGGAGAGGAAGAAATTTCTCCGACGAAAACTGAGCCACACGCAATTATATTTTCGCGAAAAGTAAACCGACGAACCGACTTTCGGTGCGTTGACTCGCGTAGAAAATAGTCTCTGCTCGCTTGTCAATTTTTTTTTTTCCTCAAATTTCTTAATGTCCACAGAGAACTCGAAGCGCCCGCGCTTCGCGGGCGAGGGGAAGCGGCGAGCGCGGCGCAATTATACGAAGAGCGCGGCGGTGTGTGTCACGGAGTGTGAGTGCGGGCGGAAGTGGCTCCCGGGTACCGTGACCAAAAAGAATGTGTGCTACATAGCCCATCGAGGTACACAAGCGCGCCCGGCTCGCGTGCGTACACGCGAGGAACGGGGCGGGCGTCCCGAGTGTGAGTTACATGTGCGAGCATGTCGAAAGATGTATCGAAGTCCGGTGCGGTCGGTCTGTCGTCATCCACCATGAAGAGAGAGAGAGAAAGAGAGACGACAGCGCATGGTTTTCTCCAATGATGGAATAATGAAGCCGCTCTTGCTCGCCCGGCGCCGTCTGCGTGTCTGTCGAGACGGTATAAAAAAAATTCGTTCATTTTTTTCTTCCTCTCTTCTTTCCTTTCGATGCTCTCCGCCCGCTGCAGAAGAGGCGTGCAAGGGGACGGGCGAAATGTCAGAAGAAGTGGAAGGATGCGAGAGGAGACCTTCGCGCACGAGTGCGGCACACCTCGGTCTGCTCTCTCGCTCGAGACTCTTATGACTTCTCGCGCGCGCGCGGCCGGAGGTTTCGCTACCGCTGGACACGTATGTCTGACTCCCACGAGAGCTAAGGAAAAATATCCTCGACCCATTGTTCTTTCTCGCCTCGCGCGTCTCACGTGTGGGCACTTTATTGACGAAACTTCTGTGTGCGTTTTTTTTTTCTTTTTCTTGAACAGCGAGAGATTGCAGCAGCGGCGTGGAGAAAAGTGAACCACCGAGACCCATTGTTGGTTGAAGCCAATAAAAAATTTATTTTCAAATGTTTCACTCGAGCGAGGCTCCTTCGAATTTTACTCGCGACAAGTGGATTTATGGTGTTACAATAAAAAAATTGCTCCCTGACGAATGGACAAGTCGTTCGTGACGGATAAAATGTTGTGGGAAGCCGATACGATGTATTGGCGATAATTTAAATTTTCGCTCGGGCATGTGGCGGCCACGGCGCTGTGGGATAACCGCGCTCCGGTGGCGAGAGAGGATGACGCTTCGCGTTTGCGTGGGTAATCGAAAACCGTACGGTGTACCGCTCGGCAGATGGGATTCACGGGGCAAATAAATTGATTGGGAATTCCTCGGCTACCACGCGATGATGCCGTGAGCTTGGAATATATTTCTCGTTTCTGGCGTGACATCTGCGGGGTCACGAGGAGTCGCGCGCGGCCAGGACAGACTCGCGAGAGGAATCGCGGAGCTCTGCTGACCTATTGATCTTGGGTCTCACGGATTTCTAGGACGAGGAGATCCCGGCAGATTAGAGAATCTGCCGTGCTCGGTTCGGAGAGAAGAACCTCCCCCCGCTCGATGCGCTCGCACGTGTGTAAGTGTGCGAAAGTCTTGGCTGCAGCCAGACCTCTGATCTCGACGAAGCGAAACACGACACGCGGAAGAGTCGTCGGTCGCTCCAGCGCGGCGAGAGAGTCAACAGAGCCACCGAGTAAAGAGCTAAAGAGCCGGATTCTCGAGTATCGCCGGAGCGACTTTGCCGCGTGCGCCTCGGCGTGGATTTCTCTTTTCGCGTTTCTGGCGAGAGATGGAGAGCATCGAAATTAAGCGAGCGAGCAAGCACGACTGTGCACCGAGGATGATTATTCTCCTTTCTCCGTCGGGACGGGACGGAGAGTGAAAGGCGTCGTCTGGCGACGATCTTCCAATTGGCGACAACTTCCTAAATTCTTGAGATATCTTCCCGGAGTTCAGTGACTCGAGGCAACAACGAGGCGAGTATCGATCTTCGATCCTGCGAGATGGAAAGTCGTACTCGATGGAAACGGAACGCGCGGGTCTTTTGCTGTGCAGAAAAATTGCAGAAATTCGGTTAAGATGATTCGAAAAAAATGTGATGCAATGAAGAGAATTTTTTACCTTCAGGATCGAGAAGCCTCGTAACGCCGTACTCGCGCTCGGCGACGTAAAAGACCTGGTGGAGCCGCTCGCGCGCCTGGTAGGACCTCGCGGTCCTCCAGTCGACGAGGTCGGGTCGGTTTCTGTGGAGCAGCGCGCTGAACGCCAGTCCATCTCTCCAGGAGCTGGTAAAGTCCGAGACACGGACTCCCGGGTAACGCGCCGTTGATCGTCTCGCCCATCTCAGGAGTGCCTCGCGCGCCGTCACGTTTGGCTCCTGGCCGACGACGATATCTGATATCTGCAAGCGAACAATAAAACATTAGCTTCGTGGAATCAAAAAATATCCATGTATTAATATCCAAGAGGAAAACAGAATAGAAAAATGAAAAGGCAACGAGACGCAATCTTCCACTACAATTCTACATCTCCAGATAGATCACTAAATCTCTAAATCACTAGCAAGCAAAAATAAATAATAAACAATTACATCAGCAGACGCATAAACATTCGACTTTCGATCAAACCATATAAACGCAAAGTATCGCCAATCAATTACACCAATTGGCTCTATCCATCCGAGGCATCCGCTTCTTTTTTTTTTATTATGCAAAAAAAATGTAAAAAATTCTGAATATCAGAGGATTACGCCGAGTTGGATCTGCGGATGAAAACATACGCGGCAGAGTTCCAGCGAGCGAAGCGGTCGCCAGAGACGGTGTTTTGCCGCAGAATTGCGAAGCTCGGCGGGCGGAAAACGTCGGTGCGAGGATTACGGGCGAATCGCGGAAGTGCTCGGCGAATGAATTGAATGATCTCCGGTAAGCTTAACCTATCACGATCGGCGCGGCGAGATCGGCGAGGAGCCCGCGGTGGGCTGCTGCGTCTGGTGTCGATAATGGCAACGCGCCGCGGGAGAGCCAATAGTATCACCCGCGAGGCGGTGCATCGAACCCGGCTTCGCAACGGTCGACGACGACGACGACGACGATCGTGTATATACGCGATCTTCGCGAGCCGCGTCCTTCTCCCTCTTGGCACACCCGGCGCGCGCCGCATTACCGCGAGGAAATCGTTCAGCTGGCTCCTCGCGGGGGCAACCGAGGATAACGGGGCCCCCACGGACGCAACTAGTCCGATCCCGGCCTCAGGCCCGATCCGAGCCCTCCGACGTCGCAACAATTCATAGACTTGCTTCATTGCCTCTCGGACGTTCGTCGGGCGGAGGAGAAAAGGAAAATGAGAAATAAAAATACCGCGTCGGGAAAATAGCTTCCGGCTTCTCGAGAGGGGCACGATAATTCAATGATAATTCAAGAGCGAGAGGTCGATTATTCTTGACGAACGAGGCTGCTGTCTCCACTTGAACGGAACCGCCTCGCGAGAGGAGCTAATGGCTGTTTGGATGTGATACGAGAGAACGCGAAGTTCGTCGAGAAAATATGTCGATGGGATTTAATTGAAAAGGGAGCAGTCAAATTGCTTTCGTCTATAATTGAATAAAAATTTGTTTTATCTCAAGTAAATATTTCTTGAATACTCTTTGTATCATTTAATTAATTGATTGATAAAAATGTGCGTAGGTCAAGATTTAAATGATACATTCGACGACTCTGATTTATCTAAATGTTAAGGAAAGCGTTTAACCGGGACATCGAGTCTGGGTCGAGCATCGTCTATGGTTTCACGAGCACGTGCCACCGGTCTCGATAATTTAATAACTAATTGCCGCTAATCGCTGCGCCGAGGAAATATATTTCAGATATTCAGGTGAAAGCAACGGCGCTCGTGTGCACGTCACACGGCGTAAACACGGTGCAAACAGCAGTACGCGGCAATAATGAACTTGAACTACCCGAAGCGGCAAGCTTCCAATTATCGACATCGAGTTTTGTATCTATATATCTGCGCGGCATACGTCACGCGAGCTCGCGCGCGCAGCTTCGCGGGAATATTGCAAACGAGAAGAACGGCATTCCTAGATTGCTACCGGGGAGAGACAGAGAGAGAGAGAGAGAGAGAGAGAGAGAGAGGGAGAGAGATATATCTTGATTTGTTCGAATCGACGAGATTTATCGCTCAGCACAGCTAATTACGTCTCTTTCTTTCAGTGAAAAAATTGTGGGATGATCGATTATCCGATGCCATAATCTTGGCTCATTAGAAATATTGAAGGTAAATATTTTTTTAAATGTCTATAGACACAGAGTATTCTGAAATTTCTTAATTCAATTTTTAATAGACTAGGAACAGTCGAATTTTAGCACTTCACCAAAATCCATGTACATTTTTTTGGCTCAATGAAATCTGGATTTTATTTTTGCATTCGAAAGATAACCCTTTAAGGAAGAGAATGCCGCCAGGCGGAACGCGATATCTAGATTTTTCGATTTTTCGCAGAATTTTAAAGTTCACCGCTGCCGGTTTCCCAACGACCAATCAGATGCTGAATAAATCGACAACAATGATTGCTCACGAACTTTTTAATATACAATCCAGACTCGCAAATGGATTAAAAAAAATTAATCGCAACCCTCGGAGCACAATACGAATAATCTTATCGAGATTTTTCGATTCTAATTCGGCAGGTCCTTTTTTTCTTCGATCACGATCGAAACTCTTTTGACTCTTACGAACGAACGGAACCGCCGAATCACGGTCGAGCCAGGTGAATAGTCTGCCCGTTCGCGGAGTCATTGAACTTCCTCGAAGCGAGATGGACAAATGGAACGGACAGACGGACGGACGGGATCTAAGCGCTCCATTATATTTTCTGCTAATCATTGTGATGCTCGTGAACAGCGGCGAAGCGCGCTCGAGGCTGGATTATATTCTACGAATTCCTCGACGCAGGTAAGTACATAGCGCAGCGGCTGGATGCGGAGAAGCGAGCGGAACTCCGAGTTCTCCGGGGCCGTCGAAGCGACCGCGGCACTTGCGCCATTTATTTCATACGTACAGTTTCCGATACGGTTGCAATGCTATATTAATGGCTCGCGCTAATTCGTCAGATTTCATCGGGAGAAACAATCGCGCTGAATTATCGCCGCAGATTCATCACCGCTGTGTACATTTGTATTTATATAGATACAAGTATTAATGGCCAAGTGACCGTGACCGATTAATTCATTTGATCTTCGCGGGCACCGCGTTCTACTATTTACCCGAGCAAATTAAAACCCCAGTTTGTTATCTTATCTTGGATCACAGAGGCGCCGATCTCTAACGATCTCACGAGTTTTACGAGCCTCAATCAAAAACTTAGAACGTTACGTAAAACTATAATTTTTTTATTAGGCTAATTCTTTTTCTTACGTTGAAAATAATTGTAGCAAGTTCGACTGGTGCAGAGAAATGAGAAGTATTATATTGGCGATGGTAAAGAGGAAAGTTTGATGAATTTCGCAACCGATTTTTTTCACGGCTCAGGCGAACGAGAGACAGAGAGAGTAAGAGCGCTTATGATCGTCCATCCGTTTCCTTATGGGGTCGGGGACGACCGCGCGAGGCGCGACATCGCCATAAGAGTCGAGTCCGGAGTGACGTCACTCGGCGAACGTGTGTGTGGCAACCGATGTTGACGCGCGGCGAAAGAGAGTGAGTCGTCGGGTGCCCAGTAGCGCGTTTAAATCGCGTCTGGATCGAGCGAATAAAATAAATGAAATGAAAACGTATCGGTACGACAGATAAATTCTAAAAAAACTTTCTTAACCATAAACCGAACGTATTCAATCTTTTGAAAATTCATATCCCTTTCGTCATAACAGTAATAATAGAAATAATAATAACAATCATTATAATAATTATTGCGCATTAAGAAAACACGAAGAATTCCAATTGCAATGCAACTGATCGACCAATTGAATCCTCGTCGATTTCCAGCCTCTCTCGACGGTCAATAATGATCGAGAAAATAGAAAATGAAGAAAATCCTCGGGTCTAAAATTAGCCGGGGCGATCACGATGATGGACGAGCGCACCTTAAGCGAGTTATTAATGCTTCCTGCGCGCGGAGAAAGATTGCTAAAGTGTCCGAGTGGCGCGGAGATAGTCGGGGTCGTTAAATGTTGAGGATGTCTGGGTCCGCGGCGGCGAAGCCGTAAGTGCGCGTACGTGTTGAATGAAGAGCTACCGGAAAGCCCCAAGGCGGACTCGAGAGAAGATGCGAATCTCGTGCGCGAGTCCGGAGCAGTCAAAGTCTCTCGCGCCCCTTTTTCTCTCCTTTTCTCGAGGTGCAGCCCGAGCGCAGGAATTCCTTCAGGTGCACCGGGCGCTTCGAGCGCCCGTACATCGAGAGCTCGTCGAGGCCCCAGGAGGAAACTCGGGCCGAGTCCGTTGGAACGTGTTATTATCGTGCCAAACGGACTCGGCCGGGAAAAGTCGAGGGCGAAAGACGCGCGCGGGCGTCGAGAGTCCGAAGTTGCCCCGCGCCGATGCTCGTTGAACCGGCGAGGAAATAAGGCGCGGATAATTCGCGCGCCGCTTTCAAGGAGCCCCTCGCGGCGGCAACCTGGCAATCTTCGGCTCCTACGGCGAAATCATTTCCTTCACCGGGAATAGAGCTGAAATATTTCTCGAAGCTGCGCAACGGAGGCGAAGAAACCAGAGACGGAAAATTGGCCGGAGAAACGAGAGACCGGAATGTTTCGAAAAAAAAAGGCTGAGAGTGAGACGGACGATTTTTTGTCTTGGGTTGTTAGACGACCTTGAAGACCTTGAGGTTCGTTGAAGTGTATTTCGTGCAGCTTCCAACAAGAGGGTTAAGGACGTACAGTAAAAAATTGCAGTAAAATTGTGATTGTTGGTAAAATCTTGTGCAGAGCTCTGAATACGAAAAAAATTGCTGCAAAAAAAATGCTGCAGCAGAGGGAAAAATATGTGAAGCAGGAATGCAAATGCGTTTGGCATATTTGACGATCGAAATGGCTTCTAGTCTGGGAGACCTTGGCAACGACATTCCAGGGCGGAGGCTGACGATACGATACGACGTAAGTTGAAAATAATACAGGTCAGAGATAAATACGATACGAAATTGCATAATAAGCGGAATGAGAAATCAATCGGTAACGTTGATTAGCTAAAATCGTCGCGACGATGGGAGTTCCGAGATCTGACGTTATCCCTGGAGTTGATATGGAAATCCTTTTGGAGCGAATTCTCGCGAGTGGACGGATTTAATGCGTGACTCAAAGGGCTGGTCTGTGATTCCTGACGCCTCCTGAGTCACTTCCTCGAGTTAAATAAAACCCTACTGCAGCTGTTCACATTCTGAGGAACCGCAAGGAGTTATTTTGAGGCGAAACAAACGTTTGCTAACAAAAGGAGGCCGGAAAAACCCTTGAAGACTCAGAGAACGAGGAATCTCGACTGCGCTATTTATTTTGCAGGCGGAAAAAAATAATAAATAATAATGAAGTAAATTCCATTCAAGACTCTTGGCCTTGACAACGACATCCAGATCGAAGGCTGAATTAGCCCACGTGAAATCTCAACTTCCCAGAGCAGAACAGACACCATCGAGTCGTGCGAAGTTATGCATAACCGGAGCAGGCGATGCTTGACATTGATCTAAATCCATCAAACGCAGCTTTGAGGTGAGATCGACGTACAAAACGAGAAATCAAGTGGGTGCGGCTGCCTCCGCCGTCCGACGTCGAGTGTCCCACGCGAAAACCCCGTAAATGGCAACAGGCGACACCGGATTCTCGACGCTTTCCGACGTCTTTGTCATTCGCGGACGTCGAATACGTCTTAATTCAACAGAATTAATTACAAAAATGTGCTCCCGATTAAATTCTTTACGTAGCTGGAAATCATTTTCCGTGAATTATTTTGAAAATACTTTTTTAATATATTAAGCGTCACCAAAATATTTTAAATCATAGAAGAATTGAAATTTTGAAAAAGTTCCATCAACTCTAAATTCAAGAACCAATTCACCATAAGTTTTAATGAGCCTTAAAATAAATTATTCTCCCAGAAACAACGAAACAACCGAATGAATTCGTTTTGAAATTATCTTTCTCGACAATTACACATTAACGAGCGGGTAGTATGTGCGTTCCGAGCAAAACGAACAGGAGGCTGTGTAACGCGTTCGCTACAATAACCGCGGTGTAATGACGGCGCGGATGACGCAACTTATACCGAGTGGATTCACCGAGAAGGCATAAGAACCTCGTGCGAGTCGTGCGAGTCGCTTTTGCCAGGCGTCTCTCACCTTGTCCCGAATCCAGTGTGTAAAGTGCGTACGCGTCGAACGCAGGGAATTTACGTCGCGCAGTTTCGCGCGAGATGCTGATTCGAAAACGGTGCGTGAAAGCGACTGACGGCAGCGATCGGCAGCAATGGCACCGAGACGTGCGGGAATGACAAATCGACGAGCCGAGTCGTCGCCGGTCGCGATTAAGAGATTTGAAGAAACGCGAGGAATGAAGACGTCGCTCGGGTATAACTGTAGCGACGGTGGAAACACATTGTGATACAAGATAATCTCTCGCGAGCGGCGGACGGAATACCCTTCCCGAGGTCTCGATGGAATACGAAGAAGCCGCGAGAGACGAGCTCGAAGAAAAGCATTCTACCGCCGGCCACACACCGCTCGTCAAGTACCGTATAATACCCGACACACCGGCGACGCAACTATATATCGATCTCCTTCGAGGAATATCTCGTTATGGAAAGTTGTCCGAGGGTCTCGAGTTCCGTCGCGCATTTCGTTTAGCAACCGATTTGCAAGATTTTACATTAACCGGCATCCAAGTAACTGATCCAAGGGTTATAAATATCGTACCCTGAGAAAAAAATGGCTAAATCCAACAAAACGTGCGGTTGCGAGCGGCGAAATAAATATTTTGCAGATTGGACAAAATATTCGGCAATGCTTACCGAGATTTTTTAATTTTATCACCAGTTGCTTCAATCAATTAAATATTTTGTCCAATTTGCATAATATTAATTTCGCTGCCCGCAACCGCACATTTTGTTGGATTTAGCAATTTTTTTTCTCAGTGTAGCAATTAAAATTCTGACTTAAAACAGTACATATAATTCTTAAAAAAAATAAAATGCAATTAATATTTTGTTTAATTTTAACGTTCACCGCTGCCTCGGATCTCTACGTCCTATCGACGATCCTGGCCTGGCCTCTTTGCAAAGCAAAAGATCAAAACCCTATCAACAGTCTTGCCTGCTCCTGCTCCGGTTTCGCCGGCACGAGCCGAGGAAGTTGGCTCTGCGATTCGGTCACGAGAGCTCGAGAAGAGCTCCGATAAATCGCAACTCGCTAGCCGAGGAAACTGGTCCTCCCTCGGGTGGGGGTCGGAACCGGGGCAAGAAAATCCGAGGAATTTATCCTCGGCTGGAGCTCGGCAAAATCGTGCGAGGAGGAGAGTCCACAGCGGGATATCGACTGAGCTCGAGCCGAGAGTGAGATCTTCGAGATGTTTTTTTTTTTTTTTTCGTTGTTGTTGCGGGGTCTCCGGGTCTCATCGTGGTGGTAGCAGCAGCAGCAGCAGCAGCTGCAGTTGGATCGCTCGCTGGGCTGGTTGCTCTGGGCTCTTGGCTGGGTGTCTCGACTCAGTGAGCTTTCGTCCAGGCTGGACGGGTTCGGGCATGCGCGACCGGCTCGCCGGCCCTGACCGGCATCGCGGTCTCTCCTCCCGTTGGCTCGCGGCAGCTCTCGGTATCCACGAGTCTAGGCGCTCGAGATACACGAACGGCGAAACGTGCACCGTACACGTGCCTCGTCGTCTCTTCTGTGTGCGCGCGCGACGTGCGTGAGCTCGGAGAAAGGAGTTTAACGCTCTCGTCGCCGGTGCACGGAGCTATTTAGCGGCTACCCGGGGACTCGCGGCCAATGCGGCAATCACAGCGCGCGCGGGGTCACCAATTATCACTCGCACGATAATCGCTCTCTCGCCTGGGATCACGGAGATCGAAAGATCGTAACCGATGGGGATTTCTTCGGTTTCTGAAATAGCAGAGTCAAGAGCCGATGCAATTAGTCGATGATCATATGTCATAATAGTCGGGAGAAATAATATTTTGCATGAGACGTTCCATGTCAATCTTAGGTTTTTTTTCTTATATAAATTATTTTTTTCCCACGGAATAATAAAAATTGTGGATGAAAGAAAATTAATTAGCTACTGAAATTCTTAAACTTTGCTATTTTTTTATATTTTACTATTGTGAAAAAAAAAATAGTATATTGTTGAGATCATTATTATGGTTGAAAGTGAGAATAGCAGTGATTAAAAATTAATTTCCCCGGTTCGGCGTGGAACGGGCCACGCGGAGTCGGCGATTGTGGTTGTAATTAGTATCGTGGAAAACGTAACAGCTTAATAAATGCTTTTTTAACGAACGAGTCTCCTCGGACTCGGTAATGAGGGACCTTGGACTTAATTGCGCCCAACCTGGAGGCGTAACGCGCGTCCTCTCTGTCGCTTTCCTGGTGAATTAATGACTTCATGAGAGAAATAATAAAAGAGCCACCGTCGCGGCGCTCTCGGTTGTTGTTGTTACGGTCGCGGCTGATGCTCTTACCCGAACGGTTTTCGGTTTCGGCGATGCATGCTGAGTCGTTATCTTCATGTACTGCTGACTGTCCTGCAGCGAGTTTATCTGCCCGCGCCTCGTCAGATCCTCCGCCACGCTCTTCTCCTCACCCCGCGTCAGGGTGGTCGTCTTTCGCACTATTCGCGTCACGATTCGTCGGGTTCCATTCTCGCCGCGCTTCGAAGTTTTCGTCGACTCGATCGACGAACCTATCGATCATCATATTTTTGCTTGATTTTTGGTTGATCAACACAGGAAATTTGTTTCCTTGTTATCTCGAAGTATTTTTATACATCGAAAGGATTCGCTTTTTTGTTATAAAATTAAACATCCACTTAATTCGTTGATTTGTTTGTTGTCTATTGTTTCAATTTATGGAAGAATAAAACTAAATTAATAGAAATGACTTTTGTATGAGGTTTTTTTTTATTACTACGTGACTTTTCCATGTTATTATTATAGAACAAAATAATTCAAGTACTCAAGAATGTCATTTTAAAGAATTCCATCGTTCGATTGCACAGAATTGGCAAACTGGTTTCAAAATATCGAATGCAAATTGCTCAAACGCATTTTCCATATTTTCGTGACAATAGGCGAGAAGGAGGCGGTTGCATGGTGAATGGGTGGGTCGCGATGGCCTGCATAAGATACGAGCGAAGGACAAAACGCCAACGGAGATTGCGAGCGTGCGTCCCAAGAGTAGAATGGAAAGAGGTGATAACTCCCACCGGGTCTCGAGGCGCGGATCATCCGCGGATGCGGCGGCGGCCGAGCGGCCGAGCGCCGCCTCTCAATCTCGCGAGCCTGACCATTTAAAGGCCACGATGCGTGGGCAAGATCAAGGACGCGTTGCGCGCGCACGCTCGCCGCTCTCTCCTCCCGTCCGTTCGGCCGTCAGCTGTTTCCCCATTTTGTCCGCGGAACCACGCGAAGCGCATATTTATGCTAATTACTGAGACCGCCCGACGACGCCTCATTGAATCGCTTGGGCCTCGATGGTTCGGCTTTAAAAATGGCAAAACAAATGGTCACCACCTCGTCCTCCTCCTCCCCGCCTCTTTTGTCGCTTTAATAAAAAAAATTCACGGTTACCGGAAGCCACAGCTGAGTTGATGCAACTTTTGAGAACCAGCCAACCAAATCGAGCAAATCGACATTTAATTATTTTACGTTATGAAACTTTTGTAACATCAAAAATTACAGAGTAAAAAATTATAAAAATGTATGACATTTTTATATTTCACTGATTTAAAAAAAACAATTTATATTGATTTTTTTTATTCAGTGTTATAACCGTTTTTGTTTAGATTAATTTTTGTTGATGCATCTTTTGAGAACCAGCCAACCAAATCGAGCAAATCGACATTTAATTATTTAACGTTATGAAACTTTTGTAACGTCAAAAATTATGGAGAAAAAAATTATAAAAATGTATGACATTTTTATATTTCACTGATTTAAAAAAAGCAATTTATATTACATTTTTTTTTTTCAGTGGTATAACCGTTTTTGTTTAGATTAATTTTTCAACGAATACAAAAATTGTTCAGTGAATCCTTTTGACGATAAAAACGACCCGCCTGTACACCGTCGCGTACCTAGAACCTCGGTCGAGAGTCGGCGTTTCGTGTAAATAGCCTGCAAATCGGTGGGCGAACTTCCGGTCGGGCTGGAACCGGCGACGTTGTCGCGATCGTCGTTTTCGCGAGTGCCCTGAACGAACAGCCGTCCGCTCTTGCTGAATCGATACATCGACATTTTTTCTTTGCTTTTCTTCCCGTCGTCGTCTCGTCTACGCCGGGCAACTCGAAATTTCTCCCGCGTTATCGAAGCGAGTGCACATTTCTCATTTCACTTGAAAACAAAACAAAAAATCGCGGTCCGATAGCACGAGATAATATTTCTCCGCTCGTAGAAATTCCTTCGAGTCTCAACGGACCCGTCGCGCACTATCAGAGCCACTCGACGAGGTCGATTGCGCGATAAGACGTCACAGCTGCTGAGATTTTTATCACACAGAACGCACTGTACACTCGGCGTATCCGACACTTTCGACTGCGCCGACGTTTGCACGGCAAACTACAGTGGCGCCCGACGCACGTGGATGCAGCGACACCGGCGGCGACGACCGGTTGTTTTGTCGACTTTTCGCGGCTGCAATAAAAGCCGCGAGACTCGTGAAACTCGGCACGTGCGGCGTCTATCGATAGACACCGACTGTCAGTTCGTGGTATATTTATTTCGCAGAGCGGTCCTGGCCTCGTCGGTCGTTTGATGGTAAATCAAGATCTCTGAAAGATATTCCGAATAATCGATGTGAACATATAAAAAAAATAAAACAATAAAAAAAATTTGTACGCGTCAACCGGTTCGTTAGATAAAAATTTAATTCCAATTTACTGTCGCGAAATTTTCGGTTTACGCTGACATTTCAAAAATGTCAGTGCGATATGCAATCGTTTACTAAAATCCAATTTAACGTATGAACATTTAATGTACCGCGAGTAACGCAACAAAAAAATTTCCCAAACACGAGTCAAACATCGATCGCCGAGAAAATGATTTGCAGCTTGACGAAAAAAAAAGAAACACTCGGCTGGTGAATCTCTGAAAGATATTCCGAATAATCGATGTGAACATATAAAAAAATAAAACAATAACAAAAACATGTACGCGTCGACCGGTTTGTTAGATAAAAATTTAATTCCAATTTACTGTCGCGAAATATTCGGTTTACGCTGACGTTTCAGAAATGTCAGTGTGATATGCAATCATTTACTGAAATCCAATTTAACGTATGAACATTTAATGTACCGCGAGTAACGCGACAAAAAAATTTCCCAAACACGAGTCACACATCGAGCGCCGAGAAAATGATTTGCAGCTCGACGAAAAAAAAAAAAGAAACACTCGGCTGGTGAATCTCTGAAAGATATTCCGAATAATCGATGTGAACATATAAAAAAATAAAACAATAACCAAAACGTGTACGCGTCGACCGGTTTGTTAGATAAAAATTTAATTCCAATTTACTGTCGCGAAATATTCGGTTTACGCTGACGTTTTAGAAATGTCAGTGTGATATGCAATCATTTACTGAAATCCAATTTAACGTATGAATATTTAATGTACCGCGAGTAACGCGACAAAAATAATTCCCGAACACGAGTCACACATCGATCGCCGAGAAAATGATTTGCAGCTCGACGAAAAAAAAAAAAAAAAGAAACACACTTGGCCGGTGGTCCGCGAGGCAACCGGCGTTTCCGTGCACTGAGGTCTCGGTCTCCCGTGTGCAACGAGCGAGGAGCCGCGCTCGGCTCGTCTCCCGCTCTTATCCTTTCACCGGTCTCGACTCTCTTTCCACCGCGCGCGAAAGAACGAGGAGAGCTCGATGCGTCGGAGGAGCCGAGAAATAATATCTCGACTCTCGATGTGCAACGATCCGCGCGGCACGATATATATATATAATATATCCTATGCACCTCGTCGTTTTTCACACACGATGCCGGTTGATGTTACGTAAAATCTCCACGGATCCACTACGACAGCGACGACGACGACGATGACGACGACGACGACGACGACGACATAATAACAAACAAGCAAACGGTGGACGTGCACCACGCGTCGCGACCACGCAAGACACACTCGACGCTCGCGGTCCACGCGAGCTCGATTTATTGGATCTCACGCCCGCGCGTTAATCCACAGGCGCTCGCACCACTGAAAATACCCCGCGTGTTTTTTTTCCCCCCTGCGAGGGCGTCGAGCATCGCGAGGCTCGAGTGCAGATGAAACGGATATCGAAGCCGCGACGGGAGTTTCAGGGTTAAAATCACGATCCTTCGATTCGTCGCACCGCCAACGCGAGTTTCCCACTATTTTCTCGCCTGAAGTCAAACTCACACGTTCGAAGGGGGGAGACGGACAGAGAGAAGGGGAGGGAGAGGCGGAGACGTTCGATTGTAAATAAACAGTAATAACGTTGGACGGTGGAAGCGGTCGTTGGTGGGGGAGGTTCGGTCGGTCTTTTAAGTTCGCGTTTTGTTTACTTTTAACTCGACGGCGAGTGTCGTGTGTTTCGTGTGTCTGTATATTATATGTATATAATATCGAAAATATACAGCGAAGACGCGACGCGAGGTTCGGGAGGTCCGGGCAGAACACGCGCGGCCAGGCCCGCGGTGTATCCAGCGACTGTCGCTCGGGGGTTCCCCACCCGCGCCCGGCGAGTCTCGCTCGCCGGCGGAAAGAGCGGTGGCAGGTTGGCGGCGGCGGCACTTCCACCACCACCAACACCGCTGCCACTCGCCGCCAACGAGCGAGCGAGCCGGCTCGCCGGAGTAGGGCAACGAAATGCCGTCGCAGGTGAGACACCGACTGTCCCCCTCCCCCCCTCCGCGCATCGCCCCCACCTGACGACGCTTCGCGCTCCGAAGCAGAGAGCGCGTTCCATGTGTAGTGCCTATCGTTTGACTGTAGACGAGCTTTGTACTAAGCGCCGTGTGTGCTGGCCGATGAGCTAAACGAGCCGCGTCGCTATATATGTGGCTGAACGTCACCCAGGCGACGGCGACGGTCAGTTTGAAGGAGCGAGAAAAAAAGTGTGCTGTCATTTGCGGGCAACGCCGGTCACAGAGAATTCAGGATTTCGAGAGTTTTGGTTTGGTATTAATGATGATGATGATGGGGGCCTGACGGTGCGATTAAATGTGAAGACGGTTACAATTGAGTGACTGTCTAAGTAATGTGGGTTATTATTTGTTTATATGTAGGAGGTGAATATAATAGTTTCGTTAAAAATATGAATCTCATAGGAATTTTATTTTCCTTGTGTGACATGACCGAACGAAAATTGAACTTAATTTGGAGAAGCAAAAAAAATTGTAACATTTTTTTTTTCTATAAGAATCCCAGACAAAACAAAAGGGCTCATTAGTAAGAAATTATCGCTCTACTCCTGACCGTCCATTTCTAAGCTTATGATGTCAAAAAAAGCATTGTAACCTATACCATCGTTCTCAAGTCGCATATTCTACCCCTGGAAACAATGGTTTCAAACATTTTTAAGTTGATTTTGAAAAAAAAAATGTTGGTCGAACAATTTGTCAGAAATCGTAGATCTGGCCGCCGGGCCAAAAACCGCCCAAATCGGGGTGGCCGTAGGTTGAACAGTGCTGCAGCGCTCATTACGACAAACTGTCAAATCTCGCGCGTAAAAATAAAAAAACTGAATTCCGTGGGCATAGCTAACCCGTACAGCACCGGAGTCTCGGCGACCGATCAGCTGAACGACTCAGCGTCGCTTGAACGTGGTCAGCGTCGCAGCCTCGGTGCGGCTCGTGAGAGGACAGACGGAAAAAGCGGCGACGCGCCGCCGCAAGTCCAGCTCCAGGCGCGCGGCGCAGAGCTCGACGGTGAGTGGCGCGTGGGCGATATATAATACGCCTCGATTTCGAATCGCCGCGCACGAGTCTGCGATATCTCGTCCTTCTCGCTTCCATGCCTTTTGCGGATACGAGGAATCTCGGCACACTTTTCCGTCGACACGTATCACCGGACTCCACATCGGCCGAGACTCCTCGCGATTATTCCCCTTCTTCTCCGCCTCCCACCGTTTTTTTTGTTCTGCCTCCGACACTTTGCTACCATTTTTCGTGGCCGCAGCGACCCACGCGACGAAAACGAGACGTCGAAAAGTGCCGTGAATTTTTGTTTTGACAACATTACTATAAAATATGCGCGTAGTAGACGTGCGTGGGCTCTCGGCTTATTGATGGCAATGAAAATTTGCACAGTTGGCTACGTTCGCTTCGCGGCCACCGCGGAACGTGATCTACCGCCTCGATCGCGTCTGATCGCCAGACTTTTTTTTCGTAATTTATGGCTCTTTTTGTCGAATATTTCGCGATACAATTCCATACGATTAACTCGTGAATAGATTTGGTCTTTTGATTATACCTTTTTTTAACGTTATTATAATCGCAATTTAGTGTTTTGTGAAAGTAGAACGGAAATTGTAAATTTGATAGTCAGGGTGTAATTGGCCATAATTAAAAAATTTTAGTGAGACTTTTTTTGTTTCAGGTGTCATAAAGTTCCCTGCATTTACGCTCGAGACAAGGGAAACTCTGTATTCGGTGCTTGGTTACTGTGTCGCTGAGAGGCCAAAGGCGCAATTCGTTCCAGTGGCGTGGCTCGAACTCTCCCGGCTTCCCGGCGTCGGAGTCCCGGCAACGTTGTAGATACACATAGACTGGTTTTATACAGTAGACGCTGTTTGTCCGAGGGGGAAAGGGAGGCAGGACAGGTGCTTCCTGTTAATTTCTCAATGGACATCGAGCTCGAACTTGAACGCGGACTGCAGCGTTTTCACGGATTAAACAGATTCTTTGTTTACGGATGAAAAATAAATACAAAATATTTATAACAAATTTTTTTGTTAAATAAATTACATTCTTTCCTCAATCCTTATTTATTAAATGCACGATTACTCTTGGCTTGAGATTTTTATGCTAAAAAAATTGTCAGCTCTATTTTCACAATGACTTTTAAAAAAGGTTTTATTTATTATAATGAAAATAATAATTATTTTCTACCAATGCCAGACTTTTTTCTGAGTTCCGTTTATAATTTTTCATTCTGGCTCGATATTTAATTTCCTTTGGGGGACGAAGAGCAGAATGGAAACTTTGTTTTGACGGCGATGGACAAACGGAGCGAAGTAAACTCAGTCTTCGGCTTCTACGCAGCCGCTGACTCTTCTCTTCTCTCGTCGGATTAAACGCAACGACACGTCGCGCGCGCGCCGCTTTTACTCCCGATACGGTCGCGGCCTTAACGCGCTCGCGTATATCCGAATCGTCGCCGATGGTACGCCGCGGCTGTTACGCAATGGCCTGGTTCTTTATCCACTCTTCGGCACCTAGTCAGGTGCTGTTATGCTCTCCCCCACCCCCTCCTCTGCCATCGGTACGCACAACGTCAGGTAACTGCCGTCGTTTTCCAACTGCAAACTCGGTCGTACGATCTCTTCCATCTCCTCCTACGATTTTCTCAGCCGTCACGATCGAAACTCATTTAATGCGGATAATTAGTTCATTATGAATTTCACCACCCGCAAACTTATCAGTGCGTAAATGAATGGATGGAATTCGACAAAATTTAATAATGAATCAAATTAATAAAAGGAACGCACCAAGTAACCAAAATAAATAAAAAAGCTAATATTTTTGCATGACAAAAAAAATCTTATCAATATCGTGAATATCACAACAAAGTATTTGAAATTTCTCGGATCTATGAAAAATTCGTCTTCGCACTTTACTAACCCATTGAGCAGGTGCAGCAAAACGTAACGTTTAAGAGTTTCCCCGCGAAAGCGGAAAATCTCGGTATGCGCGGCTGGCGCGAAAGAATGCAACGTTCCGGGTGTGCGTTGGATGCAGCGGCCGTGCAGCACGCACTGCACTCGCATGCATACATAATACATGTATGTATATCTCTTTCCCTCGAAAGGCACAGACTACACTCGGCACGTCGTCCGCGAGCGCCACTCGGTTCACGTGTTTTTCAGCATAATTAAGACAGTCGAGCGCTAATTATCTCGCGGTCACGTGAGCCACGCGGAGGCCCGTGCGGATTTTTACGCAGCGGCGAAATAAATTCTCGCCGTCTGCGTTGCATTCGCGCAGCGAGTTGCAGGTCCGACGACCGTGCGTTACATGCAGAACGCGCGACGCAGAGAGTCGACGGTGGTCGCGCGGGCATGTGAAATGCGCCCTGGAAGCAGAAACCAAGATCGCGCGGACGGATACGCGCGTCGTGTGTACCCGGAGTCATCGCACTCGGGCCCTTTTTGCCCGGGTACCGCGACTTCCTGCCCGCGCCGGGCGCGAGACTGCATCGCGCATCCCACTCGGTACTGTTACTCATCCCGTGACCCCCTCCCCCGGTTTCTCGCCGAAATTGCGCTGCAGCGAGACTCACCGCGAACGGGGACATGAGAATTTCGAGGTCGGAATGTACTCGCGATTCTGCGCGGCAGATAATTTTTTTTTCTGTCTGTTTATCTGATCGCGAGATTAACATCTGAATTGGCGAATCTCCGAGCGGATTCCGAGGTAACAGGAGAATGAGAGGAACCTGGTTATGTAAAGAGCCGCGACGATCAGCAGAAAAAAAAAGAGTCAGATAAAAGTGATGACAGTAGTGACATCACTGTTGGTGTTTTATTTAGCTACGAATTGCATAGAATTAAAAGTGGTAATGAAATTTGAAAAAAATAAAAATAACGAAGTTTTCTATTTCTAATCTAAAAAAAAATCGAGACATATACTAAATTAATAATTAATCCAAATTTGATGACTCAATTTTAAGTTGACTGTTTCCACGAGGCATCAATTTTTTTCCAAGTGCAATAACAAGGTAAAAACATTAATTTCCAAATATTCCAAGGCGGACAATCGATTAAATAAATAATTCAACGCTTCCGTCGTTTAGCGTCTAATGGGATACCCCATGAATATATGGAACACGTCGAAGAAATAGCGATTCCGCGGTTGTGATATTATCTCCGTGGCTGTAGAGGAAAATATTATTTGCACGAACCCGGCGAGAGAGAAAGACGAAGAGAGAGAGAGAGGGATGGAGAAAGAGAAGGGGATCGTTTAACGCTCATCGCTGCGCGAGCCGCTGTGTCGAGGAGAAAAAAATCGGCGGAGAGCCGCTGATAGTCGGTACCGTTACGGCCGGAGAGAGAAAGAGAGAAAGAGAGAGGAACCGGCGAAGCGCGCGCGTCGAGCGACGGTTTTATATTTATACACGCTCGTCAGGATAACGAGGCTCGCGTTCGCGCAGACTTTTCTGCCTCCTGGCGCGCTCCGCAAGGAACAGGACATGCCTCGAGCATAACTGAATCCTTCGCGGTATTATATACAACGCGGTATTTGTATGTACGTATATATATATATATGCGTGCATCGAGCGCGGCTTGTTCCCCCCGTCGGCTATGTTCGACGCTGATGTCACGGAGACAATGTGACGTCACCGGACGAACTTCGCGATCGGAATGTCGACGGCGTTAAACACGTCAACGGAAAAAATCGCGACACTTGTATATCTTTTTTTTTGTGCGTGGAAAAAAAAACGGATTTTTTTATTTGAACATTTTGTGACGATTATTGAAAGAAAAAAAACTTGAGTTTTCTGGATTTAGAATTTGTAGATGTTAGTTTTGGTTAAGAAGAGCGAATCGCATATATATTTACACTTTGTTGATGTCTTGAAAATTTCTCGAGGTAGAGAATTTCCGACACAGTCGCTCTCAGTTTCAACCCGGGCGTTCACCCTCGCGGCCAGCTCCGCGCAGACGGCGAATAAGAAATCGATTAATCGAGCGACGCTTAACGAAGTTAGTTCGCGTTATACGGGATTACAGGAAACTCTATGCGACGCGCGAAACTCGATACAGCCGAAGAAACGCGAGAGTCGGTCGCGCGGATATGGCGAGGGCGTGTTTGGATCGTTTCTTTTTTTTTTTTGCGTTTTTTTCCACCTCTCGCACCAACGAGACTCGCAACGCGGGGCAAATATTTAGATTGAATTATAGCG
Organism: Itoplectis maculator; assembly: GCA_964034905.1. Classification (NCBI taxonomy): domain Eukaryota; kingdom Metazoa; phylum Arthropoda; class Insecta; order Hymenoptera; family Ichneumonidae; genus Itoplectis; species Itoplectis maculator. The sequence goes on along the minus strand of OZ035858.1, from coordinate 9,726,597 downwards.
ACAGAAAAAAATTCGCCTTTGCGAAATAATTTGCATACAATGCAGAGAGGTTAAGATTTTTTTTTACACTCTTTGGTACCCCCAAAAAAATTCTGAACTCGGAGCAAATATTTGGATTGAGTTACGGGCGACGCATAATTTTTTTTTTTTTTCGTACTAAAGTCTGCGAAAAAATTTGCAGGACAATTTGCATAAAATGCAGGAAGGTAAATACACGACGGGCAGGCGGAGCCGGCGAGAATTAGCATAAAATGCCTCGAGGGGTGGCGCTCCTAGAATGCAACGCCTCGCCGGAAGAGGTACACACGACGACAATCGAGCCCGACGAGCGAAATATACGGTAAACGCGCACGCGTGAGTTACGATCGTCTTTGGTAATCGCGGTAGCTGCGCTCGCGCCCGTGCGATTAGCATGAACGTAATTATGATGAAACCCGTCGATCGCTCGATTCTCGCGCCGCTCGCCCACCGCGAATATCGACGCGCCCACTTATTACCTCGTCCGTCACACGGCAAGAGATGTTTTCCGCGTCAAAGTCCTTAAAAGGAGACGCACCGCGAAATCGGGCGCAGGAATTTTCCGAAGGAGACAAACAAGTATCAATGAGAACCGCATTTTAAATTCAATAACGTTGATCTGGAGAGCAAAAAAATTATACTAATTCGTTCTAGTTTCATCAAAGTTACATTGAGTTTAGTTTAGTATTTAAGAAAACAAAAAATCCATTTTTATAAAAATTAAGTGTAAACTATATTTTTTGTTTTTTTTTTGTTTTTAATTGAGGCACTTTTCAGTTTGGAGCATCGAATTCGAGATTCTGTTACTGGTTGATTTCGCCATTGGAAGTGAATTCACATTAATTTGATTTCATTTAAAAACACGTATGGAACCCTTTTTCCCCAACAAAACAATCAAATTCCAGATTGCGTTTCTGGGAGAGGCCGCTAAAGGCTGCGCGGTCGATACGCATCGAGCCGTTTGGTTTCGCTTGCGAAAGCCAAAAAGTTATTTTGTCAAATAAGGCGCGGAGGTTTGCGCCGATTGCGTTACATTTATTCATTAGCTTCGGCGCGTAGACGAGATCGTAGTGAGTAAACGCGTCACCTTGACCGATAAAGGGAATCCGGAGAACGAGTTTGTCGCCTGATTCACATTCAGCGGAGCGTCCATCTGCTCGCGTTGCCGGGGCGCTCGCGCGCGCCTCGAGCGTCGGAGAGAAATTGTTTTCGATTTAACCCTCTCGCCGCGGGGCTCACGATTTACTTGGGTTACTTCGATGAGCCTCGAGCGCGGAATAGTAAAGATGTTCCAACCGCGAAATTGTGCTCCGCGAAGGATTTGTACACTGAGAAAACAAAATTGTTGACTTGTTGAAAATTTGGTTGACTCAACAAAATCTGGCGGTCACGGGCTGTCAAGAAATTGTACAGTTCGAACAACAAAATATTTCAGTTTCATTCAACAACGGATTTTTTTTGTTCAACTAAATAAATGCTTGAATTAACTAAAAAAATGCTCGAACTGACTGAAAAAATGCTTGAAATAACCGAATAAATGTTTAAATTTACTGAATAAACTAATACTCCCAATATACAAATAATTAATACAGCAGCCACTTTTACATTGTAGAAAATTATCTATAGCCAAACGGTAACGATAACATTTTATAAAAAGGCGAAAAAAAAAAAATTTCTACTCTTTCATACCGCTCTCTGAGAGAAGTGACCGCTTGGGGATTCGAACCTGAGACCTATCGACCTATACCTACCTACCTAACTAAATACCTAAAGACGAGCGCGCTAACCACTAAACCAAACCGGCTATGCGAAATCCGAATACTTTATTTCAATATTAACTGCATCGTGGAAAATATTGACATGATTGTCAAACCGATGTACATGACGCTGTATCTTCGATGGGGAGGGAGACTGGGACCATGAGCTTTCACGCAACCGGAGAGACTGTTAATAACGACTAAATATTTAGTTGTGTCAGCTCAGCCAAAATGCTTCAAAGAATAAGAATATAGTCGAACCAAACAAATAGTTAGTTGGATTATAATAATCCAACTAAATATATTTAGTTGGCTTAAACAAATATATTTAGTCAAACCAAACAAATATATTCAGTTGGGTTATTAAAATCCAACTAAATATATGGGTGGTTTGACTGTTTTCTTTTTTGTTCTTTTAAGCATGTTTTTTCAGTTGACAGAACTAAATATTTAGTTGGGGCAATGGAATGGCGTGTCCATTCAACTGAATGTTGTCAACTGTTTGAGTTAGTTGATCGAATCGTTTATATTGTTCACTTCAAAATATATTCCGTTGTTTTAACTCAATCTTTGTTGAGTCAATCAATTGCAAGTCAACAAAATGTATTTTGTTGGTTTGACTACTTTCTTTTCTCAGTGTACGAGCTCCGCGTCGAGCCTGTGAAATTCCATCGGCCCGTGACAAGCGATATATCACCCCTCGGCGTCGACGAAATTTTCATGCCGACTCCACGATATTTATGCCGACGCATTGCGTGTTCTGACCGCGAGTAATGCTTAGTAAAAAAAAAGTACAAAAACACACTTTTAATTTTTTTCCTGATCGAAATTTAATTCTTTCAGAATTTACCAAGAAATAAAAAAATAAATGTTGCAATTTTTTTGACTAGTTAACAAGTCATTGGCATTATCATTGTTCAAAATTCATGTTTGCAGAAATGTAGGTATCTTTCTACTTAGGGAAGAAAATTCTGACTAGACATCAAATATACGTATTTATAAAAATAACGATACTATAGAGAAATACTGCTACTCAGATTATAATACAGAGGTTTGCTCAATAGCTTCGTCAACCAGGACGGAAGAAAGGTGGACAGCCTACGCGGCTACTATACACGCGTAGCGCAACACTACGAACGTGAGTTATGAATGAAAATATCTCGCGGGACACTGGAGGTTTGTACACAGCAGAGACAGCTACGTTACGAGCCGAGAAGCGCACAGAGATGGCGAGAGCGGATATACCGGCGGGCAGATAGTCTCGGTCGGTAAGGTAGGACGATATGTATACAATGAAGAGCGAAGTCAGCAGCTCAGCAGGAAGGAGCAGCATCATCGGCCAGTAAAAGCAGCGAACTGTGTTACCGACGGCCGGCCGACGATCGATAAAAGCGATTTGGCGCAAAAAACGCACAGAGCGACATAGGAAGCGACAGATATTTCGAGACAATCGAATCGCAAATCGAGACAACACTGCTTTGCCGCCAAGCGCACCGTCCCCGTCAATGCGCCATACAAATCGGCCTTAAGGTTCTACGGGATTTCCTAATTTTTTGGCTTCTTTTTTTTATAATTCAAGGTCTCCATAACGAACTTACCTTCCGACGCCACTTCTGAGGCGCAGAAAAAAAGACAAAGATTGCTCAATTAGACGAATGTGCAGCGGCGAACAGAAGGAGTGGAAAAACCGCGATGAGAATACGACTTAATGGGCACATCGCGTGATTCTGTTTTACGATCACCGCTCGGCACCGGCCGATTGGCTTGGAATTTTTTTTTTTTTTCGTCGGCCCTTATATTGACATTGCGCGTAGTTTAATTACATAATTTCGTCGGCGGGGTCCGTAAATTTGTGTAGGGAAAATAAATAAGCAATTTATTATAAATTACGCCTTTTTCACGCGACCGAAGGTGATTAATTGAGGTGAGAAAAAATAGACGCATACGCGATGTGAATGAGAGTCAATGAGCCGATCGCGTGTCTCTATTCTATAATCTTCGAGCTGTTGAATCGATTTCCAATTTCCTTTGAGACTTTCCATTAGTCTTATGAGCGGTAAATCTTGGACCCATTTTCTATTATTTGGCGAGGCTTTAAAAAAATAAATAAAAAAGAAATGTGTTCTTAATTATGGTAATTGGAGACAGCAATAAATAAATGAAATGAATAAATATAAAAATATAAATCCAAAAGTAATTTTTAACAAATCGCCTCTCTCGTCCACGCGTCTCAAACAAACGCCTCTATTTTTTGTTCTCCACCAGAAACCGGAAACTCGGATAACCTCGGTCCCGATCCTCCGCCCGGAGCATCACGGGGATGAATGAAAATTATTTATGCGAAAACGCGAGCACCCGGCTACCGTTTGCAAATGCACCGTGAACGAGTGCGGAGCGGCAGCATAGCGAGCGGGGCGCGATCGAATTGCTTGATAATCGTGTATTAATCCCGTCGCGGCGTGACAGCCGCGCGAGCCGCGGAGGAAATGAATGGAATTCGAGGGGAAAAACCGTCGGGACTCCGGCGCGCTGGTTAAATACGAGAGGTTTCATTATTACACGCGATGCCGGGCTCGAACACAGCCGACTACTGTTTGCCGCTTTCGTAGCTCGTTCACCACCGACGGACGCGACGCAGCAGCAACAGCAGCAGCAACAGCAGCAGCAGCAGCAGCAGCAGCAGCAGCAGCAGCAGCAGCAGCAGCAGCAGCAGCAGCAGCAGCAGCAGCAGCAGCAGCAGCAGCAGCAGCAGCAGCAGCAGCAGCAGCAGCAGCAGCAGCAGCAGCAGCAGCAGCAGCAGACGCAGCGAGCAGCAAAGCGTTCACGTAACTCGGTTAGTCGGTTAACTTTTTGCATCGCCTCGTCGTTGCCGCTGTTGCTGCCGATGCTCTGCGGCTCGTAATTCCTCGGGGCCATATTGCGATTTGCACCGAGACGCGTTTTGCCGCTGCCGAGACGTTCGAGAGTGAAATAAGACGACGACTCGGTTGATCTGTGGGGTTTCGAGCAAGTTGCTCTCGGTCGGCAATTCGCCGGAGTAACGACAGTGTTACGCATCCCCCGATTGGCGCGAGGGGGAGAGAGAGTGGGATAGAGAGATGGGAAGCTCGATGAGAGAATCGCGAGATCGGTCTGCTGGTCGACACTCGAGCTGCGAACGTCCCGAGGAATCTTGGGAGACTCTCGGCGTGACACTTTGGCTGTCGGACGGACCGGCGGCCACTGCCGCTACCGACTGCCAGCTGAGGCCGACGGGGCCTGGCAAACGAGCAATAAGACAGAAATGCCACGACACGAAGGCGCCATTAGACTATCTCGGCTGCCGCATCACTTTCGGGACGTATTAATGACGACCGTTTGCGAATGAATATCGTGGTATTAATTTTTTTTACAGTGCGAAAATATTGGCGGAAGTTTTTGTAGCTCGTGGCTTTGCATTTTTTTTAATCATCTGTTACGTATTGCAATTTTTTGTGACGAAATTGCACTTATCATTAAATTGTAAATTGTTATTATTATTATTATTGTTATTATTATTACGATTATTCTAAAAAAAAACTATCTGAACATTTTTCTCTCCGCAAAAAAGAATTGTTCTTTAATCCTCATTTTCTCCTCCTTTATAAATCCAATGTGGCTACAGCGAAAGACTTATTTCTCCGGAAGTTAACATCGTCTCCCTTTGCCGTTCCCCCTCTTGGGGGGGAGGGGAATGATTATTGTTATTATTTCGCGGGAAAGCAAAACGGGACTGAGATCGCGTCACGTGCGAGGCCCGAGAGGACAAACGAGTTGCGGAAATGATTTCGGGGCGTTGGTTCCACCAGACCGTGAAAAGTCTTTCGCGGCCGCGCGACGCGCGAAGAAAAAGAATGTCCTTCGCGGTGCGCTCCACACACGAGCGTGAGAGGTCTGCGTGTCGCGCGTGAATACGCGAAGACGGCTGCCGCTCGGCGGCGGACGAGGTAGAACGAGATTTATGGGCCAACCCACGCGTCTCGGGTATGCAGATCTTTTATTTATTCCCTAACCCCTCCCTGCCCCTCTACCGGCGACAAAAAGGGTGAAAGGCACGAGAGGAATCACGAGGGCTTCACGTGCGCTGCACCAGAAACGCGGACGACGCAGTCCCACGAGATCTGAGAGTATCCAAGTTACGTCGAATTTTTTTCCTTCTTTTTTTTCGATCTTTTAATTTTTTTTTTATTGTACCTTATTTTTATTTATTCGCGCCCGGAATTCGATACGAGTTTTTTTTTCCGTACCGCGCACCCAATTTGTATTCCCGACGAATTTTTCCGAGACTCCGCGCCAAGTTGGACGACCGCCAGAGTCGCGGACGTGAATTTTTCTCGCGAGAGGTTCGCCCTAGAAAAAACCTTTCGTCTCGTTAGACGCTCCTGTTCTTTTCTTCCGCGAGCGCCGCGACGATGCCAAATCTTTTTGGCGATCTCTCGGCACTCTCGGGGAGAGGCCACACAGGGCGGGATAATTGTGCGCGAGGCAATGCACCCACTTTCGCTTGCTTTGGTTTTCACCGTGGACGCTGCGATTGCCGCCTACGTGGCACTCTCAGGTCGCGTACCGCGGCCAGGGAAATTAAACCCTTTTGTCGTGATACAGTTTAAAAGAGCAGTTTAAAAAATTAGGTGGAATAATTGTGGGATTTTTTAAATCGTTTTTACCTTTTTTTGATTATGCTAATTTTCCTAAAATTTATATTTTAATTGTGATTTAATATTATTTAAAATAAGAAAAATTCATTTGTCGAGAGCAACAAAATTTGATCTCAATGTTGAGTGTTCGGTTCGTGAAAATAAATAACACAAACTTCATTGATGGTAAATCGAAGTCGAATCTGCCACTTTGAGGATTAAATTCAACGCTGTTTGATCGAAAGCCGAAATCATCGGAGCGACATCAATTGCGACACAGCATTTTTTTTTAGGCACGAAGGAAGAAAGAAGGGAGAGAGAAAAAAAAGTTGCAGACTTACCTGGAAGTGGAGGATGATGGTCCATATCAGGCCGAGCGTGAGTTTGGGGTTTCCGTCGACGATGTCCTCGGCCCGTATGTTAACTAGCTTGATTTTCTTGTAACGAAGAAAGTCCAGTGCCATCTGAACGTTTTGCAGCATGTGAAAACGCATTCGACCTCTTTCCCGCGGCTGAAAGTCAAGGATAAGGCAACGGAGTGAGAACGGCGTGTTGTACGAACGTCGAGAACGGTGTGTTTCACGCATGAGCATCTATTATTCGCTGTGTGTTGCACCGAATACCCGGAAACGTGTGGCCAAAGTAAAAGGATCGCGCGAGGCCTCGAGGATATCGCGATCCGTGCAGTCGGCGAGATCGGCTCGGGAATTGAAAGTGAAACGTTCGCGGCGATAATTGAGTCATTGGTTGTTCGAGTGTAATTTATAGAACGTTTTGAAATGAAACACCAGCTGGAAGTTGAATTACGCTGCAATAGCTACGTTGAAAACATCATGAATAAAAAAAATTATAAAACCGATTAATTTTTTGTGCTTGCCTACACTGAAAAAAATTAGTAGTTGCGATTACCAATCATTGGTTCGATTTACCAAAATATTGGTTGCAGTAACGATTGGTAATCACAACTATTGATTTTTTTCAGTGAAGTGGTATTTTTTTATCAAGGCATAGAAAATAATTTTTGTGATTTTTTGGTCGTCGGGTAAATTTCGGTAGATCAATAAGTTTTTCACTGACAATGAGCCAAATCACAATTGACTCTCACCCTCTTCCGAAAGTCAAAGATAATCAGAGCGAATCCGTTTAATTCGCCGCGCGCAGCAAATACTCGGAACGATATCCGCAGTAAAGTAAAAGGATCGAGCGAGGCGCAGTGAACGCAGTCGCGAGGCCTCGGTTATCACGCCAATCGGTGGGATCGGTGATAGACGTCGGAGGGAAAATATTTGTTTGCAAGTGGAACGATGCGCTCGGGCGTTCGCGGAAGTTCCGAATGGTGCGCCATCGATTTCGCTGGAAACCGAGTTTAATCGTCGAACCCCGAACGCGAAATATATCCTTGAGGCTGATGCATCCCGATTGCGATGATTGCAATGATTGCGCGTGTCAGAACTTGGCCGAGACCTGAGCGAGACCCGCGGAGAAGCTCGAACTCTCGCTGCTGTTCGCGTCTATATCTATATATACACCATTAAAAGCGATCAATTGGATTTCTGAGGCGTGAGCACGAAATTGATCCGGTCTTGTTATACAAAACTATCGGAAATAGGAGAATGCAATTTAGCACTGAAATCGCGTCAATTTGGACTGATGAAAAAATCTCGATGGGAGGTCAAATCGAATTTACATCAAGTCAACCGAAATTTGGCTCGATACATTTTGCAATAAAACTAACTTTTTAAATAACCTAAAAACCGTGTAATTTTAATGATTTTTTTTATTAATACGAATAAAAATTCCTTAACGTTGGATTGGTTCAATTTTTAGAAATTTATGCAAACGATGCTTACGAGGCTCAACAACCCCAATGGCTCAATTATATCGCAGTCCAATGAATCGCTTGATTATTTCGCTTCCTAGAACGTTCAATGTAAATCGGCACCGCGACGATATCGCGAATCGCGCCGTACCGATCGGCGCGCGCACGATATTTTATACGACTGGGCAACGAGCGAAGAGTCGGGAGGACGCTCGCGTTCGTTCCCGCCGAGGGGGATCGGCAAGGATCGTGAAAATCATCAGTCAAAGTCCGCAGGGTCAAAGAGAGCCGAGCCGATCGTCGGGCGAATCGCAAAAAAATGCGCGCGGCCTGCATCACGAGGAGCCGAGGCTCGCGGTCTCCGTGGGGAGAAGAAGAAGAGCGATCGTTAGTCGTCGTCGTCGTCGTTGTCGTTGTCGTCGTCGTCGTCGTTGGGTCTTGCGAGCCACGGCCGACGACGAGCGGCGGAGCTCGAGGATGACTTCGCGTTTCGTGATCGAGCTCGAACCCCGGCGCTGTGGCTTCCTCGCATTATCCCCGCGGTTCCCGTGTTCGATCTCTTTCGGCTTTGGCTTCTAATCAACGAGGCATCTTGCACGGCTGTTTCACCTCGTATAGGAGATGCGATTTTTTCTTTGACGATGCAGCGAGAGAAATCGTTTCATTGGGGCAGCCAATCTTTGCTAATGTAGTGATAATATTTGTGTGTTTTTTGTTTTTGCTTGATTGGCAGAAATATTTGTGAGGGTAAAAAGATAGTGGGCTGTCAATTTTTTAGATTAGCAAAAAAGATTTCTCTGTTCAATAAAAATATTCTTCAGTCTAGTAACATTATTTGCCAGCCTGTCAAAAAGTTTTGATATGCCCGACAAAAAGATTTGTGAATTTGTCGACGAGCTCAATGTTACTTATCTAATTACAGACAAAAATCATCGAGTCTACTTACAAGATGCTCGCCTGAAAGCACCTCCAGCAGGGAAATGAGGTTGTGCCCGTCCCGCAGGTCCTCGAACAGGTCCCCGACATGTCTGCTTGCCTGTAACACGATTAAAGCATCGTTATCAATCAACTCGAGATGATTTATCGCGCTGAAAGCTGGCTCAACTCTCTACGACATCAACACACACTTTATGCATAACGAAAAGAAAAAAAAAAAAAAAAATACAGAGGTTCTTCTATGAGAAATTAAAAGTAGTGCGTAAATAAAATCTAATCCTGCAACAGCTGACAAGCTTAGCAGGAATTAACCGCCAAGTGCCACTTGCTACGTCGATGGAAAAAAAAATGACGAAACAATTATTAGCGTCTAAAACTACGACACACAAAAACACATTTGTAATTCTATTTTACGTCTTACAAACTATGCAAATCAGTGCGAAATATTTTCAGAAAATAATATCTATGGGATGCTCTGAAATAAACGTGAGACCGATACAATGTAGTACAAATTCCGTGATGTACAAATTCTCGTCCTACCGTCGTTCTTCCTCCCGGTCGTATTGCCGACGATCGTCCGCTGCCGAGAGGAAGAGGACGAAGAGCGCGGGCGCGCGCGCGTGACGCGAAAACACGATGGGCAACGCCGCAGTACGTGCGTTGCGGAACCAAAGAACCGAAGAATTTCGTACTTGTGCGTACGCCCGACTACGTTGAAGCGGATAAGGAGGGGAAGCTGACTGCGGAATCGCGAGGCTGATGGAACGTAAAGGCGGGGACTGAACTTGAGGCACACGACGACAAACTCCTGGGCAGGAAGGGTGGTCGTGTTGCCATCGAATATAAACAAAAAATGTGAATAAAAAAGAAGAAAATAAGAAATAAATAATAAAAAAAAAGAAATAAAAGGCTGGAACGTCGCATCGAGCAGGAAGGCGATCGATTCGAGGGAGAAAGACAAAGATGCACGATTTGCAAACGATGACGTAGCCAGGCTTCAGATAATTTGCATGAAAAACAGAAAAAAGAAGTGGGGTTTGAAGCGGTTTGAAGCTCGAAAAAAAATACTCTATACATTCATGCAACGACGGTGCATAAAGCGGCAACGCGCAGCCTCTCGACGCGCATGAAACATTCAGCGACTCTGCGAAGCGCGCGACGCATGCGGAGATGACGATGTTGTGCCGCAGCGCCTCTCGGCAACTGCGCGAACTTACGGTGGGAGAGCAGCACGGCTGGTTGTTGACTACCACGCACACGTGGAGACACGTGTAGGTCTGGAAAAAGATATATAATGGAAAACCACCGGGTAATGGATTAAGGACGCGATACATTGTCGATTGTGAATATTCTGTGAATTTTGTGAATTCCGCGAATTTTTATTTCACGTTCAAGCTCGATACATAGTGACACGTTCGAAGGTCTCTCAAAACAAACAAAAAATAAAACAAAAAATAAAAAAATTGTAAGGAATGAAAAGGTTTTTGAAACTTTTTTGCAAGAAATTATTTCGGGTAATTTAGCTTTTATCAAAAGTGTAAATAGAATTAAATGTATTTTACTCGCAATCGTTGCAACGCGCAAGGGACTAAAACACAATAAAAATATAAAAAGAAACCGTAAAAAAAAAAAAAAGAAATAAAAAATGAAAGAAATGAAAAGGTTTTAAAACCTTTTTTGCACGAAATTATTTCGGGTATTTTAGCTTTTATCAAAAGTGTAAATAGGATTAAATGTATTTTACTCGCAATCGTTGCAACTCGCAAGGGACTGAAACACAATAAAAATCTAAAAAGAAACCGCGACAATCGAACTCGATAAAAATGTTAGTTTTTCTCGACTGAGACACTCGAACTTTGTACTCGTCGCGAGCTTGTAGCGTGTGTGCAGCATCGAATGTATATAAGATTAGCGGTTACGAGCCGTCGAACGACGACGACGACGTCGATGCCATCCGGGCGTGCAGTCAAGTCACTGATATAATGGTCCCTCGAGTGGCGCGCAACGATCGCGAACGCGTAGCCCGAGCCGCGCGATGAAGACACCGCGCGACTCGAGTCGCTAATTACTCGAACGGTCGAACGAGCGACGAGAGACCGACGAGAAATCGCGACGAGAGTGTCGAAGACGTCGGTCGACGAGCGATAGATACTTGTCGTCGTCGTCGTCGTCGCGTTCGGTTACGTTCGGGTTTTGCCGATAGAATAAAGATAACGGTGGCTGCACTGCCGGGAATAGCGACGACGTCAATGTGCAGCGATTCGCTCGAATCGTCTTTTCAAACGTCTATAAATATTTTACAGGTGCTAAACGACGCGTTTAACCCGTCGCAACGAGGGTGAAAGGTCGCGTCGAAAATGTATACCCCAGGATTAGCCGTCACTGAATCGTCGACCGACCAACGTGCGAGACTGATCGATCGACGTGATGCGGCGATTGAAACAATATTGCTGTGTGTGTTATGCGTACCTTGACGTATTTCCAGTGCTGCGGTTAGCGTGAAAAGGACGAGACAGATAATTGATCGATGAGCAATGAAATAGTCGACAATACGAAAAGCCAAAATTATTTTTATCGTAGTTGGAAATATTTGTAAATCTGACAAAAAAAAGCAGAATTTTGTTTATGTGTTAATTAAATTTTGTTGAACATTAAAAAAAATTACGAATTCATTTGCCTTTTATGTCAAAATAATGTTACAATTATTTCCATGTGTCTTAACATAATTATAGATTAAATTACGTGAATTATGACAATTAAACGAGATTAAACGTCTCGAGATTGCGGCACGCGTCTCGGTACTTAGAGCCACGTGACAGCGAGAGATCGACAAGTCGGAATATGCGGCGAGTGAATCGCGGCGTCTGTCTTCTCGTTGCAAAACGCGCTCGCGCTTTCGATTCCGCTATTACGGAGAGCCCGTGGTGTGTCTGGAGCGTCGGGTGTCAGCGTCCGCAACGTAGCGAGAGACGACGACCGCTCTGGTAAAAGTAAATAACGCGGAGCGTTTCTTTATGGACTGCGCGCCGCGAGCTCCAACGAGTCGCATCGTCCGAGCGCGGCGCTCGGACTTTTCTCTCTCTCTCTCTCGACTCGGCGGCAGCGGCCGATCGAAAGTGAAAATTCTACTCGCCGCGCGCTCCGCCGGCTCCGTGACTGGTCAGACCGGAGACGACGTTTGCGGCGCGAGTTTTTCCGCGAATTTGCCGTCCAGCCGTTCGCGAGAAACGCGAATCCGACGGGCAGCGCCGATTTCGTAACTCAATCGCGATCGCAATTGGCAATAGCGATGCCAATTGCCGATCTCGTACGTCGATCGTCGAAATTAAAACGCCCGCTCGATGTGACCATAAGACACGCGGCTCTTCGCGAAAAAAAAAGAGAAAAAAAAACGAAGAAACATTCCGACGAAATTCTGCAGATTCTATGACAAGTGGGACGCGCTGTCTGCGGATTTCGTGCTGCGCGGCGTTCCAGACGTTCCGTAGAAAGACATCTCGATTTTCCGCTCGTGCGCGGCGCTCGCGGCGGCAACGGCTCTCCGTACGCGACTATCTCGACGAGCGCATCGCGGCAAACGTGTAGGCGCGCTAAAGTGACGACGACGGACACTTTACCCGGGGCATCTGACACGCGGGTTGTGCATAAGGTTAACGGTTGGACTATTGGTCAGACGGCGAAAGCTGTGATGTCGCTGGGGACATCATTGCATTTTTTTACAATAATAAAATGAGTTTCTACATTTTTATTTTTTATTTTATTTCAAAATTGTTTCGAAAATAGTTTTAAACATCTTCTATTTATTTTTGCGAAACACTGGAATCTGTTTGCAATTATGTTGTCCAAGTGAAATTCGAATTGAAAAATTAATTGGGAACATTTTATTGGATTTAAAAAAAAAACCTTTTTCAATAACATTCAATTTAATTGTGATTCGCAGAGAGATACAAGGAGGGGTTATGGCGTCGTGACTGTCGAGCGAAAGTGGAATGAATTGATAGACATCGAGCCCGAACAAAGGTTCGCGTGATATATATATCGGATAAATATAATTGAATCTCATTGTGATCGACTATTGCATCGCGGACGTAACGACATACGAAATCACATATTCCGTGTCGTCATTCTCTCGCCTGTAAATCTGGTTATTATTCGGTCCGTGGCTTAGCGCGTAATACTGGTTACATTCATAAATACATATCTATATATGCTATATAGGCGACGCTGGATGATGTGAAAAAATATGCTTATTTTAAATAATACGGAGACGAAGATCGTGGCATTACTATAACAATCACAGTTCTTGCTGTCGTCTGCTTTTTGCTATGATGGAAATAAAATACCAAAAATATTTCTCACAAACTGACGCAAAAAAAAAAGAAATTGTGGGATATTGTAAATTTGTTTCCCAATTAAAAACCAAGTTTGCCCGTATTTCAAGAAAAATGCCACCGCGGTCGGAATAAAATTCCAAAAACATTAACACCCACTTCCGTAAAGCAGCACATTAACGTTAAAAATTGTGTACAACAAAAACGACGTTGACATTTTTTTTCCATAATAAAAAATTAAATATGCCCACGTTTCCGGCGAAATTTCGAATCGCATAAAAATGCCGAAAAAATAACCGACTGGCACCCACTTGTCATGGGGTTGCGAAATCGAGCGGACAGCGCAAGGGGTCCGCACCGGCTGGCGGCGGGGAGGCCAAGCGTATCTCGGTGGGCGAACGGAGAAGGTGTCCGAATAAGGTCAGACTGAGACATGGCGATGTACGTGGGCGCCCGGGAATCGACCTGGTGGGCCGACGAACCGCGTAACGACGACGACGTCGACGCTCGATAACGCAGTCGAGCAGAAACGCACGCGGGAAGGAAAGCGATGGGTACCTGTAGATCGAGACGCATAATAATACGACAGGTAAACGCGAAACTGTACCACGCGCGCCGATCGCTTCGGCACGGGTCCCGGTACTGAAATTGAGACACCTTATGAAACGAGCAGGAGAGAACGAAGCCCGTTCGACCGGATCGGTTCAGTCTCCTGCGTTCTCTGTCCTTCCACTCATTCAACTTTTATTATTATTATTTATATGTATTTTTTATTACAAATTTTTTTTATTATTATTAACAGTCGCAGTATTTTTGTTATAAAATTCGCAAAAAAGCTGGCAAGGATATTATGACACCTTGAACATTTTTGGAAAGTCCTGGATGCGCAAATATATTCATCGGCTATTTAAAATCTTATCGCAATTTTTGACACCGGCGGGACATTAATTTGCTTGGTTATTACCCGACAACGCTCGAACGTTACAACGTTAAGTAACAGGAGAGTCGCGAATGTCGACGTCTTCATTAAATTTTATTTGAAAGATATCACTGGAGTTCAGGTGGTTCGTATTTTTATGAGTCTGTACGGTTTCTGAGATTTTCTTACTCACTTATACATTTTTTCGTGGATTTTAATTTTAGATGTTTTCGTTGCGTTCTATTCTTCGGTGACTTCTTAAAGAAGATCGAAGGGTCGATGAACCGAGAGACGTTTATTTGCTTATCTTCCCAGTAATAAAGGCATCACTTTTGGCTGCCGGCGTCTGGTCAACCGCAACTCGTGAAGATGATGAGAGACGTAAAAGGGTTTGGGCCGGCAGCCGAAGATTGAGGTTAAGACGACGAGGAAGCCGCCGACAATGAAGCTTTATTGTTTTCTCGCAAAATTGTAAACCCCTCGTGGGCCGCGATTCCGGGTACGAAAAATATACGCCCGAATCTCGGAACGCGCGGTGCAAGGACCGCAAAAGCTGCGCGTAGCTTACGTGTCGCTCGGAAAGTGACGCAACATCGGAGAGAACACTAAAAATAGTAATTCGTAAAATAAATGAGCCGGCACTGCAAACCGGATGTCCAAAGTGACGTTCGCGGAGACTCGACCGCTATTTCCTTATGAAACCGATGCAACGTGAGCCATAAATGGACAAATATTGTCGGTTCACGAAAAAGAAAAATTAATGCAAAAATGTCTGATTGCGGATAACGATTTTTTTCCTGAATAGACGTCAAAGGGGAGAAACCATATTATATCAATTTTTTTGTGGTCAACATTATTGTCATTATTGGTTTTAAAAAAATGTGACGTGAATCGTGAATTAAATTAAATTGGCTTACAAGATTGGCGGTTCTGAGAAAAAATGAAAAGATCTGTGTAACGAGTGCCGAGACATTTTCGCCTAAGCCCGCGTCAGAGGGCCCGTTAGATTAATTTTATTTTTCGTGGTCAGCTCGGCGGTCGTTCGACACGCGACGAAATTTCTCGTGAATCATTAACGAGGCGAAATTGGCGCAAGGACACACGGCAACAGGAATCGAGCGTGGCGACCGCAGTCGCGCCCGATGCTCTCGTTCTTACATTCCCGTAGGATGACCTTATAACACACAGACTCATCGTGGAACAACCGCAGAGAAATCGCGCGATGACTGCACGCTCGGCGCCGTACACTCACCGCGCGCGCTCGCGTGTGCGTGGCGTATGTGGAATTTCCTTTCGAACGACTCCCCAGGCCATTCTTTGCTAACTTCCTGCTCCGTATACAAACCGACCGACACACGACGCGGTGTGTAATTTCTTTTTTTCACCCGGAGACAGCATTCCTCGTCATAGACACTCAGGGCTACGATTATTTCAAAGATTGCGACTGCTGAAGGCGATTTTTTTGCAGTTCCACAATTTTTGTATTCGCAGTAATTGACGCTAAGACCAAAAGTATGAAAATCACGAGAATTTGTGTTTTTACTGATTTTACATTTTTTATTAACTTTTTTTATCTAATTTTTTCTATTTTTATCTTTTCATCTTTTAAAAAATATATTCCGACGACCTTCACAATTGTAACTGAGTAGACTATCTTTTTTTACTATTTTTTCTCGACGTATCTTCACGATGAGTCAGTGCGTATCGCCTCGAGCGATTTTTGATCAGCTGCACGTTGGATGCGAGTAACAGCAGCGACGCAGCGAACGGCTCGTAACGTCGCGTATAGCCGCCGGTTAGGCGTGTCTTTGACCAAACCGAGAGTGGTTTATACCAGCGTGATTCCATCTTATACGTATCACCGTATTCCCGGAGCCGCTGGGAGAAGTAGTCGCGGCAGTCGCACACGGCGAGCGAAATCCCCGATATGGTAACGGGCCGCCGCGCGACCGGGAGGGATTAATAGATGTTGCCGATGCTAATGCCGCGTCTAATCAGATCACGAGGCTCCGCGTGAGTCGCGTCGTAGCTGCGCGCTCGGCGACGCTGTCGTGACTTTTCGCCGCGGGAAATTGCGATCTGTCATTGCGACACCTTGACGTCGGCTCCGTTTTAAGATTTTTTTTCGTATACAAAAAAATAAAATAAAAATAAAGCGATTTATTATGAAACTTGGTGTCAATTGATAGGAAAATATGATAAAGCGAGACGGAGTCGAACTGACGGTTGGAAATTCTCGTCAGTCGAAGTCGCGACAGCCAGCTTTACATTCCGTAGTTCAATTCAATCCTCGACGATCCTGCGCGTTCACCACGCAGGAGGCCCGGACGACTGCGGAAAGGAGATGCATTAATCACGCGGGACTCTCTTTCCACCTCCTACGCACAGGCAACGACCGGGCGAGTCCGCGCGAGAGGAGGAACACGCGAGGAACTCGCGCACGTTGAGAGACGTGGCGTTACATCGTCTCTGTGTGTATATGTGTAACGAGACGACTCACGTGAAGTAGCAGCAACAGCGGCCGAGTGAGTTATTGCCACGGGCGACCGCGCCGCAGTTTCCACTTTGTTTTGCACGTGGGAAAACGTCGCGAGGACCGGCGAACGTCGGAGCTCGCGGATGTCACTGCAAAAGCGATGCTTACTCGAAGCGTATTGTATACCGTGTTTCGATCTCCATTATCTTTGACCCAAAAGCGTTTCCACTGCACAAAGGCAAAATGATACAGTTTCAGTGACATCAGTGGTCTGACCCTGTGACGTGAATTCCACTGGTCTCAAAGTGACTAAGTCCTTTTGGCAACAGCCTAAAAAACGTATCAAAATTTCAACTAATTTTTTGTATAAAAAGTAGTAATATCATCAATTTGTCTTTTGTGACCCTAGCAAGACCTGAAAATCGGATTGTCAAGAAATCAATTTTCAGGTTTAAGGAATTCGAGTGTCAGTGTGAATTTGCCCAGAACCCGGAAATCCGAGCAGGAAGGGTTATCGACACCTCGGCGATTCTCGTCATCCTGGGCGCACGGGGCCGCAGCTGAGAGTAGCATCCGGCGTGCGCTGAATCGGTTGCATCACGAAGGACGTGGACTCGGGCCGCGCGCACACACACAGAGGCGCCGAGAAAATGCAGTGCACACGTATCCAATGGGCCCCGAGAGCACAATGAAACGTTATAACGGATTACGGTGGGCTAGAGGCGCGTTGCGCGCGCGGAGAGTCGACCGAAAGCGGGAAAGAGGAAGGCAGAGGAAGAGAGGAGAACGACGACGGCGAGGAGGAGAAGGCTGAACCGGCTGGTTCCCATGGCCTTGTTCGCGCGAAGCGCCTGCTGAGGTTCAGGATCCGTTTTCGCAAATTAATGAGCGCCGGTTGAGCCTCTGGTTGCAGGCAACAGCAACGGATAAAGCACAGCTACAATTTATATATATACATACAAGTCGATGTGTGTACGTATATAAGAGACTCCGTAGAAAACCCAGTGGTAGCTCGTGCTCGTCCCCAAGTTTCTTCCCCGGCAGGTAAACCGTTTTGAAACCAGAGAGAGAGATGCTAATCGATGCTCGCGCGCGCCTTCAACTTGGAATAATCGTATTGTGGCTCCTCGAACGAGGAACCAGACTTCCCTTATCTCCGATGCATCGCAGATAGGGCAACACACAACGCGCGCCCGGGCATCGGTGAACGCAACGACGCGACCGGGTCGAACGATAGTTTCATCTCGCCGACCGTAGAGTCTGGCTCATGAATACATCCTGATCCTCGGAATTTCGACGGAGATCGAAGGACACGGTTTTTTTTCGAGAAACGTTTGAGGTGTGGAAAGTGACGAATGAAAAATGAGGGCGCAGAGGCGTCAGATGCGGAAAAATACTATTGACAGGCCGTAGAATAAAAGTAGAGAAATCGAAAGAAACTTGTTTTTAGGTTAGAAAGAAGTACAAAAACGACTGTAGAAGGCGCTTATATTAAAAACCTATTGAGCCACAAAACATCAGCTTAAGACAACCTAAAATCTCATGTTGGATAGAATTTCAGTCGGTGATCAGTTCAAGGCCACAAGCGACACCGATGGATCTCTTACACCGTCCAATCTGCAAACTTATAGCCTCAGCTGTATCGTCGCTCCCTAAAGAAGCCCGAGAAGCGACACCGGGATGAGGTTACGGCTTTGCAAATGCCGAGTGTACATTGAAGACGGTGACAGATTCTAACTCGCGATAATTCGTTAACGAGATAATTCCGACCTCATGCGGTCCTGGTATGGCGACTGCTCTCAGGTTGCACTGATGGTGCCCAATGGTCTGTGTATCTGACTCTTTTTCTCTTTCTCCCTTCCTCCCTATTACTCTCCCCCCTTGAGTCGTATATCCAGGATGCTCTCTCAGCTTCGCCTCAGCCGGAACATCGGAATGAGTCACCCAGCTTAAAAGGTTGCGCGAAGCGAAGATTGAGAAAAAGAAAACAAAGAGACAGAGGATAAAGACTCGAACGTGTGTTTGTTCGGACTAGCGGACAGTCGGATCTATCCGAGTTGCAACGATGGCTAAGAAGCGAGGTCATCGCGATCCCATTCGGGGAATCGCGTCAACGAGACGGAGAGAGAAGCGGAATATGTGGCGGCGAGGCGGAATCAGTGTCCTGCTGATGTCGTTTTGTATCAAGGCTTCCGGCAGCTGAGTGGAACCCCCATTACGGCTCGTCCCAACCGCGCGCTGAATCTGCTGCTGCTGCCGCGGTTGTTTCGTCTCGGGAAAGGACGGACTGGACAAAAACTAATGCAACGCGGGAGTCCGGGAACTCGGACTTAGTTGGACATTTGCGGTAATCAGACCAAAGGTTGTATGACGTATCGCAGTTGATACAAGAGTTTAACTTCTGCCTTTTTTTGCTAGGGTTCCTGGAAATGTTGGATGAACAGAAATTAGGATCATTCCTGAAGCACATCAAATTTTGATAAAAAAAAGTCTGTCTTGAAAAAGAGGGTAACTTTTTTTCGTACTAATTGAGCTAAGAATGATACTTTTTATTGTGATCAAAATAGGACTAGGTGAATGAAGCACATTTCAAGTTGAATGCTTTTTTCCAATAAATTCCAGAAAAAAACGACGGATCTACCGACAAGTCAATCAGTCCTTCCAATCGTGAGTACAATTCCATGTTCACCAGCACCAAGAAGATAAACCCGGCGTTAAAGATAAACCCGACGATTTACACCATGAAAACTGGAGCATCAACCAGGAAGACTTCACCGACCATGCGTTGCAGCCCAACGCATCTCCGCACAATTACAGAATTCCGCGATTTTCCAGCTGTGTTCCTGTTCCGCCTATCCCAGTGTTCGCCAAAGGAAGAGGCGCAGCTGCGCTCCGCAATTCCGCGTCAATTCCGCATCACAGTGCGCTCTTTGTTGTCCCGGAAGCGAAGCGACGACGATAAAAGAATCAGTGATACGGAATCCAACTCGTCAAACATGCGAATCCCTTGATTCCAGGATATTGCATTTCTTAATATTGCGAGAAAGTCAAGAGGGAAGCGACGACCGCGGTCAAAGCGAATCGGGAGCGAGTGAGACGAAGAGAGGAGAAAAGGACGCGAGAAGGGCGCGAAGGATGAGAGAAGCCGTTTCTGAGAAACCGCCGCCTGGGATATCAACACCAAAAGCAAACACCAGCTCCGCCGCGACTCGTGTCTCGGTGGGTTCGGTGCGCCAGCCGCGCGCGGCCTGTTCGCTTCGTGAAGAACGACGAAAAAGCGACCAAAGAGTCTCGACGCCGGCTTCGGAGGAGCAGAGCGCGGCAGCGCGGTATACAAAACGAGGGGGTTTGGACGCAACGCGAGAGAGAGCCTTGCCCCTCGATGGTGGCCTCTTTTGTCAGAGTTAAACCAAACAGGATACGGTACTGCATACGTTTTGCTCGCTGCACCGGGTATTATGGGTCGCAGGGCTGAATGGTACAGTTATCGGCCATTTGGGGCCATCGCTTGTCGGAGTCAAAGCAAACGGGAGAAGCAACTGCACTCGTTTTGTTGCACCGGTGGATAGGGAGACAGATTTGCTAGTTATTTGGACATTTTGGGGGCCTTTTTTCAGAAATAGGTCAAACAAGATAGCATTCCTTTGCTGCATTCGTTTTGTTGTGGTATTTTTGGGTTTGTTATGGGTATCTCGTTTATTGCAGGTCACGGCGAAGTGGTACAGTTATTGGTCACTTGAGGGATAAATTCTGGATTTTCAGGTCCAATGTCTCGCATTGGCCATTAACCGCGGTCACAAGTGACGTCTAACGACTACACTGGTGAGTTAAAATTACAGACACGAGAAAATGGCTGTTTTTAGCTGGAACAATGTGTTTGCTCAGCCCTCACGTCGGATCATCCCCCTCAATTTCTCTTCGGCCGCAGCCGCGAGACGACCTCATACGCAAGAGTAAAAACACAAAGGTTTATACACTGTTCAACCGCGCGCGGCTTTAGCGCGGTGATCCATTGGTTTCGCAACAAAGATTCAAAGCAAGCGACAACATCCGCTTGAGCAAAACAGAAAAAAAAAGAAAGAGGGAATGGAAAAACACATCTGCGAGAGACGACAGACGAGAAACAAATAAATGGGGCAATTTGGATGCGGTGCAGTTGGGGGGCGGGGAATAAAACCCGGATCCGGCGCGGCGCACGATTGCCACGACTTTTCTCCAGCGATCCATGGAAAGATACAGCAAAGTGAAGTCGAGCAATAAAATCCAGAACTTGGGGTATTACGATAATATCCCAGAAATATCTATATCTTTTGTTGCAAAACTGAAGTATATCAATAAAAAATCTTCGTTTCTCCTTTTTTTTTTTTTTTTTTTTTTTTTTTTTTTTTTTTTTTTTTTTTCCCCGAAACCATTTTCCGAAACATCCTCATTACGCAGCCTGACTTCGAGTAACTTTTGGCAATCCTGTCAAACGCCCAGAAAAGCATCGTTACAAAACGAACTGACGTTAATAAAGACTCGGCTGTCCTTCATCGAACCCATGAATGAAAAGTCAAATTGCAGGAATAAAAAAGCAGCGAGAGGCCGGACGACGCTCGCGTAACATTTGACGAAGAGGCCGGCGACCCACGCTCGTCGAATCCGCGCGCGCCAGGGCTTAATGGCGCGTTCAACAGCCGGCAAAGCGAAAGAGAGAGAGACGAGAGAGACGCGGGAGCGAGAGAGCGAGAAATCGTCGTAATACGCGCGTTCCCGCGCGGAGTTCTATGAATGAAAGTTTCGAGCGTCGTCGGTCGCTCGTCGTCGTCGGCCTCGCTGGCAAACAGACTGGAATAATACACTATCGCGTGTGGCGACGCCGCCCACGCTTTGTCCGACCGCGCAACCCACGGGACTCGATTCCACGAAGAACGCGACGAATTTTCGGGCGCTTTGGTAACACTCGAGACACCTTCGCCCCCCGATCCCCACGTAACGCAGGGAACAATGAACGACGGCCTCGCAACGTGAATAAGAAATTAGGGAAAAGTGCGTCGACAAAATAAACATATCGCTGGCTCTTCGACACTCGAGAACCTTTTTCAGGATGATCTTTGGGTCAGGATTTTTCGAAAGTTTCGTGCCACTCCGAGCGACTCTTAACCCTCTATTTATGGGGTCAGGTGCAATAAAACCGGTTGGACTTTAATGGAAGGTTGAAGCAACGGCGCTAAGTGTTTTCTAATTGCGGTACTTAGGAAAGAAATTATTAACATAATTTACACTTTCTAAGTTTGTTCGGTTTTAAATCTTAATTTTTAATTTTTTTCATAAAAATATTTTTGTAAAATAATTTATTTCTAGATGCATTTTATTTTAATATAAAAATGCAAATGACACGAATATGGTGCTCAACGGCAGAACGACGATGACTCAATTTCCAAGTCGCAGTTGCGTTGCGAAATCAATTGCCAAATGGATAACGATCGATTTCCTTGAGACGATAATTCCGTCGAGTATCTGGGAGAGTCGCTTCCGGGCTCTTGAATATTCAAGACTCGTCCTCGGCGATTGTTCGCGGAAAGCGAAGATCTCGGGACGTCGCGTCCCACGTTGACGAGAACGATCGTAAAATACGTTTACGCTCGGGCTGATAAGGAACTCTCGGCGTTGCGATCGTCGAGGTGGACTGTTTGGTCGTACCTCGCGTCGATATTACGCCACGGGGCCTTTGGTATGCACCTCCGAGTGCGTATATCGAGATACGGACAGAGCCAGAGGCGGCGAAGCCTCTGACGGAATAACATCACAGGGGAACTAAATGGAGAGCCGTAAGTAAGTGACTCGGCCGCGAGGCTGTGAGAACACAAACGGAAATTGTAGTCGCCCTCGGAGAGCCCGAGAACTCGCATACCGACGCGATGATGTGTCCGTAAAAGAACCATTCATAAATCTGACTTATCGAAAAAATGCGTGAAAAATTGTTTTGATAAAAAAAGAAACGATATAATAAAATAAACGCGTGAGTTCGAGATTAAAAAAAAAAAACATTGCAACGAGCTGACTTATCTTAAGAAAAAGCAATCATTAATACGTTTTCGCAAGAATACATTTGCTTTAATACAAAATGAAATAAAATGAAATAAATAGAGCAAGAGATATGAGAGAAAAATATCAGTCATGATGTATTCTAAAAAAAGAAGCAATCATAAATCTGCCTTTCTCAGAACTCGTGATAAAAGTAGAGGGAGAATCAATGGTGAAAAAGTGACAACGGTCATTCAATTGCCGATGTAGTTAACCAATTGGAGAGTAGTCGATTATGATCGGTAATTACTAATTAATGTCAGCGGGTTTAATTCTCCGCTTGACTTTTCCGCGAAAGCTTTTTGTCCCCTTTTTGTACCGCGCGACCGGCGCGACGGGCAATTAAGTCGAATAAAATGGAGTCTAAATTGAATCGAGGTTAAAAGTAAAAAGGGGCAAAAAATAAAATAGGTTCGGGCAGTTTCGACGAAACGGGGCGATTATTCGACGCCCTCAGCGACAACGCGGAGACTTTATGGAGATCCAGGTCTTCTAACTCGTGGTTTCGTGGCTCGGGCCGTTTTCTCGCGAATTCACGATGTATCGCACGTGCACGTAACACACATCACGACATCGGCTCGGGAGCACCAAGCGACTCGAGTGTCATTCGTTCGCGTTGCGACGGGCGTGACGCGTCGATCGCTGCGTCGGTCGGTCGTCGCGAAGTTGTCGCGATAATTGGCGAATCGGCATGAATAATGCAGCGCGTGGAACTGAGACAGATCGGCAGGGAGGGAGGGAGTAGGAAGCAGCGACGGACGCGAGAGCGACCGGCGTTTCACGTGAGTAAGTTGGAAATTATTCGGCAACACTTTTTTTCCCTCCCCGCGAGGATTTGGTCATTTGTCAGACCGGAGCACGAGACGATCTCGCGTTCGCGTCTCATTGCTATTCCGAGTTTTCGGGGCTTTCGCGTCGGTATAGTTTCCTCGTCGAGAGACCGGCAGATCGAATTGAGGCGTTGATGAACTAATCGCGATTCGCATTAACGTTGAAATCGATGTCTCAGTTAATAGGTTTTTTTTTACGAGCAATATTTCGTAATGGTGATAACTATTTTTAATGATGTCGGAAAACCTGACAACTTCGATCTCACTTTAGATGCCACGTGGAAAAATGATTATCCAATTATTTTCACAAATTGTCGCTCCCTTGACAATCACCATCGCCTTTATTAAATTTGCCTCTTCATAAAAAAGAAAATACCCGTCACCCACAGCGACATCAATTTCACCGTCATTGTCATCGCGACAGAAAAATCCTCCGCAACGCGCAGACGCCTAGTTTCCGTCGAACTGTTGCTTGACTTCCTTCTCGCTCTACGCTCAACGCGATGCGCGACGAGCGTCGTCGCTTCCCGTGGTAAAATTTACCGCTGAGACGTGCTCACACCTGACAATGAGAAAAAAAAAGAATAGAAAAAAAAAGCCGAGACGTCTGTGCGAACGAAGCGAGGAGTTGTCGCGTCTCCTCGCGGCAACTCAGCGCCGAGGAGATCCAGCCCAGGTGACGACGAAGATGTGGGTCGTCGCGGGTCTAGACTTCCGGCAGAGGTTGCGGAAGGAGCGCGGAGAAGTCGAAGTACGACGAAGCCGATGACGCACGATTAGTCGTCGCTTCCAGCGACTTCGACCGCGTCTTTGGCTTCGACTTGGCTATGTTGCTGCGCGGCTTCTGCCCAGCCGAGTCATTACTGCGTTCAGCTCGCGCGAGTAAAGCGAGTTTCCAAACGGCGACTTCCTCGAGGGTGCGGACGAACCCCGAAGAGATCGCCGGTCGGCGTTTTTAACGCGATTAGAGGAGCGAGGAGCGAGAAAAACGAGCCTCGCCCGAGGACGAGTCGAGGATAACACACAGCTCTTCTTCTTCTCCGTCTTCGTCTTCTTCTTCCTGTTCCTGTTCCTCCTAATCGCTTCTTCTTCTTCACCCTCGTCTCGCGCCGGGTCGCGCTGGGCGTGTCGTGGCATTAATCTCCGGCTTCGATTTACAAATTACACGAGAGCTGCGGCCAGAGCCACAGAGCCGAGCCAGCCAGTACCGCGACATCCGACGTCGAGGCTCCTCCGAGCGTGAAATTGACCGGCCATCGCCGGCACGATATTTTCTCCCCGCGTCACGTGACAATTCGCTCCTCGCGGCTTCCTCGCTGTCCCGGGTGACTTATCCGGCTGGTGACTTCTCAGTCGTGATTGTCAACAGGACAAAGACGGTTTAAATGGTGGAAGGGAGGAGCGATTATCGCGTTCTGTTGAACAAACTTGACTTATGCGATTCTGACATTCTGATTTAATTTTTTTATTTACGAATCCCTTAAACCACAAAAACAAACACTACCAAAAAATGAAACGACGAAAATAAAAAATTTGTTATTCGAAAATAAGTCGCTCAAAAATTCAATAGATTTTTTTTCGTAAATTAAATTATTAAAATATTTCCCGTAATAATCGTAAATAAAAGTCTACACAATTTTTTATCGCGCTGGAGTTATACAATGTAGCTGCAACGTGGATATCGCGAGGGAAGCTGCGAGTGCGAAGAACGGAGAGAAAAAATATGTCGAGGCGGCGGCGAGTGACACCGGAGAGTCGTCTGGATGGCCCGTTCCGAGTACCGGATAACACGACCTTGCGCGCGCATCGAGTGACTGAGACGACGGAGAGCACTCGATATAGGTGAATATATGGTTCGCGCGCCACCCGGGTGGACGGGGGGAGAAGGGGCAAGTCGCGCGGTGCGATCTACGCACCGGCGTCGTCGTTGTCGTCGGTAAACGTCAAGGCTGACGTATCGGGTTATCCCGGTGCTGCTGGGTGCCGGTTTTATGCCCTCCGCACGGTCCGCAACGGCTGCCGCTGGCCGCCTCCTATCTGGCCCATTGTCCACGATCGAGCTGCGTGTCGGGAGCTCGCGCGCACGCGCGTCTTACGCACCGGACATGGGTGAGAGTGAAAGATCGAGCGCGTTCGACGACGATCGGTGCGTCCGTCAAACGCAGGTGATCGATTCATCATCGCCGTGAAAGGAGCGATCTGCATTGCCGACTCCGGCGAGTCGTCCGTTCGATCTTGATTAGAAACGTCGACGACCGGTTTACTTATCTTTTTATCAGTTTTAAGTTCCCATTTTTGTTTTTATTTTACTTTTATTTGTTTTTGTTTTTTTTTTTATTTTATTTTATTTGGTTCACGAGACCTCAATAACAGACACGAGACTTTAAAAAAATTGAAAGCCATTCACAATGACAACGACCATAGAGATTCGAATCTCGTTTAAACAGATTTCTTTTCCTCGCTGACCCCGCCGTCAACCTCGCAGCACCGCAGACACTTTTGCGCGAAACAATCTTTGTCACGAAGTCGAGCGCCGCATTGACATGCAGATTGCGGCGAAGCCTTTTGCTATCTCTCGCGGTGGCGGGCACTGAGTGCTATTGTATTACGTCTCGCAGGAGTGAAAAATTTCTCTCATTCGCAACGAGGAGCGGTCGGAGCGCATGTGACGCACGCGTTGCGCGCTTATCGCGAAATTATGGGCACGCTTGGGATTTACGAGGTGCATGAAGTTAGTACATAAAGTGACTCATTGCGGAATCTCCCGCGTGAATTCCATGCAGAGGAACATAACGAGCGGAGCGAACTGAGTGAAAGGGAGAATTAAAAAAAAAAAGAAAGCAAAAAAAAGAACACACACAAAGTGGAGAGGCGCAACATTGGAACAAATGAGACCCCTCGAAAAATCCTTTGATTTTCAATGCGCCGAGCGCGGGTTATTTTTACCGGACTTTAGCAGCACCTTTCAGTCGTGGTTTGCCTTGAATCTCCGGAGTTCGACCCATTTCCGAAAGCAACTCGTCCGCCAGCCTCAATATATATTTTTTTCTCTCCGTATGTATTTGTTTATTTTTCCACAGCCAAAGAATTTTAAGTCACTTCGCGATTAATTATATTTAAAAAAAATTACTTATATTCGAAGCACAATGTTTTTTTTATTTTTTATTAAATTATATGGTTCGAGAGAGTTACGACTTTTCACAAAAACGCAGCGTGACTCAGTTGTCCGGAGTTCCAGAGTTTTTGCCCGAAAGCAGCGGACGTGGAATTTGCGTCATCGCCGCGACGAATAAAGATTCTCGTTAATTCGTCAGACGATCGATTGCCGGTGTGTTTGCTTCGAGTAATTATGGAAAGCGATGTGAGTCACGCGCGCGGCCTGAGATCCATTTGGGGAGCGATATATTTGCCTGCTGCTTCGGTCGATTAAAGTGCAATTTGGTAATTGCTTTATTTCGGGGTGCGTTATTGTTCCCCCAAAATTGTCAAACACTCGAATAAAAATGTATGAAGTTTTTTTTTTTTTTTTTTATTAAACACCAGTCATGAACTAAAAAAAATAATGGATTCGTGAAGTTTAAGGACCCTAAATATTACATTAAAAAACTCTAACATTTTTAGTGAAAAATCCACCTTTGCCATTTTCGTTTCTCTGCATTGACGAAAGTGCAGAACAACCACGAGGCCTGGAGAACCCGATAAACGAATCGATCGTCAGGCTCGGCGCTGAAAGGTCGAGGAAAATTCGAAAAGTGGGCGTTCCGGAATTACGTGGGCAATTTCCTGACGCGGCGTCGTGAGAATTGTATAGGTATCGCAATCGCAACGTATCGCGTTTGCTCAAGACTCTCGCAGCGCCAGACGCAGACGGATTAAAAGCACGTGCGAGTCTCGCGTCAGCGGCGCAGAAAAATATTGTTGCACATTGTCTTACTCGCGGCCAGACGGCAATATTTCTTCGCCCGGGTCATAATAATCTCAGTAGAAATAACAAAATAATGATATGAGTACACTACGCATATTAATCATAATAGCAATATTAATAATTTTTTAAAAATCAAAATAATAAAAGCCAGAACTTAAATTTAATATTAACAGCTTTTTATCCACAACATTACAATTCGAAACTAAAAACGCGAAAAAAATCGATTGACTCGATAATCGCGATTTGTCCTGCAGCCCGGTGCACGGATTTCTCCGTGGCGATTGTCTAAATATCAATAATTAAAAAAAAAATAAAAATAATAAAAGCCAGAACTTAAATTTAATATCAACAGCTTTTTACCCACAACATTAAAATTCGAAACTAAAAACGAAAAAAAGATCGATTGACTCGATAATCGCGATTTGTCCTGCAGCCCGGTGCACGGATTTCTCCGTGGCGGTTGTCTCGGCGTGTCGCCCACAGTCAGCAAGTCCCAACGGTGGAAAGGTAGTCAGCCCGGGACTAGTACTGCCTTCTATAGTCGTGCGTGTCGCGAGAGTGCGCGCGCGCGCCGCGAGTGGCTCACACAGCGCCCAGCCTACATACGTGCCACGCGACATACGTCAACCGTGTAACCAACGCGGCTCGTTTTAATTTTTTTTATTTTTTATCATCGACGATTTTTGTCCTCCCCGCCGCGAGCTCGGTGCGAACAGTTCCCAACTTGTGCAACTCGCGTTAGAACAACGACCCACGCTTTTCGCGCCGCGCGACTTCCCCAAACCTCGTTCGAGTCGCTCGTTCGTAATATCCGCGAGTCCAGCTCCGAGGGGAACGACAAAACCCCCCGTAAGTCGAGTTGCAGCGATAAATCGCTCGCTCCTTTTGATATGGAATAAATAATCGGTCCACTCACGCCCAGATCATATTTATTTATAGCTATTGCGATAAATTCACCCCCCGACGATTATTTCAACACCGCGGGGCTCGATTTACACGCGCCGATTTTTTTTTTTTTTTTCGTCGTAGAGTTTTTGTACTACGATTATGATCGCGGTTAGATAGATCGAGCGATTTTCCAATATCTTGTAATTAGCTGCTGTGATCAGGGGCATCGAATTAAATGGCCCATTCAACGCGAGTGGCTGTTGCTGCTGCCCTGGAAATCATACTCGACGCGAAGTCTCAATTTCTCTAAAGGTCACGACAGCCGCGCCGAGCCGTTGCCAAGACTCCAATCGAATTTCTCATGATCCGAGATCGCACGATCTCGCTGAATCGCGA
The DNA here is from genome assembly GCA_964034905.1 of Itoplectis maculator. Classification (NCBI taxonomy): domain Eukaryota; kingdom Metazoa; phylum Arthropoda; class Insecta; order Hymenoptera; family Ichneumonidae; genus Itoplectis; species Itoplectis maculator. The sequence continues at coordinate 9,697,581 of OZ035858.1, read as the reverse complement.
TTTCACACGAACCCAGGCAAGGAGGCGAGATTTCGCTCCGAGATACATAGTGAATTCACGCGCGCTGAATGCAGGGAATACCGAAGGTTTTTGACACGCTGTCCGAATTTACTGGCTGCGGTGACCGAGGTCATTTGGGGTAGGAGACAATTCGAGCTAAAATACGGGAAATCGACGTGCGGGTTTAGATCGCAGAATTTAACATACGATCGAGGAACTCAATGTTATTTACTGGCTTTGCTGAAGATTTAATGTCATGTCCCATTGAACCGAAAGTTTTATCTCTGATAAGGAGGAATCAATTTATTTAAATAATATAAAAAATAAGCTGAGTCTTCTGACAAGAATTCATTCAAAGTCACATAAATTTATTTAGGAAATAATAACATTCATAGATCTAATTATTTCTGCGTCAAACTTATTATTTGCCTGCTTAGCACCAAGTCAACACCGACGGCAATTTCTCCAGACTTTCAGGATGTTAAAAAAAATGTAAATAGGTATCGAGGCTGCCGATAAATAAGTCATGAAGGAGTCAGACAAGCAGCTTCTTTCATCTCCCTTCGCCATTGTCAGATTTCGAAAACTGAACGTTCTCATTCATCGCCAGTTGACAAAAGTCCGAGCCTGACCCAAGAGGCGACCCACGCGTCTGAGTTATAGATTTTGCTGCCTACACCAGATTCGTGAATTTTCGTAGTGCCGAAATTGGCGACGGACAATTAGCATCGCAATAGCTCGATCTCGCACGATCTACACGACGACGCGGTCATATCCATATGCATCGACTTGCGACTTCCCCGGCCGCGGTCGGTTCACGAAAAAGGCGTCGCGACTCGATGAATATGCAGATCGCGACACTCTTGACAAGTTCGCTCATACACCCGGCGGCCGCACGTCCGTCGCGAAACACTCGTCGACACAAATTAACGAGTCGTTTAACGAGTTGTAACTCATTAAGAGTTAAACGCTTTGTTGCAACACCGCGCAATTATTCGCCTAGATCCACGATCTTTTGTCATTAAAAAAAAATATTCCCCTAATGCCACGATCTTCAAAAACCTCATAATTTTTTTCAATTTATAAAACGTATGAATGTAGAAAAATGATTTCTCATTTTTTCTTACCTTTTTCAAGTGCTTGTTCACCCATTTTGTGAATGTCTTTTTCTGGATCGCGTCTCTTTCATCTGTAATAAAAAGAAGAAAATAAATTTAGCGATTTCAATAATGAGATTTCGTCAGTTTGAAAGTGCACTTTTTTCAAGGCTTTTATTATGACATTCCGGGGTTTTGAAAATGCGATGGGGGGGGGGGGGGGGGGGAAAGACGCATTCGCGGAGCACCGTAAAACGTCCCTGGTGGTAATGGGTCGTGCAGCTGCAAACCGCACGTATGCGCCGGGGTCATAGTTCGCCCGCGACCGCACGTCGCGAAACCCCGACGAGTTAACTCGCTGAGCAGAGCGGAGTAGTCGAGCGGCAGCCGCGCTCGGCTGCTGTGTGCAAAGATCGTTGCTGCTGCTGCTCGGCACCACGGTTGACGCTCAAGACGCAACGAGGTAATCCGAGAGGTGGATAATAATCGCGAGCAGACATAGAAAATGTTATGTATAATATGAAAAAAATGTTACTTATTTCTCTTATTTCTGACAAAAACTAATTAGTTGCCCAGATGCTCAATATTCCTAACTATAAAAAATCTGGAAGGAATAAAAAAAATACAAAAAAAAACAACAGACTTTTCGGCGTAAAATTTGCGTCCCTCAAAAATAACCACAAAACTGTCTCCAAAATGCCGACAATTCTATACTAATCCCAGCTGAAAAGCCTTGACTCGAGTCTCGCTAGTGACTTGAGAGACGTCAATGACACATTCGGCGTCCCCGTTCACGCGGCGCGTGCGCTGGAAAAGCGAATCCAACGGCACCGTAGATCACAGAGAAGCTGCAGTCTGGTGGTGTTTGGACCACAGCGTCAGCATGAGCAGCAGCGTCAGCGTAGGGAACCTCGAGGGCGAAGACTGAAAATAGTGAGCCGTGACCACGAGGGATGCTCGGGCGAGGCCGTAATTCTCGGTAAAGTCGTCGCAACCGCCCATTACCGTCATCGGTAGCGTCTGCCTCGCGCTGGAAAGTTGTGTAAACTTCTCGCCTCCCTCTGTCCCCGTCTGCGCGGTTATTCAATTTTTTTTTTTTTTTTTTTTTTCGTCGTGGTCCTTTCATCCAGTCCCTTCCACTTCAAACGAAGTGGCGCTCGGCGAACGACTTTTCACGGTTATTCGCGCCACGTGGCGTTCGGGCTATAGTAAAACGTCGCGCGAGATTCGTAACCGAGAATTTTCATTCAACGGTTTGTCACGTGACCGCGAGAGCAGCGACGAAACCTCGCACGGCTCATTCGCGTCTGGTTGACAGAAGCGAACGGCGGGCTGCGCACTGCATCGTGTAAACACACAGAAGTCACGAATACCGTCGAGGTGTATACACACTCGACGTGCTGCGCGCGCGCTCGTCGACTCAGCGGCGAGTCAACTTTCGGTCCTTTTGCCGAGCGCATCGACGATATCTGCAGTTTCAGTTTGCTGACGAGACAGCGTCGCTTCTTCAGTAGGCAGAAGCCGAGCTTGGAAGGAGAATGGGGGAAGGAAGCTTTCTTCCTCCGCTTTTTAGTCGTCGTCGCGCTCGTAGTCATTGCGAACCGTTAACGACCGGTATTAATCTGCCCGACGAAATAATGTTTTCGTCGCTCGAGATTTAACGCCCGAACGCGAACACATGTCTCACTTGCGGTGGACATTTTTGTTTTTATTTTTTATTTTTTTGTGGTTATTTCCGCGAAGCTAAAATCGGATCGTTAAGTGGGAAGGTGACTGATTGTGCTAACGATTTTTTTTTTGTGTCTTGAGAGGAGAGGGATTTTTTTGAGGTCGTTAAATTTGCTTATGCCATGAAGAAATCGAAAAATTAGTAATTTGGGGATCAGATCGTAAAGTCAATTCGCGATAGATCGATTGTTAACGATTTTTGTCTGGGCTTCAAATGGAAATTCGGGGTTTTTGGGGTTACGTGATTTTCATCTCGATGACGACGACAAAATCAGGGAATTAAAAATCGTGGAAACAATTCCAAGGATTTTAACGATCGCTTATGCCATGAGCACCGAACTCATCATCTCCCCGCCACGGAGATCGCAAATCTTCGACCGCGACTGCTAATCCGCGCGACGAAAATAATGGTTTCGCGTCTGGAGATTTACCGTCTCGCCATAAACGTACGTCATTCCGGTGCCGGTAATTTCCATCGGATTTTCCCGAGCTCTGAAAACGTATACATATATCGTTAGCCGAGCAAAATAGATTTCCTCCTTCGCGACGACCGTTTGCATTCGCGGCCGAAATTTAGATCGTCCGTTTGCCGCGGTTCGATCTAAATTTCCGCCTGACTCGTTTCGAGGGTCAGAGTTGATAGTCGCGCGCGCGTCATTGTCGTCTCTTTGAACCGTTTGGCAATTTTTCTTTTTTCGTTTTTTGTCGTACCAAGTCAGAGGTCACCGAACTTGGCGAAAATAGCGAGTGACATCAGCCGCGCGCACCGGAGGTGAATATAGGTAGAACGAACGAGCCGCGCGGTGGCGCCTTTTCGACGCCGAGATTTACCTTCGGCTCTTCCTCTTTTACGCGTTCGTCGTCGCTGCGGCAAAAACGGAATGGCAAATAGTAGCCGCGCGCGCGCGAGTCTCTTGCGTTGACTCTGAGAAATCGCGCGCGACACTTGGGCAAACACGCGCGATTTGCTCTTCGCCCACGCTGCGCGCGTCCACTCGGCGACTTCCGTGGGAAAAAAAATTTGCTTCTCCCCTCTGGCGCCCGGCCGAGGATCTCGAAGAAATTTCTCGCGAATTTTCACGTCGCGACGCTCGCACCCGAAGAATTCCTGGCGTCTTTTTTTTTGTCCTTTTTTTTTGTTTCTTCTGTCCCGGACGAGATCTTGATTTACATCTCGCCATCCGAGCTACTCGAGAACGCACTTTGCGCCACTCAGACGCCAGGGACATCTTTCTCGTTTTTGGCGACTATGAATATTTTTCAACTGGTCAGTGTCTTTTACTTTTTTCCACGTTCAGATTATTTTTTGGTATAAGTTTTTTAGGGACGAGAAAATAAGCGATCATTCCGAGAATTGTCAGAGTTAAGGAGACTTTCAAGTTGTCAGGGTAGAACTTCACCCTTTCGATATTGAAGACCGCGAGAAAACTTATCAAGTAATTGTAACCATGTTCTGCGCGATGAAATAAATGACTTGTGAACAGTGATGACGGACTTCGACGATTTGGCTAAGTGAATCGAATGACCAACAAGCAGTCGGTATTACAGGCTGCTTGCAAAGTCGATTACCGACTTTGTAACAGGCTCGACAAATTGTAACGATCGGGAAACCGCAGAGCTCGAAGCGCGTCGTAAAAAAAAATTAAAAATCTTTGCAGTCGAAAATCAATTTGCGCGAGGACGTAAAACTGCAGAAAGTGGAGACGATTGAAAGGATGAAATAATTGCGTTATTAAATCGCAACGACACATGGAACGAAATTGACTGCGTTAGTGTCGCTTAAGTCCCGGAACGAGAGATAGAGATCGCGCAGCACGTTGCGGGAGGAAGATCGAGAGACGACAAAGGGTACGGTCGACTAATGCGCTCGGCGTTAAGTAACCGCAGACTTCTATAACCGTAAATCTTATCTGTTGATTGCGCAGGGCCGCAAACGCGTAGCCAGCTATTTATTTAACTATACGAGAAGCAACGAAGCAACGCAACTGTCATGTCAAACCTTGTTCTATATTTTTTCTTACCTGACGCGATGAGTAATTAAAAAATTTAATTCATTAGGGCACCCCTTAAATTTACTCACGAATCCTGTTTTCACGAAAGGCAACCAAATTTTTCCGCCATTTTACTCAGGAATGAGAAACGGACTTTTTACTTAGAGAAATTTCCTTTGCAGTAAAAAATAAATGAAGTAATGAAGCAAGAACATTTTTTTTTTTAATAAAAGTAAATTGTGAGTAAAAAAACATACAATATGTAAGAAATTGAAATACCAGTTTTTGATCTTCAGTCGTCATTACTCAGCAAAAAGAATCTGTTGAGAATTTCAAACGCTTTTTGATTCATGTAGTCATAATTTGGGTTGTTCTGATTTTACTGCGACGTTACAAATGGTTTAACATTCGCTTTTTTAAAGTGCCGGTAATTGATTTTAATGGGATCTCTGACAGAAGACGCGATAAATTGATTGACCGTAGTTTCGACGATTTTTATGGCACAAGCTTATTCCGCGCGTCAACGAAAGTGTCGAAGAAATTAATATTGAATTCTGTGGTGGCGTCTAGTTGGCGTACGTGCTATGTTGACACACTGCAAGGCAGCGTATTAAAAAAAAATGTACCGTCGAACGAGATTGCGTTTACTCAGTCACTTAGGACACTTAATCCCCTCCCGAGAAATCTCTAATTAGACTCTCCCCTTGAGTATGCCTAACGTGACACTTTAGCGACTTTTACGGCCAACTCTCTCGACAAATCCCGTTTTTTCCACATCCAAATCGATTTAATCCAGTCATTAAATTTGACTAAATATTGTCAATGGAAACATTATTTCGCGATTAAAAAATAAACACAATTTTCGCTATATAAAATTAAATTAAACAGAATTATCCAGGAATCAAATTTTACGTCGATTCAAAATCAAATCGTTAAAATTAAATTCGACACTTTACGATCTGTAAATCATTTGTCAAAGCCACTTGCAAGAGTCCCCGTTCAAATTACTCAGCGTTTCCTCGGGCGGTGCGAAAATTGCCAGTTGTAATATCGACAACGTATAGGTGTCAACAAGAGCGACGGGCGTCGATGCACGTAACCGGGTCTTGTTGCCTCCCGAGTTCGTGTGGCAGACCCCCGGGTGACTCTTATCTCAGCGACTGCACGACTCAAGCCAGTCGCGCCTTATCTCAACACTGTACTCGGGCGAAAGTAGCGCGCTGTATTTCTCCCGACTGTCGCTTTTTTTTTTTATTTTATTATTTTCTTTTCAATTGACCCGAGAGAACATTATTTAAGTGAGTGTGGCGAAAGCTTTCGCGACCGTCGATTGCCTTAGACGCTGACCCAGGTGGCAGTTCAATAATAAATAATAAATCACGAAAGACATCGACGATTTATTGTTTTCTTAACTTCGTAGTAATCAGCTGTCCAGGCTTCTTGTCTAGGAAACAAAATCAACTATCGCGAGCGTCAGAATTTCGAATAGAATCTTTTGTTTTTCTACACAGGAATGGATTTAAGTCTTTCGAACTTTAACGCTTCGTATCAAAATTATTTTATGTCCAGAGAAAAAATCGTGTCTTTCGCGCTTTAACGTTTCATGTCAACATTATTTTATGTCCAGAAAATAAATTTGATTCTTCCAAGCATCGAATCGAAATTATTTCTCGTCTAGGCAATAAATTCGAGTCTTTCGAGCGGCATCAGCGCTACGAATCGAAATCACGGGGGTGGCGAAACGATGCGGGTGATCGTTAAGGCGGTCGCCGAGCGCTCGACTCACGGCCGAGCCAGTTTGCAGCGGGCAAACTGTGCGGGAGAAAAAGTGGGCTATCATCGCCGGACACCGCACCCGCCTCCCTTTTCACTCCCTCATCATCTTTCTCCCATCCGCCTCGACCATTTCTCCCGATCCTACGACGAGCTCTCTCACTGCGATCTCGGACGATCTTTTATCGTAATAGGCAACACACCCCACGGACCGCGGCGGCTTAAATGCTACGCTTCGCGTAGCTGCGGCGATAAATCATTTAACTCGTCGTCCGTTATATTCACGCCCTGATTTGTCGACAATTACGCGAGATTTCAACGTTTCGTCACACCTATCCCAGGATTTATTAACCCTTGGCCCCTTCGGCGTTAGATGCATCTATATACTTTGCTCTAATAACTGTTTATGCCCACGAAGAGAGGATTTTATGGTGCACTCGAATTAACGTGATGGATTTTTGCAACTATCGAGGAAAAATTGATAATGATTTATTACCCAATGTACGATTAAATCAGTTTAATTAAATTTTGTCGCAAAGTAACAGAATTTCTAAACCTTTGGCCAGGAGAAAACTGATTTTCATAATCATATTTAAATTATTTATATAGTGTCTACCGAATTAATAAAGTAACAAAAATACATAAATTGGGTTACATGTTGGCTAATCATTTCGCAGACGTCAAAAGTATTTTCCAACTGCCAATAGTTGATTGAAATTTCGACACGCATTCGAAATTTCGTTGACTTCACTGCACTCGGCGTGTGACGTCGGCAAAAGAATTCGAAGCGCGAGCCGAGATGTGCATAGGCCACTTCGAAAAATCTCTCGCGGCGCGCAGTACGACGCGCGTATGGGAAACGAGAATGTCGAGTGCAGTGCGCGCTCGCAGGCTCGCGGGGGCCTATATCGAGATTTAATGGCGCACGAGTGTCTCAGAAATAAATAAAAGAGTGCGCTCCGAGTGCCTCGACGATTTTAAGTGGACATTCGCAGTCGGCGCAGCGGACCGACGAGTGCGCCTCGATTCCCTTACCTACGACACGGACGTTTTCTCTGAGCTCGCTCGACGCGCAATCCAGAACACAGGCGTAAAAACGTAAATCTGATTCTAACGTCTTAAAAAAAAGTCTAAAAATTCCAGCTTCGTACTACACGCAACTTAGAACGAACGTACGAACGTATAAATGAAAAGTAAAGAATCGTAAACAAAAATAGCTAATAAAAAAAATCCCAATCTCCTTTTTCCCGACGCAACTGCAAATGTATGTAATTTGCAAAGTTGCGGGACGAAACGTGGCGCACGAAGCGCCCGGTAGTTTCGAATACATCGCGACCCTGCGAACGCGGCACCTGTTTCGCGTAGATTAATTTCCTCATTCCCCGGGCGCCCTCGCTTCGCAATATTTACCATTCTCGTCGGATTGGCTCGCCGCTTGGAATCGAAAAGTTTCGTCTCAAGGACCGGCGCGGCTCAAGGTCCTCCGTCGGGACTCGAGAAGAAACGTTCGCGAATGCCACACGGCGAAAAAAAAAGAGAAAATAAATAAAAATAAAGAATCGGAAAGATTTAGCGATAGAAGAATTTTTCGTTGGCTCTCACGTGAACCAAAGAGAAAGACTCGCACGTGGATCGTTTGTAAAGCGAGAAGATCGACGAGGCTCGCGTCGTCACTTCGATCGACTGACTGTATTTTATCTACCGCACACGCACATTCTACATATATATATATATGTCAACGTAAGAATATCTCGTATCGTCTTACGTAATACGAGATTCCTGCCACGAGAGCCAGACGACCGCTCGATTTTTCCCTCTCCATTGTGAATTATCGTCACTAATACCGAGGATCATATCGCTGTGTTTTAACTATACAGAAGAGAGAACGAGAGAGATGAAAGATTTTATAATTCGTACGGCGCTCGGTCGTGTTCATTGAGAAGATACTTCCGAGCGTGGCAGAATCGATCGGTGGTGGCTACCGTCATTCATCGTTTCCTTCCACCGATTCGCGATCGTTACCGCCACGCGATCTCCGCGAGCGTTATTATTTTGCCCCGGCGAAAAATCGTTATTACCTCGTTCGTTCGCTCGTGCTGCGTCGGACCGATCTGCACAGCGTTAAGTTGTGTTTTTCTGGTTTTTTTATTTCCTCTCACGCGCACTCGGTAATCGTTGCGCCGATTAGCCTCTGATCTCTCGGCGATAACGATTTATGCCGCTAACCGCGACGCGGTCGCGATCGCGATCTGTCACGATCAGCGGTGCACAAGTGCGAATTCGATTTAGCTTATTACCGGCACCTCAGGTGCTGCGTTTATCTTGAGTTATGTTCGCGTGGAAGCGAGTCCGTTCGATTGTGCCAGCCGATTTATACCGATCTACATCGATTTTTAGTTACCGATCTCGACAAACATAAATCGGTTGAATTCTACGATTGATATATCCGCATATACCACTTGAATTTACCGGCTTTCGGTTGATCCTATTACCGATCTTCAACCCAAAAATCGTATTGTCAAAACCGCGAGTGACAAAACACCATTTTGCGATAATCCACGACGATCGGTAACTCGACGAGAGAATCCTTGACATTTTCGCCGCGAGACGTCTAAAGAAATCGTTGAGCAATGACTTCACCGGTCATTCCCGAGAAATGCATCTGCGAAAGGAAACCACCACGCGACCGCATCCGTACGCAGAGAACCGATTACGCGGCGTTTCTCTACAGCAGCAGCAACAGCAACAGCTGACTATACTTTCCACGTGCCACGAGTCGACGTGCGCAACCTTAGCCTTATATATACACACTGCAAGCCACGTGGCAATGGCGCCCATCTTCGAATAGGTGATTATCCCCCGCGCGGATTAGTTTATATCCAGATCGCGGAGAGTGTTTTGACAAGAGCGTTAGAGCCGCGCATCGCTCCGTATCGACATTCGCGGGGAGATCGGTAAGCGCCGCCGCCGACGCCGTCGCTGCTGCTGCTGCTGCCGATCCAGACGCCGCAACGACGCCGACCGATGACGCAACGGACGTCGCTCGCGCTGACCACACTCTCGTTTCTATTTGCACCAGTAGCCAATACTGCGCAGACGCGAAGCGTGAGAGACGCGCGCGCGACAGGTAAACCCAACCGATCTCGAGTTCTCGCGTCGCTTGTTTGCTTGGCTCTCGGCTTCAATGCCACCGTTCGTACACAACCGGCGACTGCCGCACTCCTGTCATCCTCATTAAAGTCGCCGTGCCCCAGCTCGCTACCGGCAATTAATTATCGAATTGAATTATCGACGCCGCTCGATCTGCGTTTGACGCTTCGCTGGCTCGACACTTGAATTGTCCGTGGTGCGCACCTCGCGTGTCCCGTTTGTAGCGTGATAAAACGTCTCGGTGAATATATCGATATACGCGACCTGTGTACTCACGACATTCGTTTCGGTCAATTTAATTCAAACACTGCTGTATGTGATTTTCTTCAATTAAAAAAATTGTAATCTTTTTATCGCGTACCTCAATTGTACGTCACTCTTGTATTTTGGATCAGGATGAGTTTATGAATAAAAATTATTCAGCCTGGTATAAAAATAATCCTAATTAATTAATTTTTTTAGCATTATCTTCTGCTGTGAAATGTTTGAAACTTCGGTGTCCAGTCCACCGAGTTAGTACATGAGTTAGAACAGTGCACAGACAAAGCCCGAAGGCAAATGTCGCACATGAGTGAGCTTCAGGTGCGTCGTCCCTGTCCCATTAATATCGCCGAGATAATTGGTTATTCTCAGTCTGTGCAAACACCACAACAGTGTGGTGCACAGTTAACGAATATATCGAAGAAACGAGATATATGCCCGATAATAATAGTAATATCAACAAAAGCCACCACACACGATATTGCACATAGTATACACGATGGAGGACTGCGGATGACCGCACAGATATTTCTGGAATTAAATCACTCGGTAACGAACAATTATTTCGTTGTGCCACACAATGTGTTAGTTATAGCCGGACAGACGTGTGTTAATTACTCCGCGGGACACGTGTCGCGCTGCGTGGACGATGAACTTGAGGAGCTCAAACGCGACGCACGCACGAATATGTCGCATATGTTTATATTTAAATATTTATAGGCCGGTATGCAACACGACGCGAGCAACGCGATGTGTCACACCGATGCACCCCAGGCATCCGCACCGAGAGCCCGTAAAAGATCTCGTCGCGCGATTTACTTTCCACGTTTCTTCCCCTCGCAGAAGAAACGACGAGACGCGTGCAGATTCGACGATTAAATAATTTGGCACTGGCAGGATTTTCACCGTGAGACTCTCGTCCCAGTATTTTTTTCGAATTCCAATGTAACTTTTTTTTACATGAATCAAGGTCCTAAAACTTGTGTTTAGCAAAATGTAGGGTTCAGATTATAAATTTTATTGAAGTTTCAACGATTGACATGTCCACCGCGTAAGAGGACAAAAATAAAAACAAAACAAAAAAAAACATTCTGAGCCGGCGAATAAACCAACTTCTCACGACACTTTTGATCAACGTAATGGAAACGCCGAGCTGTGACCTTGAGTCTGCTGTGCGGTAACTCGGTCAGAATTCGAGGACCGAGGGCCAATGAATTTACGACATGTGTTTGCTTGTCTTTTTGGGTACAACCGCGAAAGAAAGGAAATTCACGATCAAACTCGACTAATTGGTCGTTCAATTGTTTAAACTCGGTGGAACGCGAAGAAGGGAGAAAAAATTGTGGATATCCACCGAGCGGCTGATTGGAAGCGTCGTCTTAAGTGACGCTCGACAAGGTCGGGATCGTAGCAAAGGGCTTGGTTACTTATTTATCGTGACTACTGTACCAGGATCCATTAAGGCGAGTAAAAAAAAATAACGTCTAAAACGAGGTTAGTCTCACAAGACCCTCTGGTAAAACCCGGACCATTAATTAGCCCTTTAAATGCTATGGGAAACTGTACAGCCATTTAAAAAAAAATTTGTTTTATACTTTTTTTAATCGAATTACTGTCAATTAGAAGGGACACATTTCACCGCTACGGTCCTCTTAGTCTATTCCAGCGTCAGAACATTTTATATCGGTTTTTGTTTTATCCTCTAGCGATTAGATTACCATCGCGTGAAAACCATGCCAGGGCGAAATTTTGCCAATTTTGAGAAAAAAAAAAAGTGAAATCACAAAAATCGTCGATCAGCGGATTGCGAGCTGACCTGATGAGGAAGACTTTTCGATGGCTGCTTCGTTAAATTCTTCCGTAGATCAGGGAGAAATCAATACTTGACTCCTTGGACTATTATTTGTCATTGAAAAATGGATTTTTCGTTATAATTATTCAAGAATTAAGATAACTACTACATTTTTTTTTGTAAAGAGTATGGAAAAAATATTTTATTATAAAATGCTTCAAAACTGTTCCAGTCAAAAAACTTGTTCAATCACTAAATCTAATTTTTGCGAGGCAAAAAATTCTACAAATAATTTTTTGTTTAACAAGTCTACATTTGCAATTATTTGAGTTACAGAGTCATCAAAAACCATCAGCAAAAATATTCCAATAGAAAAAATGTGTTCACTCGCTAAAACTAACGTTCGCTAAGCGGAAATCTTCGAAATTTCAATGAAACGAAGCGTCAATATGCCGAAAACAGCTACAAAAAAATCTAACGAAGCAACGCACCGCTAGTCGGCGCTCAGCCAATGAATTTCGTGTTAATAAGGTAAAAAAAAAAACAAAAAAATCATCTCGTCACTCGTTAAGAAAAAACTTGGAAAGCAAACCAGAGATCTCGGAAAACGGAGTCTCGGCCGCAAGAGGCGGCGGAGCCTGGCGGAAATTCAAGCGCATCAGCGTGACCTACCGTGAGCCTCGATGAACTTAGCCCAGCAGCCCCAGAAGGTCTGTGAGCTGCCGGTCATCCGTCCGGAGCTCGCGTCGGTTTCCCGGTCGCTTTCGTCAACGCCGCTAGCGGTGTCCACGCTGCCCGGGGCGACGTTTCCGTGCGCAATTCCCGCAGCGTCCGGCGAACCGGCGCAGCCGTTCTGACCTTTGAACTTGGACAGCGACTCCTCGTAGCCGTGCTGGGACCGCTGCTCCCGGTGATGTTCGGCCACGGTGTCCGCCGGGTCGAAGCCCAGTCGCTCCTTGTAGTACGCCTGGGTCGACATTTTCTCCTCTCGTCCAAATCCTCGCGTGATTTTATCCTCGTTGACCTTTCGCCCTTTATGGCCCCTTTACTCGAGTCGCATGACTCTCGTACCACAAAAACACCCGCAGCACTTGTTTTTCTTCAATGATTTTTTTTATCTTTTATTTTTTTGTTGCACTTGAAAAAAATTGGCAATGAAAAAACGTCGCCTAGACGCGACACCGGAAACTCGTCACTGTTCGTTGTCGCGCGAACGCCGATGCGTCACTCGGCTTCCGCCTCGCGTAGCCGGCTCGATCGTGCGTCCGTAGTTTCGTTCCTCGCGATTTTCCACTTCTCGATTATCTGCAAGGATTTCGCGTTTTGCAATTTTTCAAACTTGCTCGCGGACATTCGTTTCGTTTCGATAATGCGATATTTTTTTTGTTCGTTTCCGTTTTTTTTCGTGTGGTTAATTTACGGGTTATTTAGTGAGAAATATATGTCGGTGCCGTGAGGCTTAGATGTGCTTTTTTAATTTATATAATATTAGTCTTTTATTGGGCGAGAATTATCATTTCGCAGCGTTAAGGATTGTGAGAGCGTTTATTTTATTTTCTTATTTTTTTGCAGGACTGACTTTTCGTCGTCTACGTCGATGCTTCGGGTTAGTTACTTTAGTTATTGTGTGTCGTTTGTTGTTTTTTTTTTTGTTGTTGCTTTTTTGTTTCGTTAGGTAAATATGGCGTAGTTTCCGTTTCGGCGCGAAGAGCCTCGTTAGTCGTCTTGGTCGGGCTCAGCGGATTCACGTATACGTATTTTTGTTATTTTTATGGCACTTTGAATTCGAACGGTTTGTACTTTCACGAGGTCTTTAAATCCATCGGGTGTCCCGTCGGTCCTCGTCGTTGGTTCGTCGGCCGAAAACTTCTCGATTTTTCGTCGCGTTTCACTGCTGAGGAAAAAAAAAACAAACAAATCCAAAGATGAGAAACAACGTCCCGTTGTCGCGAGAAACGTCACTTCGGAGATTGTGTACACGACCCGATGGTTACCACGAGTTTTGACTAATTATTTACAGTGAAGCTCCTAAGCACTTCTATTAAAAGCTGTTGGGATTGTGTCATTTAATTTAGAGAAAGAGAATATCCCATATTAAGTGTTCATCGATTTAAGGCAGAAATATTTTTCTTTTCATAAAAAATGTATGACAAATAGCATTTGATTATTTCGTTAAATAATTGCGTTAATTTTGCCTGCGATATTTTTGTAACCCGTTCCCACAGCTTTTCAAATTCATATGTTCCTACATGATCAGGACACTAAAAAAATCGAGTTCTGGAAACTCTCAAAATTTGTTGCGAAAAAAAAAAAAACATTTTCCTGCCAAAAACCGTTGTAGCAAAAAAAATTAATTAAGGACCTTTTAAGGCCAAATTAGTGAGAATATCCAAGAGTGTTTAGACTGTTTTATGCACTTCGTGTGTCAGAAACGACGAGTTACGAGTATGGAGCGACGAAAACGTACGGAAAGGGAAGCGCGCGGTCGATAGCGCGACCGACTGACAGACTGACTGTCTCACTGACTGACTAACCGACTAGAGAGAGCCGTCGGTGTCTGACGTTAAGCCGCGTGGACACGACACTGAGGGACTCCGGCTCGGCGTGGCCGCAGCAGGACGAGAGCGCGCCGGAACGAGCGACGACGCAGCAGCAGCAGCAGCAGCCGCACCAGCAGCAGCAGCAGCACCAGCAGCAGCAGCAGCAGCAACCGAGCCGGAGATCGAGACCCCGCATATGGTAATCGGTGAGCGTGGCGTGTGGGTGTCGTCCCCTGGACCCGTGGATTCTCGGCCAATCGCGTGGCGAGACCGAGTCCACCACTCCCGACGTTCGCACACGCGAGCGACGTGGAAAAAACGTCCTGCCCGCTCAACTCGCGAGTGGGTAACGCGCACGCGCGCGCGGCTCTCGGAATGTCCGTGTGTGTCTGTATTATTGTTAATGCAATGTAACGCGCTCGCCTCCGCGGAAAGCAACTCACTAATTTATAAGGGAATACGAAAGAGAGAAGAGGACGAAAAAAAAAAGAAATAAAATAAAAGAGAGAAAGAGAGAAAATTAGGTGGGACTGTGTGACGCGCGTTGTTATTACGGTGATGCGGATTACGCACGAGCCAAGCCTACATTTGGGAGGCTCGCAGGCACGAAAAAGTCACTCGCGAACGGCCTTACGCCGACGCGTACGTGATCATTGGTCGCGAGGAGGAAGCGCATTTTTTCGGCGAGGTGGAAGTGGAATACTTTTTTTTGTGATTTTTTTATTGCGTAATAGTCTTTTAGCGAGGATTGATACGACACGTATCAATTCTCCATTTTCGCCAATTTTCGCGTAGCGAGGATTGATACGACACGTATCAATCCTCGCTACGCGAAAATTGGTTGTGGATTCTTTTTTATTGATTTTTATTAAATAGTATATTTTTATATTTCGAATTGAACTCTTGAACATTATTTTCTTTCCAAAGGAAAATATTTGTATCGGTCCCTAAATAGTCAATAATTAGTCAAAAATGTTTTGAAGTGTACAAAATTATAAGTTATTATAATTGTCACACAGGCGAAAAACGCCGAGTTGTATTTACAACTCATTTGGTCGATAAATTACACGAGTAAAATTGTTCCGGCTGCGATGATAATCGCGACAAGAGTGAGAATCGTCGCGAGGTGTTTGTTATTCGAGTTTATCGTCGGGCTTTTCGCGGCGCGCGCGAGAAATACAAGAAAACGAGTGAGACAAGAGCGACCGGCCGAGCGCAAAGATACGGTGCGCGAAAAGAAAGGGGAATATCGCTTATGCACAGGTAGTAATAGTCAGGTACATCGTACACCGTGCGCGGCGCTCGGGTTGTACCTGAACGAGGGGTTCTTGCATATGGCCACGATTATCGGCGAGGAATTCGAAACGAGGTGTACCTAACGGTACAATACACGCTGGTTATATTCGACGGCCGAGGCAATTCCGAGACGAGCGCCCCGAACGCACCACGTGGACGGCAGCAGGAACCTGCGGTCTCCGTTGCCTCCCAGAAAGCATTCGCAATTTTCATACACGTCGGCACAGGGCGAGTGAGTGAAAGAAGGGGCATAAAAAAGAAGAAGGAGAGAGCGAGACACACGAAACGTGGCAGAGTCGTTGGGAACCGTTAGCGAGGCTCGTTATTTACGAATTAGTCGGTGAAGCAAATCGTCCCGAAAAATACTGGGTCTAACATAGAACGAACTTGTTTCGCGTTCTGTAAATGCGACATTGAGGCAAGTTGAGTCAGCGAACGAAAATATTTCAAAACTGAAATAATATAATTAACAATGAAAACGTTTGAAAATTTGACTGTCTCAGTTTCACGACTTTACAGCTTCGAAAATACAATTTTATTGTCGACCTCTTGACTATAGTATGAGCGACAAGAACCAGCGACAACCCGAGTAGAAATTCTAGTCAGGCTGCCTGATGTCTGATCAGGGCCAGCTAACGTTCTGGCAAGGCAGCACGGATCAGGCTTGCCACGTAAGAGCCGAGTTGGGGCCACGTTCGATTTCAACAAGGGTTGCCCTATCAAGGCCGCCTGACGTAGTACGCATCAGGGCCACGTCAGGTAAAACGCAAGGCAGCCTGATACGGTTCGCCTTATTTTTATCTCACGTGGCCCGGACTTGGCCTATGTAAGGCAAGCCTGATCCGTGCTGCTTGACGTAGTAAGTATCAGGGCCAAGTCAGGCAAACGCAAGGCAGCCTGATGTAAGGTTTGCCTTGCGTTTACCTGACGTGGACCCGATGCTTACTACGTCAGGCTGCCTTAAGACGATGTGAAATACCGACGCACATCACCTCTAAAGTTTGGTACAGCGGTTTGTCGCGAATTATGAACGGATCGAAGTGAAAATTGAAATACAGACGTCAGTAATGTGAATCTCGGGAATGCATTACTCAGAATTTTTATTTTGGGAAAAAAAAATTACAGATCGATTACCCCCAGCATCTTTTAAAAATAAAATCGGGTCCGACAAGTCGAGAGGACTACCATGCTTTCGCTAAACAAATAAAAAAAAATACTGACAATTTGATGTCGCAACTTATATGCGTGATTTGGATATACTAAATTGTCAAGTCGTCGGTAGCACAGTCGGTAGCGTAAGCGTTTAGGAAGTTAGGTAGGTAGGGTCGTAGGTTCGAATCCCGGTCAGGCAGGAAAAATTTTCATCGACAAAAACCACTACTCATGTCTGGCAAAGTAATTCTCCAACCGAAAAATATTTTTTTAATAATTATTTTTAATGTTTCACGAACATATACGTTGCTTTTGCCTCATCTGGTCATGTAAGACGATATGACCGATCAGACACCAGAATGCGGTCGGATAAGGCATCAGACTGGCGCCTGATTCGGGCCGGATTTGAACCGGATCAGGCGAGCAAGGCAACCCTGATCACGGCCATGTCGACCGGCGCGTTACATTTTCGTGCAGGGCCTGGTCAGGTTGCCTTGACACCGCCTGACAAGGCGCCCCGGTCAACCTGATCACGCCCGTGTTGCGGCCGCGCCAGAATTTCTACTCGGGAAAGTTACGATTTATCGCAACCACCGGCGTCGAAACCCGAAACCCCTCTTCACCCCGAAAAACGCGATAAATTATGGTTCATCATACTTCCTCAATTACCGAAAAGATTGATAGACAGCGTATGTGTCCCGAGACCGAGACGCGGCGGGTATCAAGAGATCTCGCTCGTACGCGCGCTGGCGCAGAATGTGCGGGGAAATAAAATGAATGAACGGCGTGAGCCGGAGTCGAGACTCCGAGACATTGTAGAATTCACATTTACGAGGGAATGAAAGAGATCGATTGGCGCGGTCTGCACCAGCAGCAGCAGCAACAGCAGCAACATCGGCAGCAGCAGCAGCAGCAGCGGCAAAAGGCCTCGGCGGGCGTGCGACGGTATCTCGGGTGTGCATCTTGCGATGGTAATGGTCGAAGACGACAGCACCGAGAGAAAGAGCGAGAGAAATAGAGAAAAAAAAGAAAACATGAAGAAAGAGGGAGACACACAGCGAGTGAGAGAGAAAATATAAAGAGAAAGAGGAGTGAAAGACGGAGAAGAGATAAAAGGAACGAGGGAGCGAGAGAGAGAGAAAGAGAGAAAAGACAAATAGGAAGAGAGAAGCGAGAAACGACAACGAGAGTCCGAGGAAGCGACATAAATAGAGAATAAGAAGCATAGATCTATGTATAGATACAGCGAGAGAAGGCGTTCGTCTGGTTTCTGACCGGGGCCGTGTTCGCTCTCTCACTCTCTCTTTCTCTCTCTCTCTCTCGCTCTATCTCTAACTCTCCTCTCTTTCGCTCCCTAGGTAGGCGCACCGCGCAACGCGCACCTACCTACGAGTACCTACATACATATGCACAGTGGGTAGTAGCACCATACGCGAAGCGTGCGGCCCGTGTGTCGGGCTCGCGGAGCGCTCGGCGTGCATGGACGCTCGGATGCATCCAGGCGATGCGCACTCCGCGAGGGAGACACGCGAAAGACACACGGGAGAGGCCCGCGAGGGGGTGGGGGGAGGGGAGTAGGGGGAATATGTGCGTTGTGGGGCTCGAGACAGGGCGAAACGGCGACTCGCATTTTCCCGGCCTGCCGGAATTAGATGCGAATAGAAAATAGAGTGGCGAGAGTAATAGGCGAGGAAGAGAGAAAGAGAGAGAGCGACTGCTCTGCCGCAGCTCCTGGTGCAAAGGGAATAGAGCGCCGTAGCCGCTGCGACGAGGTCGCTCACAGTTGTCCGGGCGCCCGGGAGAGACACGACGCCTTATAACTCTCGGGGTACCGGTGAGTTAGCATCCAGAAGCTGCTTAATGCCAACCCGAGAACTCTCGGATGGAACGAGAGAATGAGGGAGAACGAAGGAACGAGGGACACAGAGAGAGAGAATGGGAGAGAATGAGAAGGAGAGAGAGAATGGGAGAGAATGAGAAGGAGAGAGAGAGAATGGGAGAGAATGAGAAGGAGAGAGAGAGAATGGGAGAGAATGAGAAGGAGAGAGGGGGGGGGGGGGTGATCCTGGTGGGCCGGTTGGCTATGCCTGGCGTAGCACGTACAACGAAAACCGGACGACCTCCGCGGGATTATCTCCTTACCCTCTCGGCTAGAAACGCTCCAACTCCGAGCAAGTGCTCTACCTTCACTCGGTCTATGGATTACGATAGTTCAGACACTTCAGACGGATCCGCGAGACGCGTATCGGTTACTTGTAACATTTTTTTTATTGTAATTTTTATTTTTTTCTTCCTCGTGTAAAGGGAGAGTTGTAAGAATTGATTTCTGAGCAGAAATGCAGAGAAAGTGCGACTCAGGTGGTGAGAAAATTTGGTGGGAAAAAATTTCGACAGAGAGGTGAAATTATTACACAACTTTTTTTTTTCTCTATCGATAATACATTAGCAACTTCAGCAAATATTATTGTGAATATAAGAAACTCATTTTATTGATTCGATTAATTTTGTTCAGTCCGATTGCATTGACACTGATTTGTCGATCGTTCTCCGATCAGCCTCGTGTCCAGTCATTCGTTATAATCCAAGCGAGTTCTTCGAATTTCTAATTACATGAAAAAAAAAAACACGAATAAACAAAAAAAATTGATTCTAATTAATCCAGTTCCTTGGATTTCTAATTGTAAGTAACTAACTAACCAAGGCAAAGTGTACGTTGCGGTAGGGAAAAGAAATAAATGAATTTAAAAAAACGTCAGCCCGGCAGCATAATAATGCAATTAGCATGCATCATTGACGGCGGAGTTGTACAATGATAATGTCGAGGTGTCTCTTGACACACTGCGTACTACCGCGTGTGGGGCTCTAAGGTAATGAGCGATAAACTGGCCGGGGCCGAGAGCATCGCGCGCCCGAGAGTTACCGAGAGTTATGCCGCGTTATACGTACGGCAAACTGTCGGGTGCAAGTCGCAGAGTCTGCGGTGCAGCGCGAGCCGAGCGGCAACGGCAACGGCAACACAAGTGCGCTGGATGCTCGCACAGGTCGAAGGCGTTGCCAGAGGAATTCGCCTGCTCTCGCCGTCCTCACTGTCTCCTCTCTTTTCTCCCTCTCCCTCTCGTTTTTTCTTCTGTCTCCCTTTCTCTCTTGCACTCGGTGCACCAAGAGTCATATGCATCTTTTTTTTTCTTTCTCTGCTTCACTCGGTGCACCGAGCGTCATATGCATTTTTTTCCCCCTATCTTTCTTTCTCTCTCTGCTTGTCTCGGTGCACTGAGAATCATAGGCATATTTTTTTTTCTTTTTGTCTCGTTCTGTCTCTTTCTCTCGGTGCACCGAGCGTCATAGGCCGACCAAGCGTTGCAAGATTGCAGTGTGGGCTGAGGATCTCGTCGTCGGCTTGAATTCGTTATTGCAGCAGGAAGAAGACCGAGCCATAAGGGAGGACAGCAGCAACAGCAGCAGAGGCCACCAGAGCTTATACTCTGTTCGGTTTGACTCCGGTGAGATGCCGATACTGCTGCTGCTGCTGCTGCTGCTGCTGCTGCTGCTGGTGCACACAGGGAAGACGCTTGAACGGCTGCCAATTTGCAAATTTATGAAGTAGGAAGGAGAGAAGAGGACGATGAGCCGGACGAGCCGAACGTTTTGCCCGGTTTTATTGCTCCTTTCTTCTCAGCACGCTTCCCTTTTATTTTTCCCCCACCCCGAATCGCGCGACTTTGCTGAGTTTCTTTTGGCTCTCGCTAGTCTATTGATATATATTTATTCGTGCAGACGAGAAAATCGGTTCCGCGACTCTTGTCAGGGAAACGGGAGTTGCGAACTTTTTTTTTCTTCGTCGCGGCAGACAAGAGACATAGTTTCTGTTCCTGGTTTCGCTGCTTGGAGTTGATGCTATCGAAGCATTGGGATCGAAGCCAAGTGCAAAAAAATGTAACAATTGGATCAATAACATGAGATTTAAAAAACTTCCATCTATTTTTTTATTTTTCTTGTCCAACGATAATTTTTGTCAACGTGAGAAATATGCAATTTCCGGAGCATTACATTTTCACAATTCACATTCATTGATCTCCTTAACTGACAATCATTGTAATTGTCAAACCCTCTTATTATTACATAAATTATTATTAATTCTTTTTCAGCCGAGTCAAAAATCTATTAGACTCGACAACAAGAATTAGCCAGCGCGACTGAGTCGACACCAATGCAATTGGCACGTCAGCCGAGGCGCACCGGCTCATTGCTAGGCGCAGCTGAAGCTTCGCGTCTCGCAGCTGCCGCGAACGAGGCCGAAGTTGACCGCGCTCGACGCTCCACGTGTGTTTACAGCCCTTTCTCGTCCTGCGTATCGACGCACGTGCCGCTCGTGAAAATTGCTATTTTCCACTTCGTGGCAGCCGCGACGACGAGCGAGTCGACACTCAGGTATTATACGCCAAAAAAAAAATATCGCCAGGCGGCAGAATTTATGTTGCGCCGTCGCTGAGACCGCAACACACGGAGAGGGTCAAAAGTGCCTTTCGTGGAAGTTGCTCGAAGCATCGAGACGTCAAAAGTGACGAGAGTTATAGAATAAAGCGATGAGAAAGCGAGAAGGAGCGAGAGAAAGAAGCGCAATGCGAAACAAATGTTCGAACGGGGAAAGCGCGACGATGATTTACGACGGTTATAAAAATTAAAAGAAATCTGAGCAGAGATAAAAGTCGTTCCGTGAACGGTTGATGGGAAATAACCAGGAACTCCCAGGCTGAGGACTCAGACTACTCTGTGACTCTGCGACTTTGCGATGTGGTAGCTGAGACCACGACAACGGGGCCCAATCTCTTTTCTACAATGATTTCACTGGTGCAGCAAAGTGACGCTGATTGAGAGATCGGATTAGTCTATTATTCAATTAGGGGAGATTGCGATCGGTCATCAGGACCCGAGACGAATGAAATAAAACGGATGTGTGCAGGGAGAAACATATCATTTTACTTGATAGTAACATTATGTTAATATTTCGTATGGTAAAAAAAGGCAACAAATATGAACAAAGAAAATAATCCACAACCCGCAACGTCAAATGACTTAAAAAATATTAAACCCACAAAAAATGTTGTTACAGATTCCCGGTTGGTATTTACAATCGGTCAGCTGGATTATGACTCTGTTTCGACTGTCATCAACGTCGCTCGCGCGTTACACGCGACACGAGAATCAAATTCCGCTCGATCGGCTGCGATAAACTCCCGAGGACTTCTGTGTTTTTCTCGCAGCCGCGTTGCGCGCTCTCAGCTCGCGACTTCGGCTCGACCCAGTAGTGAAATTAAATCCCCGCGGGCGCGCGCAATGGCTCACAACATCGGGGGGTCGTTCGACCGAGCTCGCGCGGCGGCTCCGGTGCACCCTGAATAAAACCGGTCGGACCTGTGCGCGCCGCCGCCGCCGCCGAGGACAGGGCTGAAACGCACCGCCGACACGCGCGGCGGCGGCGGCGGCGGCAGCACTGTCGATCGGCAATCGGCGGCCGACGACGCACATGTAAACTCGCCGGCGCGCGCGCACGAACGAAACGAAACGAGCAGCGGCGCGAGCGACGCGGCTTCTGCCGGTGCGCGGCGGCGCGACGACGAGCCAACGGGGCCCCCGGGCTGCATTCTTGCGCCGGGCCCTGCATAACGGGTCCGAAGTCCGGGGCCCCCGACGCTACATCGACTACTCTCGCGATTCTGTCTTCGCGCCGTCGCGTCGATCGCGAGGCCCAGATTTCCCAAGCCTTTAAAGATTTCATTGCAAATTTTTTATTTTTCACTGAGAAAAATTAGTAGTTGCCATTACCAATCATTGGTTCGATCTACCAAAATCTTGGTTACAGTTACTAAAATATTGGTAGCTCTGACCAACGATTGGTAATCACAACTATTAATTTTTTTCAGTGTGGAATATCGATTTTTTTTCTTATTTTATTGTTGTATATTTTTTTTTTATTATTTCATAGTAAAATATTGAAATAATATTTTCAGAATTTCGGCTACAAAAATTGTCGCTTCGATTGAATCACAAAAATTCCGCTCCGTTTATCAACCCGGAATCACCGACGACGGATTCCGTCATCATCCATCGGTCGCGGAAATCCATCAGTCCTGACTCTCCCGTCGAAGCGCTCAATTTCCATGCATTAGAATTTAAACGCCCCGGCGAAACGCCAACAACTCACGTGCAGCGCGGCACAGTTCGACTCGCGAGAGTCCGCGATTGACGTTGATGTATATTTCCGAGATACGATCTCGATTTTCACCGAGACGGATGGATCAATAAGAGACACCGAGAAATATTACATTATCGCACGTTGACTGACACCTCGCTCTTTATTTATTTATCTCTCCGAGCTTTCACACTCTGCTGTACCAGGAAATTCGAAGAAAATACTCGAAGCTCTTTTTATTTCTCTCGCCGTCTGTTTCTGGGTTCCCCGACCCGACCTACCCCAATAACTTCGGGTTAGCCGCGTCGAGCGACGTCGAGCGACGCTTTTTGGCTCGCGCGCGCGCGCTGTGCGCAAACGCGACGTAAGTGGAATGTCGAACGTGCCTAGGCGCTTTCGCGTGGCTGTGTTTTCTCTCTGTCGGCGTCAGCAGCGTCAGCGTCGGCTATTTCGATCGAGCGCATAAGCGCGGCGAGAGCGCGAGCGGCTCGTGGGTCGACGGCCAGGAGCGCAAATCGATCCCTCGCTAATAGCGTGGCCAATGGAAGGCCGATCGGTTCCGCGCTGCCCCGAAGCCAAAGGCGACTGCGAGGACCGAGCGGCGACGATATTTCTCTCTCGCTTTTTCCTTCGCAGCTTCATCGTCTCAACGTGTCCTCCGTCTCCGTTTATCCTGCTGCTGCTGGTGCTGCTTGTGCTGCTGGTGCTGCGGCTGCCGGGCACAAGGGGGATATTTTTGGTCCGGTGCTTGAGCGTCTATCGAGAGCGAGAACTCGCGATCCTCGAGCAGGTATGCGACGCCCTTGAACCGTTTCGCGGCGACCACGACCCTGCAGCCCCGGCGCAACGGCCCGAGAGCGAGAGACACTCGACTTCTGACGCTGCGCGCGAAGGAGAAGTCGGAGCCGGGAGAAGAGACGCGACTGTTTTCGATCATTTGTTGATGGTGGTCGGAGTGGCGAATTTTTCGGGGCGAAGAGGTTTAATTTTGCCAATGAGATATATACTTATATATATTTTTTTGCTCAGGGTGAAATATCTGTTGGCATTTTTTTAAGCGGTTAAATAAGATTATTTTCGTATTGATTAATTGCATTTTGATTCGATTTTTCCGTTTGGTCGATCTCGAGCTCTAAAATAACTTCTTATATTTTTTGAATCAACGAAATATTTATTTACAACACATATTTGGCAATTTAACGCCACATTTTTACCGCGAATAAAAAAAATATATATCGCTCGAATAGACTTTTAGCAGCGACGTAAAACGTCGACGGCTCAATTCGCCCGCGAGGAAGTTCGGGTGTATTTACGTTCCGCGTAAAAAGACTTCGCGAGACCCTTGGACGAAAAACCGCGACGGCGCGATAAAAGTGTCTGCAATCAGAGACGCTCGCGGTCATTAAGTACGTTTGGGGTCCGGACGAGCGGGATAATAAACCGCGCGGTGATTAAAGGGAAAAACAAAAACGCGAGCGCGCAACACGTACGAAACGCGCGCGGGGGTTTCGTGAATTGAAAACGGTTCGACGGTCATGGGGATCGAACCTTAAATGGTAAGCGGCGAAGGAGCCTCGTAAAAGTACGTGGGAGCCGGCGTAACGTTTGGCGAGTGAGCTCGCTCGCTCGCAACGACGCGCGCGCGGTGAGAGGGAATAAAGTCGCGACGAATCTCGGGCTCGAAAGCCGAGCGGAAAAGGCGCGATCGACGAACGATGATGACGACGGCGACGACGACCGAACGAGTCCCGAGAAAATCCAGGGAGGCGACGATGCAACCGAGCTCAATGGTGAATAATACAAAGAGATAGGAGGACCATGTACAAAGTGTAGGAAAAAATAAATACGTTGCAACTGGGTTCAGTGGTGAATAATATAAGGAGAGAGAAAGAGAGATACGTGGTCCACGAACAGAGTGGAAAAATAAATGAATAAAAAATGAGCCGATGGCGACGATGATGATGAGAGCGCAAAATCATAGGAGGAGAGAGGTGAGATATCGCACGAGCCTGGAGTACCTGACACCCCGAAGAAACGTTCGCGCGCCCCGCCCAGACGAGTTCGCCCACGCTGGCGCGCGCGCGCCACTCGCGTCGAGCACTGCTCACGAAAGTGACGAGCGGGCGATTGCTCGCTAACGATAAATTCGCTTTATAAGTGCAACTTCGCTTTTTCGTCGCGCTCGCTCGCGGCCCGCGCGATGCCTTCGCGGCCGAGCGAGACATCGTCATCGCTGCCCGCGCGCTGCGCTATAGTCTCGGCGTCGGCTGATCTTGCCGACTCCCGAGGGTTCGGATGCACCGTCGAAGCACAGAAAGAAATTAAAAAATAGATAGATAGATATTTATTAGTCGTTCTTGCCCTATCGGGCTTAAGAAACATATAATCATTCAACAATAATACTCTTTCGTTTAACTTAACTTTGGTTTCCGCGTTTGGTACTATGAAATTTTTAAATAGGAAAAAAATCAAAATACTCCGTGTAACGCTTTTCTGTTCGAACGACTTATTATTTTTTAGTTTATTTTGTCGTGATTTTTTTTGTTATTATTTACAATTTCTATGTAGTCAAATAAATTCGTTTTTTTAGCAACGAAAGGATTGAAATAAGCACGAAAATTAATTGTTCAAGATAAGAAATGTTGTTGTTATTGAGAAACCTGCTAAGGCTCGAGGAGCTTTCCAAACGGTGAATCGTTGCCCGACGACCGACAAGGACGAATTTCGCAACGAGAAGGACGAACCTCGACTTGCGCTCGAGCCTCGTTATTTTTATTTTTATTTTTTTCTTTTTCCCAAGCCGAAGAACTCGTTTGTTATGGATCATTCAATGGATTGCGATTGGGTTGACGAGAGGCTCTTGCGTTGAAAAACACCGTGCGGTAATCTCTCGGGAATGAATCAGCGAGCAGCAGGTATTAAGCTCTCATTCCCTCTTTCTCTTTACACTCTGTGTCTCTTTTTCTCCGCCTCGCGGGTGAAGAGTCGCGAGCCGCGGGCGTCATTCGCCTCCTTCTGCTCGTGATGACCTAATAAGGGGCTTAAGCCACGAATCCGATGCAAACCGCAACTGAGCCGACATTCTCGCGCGTTGACATCCCGACTCGCGGAATTTTCAGAAATTTCTCTGGAACCTCCCACGCGGCTCTCGAGTCTCGCAACTGCACTGTGAAAACGGGGCTCAGGTGACAAACAATAAGTACTATACTCTAATAAGTACTATACTCCTAAGTACTATACTTTGAGCCACATTAGCTTCGAAATAAATATAAAAATAAAAGCCATTTTCTCTACGCGTATGCTAAAAAGTACTAAAAATATGGCAGATTTTTCTAAACAACATTGTAATAATTGCGAAAAAATTCAAATAGCACAAAAATTCTCGCATTAACCGCTACACCCTGAGACCCTCGTTTTCTTCGTGTATCGAGTGCATTTTCAGCTCGATAGTGATGCCGCTATCGAATCGCTGCTGCTCCAGGGAAATTTCACGCATCGTCGACTCGAGTGGACACAAGGCATCGCAGTAATTAACGCCCGAGGGCAATCAGCGAGTGCGCAAAGTGTAAACACTGCGCGCACGCGCGCGTGCCACACGCGGGGGATGCGGGTGGGGGGAAAAATACAAACACACCGGATTCGCAATACACACGCGCGATTCTCTGTCGTGGAAGAATCGGTAGGAATCGACGGATCAATTGAACCGTGAATCGAATTATCGAATTATCACCTCGGCGTGTAAGTCGTGATATAAGTATACATATAAATATATGGCACGTATAATATTGACTTCTCTAACGGCGCGCAACTGCAGTTGACTTGTGCAACCTGCACTTAATTCGAACAT
This sequence comes from Itoplectis maculator, assembly GCA_964034905.1. Classification (NCBI taxonomy): domain Eukaryota; kingdom Metazoa; phylum Arthropoda; class Insecta; order Hymenoptera; family Ichneumonidae; genus Itoplectis; species Itoplectis maculator. Next base: position 9,670,764 of record OZ035858.1, on the reverse strand, counting down.
GCGCGGAAATCGGTAAATCGCGAATCGACAAAGTGACGCATTATTATTTTTTTCTGTATTTACGTAATGATAAAGTGGAAATCGTTGGCATTACAAGTCTCTTCGAGTCTCTAAAAATTAACGATTTGTTCTATCGCAACTGTTATCATTTTTAAATAATTTTTTTTTTACTTCAACTAGACTAATCACACGCGCTGGCGCGCGAGTTCGAGATACTTTTGCGCTGCTGCGCTCTTATAAAGCTTTCAAAGGGTGAATCGCAACTAAAAATCCCTTGTTCAGTTACTTTTGAAAAAAAAATAAAGATAAATTTGTCGTTTTGCTTGTCAGAAATCCTAGATCTGGTCGCCGGGCCGAAAACCGACCAAATCGGGGTCACGAAATTTGTTTTTTCAAAATACCGACTTCTAACCTACACCATCGTTCTCAAGTCGCATATTCTACCCTTCAAAACACTGGTTACAACCCTTTTTTAGTTGGTTTTGAAAAAAAAATACGATATTTGACAGAACTTTCAAAGTTATCAAGGACAAATGAGCATGGACTCGGTCTGAGAGCCAATCACAGCTCGAATAGTTTGCTAACAATGCTTTCCGTTACTCATGAATTTTTTAAAAGAGGGATTTGACTTTTTTTTAAGAGTGAACCGATTCTAGTGAAAGATTAAAAATCAGGTTTATTTTTTTCCCAGGAAACATTGTAGCCTTTCTCCTTCCTCTCTCGTCACCCTTTTTCTTCTTCCTCTAATCGACATTCGGACAGTTGGCATTGTACTGTAGCTCGTTATCTGCCGCTATCACTGCAATCGCATCATCGCATCATCGCAGCGGAGTAGTCCTAGGATTTAACCGATAAGGAACCTCCTTAACCGATAAGGTATCGTAACCATTTAATTTTTTCATTTAATTCGATGTCTGTGTGAATAAGTGACAATTAAATGTCCTAATAAAACAAAATAGCGTTAATAATCCGAGAGACATGTCGATCCTGCTAGCCTATAGCAAGATAAAATAAGGTCAAAAGTATCGCTGTCCGCTGCTTAAACAAAAGTCACTGCTTCACTCCTAGAGTGTCACGAGTGTTTGCGTTCGTATCATCGGTCGAAAATAAAAATGTCATAACACACGGCGGAAACTATTGCGCGATGCCGAGTTCGAGATAATTTGTATCCTACGCAATCTTCGTCCCCGGTTGTTCTCCCACTCCTCCTCCTTATTGGTAGCGCCCATCGAAAGTGAATCGATCGCGGGTTACGACGCGGCGTTTGGTTACAGGTAGACAAACAGCTGTATATGTCGATGGTGGCTATAGATATTCACCGGGGAAGCCGATGACGACGGTCGGCGACGGTCGATGCCTCGACCGCGTGGGCGATCGTCATCGATGACCACCAAAATGGTCCTGGAATATTTATTCATTGGTCTCGGTTATTTCTGCGAGTGTAAAGGTAACCGAAACAGATGTACGGCACAAAAGGATAAAAAGTTAAGAGCGGATGAAAGAAAAATTGAAGAAAAAGAACCGGTAGTGAAGTGCATATATTAGAGAGTGAATGAATAAATAAATATCTGTCGGATGTGAAACCAGGGAGGGGAAGGGAGGGAAGGAGGCAAGAGGCTCTCGAGTCGTGGGGGTTGTGCAACGAGGAATGGAAATCGTACGCTCGCGGCGGGAAAGGGCCAAGGGCACACATCGATTCCATATAAGGACGCTATATGCAACGTGCACGTCCGGTCCACCCACGGAATCGATCGATAATCCGGAATTGATCGCCCTTAGATGAAAAATCAGCGGCAGATTGTGTCATCAAATATTGAGCTGCCCTGATTTTTTGCAATGGAATATTTTTTTGAAAACGTAATAAAAAAAATTGTACTGAAGTAGATTGATTTAATGTACCAAACTTCAATTATTTTTCGAAAAAGAAAAAGAATTACTGATAAAGAAATTACACAAAAAAAAGCGTAGGCAAAAGCGACGTTTCATGAAAACTGACCCACGCGTTTCGCGTCCCACGACAAAAGGGTCGAGAGTTCTGCGCAGCCCGAAAAGGGCCAAGGTCACCGGGAGGACACATGCGGCGTGTACGAAGGGCCGAGCGGTCGGCGGAGGCGACTCGGGCGGATTCCCCGAGAAATCGAAAGTGAATAAATAATTCAGCCGCACGGTCGCCGCGTGTGTGGGTCGCGTTCGGGGCTGCTTATGAGTTGGCCGCCGGCTGAGCCGGCCAACTCGCTTCGATCGGTTGTGTCCGAAATTGCCGCCGGGTAAAACTTCTAGGAAATCATAAATACGCGACGGGGGCTTCGACGGGACCGGATCGCGGACTAGCCCGAGAACTCTTAGCGCTCGGCCGACTCGGACGATTTTTTTTTCGTGTTAGATCGCTATACATTCAAGAGGCTCGAAGTTAGTTCGTCAAACGTTATTTTTACTTATTTTTTATATTATTCCTTTTTTTTATTTCTTATTATTTCGCGATCTAGCGATTAATAGCCGGGCGCACGCGACAAGTTCGAGAAACGCGAGTTTACGTCGCGTGTGTCTCCCTCTCGCTCGAGACGAGGACGAGGGTTTCGGCGATAAACCCGAATCGGGGCAAAAGAAGTGCCGCGAGATCGCGAGCGCCAAATTGAGAAACCCAGTGGATCGAGTGAGCAAGAGAGAGAGAAAGAGAGGGCGAGAGATGTATAGAAACAGAGTGGTTAATGGTTGCTGTGTGGCTGCTGACTCGACGGCGACGACGACGACAACGATGGAGCTACCGCTCTCGGTTTCAGTTTGCGCAATTCGCAATGAAAACGACTTTCTTTTTGCCGCCTACCCCGTCGTACGCAGCGTGGAACGAGGCGGAGACCACTGCACGTAAATAAGAAGAGACTCTATGGTTGGAAAAAAAAACAATTCGTCCTGCCCACGCGAGACGTGTAAGTTCTAAAAATTTTGTGAATTCATTCAACTCGTTGGGGTAGTGGAAACTGCGGGTAACGTCAAATATGAAAACCTAATTCAGGAGGAACAAAGTATTTTGATGAAATAGAAATTTTCTACTAGCAATTTTTTCAAATAGAAATTTTTCATTAACATTTTTTTTATACGAATTATCTAATAACAATTTTTTTCTCGAAATTTTTTATTAACTTTTTTTTTCTAATAGAAATTTTTCAATTAAAACATTTCAAATATTTATTATATAAAAAAAAAAAGAAAAATTGAATTTGAAGGAAACATTTTTTTCATTGCGGGAACAAGCGTAACTGGGTTGACCGACTGCTCGACAAGGCGGACAGTCTGGAGGCCATGCAGCTGTTAAATAATCGATAGGCATTGACACGTTTCGCATAGTCGCGCACTGTACAACACTCTAAGGTATCCTAACGAACCACTCTCGTCGCGACACTAATTCCAAAGACCACAACGACGCGGATGTACCAGTCATTGGCCACGTACCAATAATCGTCAGAGCCTCGACTGTACCGAGTAAATTGACGATAACTTGTACGCGGCCCACGACTGCGACGTACACCCTGCGAATTCTTCATCATAGGATTCTCCAACCGTAATTTCCAGTTATTAATTCGAGTGTCGCTTCGAGACCCTGGATTCAGTCATCATCAGGACTCGAGATTGATACACGGGGAGAGGAACGTTTCAATGCATTGCTCAAGGACGACAGAAATAGAAAGAGAAAAAAAAATCGTGACGTTATGCGAGATGACGTAGTCTACTGATTCGTTCTTGTCCGAGTCGACGTCTCTCACCTGATTTCTGGTTACTCGATGAAATAAAAAATAAACAAATTTTTCCGCGGTGTCAATAATAATAAAAATAATGGATGAATTCGTAAATAATAGTACATTACGATACAAGTGCGAAAAAACTTTTTCTGACGAGTGTGAGTTTGCAGCGCGGGCCGAAGGCGAGTGCTGCAATCACACGAGTCCGAAAAAGGTTTTTCGCAAGCGTATCGTACGAAATTTTATTTCACGACGTCGGAAAATGCGGTATTACGCACGGAGTGACATAAAAAATGTAAAATAATCCCATCACGATTAATCGGTCACCGTTCCATCCCGGTCCCATGAAATAAAAAATAAACAAATTTTTCCGCGGTGTCGATAACAATAAAAATAATGGATAAATTCGTAAATAAAAAATGTAAAATAATCCCATCACGATTAATCGGTCACCGTTCAATCCCGACGCGTTGCAGCCGGTCGTGACCAGGCCGCGCGTGTCCGAGCTCCGCGGGGATCTCGTATTTCTCGTCCACAACCCGACGTGGCGTACAGTATATTATAAATCGTCGGTCGAGGCTTTACCGTTTCTAAGTCAGTGACGTATCAATCCGCCTGCAGCGGGACTAACGGTAAATCGCGCTCGTCCTTCCCGAGCGCGAAATGCATATACGGGCGACTACGCGAGACTGAATTAGCGTTGCTCATATCGGTCCCTCTTTTTATCATTATCATTATTATTAATGTAATTATTATTGACCATAGTGCACGGTGGCCACGAGGGAAAAGGGAATGAATCACTTGTTGCGCATATCAGTGCCTCTTATGTTTTCCATTATTATTACCATTATTATTATTAATCATAGTGCGCGGTGAATACGAGAGAAAAGGGAATGAATCACTTAATCAGGCGCGCGCGCATCGCGTAGTAGGCGGAAAACGCAGAAGGCGAGAGAAAGTAACCGCGAAGGGAGGAAGGAGTCGAACGCGCGCGGCGCGCGGCGATTAATTCGTGCGGAACTTTTCTTAAAGTCCACGAGTCATAAAGGTAAAACGTATCGCAGTGATTCTCGCGCGCGCCGACTGAAGAATGGGAATATATCCATCACGTGTGCCGGCCGCGCGCGGAGGTTGCCAGCAGCAGCAGCAGTGGCGGCGCGTTGTGTATTAATAATGGCCGGTGCGGTGGCGGCGCGAGCGCTGTCATTAGGACGTATATAAAATGTAAAATGTTTTCGAGGCGTGGCCGTCGATTATCCCGCGAGCGAGAGGAAAGAGAGGAAAATCGACTCGGGGAATATATCGAGCGCCTCGACGCATGGGCTAAGCTAACGCGGAAAATGTGCCCGAGGGGCAGGTAAATTAAAGGTTTGCACAGAGTTTTGCCGCGAATCGATGACGTTTGGGATGATTAGTGGACGCAACGTGCGATTGTACAAACATCGATAACCGGGAACGATTATGTAGTTGCAAAATTCTTGAGAAAATGTTGTGAGGAAAAATTGTTGGAATATGTTGTTGAATTTTGTGGGAATTTAATTGAACAATTGAATTTTTGTATATGAATCGAATGACTGAATTTTTATACAATTAATAAAATACTCGAATCTTTGTATAAATAAATAATTTTTGTATAATTTTTGTATAAATAATTGAGTTTTCTTTTGTGGATAATTGATTCATTTTATACTGATAAACTTTTCTCTAGATTGAGGAATTTAAATGATTTTTTCTCATTGCGATTAATCGCGTTACACGATGACACAATAATTGCAGTGATTCGCGATTGCTCGGTTACGAGCTCGAGAAACACGAAGAAACGCGACCGAGTCACCGCGCGTGCGATTTTGTGTCTATTTGCAGTGAGATAAACGAGCGAAGTAGCGTAAGACGGCAATTCGACGCTTCGACGATATAAACGCGGCCATTACTGGCCGTTTGAGCTGACGGCGAGCGAGCTAATCGTCGCCCGAGCGCTAATGACAGTGTCGGACCGAGGGGGGCTTTTCGCTATTCCGCAGAAGCCGCTAATTACGCGTGCAACTCGCGCCCCCCGTTGGGCGATCGATAAATTCGTCGTCCCACGTGAAATATCCAGTTGGAGACGCGGCGAAATACACTACGCGCTCGCAAATAAAGCGCGTCCGAGCTGCTGCACGTGGCGACTGCGACGACGCGCGGCGTTTCAAGTCCCCGAGGATTTTATCAAAGGCCGAAAGACCGTCGAGCGCGCGAGGCAAGAACTTCGAGTTTTATCGCTGGCAGCGCAATTTTATACACTTTATTGCTTCACGAGGCTGCACTCGCGACTGCCTTAAATGGTCGCGCGTTATGCGCTCCTCGTGGGAGTGCGACTAATTGCTGTGACTAATTGAAAAACGGCGAAACCGCGTGATGATCCGCGTTCGAGTCACTTAATGATACTCGAAAACCCCGAAAGGTGGTGATGGATTTATTTTGCCTATGATATATTTTCGAATTTGCGCTGCGAAGTTGTGCGATGCAAAATTTTTGAATTGGAAAGTGTGGAAGATTTGAGGATGGAAATTATTGTCCAATATACTGGCATTTATTAGGTTCATTAAAAATGTATATAGTGATATATTAATAAATTGTTAAACACGTTTTTATTTACTTTATTTTTAGTGCACTGCACATTAACTTCGCATCCCAATTGCGTGAACTCATAGCCATAAAAAATGCATAACCATATTGGATACTCGTAAACAGAGATTCAATTAGTTTTTTTCCACGGTTTTAACAGATTTTTGAATGTCTTTTTATTGATTCCCTGAGATATTTTGTTTCTCGAATTGCATCGTATTTGCGACGGTGAGTCGGCGCGCAAGAGGCGAATCTTCTGAATGGGAAACGTATGAATAAGCGAGTCGATGCCGAGTCCGGGAGGCTTAACGAGGCGTTTAACGAGTTTTCGGAATCGAGACACTCGCGATCTTTATTATTGTCATGCAAGGAATTTAAAGACGCGAGATTCTCAGCGAGCCGCGCGCCGAGAACCTCGTGGCGGACGTTAATACGCGATAATTCACGACTCGTGTCAAGGACACGGGGGTCCTGCGTGTCGTCGCGTCTCGCCTCTCGATTTCTCGAAGGCAAACACGTGCGCCGAATGGGAACGAACCGAACGAAGCGACGATCAAACCGTGTATGATGCGTAAACGAGCGACTAAAAACGCAATATTCGCGAAATGACTGTTCGAGAGCTCAAAAAAACTGGCCAAGAAATAAACTACAGGCAACTTGGCAGCAACGAAGAAAAAATTATAAATTCGTTTATTTTCCAGATTAACAAAATAATTTATTTAAATTAACGAAATTATTTTGTAAGATCAATAAAATGTTTTTTCTTCTTCAGATTAACAACGTGAATTGTAATTTTTTTTGTTAGATTGGCAGAACTATCTTTCTCCGCGCAGCTCTATTCGACGAGCATTAGTGCCGAAAGTGCCGAGAAAAGCACCGGGGAAAAGCACGACGATGCCGCGACGAGCAGACGACAAAGTGAGAATTTCACGTTTGTCCATTGGCGTGGAAACCGCTGGCGCTCGTAGACGTTTCCGCGAAGCAGCCACCCGAAATAGACGGGACGATTAAAAATAAATAGCGACAGAGTGGCGTATCGTCGCGGTCGACTCCTGTAGACCGACGAAATTGAATGACAAAAAAAAATCTCCTACTAATCACCAACCGAAATACCGCCGAAATATTTCCTCCAATACTCAGCAAATAATATAATATCAAATAAAAAATAAAAAAAATTCCTACAACTCAGTCAATTCTCGCAACAATTTGTAACGAAATTTCAGACAATCCTACAATCAAGTTTCCATAATAATAAACAAAAAAAATATTCTGCAGAAATATTCCCCGCAGGGGGATGAGAAATGCTCTTCGCCGAACGTCGATATTACTAGACTCGTGGTAACCAATATGTTTTTTATTTTTTATTTCGTTCTTTTTTTTTTCAACGAAGCTTCGTATAACGTATGCGATAAGCGTTCGCGTCGTGTACACATGCTCGTCGAAGTGGCGGTGCGTAAAAGTCGTCAGCGAGAGAGAAAGAGCGAGTATATATATATGTATATAGTACCAATAGTAGCGACAAGCGACGTCGGTGAACCCGGGGGGGGTATGAGAATACGAGGGATAAGAGGAGTGTTGACGATTATACCTGGGCCGTTATCTCGAGAAGGGGGTGGGGGAGAGACAGAGGAGGGGAGCAATCACGTGTACAGGTGCGTCAACGACGAGCAGCAGCAGCACCGAGTCATCGTGTGTTGGCCCGACAACGTCGACCGGCGGCTCCGACGATTATTATAGTATTCTCGTTGCGGGCATCCAACAGGAATTATGGTCTCTGCTGCTGCTGCGGCTGCTGCAGCAGAATTGATGCCGATGGACTGAGACGCGCGGCAGCTGCGCTATTACAGTAATCTCGAAACTATCGCTTCCACGTCCGACGCTTCGTAATATTTTTTGTTTGATCATAAATTTGTTTGTCGGCAATATTTCCGATTTCTCAGTGGAACTGTTTTTGTTTGAGCTTCGCGACTCATCGTTTAACCGATTATTCAGTGTAATTGCTAATTTTGAACAAATAATGCCACAAAAAAAGTAAAATAAATGAAAAAAACTTTTTTAATTTTTGAGAAAAAAAAAAAAGATGCGTCCAAACCCCCAAAAAAATCTGTGCCACGTGTAAATTTTCCAAGGCCCAAGACAAGTGTCATCAATAAACCAACAATGCGAAACTGCAGGTATTTTTCAACCGCCATCAATCCCGACGAACCCTATAGCAAGTCCCATTGTCCCGAGGAAAAAAGAGAGAGAAAAAAAATACAATGAGATCTCCAAAGGTCGCCGTAGACCACTGAGGGTCAGGTCGTCCTGCACTGGCGGACTGGAGGGTAGAAAGGAATCGGGAGTCAGGCGGCTTACAAAACTCCGGTGCCGGGACGCCCGGCATAACCTATACACAACTGTTTCCCAGACACGGGTGCAGGTAGGTAGATCGGTAGGTAGGAAGGTAGGAAGGTTTCTGCACCGGTCTCCCGGGACACTCGAAACGAAGCCGCTCGCCAATTGCCGCGCGAACCGGCAAACGGCAACGGTAACAGAGCATCGGAGTAACAAACGTTCGCTGCTCGGGTTCTCAGACATCGCGCGGAGAGAACCCGAGTGACTCACGCGTCGGCCTGTGAGGCCCGCCGAACTGTCAGGCACGCCCCCGGGGTTCACCGAGTCTCTCCCGCTCTCTGCGGATATTTCTCTAGTCGCGAGACCCGCGCGCGCGCTTTATCTCTCGCTATCGCGACGTTTCACTCCAATACGCACGCGCGTTTGGCGTTTGGCCACACACAGAACGGAAACTCACCAGCGGCGTCAAATATTTTTCCTCTTCACTTCGCCAATACACAGATTCCTGGCGGGAGGAGAAAACAAAAAATGTCTCTCCCGGAGCGAAAATTGACAAGCCACTTTTGTCACAGAGATGTTAATCTTTTTTGTCGTTGTTGTTGTTTGAATTTTCTGTCCGCATTAAAATCACTGGCACTGCGTGTGTGGCATGTAAAAAAAACGATTTGGCGTACGAGGAGCGCAGAAAACACACGACGATGTCGTCCTCGTCAACCGACAGGTATTTCCATCGTGAATTTATCCCACGAGGCTTCGGTTTTCTTTATATCTCTCAATCTCGCTGTCTTTCTTTTCTTTCCCCCTCCTCACTCACTCACTCTCCTCTCGCTATCTCTGTCGCTCCCTGTGTTTCTCTCGCTCTGTCGTACTCGCGGCTTCGCCCGGCGCGTCGCAACCGCGTCCCGGTGGCGTCGCAGGAGGAGGAAGAATTCCTTCGTATCTTCGCGGCCGGAGCGAAGAGACACGCGGACTCCCGGCAGTAGCCACGCGGAGGAGACGCGAATGTCTCCACCGCCGCCGCCGTCGTCGTCGTCGCCGCCGCCGCTCGGGGAAACGGCAACGCGAGACGGATGAAGAGAGAGAAAACTATAAATCGAGAAACTCGAGAGAAGAATTTTCGTGAAAATCTCTCTTATCCCTATCCTCGCCTTTTTTTGTTTATTTTATTTTTTTCACTCGCACGCACTTCAGCTGCAGATACAAAACGTCGTTTTCACACTTCTCTCTCTGCGTCGAAATTTTGTCGTCTCTTTATCTCTGTCTTTCTGTCTCTCTCTCTCCCGCTCTCTCTCTCTCTCTCGTGATTTGTCCTCGACGTGTCGTGTCTCTCGCGTTTTGTAATTGTTCGTTCAGCGTATTATTTATCCGGTTACGGGGCAAGAAAAGAAAACGCGCATATGGCGAGGGATACGAGGTGAGTCGGAACGCGCACCGCTCGCTCGCCGTGTCGCTCTCCGGCCGTGTAGAGCACGTCGCCTCGCCGCCGCAGACTGCGGCCGCCTGGACAACTGCCGCCCACCCAGCCGGCTCTCTCGAGCGTCGCTCGCTCGCTCGCTCGCTCGCTCGCTCCTCGTCGCGCGGCCCGCGAGGCCTCGGGGATTCCGCGCGCGAGCGAGACCGAGCGACGCTCCGCAGCGGCCGCCACGTGGGGGAGAGACGGAGACGACGCGGCCGATCGGGCTGTCTCGCTCGCTCGCTCGCTCGCTCGCGTTCGCTGTGCGCCGCGCCAGGCCCCACTTCGAGGTGCCGGTTCTGCCTCTGCCGGCGCTGCCTGTGCTGCCTCTCTTTCCCGACGCAGCCGCCGCGCGCTGCCTTCGCCGCCGTCTTTGGTACACCCGTGCAGTGACGGTTGCCAGTCCGCAGGCGCTGCCGACTGACGCGTTGCGACCGGGTGGATCACTTTAGCGGTGGCAAAGATGAATGCAAAGGAATTTAGGAAGTATGTTTTTATATTAAGAGGTCTCTCTACTTTGAAATTTAAAAAAATCGATTTTTTTTCGTGCATTTTTCGAAAGTTTACATATTTAAAAGTATTCTCTGGAAATTTTAGAAAGATCAGAGCATTCTAAAGGTATTTTCCATACGTTGAACGCTACCTGAGCGCGCAATTTTTTTTTTGCCCGCCATTTTGTTATTTTCTCTTGTACATGAATAATTCTGGTAGGGGATATAGCCAATGATATACTGAACCTAAAACCATTTGATTTTTTTTTTATTCGGATCGGCCATTCTAGAGATTTTTTCAACAGCGCACGCATACCTACTTTTTGCGGACTCCTGTTTACCTGGCATTTCCACTCTAAAAAAGTGACTAAAATAATTTTTTTTTGTAATTTACGAATGCCTTTGTTAAGCCCAACACGTTTTATATCGCTAAACATAACAGTATTCTAAAAAAATGGATAAAAATAGCGTTTTTTTCCATGCAACCAAAGAAGAGAGACCCTTCAAGGCACGGAAATTGGAAAATGTTTGATTTTGGTATAAATTGTAAATTCACTTATTTTAGTATGATTTTGTAATTTACTTATTTAATCAAACCGCGCAAAGGGAATTTTTTATTTTTTTATTTTTTTTTTAGAATAAATCTTAAAGGGTTTCTTTAATTTGTGGTACTCAATCCTAATGGAATATATAGTCAGAATAATATACTTAGAAAAAATACTAAAACAGTGTTACACCAAAAATGTACGAATTGGTTTACAAAGCAGTTGAACGAACTTTTAAAATTCAATGCGCACTTCAGCCGATAAGTTGTTCCTACGATAAGTGCTAAGTAATTCGGAAAGCAAGGAAGACACCGGTCGTCACGGTGGAGCGACCGAGCGCCACACGTACGGCACACCTAAAGTGCGAGTTTTTGTTCGCCCGACGAATTTGTCGTTGGAGCGTGGCACACGCGGCACAAAGAGAGACACACACGGGTGCGTGAAGTGGGCAGTGCGCGCGCTCGCGACACACCGAGAAGTCGGTTGTTATCAGCGGTAAACTGCGACGCAGTTAATGCCCCCGCTGTGTTTTGTCTTCGACCGCTGGGGAGCGCGCGTGGCATTCACGGTTCTTTTGCGCCTTCCAAGCGGCCGCTCGGTGAGAAACATTGAAATTAACAGGTAAAACGAGTCGCGAGGAATGCAGGAATTCTTCCGAATGACAGCTGAAACTTCGACACATGTGAAAAAAGAGAAAAATAAAGAAAACAAATTGTACGTCAGAGCGCGAAGTGATACAATTTTTTTACGTTCCGATGACGAGCAGTCTCAACAATCTTGCACTTGTGTTGCGCAATCCGCCGTCATCGACGACATATTTTTCTGAATTACCGGATAATTTTGTTAACAATTCTATCGCCGGATAATCTGGCGTTAAAAAAGGTTAATAAATCGTGAAACAAATTGTCGGTGACCGGACGATCTCGATAAACGCTGCTACGATGTTTCGTAAAACGTGGGATTAGAAGCCGGTAAGTGGTTGCGATACCTCGCGGGCTAATGGAAATTAAATGTCGGAGGCTGAGAGGTGAGAAGAGAGCGCGGCAACTCACAATAGTGAGACATGTGTAACTAACAACAAAAAAAGTCGATTCACAGCTAAATTACTGGTAGCACTATCGCTATATATTTATATATGGGCGATTCCAAGTCAAGTTGACGAAATGCATAGAAACTATTTTACTATTTTTACTTTTTTCCCAATAAATGATATTTCCACGCAGAAAAAAGAATCTAAGCATCTATAATAACCGTGTGATATATATGTACATATAAAATCTAAAAATTGTCTTGTCTGTTTGTTTTTTTCTTTCGTACCAAAATACGACGCGGTCATAACCCTTTTGTTTACAGGTCTAGAACGCCCCATACGTTCGTCTCCCGCCGACGGGCTTGAAGTTACGAGTCCACATCCGGTTTACCTCAGTGTCGGGGCGCGCTCGTTACGAAACCCGCAACGGGGCCCAGGAACCTTCGGGACGAGTGGAGAACACCGAAAAAAAGAAGAAAAAAAAAATAGGAGAATCGTCGGTACGTGTCGAGGAAGCAGCGCATCTTTGTCTCGACAAGCGGAGGAGAAAATCTCGGAGTGGTTTTTTCGTCGAGGTTTCCGGGCGTCGTAGTCGTCGTCTGTTCTTGGAAATTCGCCTTAAGAGCCCGCGAGTCGCCCGACGGGACCACCGAGCGGCAGCAGCGACGGCGTCGCAGACGTCATAAAAATTTAAGGGCCAAAATGAACGGTTGACATGAAAATAAAAAAATAAAAATTAAAAAGTAATTTGCTCCCCGGGGTCTGGACGCAGACGCTGATAAGTGAGCGGACGCCGCTGATTGAAACTGACATCGGGACGCCACTCTCGCTACTTCGGGGGCCGCGAACACGCGCCGATGACTTCGGTAACGACGAGCGAGACGCGCGCCGCGCGCTCCGGGACCCACATGAAAGGATTCCACTGTCTCGGCTCGCTTCGGCACAGTAGCAAATTTCATGCTTTCTCAATTAGGCGAATACCCTCGCGTTTTGAGCCGAGCGCTTCGAGAGAGATATTTCAGAGTCGTTTCGCGATAACTGCGGCATTTTTGCCGGCGATTCGAGGGTCAATCCCGGAGAAATTAATGAAAATCTCTCTTTGGGCGACTGACAGTAGCCTCAGTCATTACAAGTGGGTCATTCACTAGTGAAACTTATTTTTTATTTTTATTTTTATTTTTATTTTATGCTTCATTTTTCGTTTTAATGAAGGAAATAAATATTGCCCCGAAAATAAAAATATATATTTAAAAAATATGTTGTCCTGATATTTTTTCTCATAGCCAGAAAACAGCTGCGACCAACTTCTATAAAAAATGAATCTTTCTATGTCAATTTCGTGTTCAGTTTCGCTTTTTCTTTTTATTGCGTCGTCGCGACTTCGAAAACGCTTCGAAAACGCAATTAACGAAGTCGAATCTATAATAACGCAGTGTCGCAACGTTATTGAGTCGGCGCGACGTTGGAGTTCCTGATCACATCTGCCGAAAAATTAATTGAAGGGTCATGCGTAAATACAGGCGAAGAAAATTCCGTCTAATTCCCTCACGAATTAATTCCTCACTCGGCTTTCGGACGGAGAATCGAGCGCGTGGACTATCTCAGTCGAGGAAGCGATGAATATGCTAACGAAACGAAGTCAGAAACCGAGAGCCGAGCGGCGCGACTCTCGCGGTTTCGGGCGCTCGAAATGTCACGTGAATTTCGGTATTCCGAAAGTCAGCGATTCAGGAAACGCGCCGCGCCGGCCGCGATGATAAAGTGCCGCGCACCGCGAACGGCGCAGTCGTTGGCACTCTTGCCGCTCTCGGTCTATACGACTCCTCGAACCACGGCGATCCGCGCTCCGATGCGTTTTGCCCGACATTCGCCGCAAAACGCCTGGCAACTGTGGTCTCCGTCCCGAGGCGCAAATACAGTTGATCTGGACGACATCCAGGAGTCGGCGAGTCGCGTGAATATAGCGTGCGGTACTTTGCCTGGGAACGCGGGTCTCGAGCCGCTTGTCAACAGAGTTGTAAGGCCTCGTTACTCGAGAAAAATCGAAATTATTATCATCATTATTATTATTATTTTACCACAAAAATGCAAAAACCGTTAACGAAATTTGCATATAATTATTGCAAATTAATAATGATTAAGTAAATTATACGATGAATACTTGTAAAATTGAGGTTCTCAGTCCCGACAACTTGTCAACGTGGCACAGCGCAAGAAAGCGAAGGAGAGCTCGTTGCGAGCGCCGCGCGAGTCCCGGACTCGCGAAGCGAACAAATTCGTTAACGATCTCTGCGCGACGAGTGTAATAAATCCATCGAAGCTCGAAATTATCATCGATGCCATCAATTACGCCGCGTATATCGAGGCTGGACTGTACGTATTTATTTTTTTCCCATAAAAAGCAATAAGCGGCCGGGGAAAAAGCGCTTAGCGCGCGCGACTACCGAAGGTAAACTCGGTGCTGGGAATAAATTATACCGCACGTCGTACGCCGCTCGGAAGGCGGTAGCGGCGGCGGCGACGTTCTCGGTGTACGTAATACGGTTGAAAGGGAACGTCAGGACGACGGACTTGCGGGAAGGTCGAGCGGGCAATTAGGTGAAATCTCGAAAAGCCATCGTCTCCCGCGTTGTCGACGCGACGCGCACAACTCTACGAGACACAATGGAATTTATGTGCCTGGCAGAAACGAATTTTGCTTATTTGTCAAACGGCCGAGATTGCGAGTTGCTTCGCTCGCTAAATACGGTCAAATGACGAGATTCCGCATTTTCGCGTCGCGTGGGAAAATTAATTTGCGAGTATTGCGAGAAAAAAAAATGTAGTCACGAATATTATTTATGATTTTACGAAAATTGGTTATTCTTGTTCCGATGATTAAAGTAATGATATCAAATAAATTTTAGTCTTGGAATAAAATGTCGAAAATTAGTGAGAAATAAAAAATTATTTGGCTCGTAGATTTTATGGATATTTCGATTCTGTTACGTGACACAACGGACACTTCTAGAGTCTAAAAAGGAATAAAATAAAACGCGTTTACGTAATCCGTGAATCGGGACCTGTGCGGGATGTCATCACGATTCGACGAATGTGCGTTTAAATTAAGTGGAATCGATTAGCTATCGAAAACTGGTAATATTGACCGTCCGGAGGATTCATTTCTCGTTAACCTTGGCCTCCCGCCTGATTCCGATGCTTAATAATTATTTGTTCTCTCGTCGTGTATAAAATATTAAAATGCCCAGAATTCTGTCTCGATCGTGAGAATTTCACGGAGTCAATTTGGCTAATTCGAAAGGTCGAGAGGTTCTTCAGCTGAGTAGAATTTTTTGTTAACATCTTCCGACACCTCAGTCGTTTAGCTCGACTTTTTTGCGCAGTTTCGCACATCCAACGAGTCTCGACTCGTTGCGGAACACGCGTTGCGTCGCTTAATGCCAACTCGTGCGTGCGCTATTCTCGGGATGAGCGCGCCACCAATTCGAACGCACTCGGTAAGGTCTTTCGGCTGCGCGCACTCGCGTCTACCCGTAATTAAATCACGCGCACTGGAGAGTTGAACGTCCAGCAGTCGTTTTTGCTTATCATCCACCCCGAGTCAAACGCTTAATTAGCGACGTTGGAACCCTCGAGCCGCACACGTCACTCATAATGCTCGTTCCGCGAAGTCGAGAGATGACTCTCCAGAGCACAACGGTCTCGACACTCCTGGGATCGCGCGCGGCTCGTGCGTCCATTAAGGAGGTGCATCGAAGGATTTGAGATTAATCGCCGCCATCGAAGTGGCGGACGAACCGTCTGACTGTCAGGAACGTCGGGCACTGCGATTTTGCCCAGACGGATAAAAATAATCGAACTCGAAGCCGGGACGAATATTTTTATAATTCCAGCAGTTAAACAAAAATGTATTATTATTTTTTTCTGTAATTGATTATTAGTTGCCACAATTATTTGGGTATTTGAGCAAAATACAAACATTTTGTTACATTAAAAATGTTTTCCAGCCGAAAGTTAAAGGAGACAAAAAAAAGTAAGCAAGTTTTCTCTGATTGATTATTAGTTACCACAATTATTTGGGTATTTGAGCAAAATACAAACATTTTGTTACATTAAAAATATGTATTCCAGCCGAAAGTGAAAGGAGACAAAAAAAGTAAGCAACATCGGCAACACGATTTTCTTGCTGCCCGTCTGGTTTCTCACCGATGTCACACTCGACTCGCTGACGCGCGTCGCTCGGGAAGCGTCGTTGAAATGAAGAAGAGTAATCGTTCTCGCGCCGGAGATGCGGACGCATAATTACCGAGTGACTCGGCGGACCCCTCGTCCTGTCTACCGGGAACACTCAGACGCAGAAGAAAAAAAAAGGAAAAAAAAGGAAAGTATCTGTATATATTTGACTCGTCGGACGTCCATAATACTTTGATTGCCATAACATTCCCCGAATCGAGAGCTGCAGGGAGCTGCAGCTCCTGCAACCGCCTCGTAAATTCGCTTAACTTATTGCAACGCTGAGAAACGTGACGGTCAATACACGATAGGCACGACGACACTGCGGAGCAGCCACAGCAGCAGCGGCGGCGGCGGCGGCGGCTGCGTCCTGGGAAGGGTTCAACGGCCCGAATACGAATCACGACCGGCGTCGCGAACGCGATCGGCCACATACGCACGACTGGATCCGTCGTGTAAGTTCGATATATCCTGCAAAGGATTCACTGTTCGGAATAAGAATCGCTCTTAAGGTAGACTCGAGACACTCGAAACGTCTGCTGATCACGATCTCCGATGAAAAAAAAAAAAAAAAAAAAAAAGAAAATCGATTTAACGAAGTTTTAAAACCCTATCCGATGGGAAATTTCCCGTTGATTCCAAATATGACCGGTTTTGCCCTAAAAATAAAAAAATTAGAGAAGAAAACCCCGAAAAACGACTTTTCACGTTTTCCCAATTTTGGCACTTTTCTAAAATCGGTGTAATTTTTCTGTGAATCAATATAATCGGGATTTTCTTTTTGTATTCGAAAGAAAACTCTTCGACGACGAGAATGCTGCTACACGGAACGCGATATCTCGATTTTTCGATTGCTTGCAGATTTTTAAAGTTGACCCTCAAAAATCGCAAATTTTTTTAAGGGGACCCCTTGCTTTTTTTGCGAAAAAAAAAATGTCGATTTCACCAAGTTTAAAAATCCTATCCGATGGCAAATTTCCCGCTGATTACAAAAACGACAGGTGTTTGCCCGAAAAATAAAAAATTCTTATTCTCAAGACTTTTCGTCGACTCGGCCCCCTTAAAGGTCCGCATTATTCGTGAATGGTCGCGTCGCTCCGGTTGCAACTTGTTTCTCTGACGATAAACAAACGAGCTTGTCGTGCGGTCCGCTCCTTGGAATAATAATAAAAAAAACTGAGGCGCTGCTTCTCTCACATGTCTCTCGGCTCGTCTCTTCGGAACTGAAGAAGAGGCGGAAAGCTGTTCGTGCGAGGGCGACTGGAACTGGGGATTCATTGGGATTCGAGGACACACGCGACGCTCAATTCACGATCATATTGTTCGCGTGTATTTGGACTCGGGCAAAGGAGAAGAAGGAGGTGGAGAAGGAGAAGGAAAACGAGAAGTTCACCACGCGCGGAATAAGAATCGCTGCAGTTCGGTGCAACCGCGCGGGTCGTGAACCCGTAGGGTCAACGACACTTTGATCCCGTTTGTCGGTTTGCTCAGTTTTTTTTTCTTTTTCTTTTTTTTTTCCATTTGATGCTCCGCTTGCATAGGTGGATCTCTATTAGTGGGACGTCGCTGTTCCTCGCACACAATCGTCGGGTCTGGACGCCAAGCGGAGGGGACTGAGGATCGCGTTGGGTTTCCCGCGACTCGCAATTCATCGAGGTGCGCCTGCGGATATCTCTTTTGTCACTGCGGAAACAACGGAAACCGCGTAATGGTTTCATTGAACTGTGCTGCTGTCAGTGTGGAATCGATAGATTTTGGGATAATTTTCTCGATTTTTTTTTGCAAATAAAATAATTTTCTCTATTTTTTTTTGTGAATTTTGTGCATTTTTTTGTTCGACATTATAGAGAACTTTAATTGCACGGAACATTTTTATTGAACTTTAATTGAATTTATTATTGGAAAATTAGATTAAAAACGCTTTTTAATGCTTCAACGATTAGCTGCAGTGTCTATCGATGATGCAACGCCAAAGAACAAAACGATGGAAACGCTTTAACGGGAAATATTCTTCGGAGTCCATTACTCCCGGGCTTCGTGCTCTATGGGAGTGGAGATCGCGTAGTTGAGTTAGTTCCAAATGAGAAGACACGTTACGTGTACGCGAGGCGAGAGACGCGCGACGCGAGATGCACGGCGCGTAACGTTCTCAACGCGTGTGATGCATATAATAATGAGAGCGGCGACACTGCGCTGCTGTCGGGGAAAAAGGACGAGGTGAGAGAGGCAGAGAAAGAGGAAGAAATGGCGTCCGACCTCTGTCACCAGACAGACTACTATTATTATCACCATTAAGTCCCTCTCACCTGATTATTAATAGCCGGGAATGCTCTGTGAATTATATATAGATATATTTCTGCATGGCAATGACTCTTGGAGAACAATTTGACAATTTTTTTCCTATTTATAATTTACAAATGAAATGCTATCAATAAAACATTATTTTCTTAAATATTATTTTCATTTAAACGGCTGTTGAATTTCCCTGACCAATAAAATTTCTATCAATCCGATCAGTACATTCCCATTTTTATTTGTCACTATATTTGGTATAATGGACCCAGCAATCGAGAGGCGAAAAGTCGACGATAACGAATGAGAAATTTATTTTCCTTCCTCCGCGAATTCCGGGACATTTTGAAGGTCCGTCTTGCAATAATGAATTCCAAATGTGACCGTTATAAAAACGACATAAGACCGTGTTTGAATTAATTTAGATGATAATGTGGAATTTGTTTGGTATCGAGCTCAGAGCTCAACGTGGGTTACAGTAGAAGACACACGAGACGTGCAACGACGAGGCGATGTCGTCGAGGAGTCTTTACCTGATCGACGAAAGATTCTGCGACGACGAGGGCTCCCGGTTGTCCTGCGTGTCCTGACTGTCGATTGACCCCCTCCCCCCACTCGTCGATTCCTAACTGTACATAGATCGTTTTATGAGATCGGTACTCGAAATATATTAGGGTGGTATTCTTTCTTCGGGTTCAGTCCTTGCTCGTGGCTTTGCCGGGTTGTGCGTTCGACGACAGGCGCAACAAAACACGCGTCTCCGTATTTCAGTCGTTGAAATATTATTTATTTATTTATTTAATTAGTTTTTTTTTCATGAATTATTAAGCGCGAATTAAACCAGTCATGGCGCTAATGTCAGCGTAAGAATATTGTGATTCAGTTTGCCAAAGTGATCGATAACAAAAAATAGGATTATGTAATTTGAAGAAAAAAATATTTTTTCCAATAGACCAGACCTGCCGTGCTTTAGGACGCCGATGATGAACGTCACTCAGCATGGACCAATGGTCGTCGCAGGTAAGAACGCGAGTGTTACGATTGTGTTACGATTATTTCAGACTTCAAGTTGAGCGAAATCACATTATCTTATAATTTCTTGTTTCTAGTGAATTAATTGTACAAAATGTTCATAATTTATATTTACATTTGAAAATTGTATGGAAAAATGTATTTGAAATTCTTTTCTATTCAAACGGAACCCACATTCGTACGAAAAAATAACAAATTTGTGGGCCATTGAGGGCGTTCAAAAAGACATTGTGCATCTTGTAGGAGTTACAAAAACGTGTCGCAATGCAGAGTTCTCGAGTCCGAGCAGCCGCCGATCGATCACCCGACTCGGCGATAGCCGACGACACTCGGAATGTCAAGTAAACGTGTCCTAACGTACTTCAAATCGCGTTGAGGAACGTTTTACGTTGCGCGGCTCAACGAGGCTGCGAGTAAGTCGCCACGGATTCGCACGTACTGCGTTTAAGCGCATTTTGCATTACACTGAGAAAAGAAAGTAGTCAAACCAACAAAATAAATTTAGTTGACTTGCAATTGATTGACTCAACAAAGATTGAGTTATAACAACGGAATATATTTTGAAGTGAACAATATAAACGATTCGATCAACTAACTCAAACAGTTGACAACATTCAGTTGAATGGACACGCCATTCCATTGCCGCAACTAAATATTTAGTTCCGTCAACTGAAAAAACATGCTTAGAAGAACAAAAAAGAAAACAGTCAAACCACCCATATATTTAGTTGGCTTTTAATAACCCAACTAAATATATTTGTTTGGTTTGACTAAATATATTTGTTTGAACCAACCAAATATATCTAGTTGGATTATTATAATTCAACTAACTATTTGTTTGGTTCGACTATATTCTTATTCTTTGAAGCATTTTGGCTGAGCTGACACAACTAAATATTTAGTCGTTATTAAAAGTCTCTCCGGTTGCGTGAAAGCTCATGGTCCCAGTCTCCCTCCCCATCGAAGATACAGCGTCATGTACATCGGTTTGATAATCATGTCAATATTTTCCACGATGCAGTTAATATGGAAACAAAGTATTCGGATTTCGCATAGCCGGTTTGGTCTAGTGGTTAGCGCGCTCGTCTTTAGGTATTTAGTTAGGTAGGTAGGTATAGGTCGATAGGTCTCAGGTTCGAATCCCCAAGCGGTCACTTCTCTCAGAGAGCGGTATGAAAGAGTAGACATTTTTTTTTCGACTTTTTATAAAATGTTATCGTTACCGTTTGGCTAGAAATAATTTTCTACAATGTAAAAGTGGCTGCTGTATTAATTATTTGTATATTGGGAGTATTAGTTTATTCAGTAAATTTAAACATTTATTCGGTTAATTCAAGCATTTTTTCAGTCAGTTTGAGCATTTTTTTAGTTAATTCAAGCATTTATTTAGTTGAACAAAAAAAATCGGTTGTTGAATGAAATTGAAATATTTTGTTGTTCGAACTGTACAATTTCTTGACAGCCCGTGACCGCCAGATTTTGTTGAGTCAACGAAATTTTCAACAAGTCAACAATTTTGTTTTCTCAGTGTATCGTGACGAGAATAAAAATATCCATTGGCTCTGTCGTTCGCGACCGAGAACCGGGAGCCTCGAGGCGTTGCAATTTCTGATGCTGTTCATCATCGACGATTTTCCGAACGTGCACGGACTGACGCGCATAGTCATCTGTGCAGCGAAATGGCGAAACGCTCGTAAACCCACAGAAGGGGAAAAAAAATTGGAAAATGTGACGGACTTTTTAATTTGCCGATAATGAAAGAGCCTTGTGGCATTTTACGGCTGGAATTTAACGACGTTACGCCAATAGCCAGTCAAGCGTTTTTTTAATGCAAATTTTGTAACGCGGCGGCGAGACAGCGAGAGATATTGAAAATCAATGCGCCACGTGTCTGTCTACGATTTTACGATTTCAAACTAGACCGATAAGAGCCGATAAAAAAAAATGTGCCAAGGAGCTAAAATTTCAAATGCATTCCTGCCATTTTTTGGAATTTATTTAACGGCTTCAGATTTGTTTTATCATCAGATTATGCCCAACAAAAAAATCACTGTGCTCGAAAAGCTAATATAGAAATTAAAAAACGACGACCCACTTTGTGCAAAAAATATCGAGAACAATAATTCAATTTAAAGAAAATTGAATTCCCGCCACTACGAAATTGTCTTTCGGATTTACTGCGGTTATCGCGAGTCGACTGAGCGAACGACGTCGCCATCTGGCGTCAAGTGGCGCCAGTTGCTAAGAGACCAGGGAAAACCAAGACAGCGCTGTCGGTAATGCAGATTACAGGATTACCGAACTTCAGTCAGTTTCACACAGGGAAAAATGAGTACGTTGAAACGTTCCGCGTTACAGTAGCCCAACGGTATGAATCACGTTTAAGTCAGAAAGGAATTCGCCGTTATCTGATGAATAACGTCCCGACAATGCGATCAAAGATTCAACGACCGATTCTTCTTTCGCACTGCGCACCCAGCGTATCATTTGACGCATGCACAAAGTTTCCATCGGGTTTTTTTTACCGTAGTAGTTTTCTCAGTAGTTTTCTATCCGCAGCTCTCAACTCAAAAATGCTGTCTATGTAAAGTAAAGAAAAGTCAAGAGCGTATCAAAAATGAAGACCATAAATGAAAATGAAGAGAAGTACAGTCTAAATAAAAATAACCATAAATAAAAGTAAAGAAAGGAGCGTAAATAAAAATAACGGCCGCAAACAAAAATAAAGAAAAGTAAAGTCGAGGGAAAACAAGTCGTGGCTGTCGGTAATGCAGATTACAGGATTACCGGACCTCAGCCCGTTTCACACAGGGAAAAGAATCGCACTTGCATCGTCCCCGTTTACAAAAGCCGAACGGTATGAATCACGTCCAAGTCAGAAAGCAATTTGCCGTTATCCGATGAATAACGTTTCGACAATGCGATCAGAGATTCAACGACCGATTCGCCTTTCGCGCTGCGAACCCAGCGGTTCGTTCGACGCGTGCACCAAGTTTTCGTCGGTGTTTTCCAGCACGCGCGCGATCGATAGTCACGTTGGTCGTCGCCTCCTCGACGCGAGCAGCCGCGCGCTAGGAAACTCTTCTACCCTATTTGACGTCCCTCGGCCCCAGCTGCGAGGGTGGTCACCCTCCCTCGGCTGCATCAGACACTCCGGTAGTTTTCCATCCGTCGTTCACAACCCAGAATTGCAGTCGCGCAGCCGACAAAACCTCGAAAAGTGCGATCAAACCATTTGGCCGATTTTCCTGCCCAAACACGAAAATTCTACAACTGGACATCCTTCGTCGTTGGCTTCGATTACCGCACCAGCTGTATCGATCCTCGTGGTCGAACCGCCGGGAGGAAACGCGAGACGATCGTTAACTTCATTTGCGCCCTTGTGAACCCCAACAGCTGCTCGCCAGGCAGGAGAAAAAAAAAACCTTTCGACTCTCACCGTGGCCTGGAAATTCAACAGCTCGGGGCGTGCAGCGATAATTAGCTCGATTCGTCATCGAACAATATAATTTTCATGCCGAAATATCGGACAAAACATTGCCTCGCAAAATTCCGTTAAATACAATTTAATTTGCATAAAATAAATCAAACTATTCATTCCATAGTCCTAAATTAATGAAAAAAATAACCTCTATGGAATCGTAAAAAACTCCTAATAAAATACACATCTTTACGTATGAATAAATTTGCTAATAATGTGATAATCATTTTTCTCTGGATTAATTATTCCATATCGCAGAGTAAATTGCCAGAAGGAAAAAGCATAAATTCGAGAAAGATTCGTGCAAGCTCAGCCGACGGGAACGAATCAATCGCGATGGCGATTACACACATATATAACAAATATATAGCGAGTGCAGCGAGAATAGGCGGGGGGTATAGTAGGCGCCCGGGCATCGAACTGTGACCCGCGAGAGCACCTGTTGCCGGCTTCACGGGCATAGCTCTCGCTCTTTCGCTCAATGCAAGAGAGTCGGAGCCTCCAGCAGACGGGGAGAGTCAACTGGCAGGCCCAACCTGTCTCCAACGCGGTTGAACGAGCGAGAGAGAAGACAGCAGAGAGCAGGCAGAAGGAGGGACAACCATAACCCGACCTGCTCGGGAGACGCCACGGAGCGTGGCCGGACAGAGAGGACGACGAGATGGGAGAGGAACGAGCGGGACAGGCAAGAAGAAGAAACGCAAACTCGCTCTGCAATGAAGAGATCCATCGCCGTGTGGCCATTCTCGATCTGCGCTCTCGGACCTGCTGGAATATCAATCCCCGAGCCTCTCTTATCCGACGAGCCGGCGACTCTCATTAATCTCCTTTCATTATCTCCGGTCACTTAATCCCTGATTTATTCGCGAATTATCCTCGCGTCTCTTGCGTCTCCGGTCCTTTCGCTTTTTATCCTCAGCAAAACAATTTTATATTGCCCGTTAAACTCAAACGAAGCAAAATAAAACGTACAACAATTCTCGGACGCAGTTGTAAAAAAAACGTTAGCAATAAATTCGTGAATTAATCAAAGCGAGCGGCAGTTTAATTGCTTTAATTAAAAATCAGATCCCACGAATCGCGTATACAAGTTCATCGAAGTATTTATCGATCGGATCGATATTGCGAACAAACAAAAAAATTAGCAACGAGCAAAGGACGCGAGGAAAATGCGGATTAATCGACTTGTCGAGGGTTATCGAGCGACTGATTAACTTTCTAATTTTCATCCACCCATTCGCGATCGCCTATGCGGAAAGAATTTAATCGGCCGATGCGACTCTGTGGCCGGTGCTTAACGGTGAACACGACGACGACGACGACGTTCACGCACGTCTAACGGGCTACTCCCTAACCACCTGTCGGCGATCTAATTAAACCTATTAATAAACACACATGCTCAGTGCGCTTAACACACGTTCAGTTTGCTCTGGGCGTGAATAGGAACGCGAATGAAATGAGTCATCGGTTTTAATTAATCGAGCGAGTTTCGCGAGTCGCGTAACCGAGATGCTGAGCAATCCTGCACAACGACGACGACGGCGGCGCGAGGTCGATCGGAGATATTATTATATCACGAGTCGAGCACGCCGACTCGGCCGCTGCGACTCGCAAAATTACCTCGCGCTATTATTTTAAGGGGACTAGTTTGACTACCGCAACCTGCGAACATCGGTTAATTAAATATGCAATAATTAGATTATTATTGTTGTACATTTTTTATTTGGCACGAATAATTATAGTAAGTCGATACAAATTACCTGGCAAACACGATAAGAGAAGAAATGCACGGAATTAACTGCGGATCTCATTTGCCGAGTTTATTCTCGGTGCTTACAAATGTAATGTAAATTCACAGGACATAAACGTGAGAAACTCGATTCATCTCGCGGCAGCGGCCGTAACGTCGCCCTCGGCGCTCGACGCGACCACGGCTGTCGCGTGTCGCGCTGGCCACGGTTGATTTATAACCTCAACGGGCTTCATCGGGTGCATTAAGTGTGCGCGTTGCACTCAGACGCGTCGGCTGACGTTGTTTCTGCTGTTATTGTTGCTGCCGCTGCTTCTGTCTTACTACTCGGCAGAAGGTCGTACCTTATTTTTTTTCGACTGTAGTCAACCTTTGGTAATGCCACACGTCGCAGAAAAATTATTCTGGCAATTGCGATAAATTATGCATTACGTTTATACGAGATGCACTTAAAAGTGACGGCTGCCGTTGTTTCTGCTGTTATTGTTGCTGACGCTGCTTCTGTCTTACTACTCGGCAGAAGGTCGTACCTTATTTTTTTTCGACTGTAGTCAACCTTTGGTAATGCCACACGTCGCAGAAAAATTATTCTGGCAATTGCGATAAATTATGCATTACGTTTATACGAGTTGCACTTAAAAGCGACGGCTGCCGTTGTTTCTGCTGTTATTGTTGCTGACGCTGCTGCTGTCTTACTACTCGGCAGAAGGTCGTATCTTATTTTTTTTTTCGACTGTAGTCAATCTTTGGTGATGCCACGGGTCGTAGAAAAATTATTCTGGCAATTGCGATAAATTATGCATTAAGTTTATACGAGATGCACTTAAAAGCGACGGCTGCCGTTGTTTCTGCTGTTATTGTTGCTGACGCTGCTGCTGTCTTACTACTCGGCAGAAGGTCGTATCTTATTTTTTTTTCGACTGTAGTCAATCTTTGGTGATGCCACGGGTCGTAGAAAAATTATTCTGGCAATTGCGATAAATTATGCATTAAGTTTATACGAGTTGCACTTAAAAGCGTCGGCTGACGTTGTTTCTGCTGTTATTGTTGCTGCCGCCGCTGCTGTCTTACTACTCGGCAGAAGGTCGTACCTTATTTTTTTTCGACTGTAGTCAACCTTTGGTGATGCCACACGTCGCAGAAAAATTATTCTGGCAATTGCGATAAATTATGCATTAAGTTTACGAGTTGCACTCAGAAGCGTCGGCTGACGTTGTTTCTGCTGTTATTGTTGCTGCCGCTGCTTCTGTCGTACTACTCGGCAGAAGGTCGTACCTTATTTTTTTTCGACTGTAGTCAACCTTTGGTGATGCCACGCGTCGCAGAAAAATTATTCTGGCAATTGCGATAAATTATGCATTAAGTTTACGAGTTGCACTCAGAAGCGTCGGCTGACGTTGTTTCTGCTGTTATTGTTGCTGCCGCTGCTGCTGTCTTACTACTCGGCAGAAGGTCGTACCTTATTTTTTTTTCGACTGTAGTCAATCTTTGGTGATGCCACGGGTCGTAGAAAAATTATTCTGGCAATTGCGATAAATTATGCATTAAGTTTACGAGTTGCACTCAGAAGCGTCGGCTGACGTTGTTTCTGCTGTTATTGTTGCTGCCGCTGCTTCTGTCGTACTACTCGGCAGAAGGTCGTACCTTATTTTTTTTCGACTGTAATCAACCTTTGGTGATGCCACACGTCGCAGAAAAATTATTCTGGCAATTGCGATAAATTATGCATTAAGTTTACGAGTTGCACTCAAAAGCGTCGGCTGACGTTGTTTCTGCTATTATTGTTGCTGCCGCTGCTTCTGTCTTACTACTCGGCAGAAGGTCGTATCTTGTATTTTTTTTCGACTGTAATCAACCTTTGGTGATGCCGCATGAGTAGTGGAAAAATATTTTCCGGCAATTGCGATAAATTATGACACGCGGCGCGAGCGCCGCGCGGTCGAGGTCGGCCACGTGTGACATCACCGCAACGGCTCCCGCGAGGTTTCCAGGCGTCACGGAAATAGAAAAAAGTATCTAGAATGAAAAATCGCGACTGCGGCACACCCGTCGAGAGCCGCGCGGGTGACTCGCGCACAACAAGAGCCGAACGATTCCGGCCGCCGCGCTCGACAAAAGTGCGACAAAGTCGCACGCGCGCTTCGAGGGCGAAATACGACGACGCGAGATTATCTCGCAATTACAACTCGCGGAGAGAAAAAAATGGCAACGAAATAGTCCGAGCGTGGGAATTCGCAATCGCGAAGAATCTCCGCGCGGTTTTGTTTTACTGTCGCGTAGATAAGTCCGATTGGAATTCGGATGCCGCGCGTTTCGAGAATTTATCGAGCGTAAAATAAAGCAAGAAGGATATTCCATCCGTAATGTATGGGATGTTCCATTCAAAATGTTATGTAATTTTCTAAATTATTATTCTCAATGATAAGGACAAATTTTTTTTTTATTTCTCCAAAAAAATGTCGCTAAATAACCCAATTCTTTAATTCCGATTTTGATAAATCTCGTTCCAACATTTCTTCAACCTAACGAAAAAACAATAAGAAGATTAAAAAATTAAATAAAAAACTAACAAAAAATGTCTAACAATTCACCGCACGTAACGCCCCGTATCAATCGCAGATATATACGCGACTGTTATTGCGCCGGGTGATCACGAGTTTTGCGGGTCGTCCGACGCGAATAACCGAATCAGGTCACGCGCGGCGCGCGCCGGCAATAAGAACGTCTGTCGCCTTCCTGCGCCATTTTCGCTGTTCGGCGTCGTCGTCGCGGTCCCCGGGTTACGTAGAGCGAGTCACAGTGCCGTCGGGAAAACGCCAGCCACTGATTTGCCGCCTCGCAGGACGACGTCGGGAAGACGCCGCCAGTAGTCGGATGTTCCGACTCGCAGGACGCGACGTCATGGGTCTCGCCACGTGCGGAGCCGGCGAGTCTGCCCGTATTGATTTTCGCCCGAATGCCCCGAAGGAAGCGGATTTTATTATCCCGACGCTCGAAATAACGTCCGGAGGATTCTGCGAAAATGCGCAGGTCAGGTCTACCGACCAAATTGCGGATATTCGCAGCGTTCCGGAGGGGTGGAAGGGGACGAGGAAGGGGAGGGAAAAAAGTGGGGAAGGGAGGAGAGCCTGGCAAAGATCCACAAAGTGTTGTATCCTCGTGAATCGCTGCTCGCGAAGCCCCCGAAGCGGCGATCGAGAGATTTATCGCCTGTTTTTATTCGTGCGCCACGAGTTGTTCCGCGCGAAGTGGGGCAAAGTTTTTACGAGGCCAGCAAACTCGGCCGCCGATGCGGAGCTCTCGAGTGGGTTTTAACGCTTCTGTGCTTAACAGGACATATCGACTGTTTCTCTCGTTATTATCACCGCGCGAATATTTTTCGCGAGGAGGGAAGACTCGTGTAACGACTCGGGTGACTGGCGCCCTTCTGGTTCACCACATGCTGAGGGTGCAGTACGTGTGGGCGAAAAGCAATTACTTAAATAGTCAGGTTTTGTAGTTTTATGGGCGTCCGTTACATTGCAGGACGTGTTATTATCATCAAGGACTTAATAGTCGAGCGCTTTGACGACCGAGTCATACCCGTTTTTAGAGAATTTTATCCACGCTAAACGGTCGACCGGTTTCGAGAACTTTCGCGTCCTCGTTCTGGATTTATCGGCGAATGCTTTTTTTAACAGGATCAACGGCTAATTTCGTAATCCCGGGTTTTGTAATTCTGAGACTTCGTGGGGAATAAATTATTCTGAGTCATGACATTTTTTTCGCCAATAAAATTTGAACGAAGTATCAATGGTATTTACATAGCAAAAAAAACTGACAGTTTCAAAAAATTATATTTAGAAAAAAGAACCGGTTGAACCTGCTGCATGCGCGAACGGTTCGCCCACGTGCCGATCGAGGACGAGCGAGAAGATCGTGGCTCGCGCGATGCACGCGAGTCGTGTGACTTTGAGCACCGGGCGATGCGGACACTTCGCGAGGATCTTTTACGATTAATCGGCAGACGTCTCGGCGTCGACGTCGAGTGAGCCACGTTGTGTGTATTATAATCGTGCGTATAATAGTCATAATATAAGCAGGAGGAATAGGTGAGTTTGTAGCTCGAGTGGCTCACGTTCTGTCTTATTATCGTTTATATAGTAATAATAATTCAGCAGGAGTAGGCAAATCGAGTTTGTAGCTTGAGTGGGACACGTCCTATCTTATTATCGTTTATATAGTAATAATATGAGCAGGAATAGGTGGACCGAGTGCGCAGCTCGCAAGGAGGCGACTGCATATAAGGACGAATAGGGCACGGCCAAGTGATTTATCGACCTCCCCCCCCCCCCCCCCCCCCCCCCCCCAGTTAATAGTTATACACACGGTAGCATCGGCTCGGGCCGTAATTGCAAACAATTATCCGCGAACCCGGCGGTTGCCGCGGATGCTCACCGCCTCCGGGAGCTTCCGTGGAAGCACCGCGAGTGGATTTAGCCGTTGCTGCTTGTAGCGTGCGCGAGATGCTTCGAACTCACGCAATCCAACGCCAGGCGCATCATCATCCACCCATCCACCTATCCGCCACACAATCCACCTATATCCACCTCTTCGCCCCGCAACCTCGGATAAACACAACCGCTGGATCGAGTTAACTGCTCTTGGGAATCGGATCGATATCCACTCGCGGGTGAACTCAAAATTAATAACATTAGGGTAGAAGTACCGGTTTTGGCCACCTTTGGTCCAGTTGTGGCCACCGACTTCGAAAGGACAGAATTATTTGTATTGTTGAAAAGAAACAAAATTGTATAGATCGTCTTGTTAATTTGTATAGATACTTTCCAAATTTCAACATGAATATACAGGAAAACAATAATTTGAAATAAATTATAGTGAAAATGGCCACAAATGGTACAGTGGCCACAACCGGTGCATCTACCCTATTAAAACCTTTTTGTCAAATGTTTATTAAAAAAAAAAATCATTTTTTCAAACGGGTGACTTTAAAATGTGTGGCTTTAAAAAAAATTGTTAAAGTGTTAAAAAGTGTTAAAAAAAAACTCTATGAGATGTGTGGATTGAAAAATAAACATTTGAATCTTTAAAACACTTAATTTCACGCCGAATACGCAGATACCAGCCAGCGAACCAGCAGGAACATAAAACTGTTTCCAAGGGTCGATGAAATATCGCAGGATTAACCCGGCAGGACGTTTAGCTTCGGAGTCGCGCAACGAACATGCCTGGCGGGTCCAAAAAGCACCTCGGCATATCGTGGATGCGCGGTACTCGATAACATATATTTCCCGGAGACCGTTCGGCGTTACGTCCGCCCGGGGCGCTGTTTATCGCGGCCAGACGCACCGCGATAACGCAGCGATCTTAACGTCACACGAGTAACGTGCGCAACCCCGAGGATACCGACTGCCCGTTGAGGGGTGAAGGGTAAGGGGGAACAAGGGGGAAGGGGGCCACCTACACGTCACCCTTCGTCCGCCTGGCGGCTCAGCGCACAATTATGTATTGCACACTGAGCCCCCTGCAAAATAAAAGAAAAAAATAGGTCTCGACGCTGGCAATAAAACGAGATGCGCGTGGGCGAAGCAGAAGAAAATAAAGAAAAAAAGAACGTCAAAGGGACTTGAAACGGGGAGGCCGAGGAGACTCGGAGACTCCGAGACGAAACGCACGTTAAATGCACGTCCGCGCGTTTGTACATTGTATGCACGAGACTGCCAGTCCGATACGCATTACCCGCGTGCACTTACTTCGCTCACCGTAATTACAACGAGATCGCGACAGCGCGATAAGGTCGCGATGAATATGTTGATTAATAGCGAACAAAAAAGAAAAAATTTCTCACAGCTGTCGCGATCGAAAATTTCAAACGGGTTAACAATGTAGAGAGTTCGCGGGTTGCGCTCGTTTCGTGGTTTTCTTTGGGAATGTGGAACGCGACGTTGAACCGTATGTCTAAGCCGATGAAAATTTGAGATCTTTGTAAAATGAGAAGAATTCGATGGAACATTTTTTTTAACAAAAACAAAAAAGAATAAAAAAAATTCGGTAGTAAGTTTACTTGAGATTAAATTGAGATTAAATTAAATATGAGAAAAAAAAATAAACGATTACAATATGACGTAATTGCGGATGCGCCAAATCTGCGGTATTTCTGTTTACGAATTAATACACCGTATGCAGATGCTGAGGCATTTCGAAGCTGACCTTTCGGTCAAGTTTTCGTGCCGCGCGAAACCGCCCAGCAATTTGCGAGCCTCCCGAAGTTCCGTCTTCGAGGGTGATAGAGGTGATATCCCAGTTAGGCGCAGTGCCCGTAATTATTTCAGTAGGCCAAAGGTCCACAGTCTTTCTCTCTCTCTCGGACCCTCGCGCTCGTTAATAAAAAAAAACTACTTGCCCGGTATATGAAATTTCGTGTGCAAAACTCGTTAAGCGCACTTCGTGTACGAACGACTTTTTCGATTTGTCGGAATGCATTTATAAAAAAAAACTATGCATGAACCGCGGTTGCTCGACGGATATCGCAGCGTGTCATATCGCTCCGAATATCTTCTGGGTCGGCGCAAACAGGTATATTTGCAATTCGACCTTGCCGCAAACCAGTTCGGACTAGTCCGATGGCGATTGGCGCGCGCGCGTACAGACAAAAAATTGGCGCAGGGAAGATAGCGATAAAAAGACAAGTCTAAGCGAAGAAGGTCACAATTTTGGAAGTCAAATAGATTTCTTTAAAAAAAATAAAAAAAACCCTCCGGCCTAAAATATTTTCTCGCAAAATGTAAAAATAATCCTAAGTTGATTGAAAACCAAATTTAATTGAATTTCATTTAGTTTTTAATTTTATAAAATATTTCTATGACTCGAATTATTGAGAAATAATGAATATTAAGTAATGACGAAAGGAAGACATTTATAATTAACGGTTTCCGTGCAGGAAGCGTGGCAGAAACGCGAGAAACAGGTGTTCAACAGTTTTATAAATAAAGATAAATAAAGATAAACGTATCGAGAAGGGCCGAGCGAGGAGAGTGCGAGAGACGGCAAAACGGAAGGCGCACGATAGTTGCAAAGCGCTGAAATTCCCGGATCCCCGAGGCCGGTCATACAGCTGGGTATCACGAGAGGCCTCGACCCGTGCCCAATTTACCTTGGCGCGAAAACATGTATATCCACGAAATCGTCGCTTCCTCACGCGAGAACCGCCACCGGCTTACACGTAACACGTAAGCGAAACGGTAGCCTCGCGGTGGGCGCGAGAACGCGGGACGAAAGAAAAAAACGCAAACCGAAGGATCCCCTAGTGGGGCATAAAAATGCAAAAATGGCGGCTAACGGCATAATGAGAATTAATTTTCATGGCCTCCAGCCGCTTCGATTTAAGTGTCTGCGTGCACCAAACTCTCGCTGGAAATACACATTCAATTTCCCCCGGCAAATAATTCCTGCAAAAATAAATAGCACTTTGCTAAATTACTTCATAACATGATTATTTTTGCCAATGCTGCAATTACAGTTTCTAATAACATAATTCAGTATCGAGACTCTCGAAAATTGTATTTTTTATTCTTTCTCTTAAATCGCAAACAGTTTTTTTATTTTATTTGAAACAAATTTGCTGGAAATCAAGGTGTACTAAATAAAAAACTAAACAAGAAGAGAGCGAGATTGATTGACAGACTCGAGTGTCGGTTTCGATGGAGCAAATGATGTGTTTTGAATAGAGACGTAAAAAAACCAAGAAACGCGTAGTAAGTAGTAGTAGTAGTAGTAGAAAGGAGGAGGACGGCCCGCGCGGTGAGATCAATTGGGAACACGTTGCCGAGCCAGACGCGAGGCCGCCCGATCTTTCGTGAATGGGTCTCTATCTACAATGAAGGATCGCCGCAGTCTGTGCGACGCTCGACACGCGTTCGACCGGTGTTCGGGGGAGGGGCGACGCAGCTTCCGAGCTGAGCTGGTCGCGCGCATCGATCTTTATGCTCTGACTCGGCGCCACGTTCATCTTTCCTTCCACGAGGCTTTTCAGACCACATTCGAGTCCTGCGGTGCAGATTTTTTTTTTTTTTTTTTTGGAACTTGGTCCTTCGGACTCGGCGAAAAAAAATCCTCCAGCAATTTCGCTCTCTGCGGCTTCTAGTCATTAGCGCGACGCCGCGATTCGGCGAAAACGTTGACCGCACGTCCGGCCACTTCGCGCGCCGCAGCTAAAACTGCGTGTTTACCCGAGCTGACACGTTGACTGTCCGGCAGGCGAGCCGAAAGGTGGAACAGATCGGCTGAACGCGCGAACTGGTGGGACGAACAAAAATGTGTTTATTTAATGACTCGACCGGCGCAGTTAAGTGCCGGGCTCACAACGCTGCTGCCGGATTTTCGTGGGGTGACTGCACCGCCGGTTTCGGAACTTCCGGCTCGCAGTGGACGATAAAATTCTTGCACCTTTGTTTTTCGTCAAATTACTTATCGCAAATGTGGGAGACTAATTTGCGCACAACTAAATCATTGCTGAAGTTGCAAAAAATATTCGGAAAATAAATTTGTGAATTATACTCTCATTTATTGCGTTTTCCTCTTTTTTACGTCAGACACACTTAAAACGCAAATAGTCTCGAGAAAAAAAAGTCTAGGCACGAAGCGTTCGAGTGAGTAAATATATATTTCTTTCGCCACGCGTTTCTGTTACCGAATTTCATTACAATTCCGATGCGGCCCAAGGAGCGACGTGGTTTTCACTCGCCTTGCAATCCTTTTGCGTTGGAGAATAAACGCGGGCGTTGCTCGGGCTTCGTTTGCCGCGATGAGTGTGCGTCCTCGCTTCGGAGTAATTTCACTCGCGGCTATTAGCATGACGACGTGCTTTCGTTCCGTAAAACTCCCGGGGATAAAGACCCGACACACTGTGCACACATAGGTGCCGGTACGTAACAAGAAGTACTACCTACGTTCGTGCATAAACGCCAAGTGTTTGCAGACCCATTTTTTAAGGCTACGAGTGTCGTGACGAAATGCAAACGAAAAAAATAAAGTTACCATCATAGACAAAATGAAATAAAATTAAGGTTAATAAATTGCGGCAATGTAATTTCTAATAATTATTCCTTGAAAATTCTGCACGTCAATTCGACCTGTTCTTATCACCAATTTGACATGATAATTAAAAAATAAAAATATTGTATTTTCGATATTGAATATTTCATCTATTTTTTTCTATCATAATGATATGGAAATAATAATAATTGAGACGAGTCAGTATATTTTCCGTTCATTCTTCGCTCTCCTCGTGCACGTCGAAAAAAAATTGCACACGCCGCGGCTCGGCTATTCAGAAATTCTAGCAGCAAATTGGACGACAGGCAAAACGAGGCTGGCAATTTCGTGGCAACTTTCCACGAGCGCATTTCGCGTCGGCTCTCGATTCTCTCTCCCTCGCCGCAGGGTTCGCGCGCGGACTTGCCACTGCGTTTCTCGCAATTTTTCAATCTTTTTTCTTTCCTTCCCCGCGCGCACTTGTCCTCATCGACCGACACGCGTGGCAGGGCGAATACTCGCCGATCTCTCGCACGGAACTAATATCTTTTTCTCCGCTGCGCTCCGCACGAGGAAACGAGTCGAGGAACTCGAGCACGTTGCGCCACAGCAACGTATATCAAGTATAACGTAACCGGTGGAGACTCGCTCCGGCTCACGCGCGCACTTTACCCGCTGCTGCCACGCGGGCGGAGAGAGAATACCCGGAGGATTCGCTTCTGTCATTAGCATGACAGAACGTAGTGCGCTACGTGGTACCACACGTACTACACGTAATGCACGACCGGGGCGAACGATGACCTCACGTACGACGGATGAGTGGTCCCTCTTGTCGGCCCACGAAGAACACGACAGTTCTGTATCTTACGTCCGAAATAAGACGAGAATACCAACGTGGCCTCTGTGTTTCGTGACGAAAAACGAAGAAAAAAAACTTGGAGGCAGAGATGCGATTTTTGGGACGAAAAATTCCCACGTGGAATAATTTTTTAATCCTTTTTATTTGCACAGACAAGATTTTGTTATAAATATAAAATAAAATGATGCCACCTAAATGGATTTTATGGTAAATTTTATTACTTTTGTTAGAGCTTCGATTACTCGCACTGAGAAAAAAAAATTATTTCGCCGCCCGCAACGGCACGTTTTGTTGGATTGACCAATTTTTTTTCTCAGTGCCCAGTAAACATCTGTGTATTACTTTTAAAAAAAATTGTTTTGAATATCTTGGCGACCGATTAGTTCAAATATAATATGCGAATTCAAGCGCGCGAGGAACGCAACAAAATTGAGATATTATCTAATCACCGCTAATGATTTTCCCACCTCAACGAATAATGGGGCGTCGAAGAATTTTTCTTTTTACGGGAGAATTCTCGCGGTTTTATTGCCGGGTTTACGTTTCGAGAAATGACGCCGCGCGTCTCTCACGATCTCGCGCGGATCTCGCGCGGGATCTCACGATCGCCCCGGCGCGTCTGGTCTATTACGGCGTGGTGAGGAAGAACCGCGCCGATAAGACGAGAAACGGAAAGGCTCGTGCGTGAGTTCCGCGCGCACGGAGAGAGCGCGCACGGCCGACGAAGGATGCGCCGCCGATGCTGATGCCGCTGACGCTGCTGGTGCCGCCGCTCGTCGTAAGACGATCACCCGTAATTCGATAGTTATTGGTCGAGGTCGGGTTTCGCGGTACGCCCGTCGCTACCCTCGGATGCATCGAGAGACGCAGGGCGAGGGAACCGAGCGAAAATTCCCAGAACGTCGAAAAATACATGAATAAAACCGTAAAATAGACAAACTCTATTATTAATTCAATTACAAAATTCCAGAATTAAATTAATTTGATTAAATTGCTAGATTTTTTAATTTTTTTGATTCCGATGTTTTTAGTACACTTTTTTTTCATAAAAAAAATAATCGATCTACCCATAAATTTTCTCCAAAACGATAAAACCATGCCTCCTCATTGGAACGAGAGAACCGAGCGAAAATTCCCAGAACGTCGAAAAATACATGAATAAAACCGTAAAATAGACAAACTCTTTTATTAATTCAATTGCAAAATTCGAAAATTAATTTAATTTCATTAAATTGCTAGATTTTTTCATTATTTTGATTCCGATGTTTTTAGTACACTTTTTTTCATAAAAAAATTAATCGATCTACTCATAAATTGTCTCCAAAACGATAAAACCATGCTTCCTCATTGAAACGAGGGAACCGAGCGAAAATTCCCAGAACATCGAAAAATACATAAATAAAATCGTAAAATAGAAAAACTCTTTTATTAATTCAATTGCAAAATTCTAAAATTAATTTCATTTTATTAAATTGCAAGATTTTTTAATTATTTTGATTCCGATGTTTTTAGTACACTTTTTTTTTCATTAAAAAAATTAATCGATCTACTCATAAATTTTCTCAAAAACGATAAAACCATGCCTCCTCATCGAAGAATAAAAAAATCCGATAAGACGCTGCGGCAGATTGTCGATCGGGATGCCAAACGCATCATCATGCACAACGCGAGACGAACGCAGAGAGATAAACCGCGGTCGGCGGCGGTGTCCGCACTTGTCATCGAAAGTAATTCGTCGGGGATCGAATCTCTGCCAAGATCTCAACGTAGCACTAGTTGCGGTGCGCTATACAAGCCGACTCGTTCGCTCGCGTCCGAGACGATAAATCATGACTGCGCGTCTGCTGCGCGGGGTCCCCGGGGTTCGCGTGCGTCTGGAGCGCGACAGGTTGGCCTCTGGTAATCGTTTGAAAAGATTTCATTGTCAGACCACGAGACCGACACAGAAGACAGAAGGAGGCGCGGCTCTACTGACTCGAGCGAGTCGCCGCGACGCGTTGGACTCGCTGCTATATAGATAAAGGGCAACTACATATAATAGAATCGACGCGTATACTTAGTGGAACCGGCACGTGCTGTCTTGAGTACCATCATCATCACTATCATGAACCTCGTCGCCGTAGTCATGAAAAGTTGTAACCTGTATAGATAAACTCGACTATCTATAATACAATATTCGCGTAGAGAAACCAACGCGTGCTGCCTTGAGTATCATCATCATCATTATCGTCGTCGATGTCGTAGTCATCGTCATGATTATTACTATTACCGTCGCCGTGTTCATGAAAACTCGTAATCTGTATAGATAAGCGTAGCTATAATAGAATTTTCACGCCGTGAGAGCAGCGCGTGCTGTCTCGAGTACCATCATCATCATCATCATCATTGTCGTAGTCGTCGCAGTCATAGCCATGATTATTATTATTATCGTCGTCGTGTTCATGAAAAGTCCCGGCTGACGTGTGGCACATACGGTGAGCAGTCAGACTGTATTTCTGCACTTGAGCCATTCATACTCAGCCTTCCCTGTGCATCATCGCAGCACGCAGTTGGCGCACG
The DNA here is from genome assembly GCA_964034905.1 of Itoplectis maculator. NCBI lineage: Eukaryota > Metazoa > Arthropoda > Insecta > Hymenoptera > Ichneumonidae > Itoplectis > Itoplectis maculator. The sequence goes on along the minus strand of OZ035858.1, from coordinate 9,633,331 downwards.
CACCTGCGACGCAACGCGAGACGACGACGACGACGCGACTCATCCGCGCGGAGAAGCTGCGACGATGGTACAGGGGAGTGTAATGCACGTACCAAGATTATTTAATTATACGAGCCTGTACCCCGCACCCCGGACGTGCGTAATTAACATGCGCGACGTTCGGGATAACGCGAACGAGTCATTGGCAGAGTTCGCGCGAGACTGGCAGTGACAACTAATCATTTGCCGGCGCAAGGGGCGATTCGCATGAGCGGTGAATGTTTTTTTTTGGATTAACGAAAATGGTGAAGGGATTTTTATTAATTATTGCATTTTTTACTGTACTACAATTCTTAAGACGTATATTCCAAAAATCGCAGTGTGCCACTACGCCCCGCTCGCTAGGCTTCATAACAACGAATGCGTATCCGCGCGACCGGCAATAATTTCCTCGGGCCGCGTTTCCGGCTATCGCAATTAAATTGGCAATTAAACTCTTAGTCAATACAAAAGAGAGTACGTAAGTTCGTCGGGAATGGAAAAAGGTAGAAAGCGTAAATTCGACGCGTTCCGACGTCTCGACGGCCACGTGGGACGTGTAAGACCGGGTTTGCAGGTTGAAATGGAAAGAGATTGAATAAAATGCGAGAAAGTGAAGCGGCTATAATGCTCGGTGCGGTCGGCAGAGTCGGAGGCCTCTGCGCACCCATTCACATCAAGTCCATCCGGTACAACTTCTTCGCTAGAAATTGCTGACTATGCACCGAGTATACATATATATATACACACAAAGCTATGATAAAATAATAAGTAGGTGATGGCCATTGCCGACTGCGTCAAAGTAGCAAAATAAGAAGAAGAAAAATAGTAGGAAAAAGAAGAAGAAGAAATGAAAATAGAGGAAAGAATAATACAATAACAGACCAGTGAGTGGCTGCGGCTTCTTAGTCAAACAAAAAACCCAGCTGACTGTAGTTTGTAATACACTGCAATGTGAACTCCTGGCAATGCCTCAGTGTGAGTCCACACACATAGTTACAGTATAGTTAGCGGTTGCGCTGACTTAGTATACAACGTGCACAGTACCAGTCGCCGGGCATTCGACAATTATGGTAATTACACAAATTGCCGGGTTATGGGAAGACCCCGCGGCTCGCTCTAGGCCGGCTAAAAACCGGGAAGCTGTTACTCTGGTCGCGACTGGAAATCATCAGATGAAAAGCGACGAGCGAGCGAATTCTGCGAAGGTGGAAAGAAAAATTGTAGTCTGTCGTGGGAAAGATATTTCTAGTAATAATTTTTGTTGCATTATCTGAACGTTCAAATGTGTTTCCTTGTGAAATGGCTGCCCTACACACTGAAAAAAATCAGTAGTTGCGGCTACCAATCATTGGTTAGATCTATCTAAATATTGGTTGCAGTTACTAAAATAATGGTAGCTATGACCAACGATTGGTAATCACAACTATTAATTTTTCGCAGTGCATTCTGAAAACTCATTATAAAAATATGGTTCTATCTGTCAAGTGTCGAAGGCTTCGTAGGTGAGAACCCAAGGAAAATATTCAAGAAAATGATAAAACTATGGTTCTATCTGTCAAGTGTCGAAGGCTTCGTGGATGAGAACCCAAAGAAAATATTCAAGAAAATTCCCGAGAGAAAACGCTTCAAGGTCAAAAAGTTCAGTCTCTGTGGCCTCCCATTAGTAGTAACCACGGCTACCGGATTAATTCGTGGACACCACCAGTATTTCTCAGTATATTCCAGCTCCCCGTATGGAATTTTTTTTATTTATTTTTTCTCCTGGTGTTTGCAGCGCGCTTCACCCTCGTTGTCTGTGGAGACCGAGCGTTCGGCACGAATGTTCCCGTGCATTTACATCCGATTCGAGGTTGAACGCGGAGGGCAGGGTTTTCTCGCAGGGCCAACGCGACAGCGGCGTCGGTGGAGGGTGCGGGACTTATCGCACTGGGCGAGCAAAAGAGAGAGACCGAGCGGTCTAGCGCGAGGGCCAGACACGCGAAGGGTGAACACACACTTGGCACGAGGGGATGAAAACTTCTCGGGCGACCGCACGAACTACCCTTCGCCGAGTTTCGTTTATTTCGCTTCCCCGTTGCCCGGCGAAACTCGCCGTAGCAGCAAAATACTCGAGATACGAAAAATACGCGAAATAAAAATGCAACGCGAATGTTTCCGGCGACGCAAATCGATCGCGGGATACATTCATGGTCGGAATTCTCGGAATATTCGACATAAATGACGATTATTTAACATGCTGAACTGTGTTGTGTCATCGCTAAGAGAGAGAAGAGAATTTATTGCCGCGACTGATTTAATTCATTGTATCATGTGGAAATCGTGCCACATCATCTGTCTAGCTTTAAATTGCTCTTTATTCGAGTCGGGAGTTTTGTGGCGCCATTTCGACGACGAGCAGCCGTAAGACATTTTTCTTAATTCCTAATTTTTGGAACTTCCTTATTTTTATTATTTTTATTTCCTATTTGATTTCGGTTTTTGTTATTTGTATTTGAAATTGACGCTGAGTTGTAATATCGGTGCCGTTAATGTGGAGGAAGAGTAAAGTGCCGGAAGTTTTTTTTAATCCGAGATGTAGCACAAGTGACAATTAGAATAAATGCCAACTGCGGCAACGAAAAAAATCGTGCCGCCTCCATTGGGGTTTATGATATATCTTCTTATTGCCGCCTTTTCGAATTTTTTTCAACTCACAACGTCGTTTCCCTTCCCTACCTCACGGCGGAAACGAAGAAGGAACTTTGTCGGAGCTATAAGTGAGCCATCCGAGTCGCTTCTGTCACGCGATCGACTGGATTCGTTGTCCCAGGGAAATCCATAAAGTCTCACGGTCAGTGATGAATAAAAATTTACAGAAATCAAATAAAACATTAGTTTCCAACATTTTATACTTCATATTCGCAGCAAGTTTTATCATAAACATTAATTTATAAAAATATTTCTCTCCCCGAATTCACCAAACTTTTGCACCCGTGAGCAAAAATCAGTGTACGCTAATTAAAAATCTGCTGGTCTATCTATTATCTATTTTCTTTCACAAACCCTAAAAAAACGGGGTGGGGATCAAAATAACGAATGACCAAAAAGCGAATGGCCAAAATAACGAATTTAAAACTAACGAACGTCTAAATCTAGATTTTATTAAAATGCAGGTAAAATAGCGAATGATTAAAATAGCAAATTTCGTAATGATGATTATTCTAGATTCAGACGTCCATCATTTTTAAATTCGTTGTTTTGGCCATTCGCATTTTGGTCGTTCGTTATTTTGATCCCCACCCAAAAAACGTTTGCTAAAAAATATCTCACGATACGATGATCGATAATTAGCAGATTCACGGGCTCTCAGCTGTTGAGCACCTCTGCCGGTGGTTCGTACGTGAATCGGCAGCGGCGGCGGCGACGACGCACACGCGCTCGGCCTGTGCTTCACAGCTCGCCTTATTATTTATGGCAGTGGCAGTCCGGCAGTGGAGCATGTCTGCTATACATAATACACTCGAGCATCCTGTTGGCGCTAACACGGCCAGCGGCAGCGGTGGCGGCGTCGAGGCACCTCGAGCGCAATGCGCTCGCTCGTATCGCTGTATAATATGATATACAGTACCGTTCGTACCTTGGATACCGCACAATCGAGGTATAACCCGAGTGTCGTGCAGTAAATACGACCGAGCGCCGTCGTAGACTCACGCACGAGGCTCCTCCTTCACCTCCAGTCAGCTCAGGAGGAGTGAGGACTCGCTGCTTCAGTCTATGGAAGAAGATTGAACCGTGGAAAAGGGAAGAATAAAAAAAACATCACTTCCCTCCTGCTATCTCGTCTCGACGCTTCAGCTGCTCTTTCGCTGCTCTATCGCCCCTTCGACTTCCTCGTCGCGACTTATTGAATCGGCCGAGGCCCTTGACAGCGAGGAACCCGGACGAGTCGATGATCGAAGCGCAGTCTCCATTAAGGAACTATAGAGTCATCGAGAAAACAATTTAACGAACTCATTCACATTGTCTCGCGGCATAATTAGCTGCGCTGGGAATTCATCGAGGCGGAAGCTGACGAGGCGACGAGTAACAAAGGAAAGAGTGAAAATATAGCGATTTGTTTTGTGTGACTTGAAATGGAAACACGTTGGCTTCGATTAACCTCGAAATTGACACTAAATAATAACATTAGACTAAAAAAGAAAAAGAAAAATGTGTTTTATATATTCTCCACACACTTTATTTTCACGAGAATAATCAGGCACCTCGACCGACAAATTTGCGATGCCGCGTGAAAAGTTGTGAGAATCGAGTCATCAAGGTCACCGACGGCGCAACAACCAAGCAGCTTCGCTTGTGCCCGTATAACAAGGCCCGTCTGACGACGTTCGGGAAGCCATCAGCAACGGTAACAACGCATGCAGAGCGCGTTAACCGCGGCTTATTCCCGGGAAAATAATAACAAAAGGGCGCCTCAATCCATACGGAAGATACTGCTGATTCTGCTGATAGAGCAGAAAACGCGCGCGCCGCGGCCGCGCTGTATCTAATCTCGGTGCGCGCGCTCAGAAGCCGGTAAATCGACTGAGGAGGGAAAAAAAAAGCGAAACAAAAGCAAAACCGGCGAGCGAGAGAACCGGCGACGCGTACGCGAGACAAACGGTCGTGCCGGGTCGAAGGAAGAGTTGCGGCGTGTTGCGAGGAAGGAAGGAGACGACGGAGAGATAACCGACGCTCGCTCATTCGCTTGCCTCGATTTCTCTCTCTCTCCTTCGCTCGCCTCTTCCTCGTCTTCCTCCTCCACTCTTTTTCCCTCCTCCTCCCTTCGCCCCTGAACGCGACGCCTCGACCAACGCGCCAGGACGAGCTCCGACTTCGCACCGTGGGCCGAGCCCGCGCTCCGCAGTCTCCATCTCACTCTCTTTCTCTCTGCACTCGCAGCACTCGCTCTGTGCCTTTCGCGCCGGAACTCCGGGCCGTTCCTTCTCGCTTTAAAACTCACACAAAGTCCTTTGTCCGAGGAGCGACTCGCAGTCTGTGTATATCCACCGGGTTCGCGCTGCAACGCCGACCCCCGAGGACCCGTCGAGCTGCAGCGGCGGCCACGATCCGGCTTCTCCTGCCTTCTGCTACGGTACTCTTCGTCTTTGTCTCGCTTCTGCTCGGCGAGAAGAGCGGGAAGAGCGAGAACGCTCTCTCTGCTTTCCTTTTGTCGTTCGTTGCTCCTCTCCTTCCGATCTGTCGGCCTCTTCCTGCCCTTCGATCCGCCGCGTGAACTCGACCTTACTACTTTACGACTTTTTTCTTTCGTCCTTTTTTTTTTCTTCGCTTTATCGCTCTCTCGGTTATCTCGCGCCGCGGATGATTTGTCGCTACCTGCGTGAACTGAGATTAAATTATACTTTGGAGTTTTTTTTTATTGTGATTTTTAGTAAAATGAGAGATTCTTAACGAAGGGAGACTATAATATTGACAATAATATTAATAATAAAAGATTCTTAGTAAAATGAGAGATAATAATGGTTTTTGAAACCGTCAGATTTTATTTGCTTAATGAACAGACGGATAATTTAAGAACAACTAAAAATTGAATACATGGATCGAAGAGTTTTTTTAATGCTTTTTGCTAGAACATTGATTTCCTGGGCAGTGCAGAATACACAGTCGCTTAACGTGGACAGAAACGCCACGCTCTCTGCTCTTCTGTGCCCGGAGTCTCCGCCTCTTCTTGTTCTTCTTGTTGCTCTCTACCGTTGTCTCTTTTTTCTCTTCTGCTTTCCTTTTGTCGTTCGTTGATCTTCTCCTTCCGATCTCTCTCCGCCTTTTCCTGCCCTTCGATCCACCTCGTGAACTCGTCAGACCCTACATTCCGATATACATATTTTTGTCCTGTTCGTTTGCTCGGCTCGCTTATCTTTTTCTGTGGACGATTTTCCTCTGCCTTCGGACGTGGGATGTGATATTCGTGAAAATTTGTATTCGAGCTACTTTTCCCCAAGAATACTCATAAAAAATCAGCGTTAGAAAATTCTAATTATAATTCATTGACTCGAATAAATTTCCTTTATTAAAAAAAATGTAGAAGTTCGATATCTAAAAAAAAAATTACAATAATTAAAATCGAAAGTATTTCGAATAAATATTCATTACTACAAGCTCTGCAGCACAGAGGAATTTTACAGGAAAATGAATATCGAACGCGGATGAAAATGTCACGCTTTCTGCTTCTCTTCGTCCGCTTTTCACTTTTCTGCTTTCCTTTCGTCGCTGCTTCTCCCGATTTCTCGAATCTTCGGTTCACCTCGTGAACTCGTCGGACACGACGATCCGACATTTTATTTTCCTCTGCTCTGTTATCTTCTTTCCAAGGAAACTTTGCTCTGTCTTCGGGCTACGAGGATCAACTTTTCCTTCGGTTGGCAATGTCGATATCCACAAGTCAAAGAAAAACAGAGAAAAAATGATGGGCAATAATATTATTGTCCCCCTTCGTCCCAACGTCTATTCGCCGCCCCTTCCGGCTATTCGTTTGCCCAGTTTTGCGAACGATCGACCAGAGCCGCAGGATAAACGCGACTTTGTCTGACTCAACTTGGTCTCTCTGTGTTTACACCCGAGTATTCCTGGCCTCGCCTGGTTCGACGGGCGGGAAAAACAATGAAGAGATACGACATAAACTCGCCGCTACTGTGTTTACCCGCTCGTTTCGTACGAAACAAAGTACGGGACCGAAGTGCGAACGAAAATACGTTCTTACCTCTCGCGACGAATATCAACGAAAGTACGAAACAAAATATTATCAACAGAATAGCAATTCACAATCATTCACTAATACTTCACAGGTCGCCTATCAAATTTCTAAATTATTTTTTTCTCACTCAACATATTTATATAGGAAAAAATGTTAGACTGAGAAAAATTAGTAGTTGCGATTACCAATCATTGGTTCGATCTACAAAAATATTGGTTGCAGTTACTAAAATATTGCTATCTCTGACCAACGATTGGTAGTCACAACTATTAATTATTTTCAGTGTAGAATAAAACAAACGCGATTGGAATTTCCAGGGCCACGTGGAGCCGATTCACAGTGGCACCGTCGAGCAACGACGAAGACGAAAAAATCCACGGGAACAAAAATAGAACTGGATCATCGCGGGCGCGATGCTCGAATCGTTCGGGGTGGTGACGCCCCGTGAAAAAAAAAAACGAAGATAAGAAGTGAGAGGCCGCTTGAGCCACCGTCGGATTCACCGAAGCGCCGGGTTCTCTCGCCATGCACGAGCGCACGTGTCGCGCGGAGAGCGCGCTGCCACTTCTCGCGCTGCATCACACGTGGTACAGACGTAACACGTGATGATCGGCACACACACACAGCCATCGAGAGTAAAGTCTATGCACCGCGAGCGCTCAGGTAGCGGCAGCTCGTTTTCGCCTGACGCCCGTCGGCGCTGCGCCGCCTCTCCAAACGGAAGTAGGAAGCACTGTGTGTTCGCACTGTGCATCGCGAAACCGCGTAACGAGCGCATTACGTAGCCACTGCTGCTGTCACCGCCATTCGCCGGTATTGTAATCGCGCAACCGGCAAAAAACGTTGATACCGCGAAGCGTCGTTAATCGTCTTGCGCGACACTAAGTTTACAGTGTCCGGCTTATCTTAAAAAAAGCCTAGAAATAAAAATATTCGTCCTTGGCCTGTAACAATGAAATCCTAGAAATACTTGACTCAATCTGCAGTAAAAAATATAAAAACAATCAACATTCGTTTAAATTCGTTCAATCGAGACTAACAGCCCGAATTAATTCGTCGCTTTTCGCTAAATGACCGAAACGACGAAATCACTGACATCGACGCGGCGACCACCGCGAATTTCGATAAACCACGATGATCGACTCGCCTCGTGTCACGTCGCGCATTTTGCGCACCTGTAATCACGGTTCAAACGGTAATATCATGCAATTTCGACTCACCGGCAATCCTGAGAACGGCCCGATCCGCAGGATCCAGCTGCAGGATGCTCAAGGGTTTGTCCTTGGCCCACTCCTTGAGGCTCCCGTCGAGCTCGAACTCCATGATCCAGTCCGCTCGATGATATCTCCGTCGAACGGCCCGAACGTCGCTGAACTACCGTAAATCCATGATAACCATAACAATCATTTTTTTTCCTCGTCTCGACGACCGGTGTACTTTATATTTCCTTTATCACACTTCACGAGCACCGCGAAAAAATGTATTACAACTAGTAGTAACTTCACTGATTATTATTATTGACTATTATTATTATGTATCATTATTCGGCACATAAAGACACTAAACTAGATGAATCACTGTATCCACTCTGCTGTTCACTGTGCGCGGCCGCAAATCGCGTTTCGAACTCTGCGTCAAAATTCATAGCCATGTGAGGGGGTAAAACCGGAAGATCCTCTCGCCCAAAAGTGACCGCCAGTCGATCGATTTCGCCGCAGTCGCGGGTTACGCGGAAATTTCTCCTCACCGCGACGGACGTGGCTTCTCGTTCGGTTTCTCCTGTCGCGCTTTCCGTCGCTTTATTCCTTGTCTCTCGTCGTCACGTCTCTGGAGGGGGCAAAAAACGGACGGTTATTTTTAGCACTTGTTTTCCTATTGCAGCAAATTCGCGATAAATTTAAGTAGGGGGGGGGGCAACTGTGCGGAACAGAGGAAACCGGTGTACGCGCTGCTTGGGGCAGAGTCGGCAGAGCGCTCGACACTCGCGTGTGCAGAGCTTCGACGACGCCGTGCGTTTGTTTATTGGGAAGGACGACGTTCCCGGCGGTGGTGGCGACGGCGGCGGCTCAGCTTCGCCGCTCGGCCGCTCGGGGCGCTCGCAGCGAGCGAGAAAGAGAGAGAGGGAGGGAGAAGCACGAACAGCGCGCGCGACGACCCCCGTCACACCGGTCCGTCCGGCGGCCACGAGAGCCGGCTGGATATTATCCCCACCACACCCGGGCGATGCACACACAGCGAACCCGAGAAAACCCGACGACGGAGACGCGACACACGAGCTTCTCGCCGGCGTTTTGCCGTTTTGCCCGCTGCTGCCGAGGAGCGAGCTTCTCGCTACGGCGGACGGACGGCCACGCGCTGCTCGCTAGTAGCCGACGGACTTTCGCGAGGGACGCGCGAGGCCCTCGGTCATTCACCACTCGCGGCTTGAATCGCGAGAAAATGTAACAGACCGAAAAAAAATGAAAGAAAAAGAAAATTGTATTTTTACCGGAATTGTGTACATTTTTTTTTGCAACAGCGGATGACAGAAATGTTCAGAATCGCGAGAAAATGTAACAGACCGAAAGAATGAAAGAAAATTGTAAATTTACCGGAATTGTGTACATTTTTTTTGCAACAGCGAATGACAGAAATGTTCAGAATCGCGAGAAAATGTAACAGACCGAAAGAATAAAAGAAAAAGAAATTTGTAAATTTACCGGAATTGTGTTAATTGTTTTTTTGCAACAGCGGATGACAGAAATGTTCAGAATCGCGAGAAAATTTAACAGACCGAAAGAAAAACAGAAAAAGAAAATTGTAAATTTACCGGAATTGTGTTGATTTTTTTTTGTAACAGCGGATGAATGAAATGTTTGGTGATAAGAATATGTGAAGTATTCTTGACCGAGGTGCAGCCTACATGTTGGAATCTATGAAATGCTGGGAAAGCTTTGCGATTACGTTGAAGTACCCCCTCCCCCCTTCCTCACTCTAGTTCGCTGTGCTGCAATCGGGACGCGACGAACTATTCGTACGCGTTCCTGGGAAGAACGGAAGTTCCTGGAATATCGTGAAACTCGAGTGACACAACACGCGAGATTTTGGGGAAAAGGAGAGGGCCTCGCGCGTGCCTCGTGTGCGAATCGCGTCGCGGTCGTTCGAATGATCGGGAATGACTATTGGCAACGGAATGTCGAGGCTTTTTGCAAACGCCACATCATGCAAATTAAATTAAATTCACATCGACTATTTATAATCCTCTCTTATACAAAAAAAAAATACCAAAATGTAGAATACAAAAATCTTCAATTTTTGACATTTGAATGAACATGAAAAATGCAAAAGTAGTAACAGACAATGCTTGAAATAAATAAAAAATCCCGTCACTTTCACTGTCATCACATCATGCAAATCAAATTTAATTAACATCGACTATTTATAATACAAAAAAAAAAAAAAAACAAAATGTAGAATACAAAATGAATGACTGAACATGAATGAAATGAATGAACATGAAAAATGCAAAAATAGGAACAGACAATGCTTGAAATACATTTTTTAAAACCCGTCACTTTCACTGCCGCAGACCTATGCGAAGCCATCGACAATTGCGTCTCGCGACAAGCGAGGACATGTAAATGCAAATCCGGCCATAATATTCGCGTCTATAAAGTCGGCAAAGTCCATTAACATAGTAATGAGCGAATTTGGAATAACTGTTATTACACTATATGTTGTATCAAGCCTCTACGACTCTCGAGACACGTGCTGTTTGCGCTCAGATTACACGGCTTTAGATCCACCGTACACACGTATATACAAAGAACGTAATACTTTGCTTACCAGGTTGTATTACAGTGAGAAAGGCTTCTACGAATGTAATGGATATTTAGTATAATAACAGCGCTCTGCAAAATGCGAATGACTATACTTTGTGCGTTGAGACGTGTTTTGAGAAAGTGCTCTAAGTTAGTTTCAAAACTACAACTATAAATATTTACATATATATATTTTTTTTTTATATAAAATTCGACATAATTAGGACATTAATATTAAAGTTGCAAGTTATACAAATATTTTTTCTAAATAAACATTTCCAAATCCAATTTTACCCCCCGTCGATAACCGAGCCACGGATACTATTTCATGCCGCGAGAACCGGCGAAAGTGCGGACATTAGCGGATTTCGATGCGTCCGCGTGAAGGAAGAAACAATCAAAACCGGGATGGCGCGGACAGCAGCGCCAGACACGCCTTTGTTAGGCGCTCAATTAGCCCGTCGTCGCTCTTGGCTCTCGGGTCGTCGAACGAACAAAACATCCGAGCGTCCCTCTCCCCCTCATCGCAGCTTTCTGCAGTGTTTTTTTCTCCCTCTTTCTCTGTCTCTGCAACGAAAGAGCTCAAAAGGTCACCGACGACTCGAAATAAAGCGAAGCGAGCGCGGGGATTGATATCGCTTGCGGAAACCGCGGAACGATGTTGTCACAAAGAGCGACCCGTGGCAATTGCACGGATTAATTGGCGCGTGGGCAGAGAGCGCGCGCGCGTTTTGCGCTCGTCGGTCGGCCGGACCGGGCCGACGGTGCGGACGTTAACGACTGACGTAACCGCCGAGCGGTCGACCGGCTTCCGGGACGGCTCGGACGGTCGCCGGGCTCGCCCCGGTGGCCGCCGGCTAACTCACACTCGACGAGACCGACGGTCTTTGCGGCCGACGCTACGTCGAGTCCCGGCCGGTTAACGTTTTTTCGCCTCAGTTCGGCTCACCGAGCGCGCGCCGCACGGCCGAGAAGACAACGGGAAGAGTGAAGCGCGCGCGCGGAAACCGCGCGGCGCGGGCGAACCGCAGACACGAATTCTCCCCGTGTTGTTCCGGTCTGGCGAGACTGATTGAACGATTCGGCCAATCTTGGCTAAAATGTATTTAAAGATTGGGCGAATAAATATATGTTTTTATTGTTTTGCGCAATGATCGATTATTTTGATTTGTTCTGACGGTAGCATTGAAGTCAATTGGACGATTAAACTGACATATTTATTAGCGCGTTAATTAGTGAAAGAAAATAATGAAAATTAGCATAAAAATAAGATAAAGATTTGGTTATAATTTTTACTGAATAATTATTGTCACTTTTAATTCCAACGGATGCATCGAAAATAATTACCTAATCTGTCAATCTGGCACCGATACACTTGAGACGCGGCACTAATATTCGCCGGAATCTTTTTTCACAACTGGAAAGATTTACACCGGGGCTACTTGTTCGATAACAAAAAATTCTCGAGCCGCTTAATCTCCGTAAACACGAGATAATCGTTTCGGACGGTAAAAACGTCGGGTATAACGCGCGCACGCACCGAGCCCAGCCCAACGCTCGACTGTCACACACACGACTCGCCGATGCCACTTTGGAGGTGCAAAAAAAGTCTAGTGGATTTCACGAATATTCCAAAGGTGATTCAGGCGCGAGCGATAAACAAACTGCGATACACACGCACGTTCAAAGTCGATGAACCGGTGGGACTATACGTAATCGTCCACGTATCGTGTTTGAATTGACTAACCTAGTCCAAGATTTTTTTTTAATAGCTGCATCGAAATGCAATTTCTCAGCGATTCAACCGAAGCTACATTTTCATTCTTGTATCGCTATTTCCAATCCCCAAAAATACACTCGCCAACGAATTGCAATTACAAACCCGGCAACACGTAACCCACCCCCGAATTTTAATTATTTAAAATATCCCAAATTACAACAACAAAAAATACCTCTCAAGTATCGCGTTTCCTCGTCAAACTCTTGTCCACGCACATTTACTCGATGGAAACCACGAAATTGCTCTCATTCGTATTTTGCTCTGGTTATAAATAATTCCGCGAATAAATTTCAACGCGATAAGAAGCTCGCGGCGCGCGGCCTCGAGCGTTACGAGCGCGTAAGATCGACGGCATATAATAACAATAATGGCGGGACATCCAAACGCGTTGTTGGTACAACGCGGGCTTCAATATTTACGCAGCGTGTCTTGGACGCGAGTCCGGAGGTGAGAACACAAGTATGTACGTATATATGCACTATACGTACGTATATACATATAGTACATACGCATATATGAATAAACACTCACACATTCACACACACCGATATATACAGTGATACGGGGAAGGGGTCGAGCGCAGCACGGTAGCTCCGGCCGCTCTGGTCTCGTCTGGCCTATTGACAATGTACCCGGTGGCCAACATAGCTCGAGCCTAGAGGGCAATCGCCATGACCTAGCGATGCGCGAAAACATCCACCCAACAGTCGCGCTTCGCGCCTCGCAAACAAAACCTTCGAAAAAAGAAGCGCCGAAGCGACGAACGAAAAAAAAAGAAAAAAAAAAAACTAAGTATCACTAGACACAACAAATCTTACGATTCCAAGATCTCGATATTCGCTGAGCTCGCAGTTTTCTCGCATCTCGACCGTAACCCGCGATCGAACGTCGACGTCGACCGAGGCGACGAGATGACGTTTCTCGGTGCGATCATCTGTCGCTTCGCAGCAGCAGCGCGGATATATCGTAGCGGGGGTAGGGGAGGGGGGGGAACTCAGAGGGGGCTCGAGGGAAACGAGTAAAAATCAATGTCCACCACCGGCTTTCCCCGATAAACGCCACGTTCGGGCCACGCGTTCTCTTCGCCGCCGTCGCCCGTCGCGCGAGCGCGTCTCGCGTCTCGCTTCACAAAACACTCGGCGGACGATTTCACGCGAACGCCGAACGCCTCTCTCGGCTCACTCACTCGCGGCGGAGCGGAGCGACGCAACCGACTCCGGCTTTATCGCTTTATCACTCCTCTATTTTTGCGTCACTCGCGCGACCCGGTTCCAGACGACGCGCCTAGCAGACGACATTTTGGCCGTCGCGACGCGAGCGCCGGCGGAAACGCACGAGGATACGCGAGCGCCGCGCTCGGCAGCGCCCGTTTCACACTAGGGAAATTCTCGGCGCCGGTGGTCGAAGGTGGTTGAGGCTCCCGACGATACGGAAATCGATGTCCCGGTCGTTGACCGCCGTAGTACGTACGAGTCGTTGATCTATGAATTAGGACAAATTTGAATAGTGCGATTCGATGTTCGCTAATTATGATTATTATTGATACAGTGGAAAAGTTTAGGAATTCAGTTGACCTGCTGATCGTCGAATTTTTTGGAATAAAAACAAATGATATCCGAAGCGGACCTTAAAATAAAATGCGTTATCGAGCACGTCCGTCGATTTTTATCTGTATTTGCGAGATTGAGTGAAGATTCCGATCGCCACTTTCTCGTTACATCGTCTCGCAGAGCTATCGACATTCCAGCTAGCTAGTTGACTGCTAGCCGAGCTCGCGTTGCCGTGCCGCACGAAACGGAAAAGCAGAGATGTCGCAGTGTTGATGTATCAAGGCCGGTAATCTAATCTCCCGTGTAGCCGGTTATTAGGTGACTCTCCGCGCCCGGATTCGCTCACGGCCGACCGTGAAAATCCGTACCGAGCAATCGGCGACACAATATACCGGTCATTCGCCGCCGATTGCAGCAAACGCGCGGAGATTCAATGAACCATTGATTTATCGCTGATACGCCGAGCCAATGATTGCCGTAAGTATCACTTGGCGCTCGGCGTGTAAGATTCGCTATTTGACACCTCTCGGCGAGACGGCCGCGGTAATCACGGGCCTCGACGTCTGCCCCGTCGGTCATTATGGATGCAGATTGAGCTCCGCTCTATCGTGCTCTGCGCACGATCGGGATGGATAGTTTGTGCAATGGGTCGTGGCCGATCGTATCATCGCCGTATATTTTTCTCTTTTTTGCCATGGTGATCCACAGAGTCGCAGTGCTGCGGGAATTTGAATTACAGTATTCTTTACCGACCGAGTCGCGGTACATTACCATAAAAGGCACTTATTACAGCTGCTTGAGATTACATTAAAAAAACGTATAGCTTGAGTGAAAATTGATCGATAATTTGGATAGCAATCATTAGTTGTGTCATTTCTTATCTGCAATTCCAAAGTAAATATCCACTGCACGGGCGACATTATAAATCAGCCAAGTGCAAGGCGAACGGGGTCGGTTACTCGTGCGTTTGATAACAAACGCAGTGAATCACTAACAATGGACGATAAGATTATGCAAGCACGCCGCACGCTTTGGTAGGTCGCGTGCCGTCCCGCGCTGCACCGACACGGAAGTGCGTGCGTCGCACTTCCCGCCAAATTATCTGCAACAAATTGTTTTACTTGGAACTCACTGGAAATAACTTGCTATGCACTAGGTCAGTTTGCCGTAACATGAGATATATTCCAGCATATTTGCTACATTAGAGAAACAGCTATTTGAGAAACATTGGTAATTAATAATAGATTTTTTTTTTTTTTACTAATTTGTTTCCTAGTAAATTGCCGCGTAACAGAAAATTGCGTCGTCGTCATTGAACAACCGAGAATGAGAAGATCGCGATTTCCCGAAACTAATTACATTATTGGGAATTTTTTTATTTCCGATTCGCGCATCACATCTAATTGTTTCCTGTTGCAAATTTATGCAACCCGTCGGGAACAATATACGTGGCAGAAAAGGAACGCTCGCGAGTATGTAAATAGCGGGATATCGTGAGATCACTGTTATAATGGACGCGCTGCAACGGGCCTTTGGAATCATCGAGACTTTGCCACCGTCAATGGGACACTCCGTGCCACTTGGCTTCGTTGATGTCACCACTAAATAAAGCAGGTGACAGACTGAGCGCGTCGCATGCGTCCGTCGCATATTCCGCACAATTATGCGGGCAAACCGTAGGATTCGCGATCGAGAACGTGATTGCGGAATTCGCAGCAGTTAATATCGGATTCATAATGCGCGCCGGGGGCCACCGAGTTCACGACGATCTGCGAAGTCGGAGTTTCTCGAGCCTTCAGGCTGGAGTAATTGATGGACGAATTGACGCGACGACGTTTGTAGACTTTCAACCGCTTTACGCAATGGTTCACACTAAACTAGCTATTTTCTAGGTTTGATCGATTAAAACTTGTTCACATAGTACTGCAACGATTTTAGGCCAAGAAACTGATTTAATTTTTAATTGATAGAAAAAGGAAGATTGTAAAAAAATCCTATCGAACAATAAATATGACTAGATAACTTTCACTGTATAAAAATCATCCTACAATGTAATCGCAGCATCGATTACGAAATTTCTAGACTTTCGACTCTTGAAGATAAGATCGACGGAGGATTAATGGATATGTTTCGAGTTTATAGAAAAGCGACTTGCGAATGATTCTATTTGTAGAATTACTTTAGTTTACTCTGTATGATGTTCTATGCGATTGACTACGATCATATATTGTAGATCTTAGTGTTTTTTAAGGCGTCCTTGACCTTCTTGTCGTCACTCGTTGCGGCTCGCCACACGAGTTCCAAATTGTCCTGCGTGGCGTATTTTTCCCTCTGCAACTTTCCTATCACGTCCTCCTTTTGTTTTACGAGTTGCTTCAGGCGCTGAAGCTCGCGATGGTAGTCGGTCTTCATCTGGCCGACGTCCTTTTCTTGGATTTTTATATGCTTCTCGACGGACTTCAACTGTTCCTTAGCTCCTTTCTGAACAATCTGGTAAAGATAAAGTTGATGATGTTAAATGATAGATAAAAAAAACAATGACTTGACATTTGTTGTTTTAAATTACATGCAGTTGGCTCTTCAAATTTCCCATCCTGTGTGCAATATTATTGCCTAAATACTGAATATTTTCGTTCTCCTTTTCTCGCTCTTTAACTAGAGCCAAAAGTTTCTCTCGTTCGGCCAGCAGTCTCTCCTGCTCAGTGACCAATTCTTCACAATAGGCTGTCGTCTTGCTCAGCTGCCTTTTGAACGATTCCTTCGAAACTTGAATGGAGCAAATATTCTGCTGAAGGTGATCCAACTTATACTGCGTACGTCTGTAATACAACAAATATTGTTTAAATAAAACTTGCAATTTAACTCGATAACATGTTTTAAATGACTAGGAACAAAGACACGCGCTTACGCGCGCGGACAGGGCTTATCCAGCGGCGTTGCGTCTTGCGATTTTTTGCGAAAAAAAAATTTCGATTTCGCCAAGTTTAAAAACCCTATCCGATGGCAAATTTCCCGTTGATTCCAAAAACGACAGGTGTTTGCTCGAAAAATCGAAAATTCGAGGAGAAAAACTCGAAAAACAAATGTTTTTTTTCTGACAAACTGCCAAATTTCGCGATATTAAACATCAAACTGCTGCCGGTTTCCCAACGACCAATCAGATGCTGAATAAATCGACAATAATGGTTGCTCACAAACTTTTTAATACAGGATTATGACTTACTTCAAACTTTTTTCGAGATTCTTTATATGCCTACGCAACTGATCTCGCTCGGCAGTCACGATAACCAATTGCCTCTCGTTGTCCGGATTCGATTCCTCCAGTCTTCTTAATTGATCCGTCAATTTTTTCTTTTCCGAGTCATACTGCGATTTCAATTCCTCGAACAGCCTCCTGCATTCCTCAATCGCGGACGTATGCACGGAAACGGGCATCGTCTTGTCCGTATTCATCTTCAATTTTTCATAGCCATCACTGAGTATCTCGTACTTTCCACGGATGTTACTTAATTCCGTGGTACACGCGAGATAATCAGCGTGCAATTTGTTGTTGTCCTGGGACATGGATTCCACTTTCTTCTCGTAGAGAGAGTGAACTTCCTGCAGTTTCAGCTTCTGCAGAGCCGCCTGCTTCGTCAAAAGGTCGTTTTGCTCCTTGACGATCGCAGCATCTTCGGTTATCGTCTTTATCTCTTCCATGCACTTTTCGTACTGAAAAGCAAAAACACAAGTGTGAAAAAATCCAAGTGACTATTACGTTTTTAATTCATAAAAAAAATACCTGTGTCTTGAGGTTTTCTATTTCTGTGCGCATAGCCTCGTTTTCGGCTACGACTTCCTTACATCTTCCGCTAAAATGATTCATTTCTGTCGCATATTGCTTGATGAGTTCCTCCTTCTCCGTCAAATTTTCTTGATAAGCCTCGAGAAGCGGACCCAAAGCGTGAAGATTGACTCGACCCCAGGCTTCGGAAATTCTCTTGTTTTCCGACGTCAAGTCGACATCTTCGGCTCCAGATCCAGCGACGGTGCAGTCATCCTCGTGTTTCACGAGTCTCAGTTTATCCTGGTACCTCTCGAGCTCGACGTTTAGTCGATAAATAAGTATCTTTAACAACGAAACGTCCTCGACAAATTGCGTATTTTCCGCGGTTAATCTTTGATTATTCGTCGAAAATTGCATTTTCTCCTGTTCCAATCTTTGAACCGCACAAGTCAGCTCCTCGTTGTGAACGTGTAATTGTCGATATTCGCTGTCTCGCTGTTCCAGCAACGCAGTCAGTTTCTCCTGCTCCATCTTTGTGTCCTGGTAAATTTTTTCCAATTTACCGTACTTGCTTTTCGTCTTGGACAAAAGAAGATTCTTCTCGTTGAGTTCCTCAATGATACCTGAAACCAAATGGAAATTTATAAAAATATAGTTTTTTAATTCTAAGACTTCATTCTCTTCGTCAATTATTTGCAAACCTGTAGTATCGGTTGTAGAGCTCTCGAGTTTACTGCTCAGTCGATGATTCTCATCGACCAGCCGCTCCATCTCCCTGCTCCTGTGTTTTCTGTGTTTGTGCGAGGGTGACGCAACTTTGCCTTCCAGTCGATTGCTGTCCACAGGTTCCATTGTGGCAGTTTTGATTCTGACGGTGGACCTGGTTTTGGACGAGTGTTTGCGCCTGTGTTTGACGCCATGAACCGGTTCGAGTTCATACTGATTCTGCATACTTTTTTCACTTGTCTTCTGAAAACAATTGACTTAACACCTACAAAACCGAATTTGTCGAGCTGAGATTGTGAATAAATGATTTATGCTAAAACTTACGTTTTTTCGAGAATTCTTGTGCATTTGGCTGTCAAAAGCGGCGACCGACGTCCCGTAGAAATAAGACATGACGCGATAACTGCAGAATGAGGTTAACTCACGAAGGTCATTTCAACAGAGGAAACGATTTATCGTTTTTTTATTTTCGAACTGATGGTCGACATAACGCGACAAAGTCGTGTGATTCATGAGATCGTAAACAAATAGGAGTGAATAGGGTTAGGGTCACAAGTGTTTTCAAGCTTCGCGTTGCCATGGCGACGTCGGTTCTGCGCGACGCCGCGAGGGAGCCACGTTTCGACGATGATAACGACGACAATGAGAGCTGCCGGTGCGAAGATTCGATGCTCGGTACCACCGACAGTTATCGAATGAAACTGAACAACTAAACTTTTGTCTTCCAACTGCTGGGCGAGCAAAACGGGAAAATCTCTGCACTACCGACGACAGATAAAGGTTCCAAAATCTTTTACACTTGTACCACAATTTCTATGTTTGGATTTTTACGGGAATGGCAAACAGTGATGCAAAAACGCTGCATCGAGGCTACAGATAGCGACTGAAGGGCCTGTTGAATTCCTACGAAGAGGAGGAAGCAGGACCATCCAATAAGAGGTCAACAGAATGTGATAATTGTCATCTTGTAAATTATGAATTCTCCTAGATATATGTGAGAAGGGCGGGGCGGAAGGGGGAGGGGGATGGTGTGAGGATTTACAGCGTCGTTAATCATAAGATAAAAAGCGCGAGGTCCGCGAAACACAAACCTGTTGTAATCAAAGCCACGTGCGAGATAATGACGAGTCTTACTGAGAAAGCATTCATTTCCGCATGCAGGAAGTTTCAGTTTCATTTGAAGTGTGGTGCACGTGTAATGCCGGTAATTGATATATATATTTTCACTTGCGTATATTTCTTGTAGGGTGGATGCACCGGTTGTGGCCACTGTACCATTTGTGGCCATTTTCACTATGATTTATTTCAAATTATTGTTTTCCTGTATTTTCATCTTGAAATTTGGAAAGTATCCATACAAGTTAACAAGATGATCTATACAATTTTGTTTTTTTTCAACAATACGAATAATTCTGTCCTTTGAAGTCGGTGGCCACAACTGGACCAAAGGTGGCCAAAACCGGTACTTCTACCCTATATCCCCAAATGCAGTCGACATTTGCTTGCCGCGGTCGACGTGACCTACCCTAAGGTCGAACGCAGTGTGCTTCATTGAAGTAGTAATTTTCAGCCGCCAATGCCGCAGCAGTTCATAAGTATGAAATGATGATAACGGTCGAAAAGTGGGAGGGTCACACGAACGTCTTAGGGTTGAAAGAAGACGAATATTTCGACAAGAAAACAAAGAAGTTGAAGTGTTGCGTGGCTTGTGACCGCTTATTATCTATTATGACGCTGTCTCGAGGCGACGGTTAAGTACGTCTTAATTATTCGCATCTGCGATATTTGCATCCAAAATTAGACGGTTCGTTGAGTATTAGATGATTAAATTGAGTTTATTGAGTAACGGTGACCGTTTATTCAGTTTCATGTGGTAATATCGACGCACAAATAATATTGATCTATTCCGACGACTGATTTTTTTTTCTCTGCAAAATTTCCAAGACCATCTTCTCAAATTTTCCAAGACTAATTAAATAGCCACACGTGCCGAGCAGTCGAGGTTTGATTGCGACTTACACGATTGCGTTGCGATTGACGAAAAAACAAATATGTACTTAATAAATCCTGTCCGCGTCTGAGGCTGTTAAAAACATTCGGCAGTTTTTCCTCGCTGCACCGCAAAATCTTCGAGCAAACTTTGTCTAAAAAATCGAGAAAAAAAATCTTTTTTTCGCGCGCGACAAAAAACGTGCATCGCAGCGGAGCTAATTGGATATCTCGGCGCGTATCCAGAACATTATCGCGAGTTTGAGAACAGCGACATCCCCTTCACTCTCTCTCTCCCGCTTATCCTCGGATTATTGCTCTGCAAATCCTCGAGCAAACTCGTCGTGCATATTTTTACCCTGATAACGAATATTCCAAAGGAAATTCACAATTGCATCGCGACGTTGCGTCACGTTTTCGCGTCGGAGTTGGAGGTGTAAAAAGTGGAAACAAAAATTACGGGACCGTCGCTTGGCCCATTATTCTTTGTTCTCGTTATTTTTATCTTCGTGGAACGTTGTTCTTTTCTTTTTTAAACGTTTGGGCTATTAAAAATATATACATGAACTTATCATGAGAAAAAAAAAACAAACAAACGAAAAGGGTGACGTCAAGATTTGATGAATGCTCGAGAATTCGCTTAACTCTACGATGCAAAAACAATTGTTGCAAGCTGAGAATTTCTCGGAAATAATTAGGCAAAATGTGACATAGTGTGTGTTACACTGTCGCGCGTACATCGTGTATCGTAACTTGACTGTATTTTCTCTCGGTTATTCTTTATTCAAGGAGGAAAATGCCGAGGGAAAATGTTGAGGCGCTGCGCTATGCGCGTGCAAAGTAGATAGGCAGATATCGCGCCCCAATCCATATTCAGTGTTGACGAAAAATACTCGGATAATTCCAGTACCCCGGACCCTTCGCGATTTTCTCTGAAGTTTTCATGGCCGATCGGCTTATCGATCGTTCTGTTGATTAAAAATATATTTCTTTATCCAGTGATAAAAAAAAATGTTTCGTCACTATTCGCTCTCGGAGTTGGATCGAAGAATGAGGCACCAGCGGCGCCAGAAGCGATTGAACTTTACGGAATCGATAATTGACAAATCGCTCTGAGGCGGCTCGACGGAAATTTCGCTGTAATCGTCCCCCCACGAACCCCACGTTTTTTTCCTTCTCAGCGTCTTCTCTCTCGACGTCTTCCGCGCCCGCCCTAGGAAAGAAAAACATGCACACTCGTAAAATATGCGCGAGCGTTATCAGTGCTTTCAGGCTGGACTCGCGAGCGTCGCTTATATAGGCGATGTCAAATAAAACCTGGGTGATTTAGTTCGCGACATGTGCGAAGAACGCGACAGCAAACGCCGAGCGTTTTCCGACATGATCTGTAAGTCACTCGGTGCTGCGAAATTGATAGAATAGTTCCCGAAAACGTTTAAAACAAATCGATAAGACAATTCATGCCCAATGTTTTTTTTTAATCGCTTTTTCGTGCCGATCCCCATTTCCGACGTTGTTTACCCGTTGAAGCAACGGCGAACCGTAAAAACAGCGACAGAAACGATTTTTTACAGTGTTTTCGACTTTTGGGTCGTATGACAATAAACTGGCGACGAATGACATTGAATTTTTCGAGCGCACGAGAGATACACGAGCGTTTACGACTTTTTGGCGGCGTCCACAGAGAGTGCCGATTCGTTATTCGACTCGTTATCTTGGAAAGGAAATATTCATTTGTGTGTGTGTGTTTTTTTTTCTCTTTTCAGACTTTGTGTCGCCCCTGATGACGCTGCTGTCGCTGGTGGGCGGAAGTTCGGCGCAGCAATTCGGAAAATGCGACTACACGCAGGTCATGGAGCCGGGAAAGGAGTACTACGCCTTCAACGAGAATTATCCGCAGAACTACGTGGGGGGATCCACCTGTCGATGGACCGCCACAAGCAACCGGCCGATCAAAGTGACGTGCGATACCTTCGAACTGCCCGCCGTGAGTTATCATTTTTTATACAATTTTTTTTCTTTTTTTTTCTCATCAAAATTATAGATGGTTTACTATAATTTTTTAATAAGATTTTTGTTTGTTAATTGTTGTCGAATTTTGTTCGCAGAGCCCGCAATGCAATCAAGATGCAGTAATCGTTCAAGATTTAACCCATCCGATCGGTCATCGATATTGCGGAACCGGAACGTTCAGTGCCATCAGCGAATCGAATCAAATCACAATCGTATTCGTGAGCTCGCCAAACTCCCAAGGTGGAAAATTTCTCTGCAGCTTCGAGACGGTAACGGACGACTACGAGGACTGCAGATGCGGATGGAAAAATCCCGTACGTATTGACGATTGGTTTTTGAGGTCGTCCTTACCTACCATTTTTTGGGAATTTATTTTCAGCTTTTCGGTCCGATGATCAACGATGCATCTGAGTTAAACATTTTTTAAATAGAATAATTCTGTGTTCTGTTGTACTCGGCCGAATTTTTTCGAATTATACTTATGGATTTTCCATCGAGGGGACTGGGAGCTCTCGAAGCAGCGAAACAGCATTTTACAGAAAGTAAATGATTGAAGCTACTTTTTGTCCAGTACTGAATTTCGCCACTTCGAGGTTTTCCAGTCCCCTCCAAAGCCAAAATGAACAGACATTCGTGACTCTAGGTTATCTGAAGCGCAAACTGGAGGTTTGAGTTCATTTTTCATTGGATTTAACCGGGGAAAATGTGTTTGAACTGTAGAACCCAAACACGGGGTATGTCAATCTCAACGGTCGCCATCAAGTTGTGTTTTACACTTGACGAAACGAAATCACAAGTGAAGTTTGTTTCTGTGTGTGTGTGTGTGTGTTTTTTCACGATTTTCTGATGTGCATAATGGCGAAACCGTTTTTTTTTTACGATAGTGCTTACTTTTTAATTGAGAAATGAAGAGGTCCACTGCCTTTGTATTTTTTTATTTTTTTGCACCGCTTTTGCTTTTAACGGCAATTTTTTCAGCTTAATCTATTATGTATATACCACTAGGCTACCGGCACTGGTAGCCTAGTGATTGCGTACTTGGTCCTGTGATGGGAGGCTCGGGTCCGATTCTCGCTGAGGGTAAAAATGTATTTTCGAGCAACAATTGAAGCTCTGGGAGTCAGTCTGTAGCCGCCCACACTCGGCGTAGGTTTTACTACGCACTTGACGAATGCGGATGTTTCTATTCCATCAAAGTCGGTCTGCAGCCGCAATTGGGCTGGTAACAGCTTCGTCAGCCGGACCTCTTAGGGTCCCCATGCCCAGAGGTTGTTTTCGAAGAAGAACCCCCCTTTCGCAACTCATTTTTACCCATTTATTACGTTTTTTCATTAAAAAAAAACTACAAATCCCAAACAATACCGAAGGGTCCATTTGTAAACATTTGGTGCACTAAAGTCCGCTACCTAGGTTTTCATTTTCAAATGCTAGTCTCAGCATTTCTGTAAATGTTAGATTGACCATTCAAAAGCGTACTTTTAGAGCCCCATATAAGAACGACACACGACCTTCCATCCGGTATTGTCAGAGGCCTACAAGCGCCATGGACAAACTAATATAGCACAAAACGATAAGCAGTATGTGTCACATCATGCAAACAAATAATAATCCTGAAAAAAATACACACGTTCGATAAAATAATTTCAACTGTGGCGCCTGTTGAAAAACATATCCTGATGTTATTACTATACTCGGAAAATAAAATAAAAAAGCTGTTGTCGTTGTGTCGAGAATATGAGTTGTGGTAAATCTGTGCGAATTGATGTAAAACAGATATAAAAATTGTATTTAAGACGAGAATCGTCGGCGGTATGGACACCGGAGTTAACGAGTACCCGATGATGGCGGGACTGGTGGACGCCACGCAGTCGATGCTCTACTGCGGTGCTACCATCATTAACGAGAAGCAAGTGCTGACAGCCGCGCATTGCGTAAAGACCAGGAATCCCAACGACATCGGTGTCTTGGTCGGTGACCACGATTTGTCCACAGGTATTTACAAAATTAATTTTTTAAATAAAGAATTACATCTCTTATTCCAAAGAGTCACAATTTATGTTCTTCCACAGGCTCCGATACAAACGCTACGAAGCTCTACCGAACGGACAAGTTCATCATCCACCCCAAGTACAACGACAAAACCCAGGACTACGATGTGGCGCTCGTTACCATTCGCGGAAAAATGTCATTCAGTCAACAGGTCGGTCCCGTTTGTCTTCCCTTTCAGCATAAACCCGACACCTTTGCCGGAAATTACGTCGAAGTTTTGGGTACGTAACAAGTATATACTTTTATTACAATTACAGTACATTACATTACTTACATTACATTACTTATACATTTTTGGCAGGCTGGGGAACCGTGGAATTCGCCGGTACTGTATCCAAAATCCTGCAGAAGGCGAGACTGAGCGTAATCACGAACACCAAGTGCCAGCGATCGTACGAGAATGTCAGAGATCTAACGACCAGACAGTTGTGTACATACGCAGACGGCAGAGACTCCTGTCAGGTGAGCATCAGTTTGCTAATATTGTATTCGCCTTAGCTTCGATTATTTCTGTAAAATCGTGGCATGAGTTCAATTTTCATATTTTTAACATAAAAATTCAAATCGAAGCTAACAGCCGCTTTTTAAAAGATAAATACATTCGAACTTTTTCCGCATTTTAAGTTTGACAGCGGCGGCCCCGTTCTGTGGCAGAATCCGACCACCCGACGAATCGTAGAGGTGGGAATCATCACGTTGGGTGGTGTCTGCGCCAACGGCGACCCGGCTATCAATTCTCGAGTTGGAGCATTCGTCGAATGGATCGAGAGGAACACTCCTTCAGGTTTTATTTTGAAAAATCCTACAAGCACAGAATGAACGAATTCAATTTTGTCGCCTCGTTGCAATTTTTCTTAATTCTTGTTTGAACGTTGCAGGAATCACGTACTGTAAAAGCGAATAGCACAGGAAACGACACGACACAACAGCCGGAAGATCGAACGATCAGAGGCTAAAGTTCACCACCGATCCACCCAGTGTATATAGCGATAATGCACTTATTATTCGTTGTTAAAGCGCCCCACGAGTCGTTTTGCGTCTCATGTATAGTTGAAATATATCGTCTCTCTTATGTCTTATCCCAAATATATATTTCTTAACATAATTCTGCGTTGGATATGGAAGCAACACTGTACAATCTTCACTATCTACTGATGGTACGAACGTCGGGCATCGTCGGCGTCAAAACGTATCAGGCGGCTCTCGAGCGGGCTCGTCGATAAACGAGCGAGTGATCGTTATTAGCGACAAATTTCTACAGAGCCGGTGACATCGGTTTCCGGAGGCTCCACCAGAGGGCCAAGCAGCAACCGCGACGAAGATAACGACGATAAATAAGCCTCGATAAATCAATCGATAAACGGGATTAATCGATACACGTGTTTATATCGACGAACAAATTATGTCAAGGAAAATATCAACACAGATGTGAAATACAATAAATTACGGGATTCCATGAATGAATTGTCACAGGTGTGATTGTTGATCCGAGATATCACACCGATTTTTTTTTATTTGGATATTTAATATCGAAATGCTGTCGTTTCACTTGCAGCAAAATACATTAGTTCGTTACATTAAATCTATGCAACAAATTACACGCAGTGATTTACGGATTTATTAATTTGTTCTACCAGACATAACATTTTTTATAATTTTTTAAATAATAAAAATTCGAAACGCTGACCGAAAATATACCAATTGCAGTTTATGCATGTTTCGTTCAATGAACGTGACATTCAGTGAGATGAGTTGTTATTTTTACATAATGAATTTTGCAAATATTTTAACGAGGAAATATTACTCGTGGGGATTAACGACTTCGCGTCGAAGAAGATAAAAAACGCGGTTTGCCGTACACAAACTTGCGAAACTCTACGCGGCCAAAAGATTCTCATGAGTTTTGCCTAAACTGAATAACGATTTCCGAGGATCATGTGATAATTCACGCGCGCACCTAGAGTATATCCACTACTTGAGCAAACGCAAAATATTTATGACAGCGTGAACAAGTACATACATGTGTAATCGAAGCGTGGAAGCGTGAGATCGAAAAACATAGTTCAGTCTTCGCGGAAACGCGTGTTGGATGATCCGTATCAACGATTTGACTTGTCTAATGACTGTCAGTTTTCTCGCTTTCATGTAAATACAAGGAGTAATATAGTGTCTAATTCACGTTCATCTTGTACGATCCTCGAGTCAAAATCGCGAAATCGCTATTTAACTTGTATTTCTGTGTACATTTTTTTTAATTTTAAGCTACTTTGGATTTCTCAGGCGTTCATCCTCTCTCATAATTCACAAGTTTTTCTGCCCTGTTAAATCTTTCTGCAAACCCTTGAAAAACATTTTTTTTGCCGTGTGACGTCACGACCACCGAAGGGAATTATACATCTTGGCGCAAAGTCAATACGTTTCGTTATCACGAGTTTGAAGGTCAAAGACCAGTTCACTCGTTTATTCCTTTATTGTTTGGTGTTCACGCCCCACGCCACGATCTTTTTTAATTCGCCGGATGAGGCGGCGTCGTAAGATCGTCGTCCCTAATCAATTTTTTGTCCTTGTCGTCGTGTCTCACGTCGTCTTCTGCCGCGCGTAACCCTGTAAAAACGTGCCCACTCCGAAAATATGCGCGAACGTTATCAGCGAAGAGTTTCGACGCGAGCTTATATAGACGACGCCGAATAAACCGGCGGTTTTAATTCGTGAGCGTATCAAGACACTGCGACTAAGACTTCGTCGCAATGATCAGTGAGTAAAGATGTGCATCGAGATTGGATTTTTGCTTCCTCATAGAGCCTTGAAGCCTTGTTTTCGTGAAAAAAATGTTTTTCGATATTTTTAAGTTAGTACACTCAGAATGGTCCAAAACGTCGAGAAAAGTGGATTGTGCGAAATGTCTGAAAAAAATCGGTAAAATGGTTCTAATGTTATTGTAATTTCAAATTTTTTTTATTAATGTCTGTAAGTACTTCAGCTCCTGCAAATTCTGAACCATCCGACTCCAACTTTCAACGTGTCATTACTTTTATTGATAATCCGTGATGAATTTCGTCAAGGAAACGATCACTATGTCGCTAAATTTCAATTTTGCTGCATGAAAAAGAAAAAAATACAGTAAAAAAAAAATTGAAATTTTTTGCGGATTTGTCTCAAATTCGGTTCACATATGGAAAACCATCGACCAAGGTTTGAGTACAAATTTGACCCAGATCTGTCCAGCCGTTCAAATTTTATGGCATTTTAAATATTAAAAAAAATCTCGTTCTCGCGCCTATTTGTGTAAAATACGAGATAAAGGGTTCTAATGAAGTTCACATATGGATTACCACGGACCAAGGTTTGAGTACAAACTTGAGGCAAATCGGTCGAGCGGTTCAGATTTTGTGACATTTTGCAATTTTTTTAATGTCTTTCGAGCTCAAACAAGTCTGCAAAGTAGAACCTTGCAAATTGCTTCCTCAGAGTTTACACTTTTAACGAAGCTTCCTCTATGAGAAAGCAAAAATCCATCAACGTAGTTCCACATAGATGTAGCTTCGTTAAAAGTGTAAAATCCTGAGGAAGCAATTTGCAAGGTTCTACTTTGCAGATTTGTTTTAGTTAATTTAGAGAAAAAAAAAAAAAAAATCGAACAGTTTGTCAGAAATTGTTGATCTGGCCGCCAGGCCGAAAACCGCCCAAATCGGGGTCACGAAATTTATTTTTTCAAAATATCGACTTTTAACCTATACCATCGTTCTCAAGTCGCATATTCTACCCCTGAAAACACTGGTTACAACCCTTTTTTAGTTGATTTTGAAAAAAAAAAAAATTTGATCGAACAGTTCGTCAGAAATCGTAGATCTGGCCGCCTGGCCAAAAACAGCCCAAATCGGGGTCACGAAATTTATATTTTCAAAATATCGACTTCTAACCTATACTATCGTTCTCAAGTCGCATATTCTACCCCTGAAAACACTGGTTACAACCCTTTTTTAGTTGATTTTGAAAAAAAAAAAATTTGGTCGAACAGTTCGTCAGAAATCGTAGATCTGGCCGCCAGGCCGAAAACCGCCCAAATCGGGGTCACGAAATTTATATTTTCAAAATATCGACTTCTAACCTATACCATCGTTCTCAAGTCGCATATTCTACCCCTGAAAACACTAATTACAACCCTTTTTTAGTTGATTTTGAAAAAAAAAAAAATTTGGTCGAACAATTCGTCAGAAATCGTAGATCTGGCCGCCTGGCCAAAAACAGCCCAAATCGGGGTCACGAAATTTATATTTTCAAAATATCGACTTCTAACCTATACCATCGTTCTCAAGTCGCATATTCTACCCCTGAAAACACTGGTTACAACCCTTTTTTAGTTGATTTTGAAAAAAAAAAATTTGGTCGAACAGTTCGTCAGAAATCGTAGAACTGGCCGCCAGGCCGAAAACCGCCCAAATCGGGGTCACGAAATTTATTTTTTCAAAATATCGAATTTTAACCTACAACATCGTTCTCAAGTCGCATATTCTACCCCTGAAAACACTGGTTACAACCCTTTTTTAGTTGATTTTGAAAAAAAAAAAATTTGGTCGAACAGTTCGTCAGAAATCGTAGATCTGGCCGCCAGGCCGAAAACCGCCCAAATCGGGGTCACGAAATTTATTTTTTCAAAATATCGAATTTTAACCTACAACATCGTACTCAAATGCAAATTGCAAATTGCTTCCTCAGAGTTTACACTTTTAACGAAGCTTCCTCTATGAGAAAGCAAAAATCCATCAACGTACTTCCTCATAGATGTAGGTTCGTTAAAAGTGTACAATCCTGAGGAAGCAAGTTGCAAGGTTTTACTCTGCAGACTTTTTTTTTTTACTAGGCTAATCACACGCCCTTGTCATATATTTTTTTTTGTAACTCATGCACGTAATGTCGCACATTTCGTGCCCGCAAAGCGTGCGTGAGATCGCGTATTATGCTCATGTCAACGTAGATAATTTCACGTACGCCATCTGGTGCGTGAAGTTATCTACATTACTTCACGCACACATTGGCGTGCGTGAAACTATCTACAAGATGATCTCACGCACGCTTTGCAGGCACGAAGATGTGCGACATCACGTTGACATTCGTTACAAAAAGTAATATGTGATACATGGGCGACAAAGCGGCCGTCCCGCGGAGGTTAGGAAGCAGTGCACTCGCCTCCTCTCGTGCTACAAACAACACTCGGCTTCGCCTCGTGTCGTTGTAGCACTCGATTTGGCGAGTGCGCCGCTTCCTAACCTCCGCGCGTAACGGCCGCTTTCTCGCCCTTGTATCACAAAGTACTATTATTTTTTGTTTCACCGAGAAAAAGGATTTAATCGAAATTTAATTTTATTTTAATAAATTAAATAAAAAATATTTTGATGTCGATCTGATAAATTAATATTGGGTCGATAATTGGAATACTTTTCTTTTAATCAAGTAAACTCTTTTGCTTGGTGTGCGAGAATATTAAAAAAAAAAATCGATGATCAAAACGAAAAAAAAAAAATTTCTTTAGGTTTTGTGTCAGCATTGGTGACACTGCTGTGTCTAGCTTCCGGAAATGGGGCGCAAAATTTCGGACAGTGCGATTACACGGAGACTGTGCTGCCCGGTAGGCAGTACTTTATCTTTAACCCGGGCTGGCCGCGGTTCTACAAACCGGGAACCAGCTGCCGTTGGACCGCGAAGTCCGATCGACAGATGATGATAACGTGCAATCCGTTCGATTTGCCTGTAGTGAGTATTCACACATTTTCGACTTTTCTTCGGCACTTTTGAGAAATTGTAAAAAAATGTAATTCGCCTCGATTTTAGTATTTATTAATGAATTTAATTTCTGCGTTTGTTCGCTGATTTACAGGACGACCAGTGCGAACTGGACGCGGTTACCGTCCACGATTCGGCGGAGGCGATTGGTCATCGATACTGCGGAATGGGTCCGTTCACGTTCGTCAGTCGCTCGAATCAAATGAGTCTCGAGTACCGATCCACCAATTTTTCACCTGGCGGCAGATTCTACTGCAAACTCGAAACTATTGACAAGGACGATAGCTCGAACAAGTGCCGTTGCGGTTGGAAAAATCCTGTACGCGGGATGAAAAGATTTTTTTTTCATCATGAAAAAGAAAATGGATGAAAAGATTTTTTTTCATCATTTTCCTTTGGTTGAAAATCAAAAATTAATTATCGTCGAAAAAGAAAAAAATAATTTATCTTTTTTGCAGTCGAGAATCGTCGATGGTGAGGAGACAGGAATAAACGAGTATCCAATGATGGCGGGTCTGGTTGATGCCAACCTCACTATGGTCTACTGCGGCGCAACTATAATTAACGAGAGACAAGTATTGACGGCTGCTCATTGCGTTGCCACCAGAAAACTTGCGACTCTCGGAGTTCTGGTCGGTGATCACAATTTGGCTTCAGGTATTTGTCAAATTTATTCCAGCACCGAGAAAAATTCGTTTCCCTTAGATTTCTTTTTCTAAGACACTTTTTAAAAACATTATTCAGTGTCATTACAATTTTGTTATCATCCACAGCCGACGAGACGAACGCCACGAAACTCTACCGCGTCGAGGAGATTCGGGTATATCCGGGTTACAATTCGGATACCCGCGTCTTCGATTTGGCCCTTGTTACCATTCGCGGCAAGATGCAGTTCAATCAGCAGGTCGGACCGGTTTGTCTTCCCTTCGCGCACTCGCGCGATAATTTCGCCGGAAGTCTGGTCGAAGTTTTGGGCAAGTGAAATATTCTGTCACCGGTCGTGGCTAAACAATCGGGATCACGACCTAATTGACATTTTTGTTCGTCTCAAAAAAAAATATAAAATTGCAGTGCGTCTTAAAAAAAATCTAATCTTTATTTTTTTGTCAGGTTGGGGATCAACCACTTTCGCCGGTCGGATATCCAACACCCTGCAAAGAGCGAGACTCAGCGTGCTTGCGAATTCCGAGTGCACGCGGACGTTTCCAGACATAAATCCCAGACAGTTGTGCACTTACGGAGAGAGGAAAGACTCCTGTCAGGTGAGACGCTTTACTTTTTTATTTTACACGTATTTCCCCTAGAAAAAGCTAAATTTATTAATACAATCTACGTTTAGAAAACGAGGGTCTTAGCCAACCTGATCATCTCATAATTTTTTACACGAAAAAAATTATCCCTTTAACCTGCCAAATTAAATATTTCTGATTTTTTTTTGTAGTTCGACAGCGGCGGTCCAGTTCTATGGCAGAATCCGAATACCCGAAGACTCGTTGAGGTCGGAATTATCAGCGTGGGTGGCGCTTGCGGCATCGGCGAGCCGGCCGTCAACGCTCGGCTCGGTGCTTACATCGAGTGGATCGTCGCGAACACTCCAAATGGCAAGTCTTTTTTTCCTAAAAAAACACAAATCAAAAATTAAAAAATGCAATTATTGGAAATAAGATTACAGCCAGGCATCGTATTATACCCGTGTCACTTGTTTCTCGACAATTTATCGATACTATTCTCGTTTCAACCCTGCAGGGATCACGTACTGCAGAGTCGAGTAGCACGGAGACAACGACCCGACGCAATTGCGAACGGAAAGTATAACGAGAGGCTAAAGTTTACCACCGATCAATTACCCTGTATATATCGCAACGACAATGAACCTTCCGCCCTGTTGAAGAGCGCCTCGGTCCGCAGTTTCGGCTCTGACGCAACGTTGAAATAAATTTACTTGTAATGTTCCTCTAACTTTGGTGTTTTATTTTTATTTTAGTTTTAATATTTCATTTTTTTATCATAAATTAATTTTTTTATTGAATATTTTTTTCTAACTATTATTTCAGTTTTATTTTCGTATTACATTTTTTTTTTCAAGGTACCAAAGAATATTTCCATACAAGTTGAACATAAGTCTCTCCGGCGACCTCAGCAGTTCGAGACAAGACGTCAAGAACACTCGCGGAGTTCGGCACGGAGTTAAATAGCTCCTATCGCGCGACCGAGTCAACGCCAAACATTGTATCGTGACACTGTCGATTTTACGTAAGTCCGTGAATGGTTCGCGGAACCCGTAAACATGCACCGGTGCGGCTACGTGTATATAATAAAGGTCGACGTGTGACGGTAGCCGAATCCACAACCCGGGAAAACGTTGTTCGGACACGAATTTCGATAAGGACAATGCGCAAAAAAATATACATAATTTTTTTGCGTTGTTACGGCCTCGCACACGTGCGTCGAATTCCTCGACATTGCAGATTTTGTTAGGATGTCGAAATGTCGCGGTGAAAAACAATCTCAAAGCGAACAATTAAATTAATTTTTTTTCATAACTCAGATATTTTATTTTAATCGGAATAATCTTCGTCGAGGAATTTTGAGGTTTCCAGAGGCCGAGGCCATTTTGCCCCAGTCACCCGGGCTGGAACGGCCTTGCACTATGGCAAGTGCCTCAGACTGTTCTATTCTCGTGGTGCACCGAGCCAGAGATTAATTGCACGGCAAACAATGCGTTATTTATTAATAAGTTCGTGAATGAGGATGTGACGTTGGCGAGAGCTTTATCATGCCGCTTGGGGAGCCCTGCGCGACGTGGCCGATGTGCATAGACGATGCACGCCAGCCGTCTGGTCGGCTGCGCGGGACGATCGCGAACGGGCTTACGCAAACTCGGCTCGAGTGGATTCTCCGTGTGTATTGGCGTGTCTGACGCGCGATGCGCCTTACCTACTTAAAAGTGGTTACTGCGTCGCGTGGCTCGCCATCGATTTCACGCCGGAATTTCTCCGCTCTGCAACATTGAATCAGATTTTTGCGCGCGGACCCTCTGACCGATATAATTATTTCATTTTACCTTTTTTATTTTTTCAAATTGCGTTTGTTTATTTTTAATTATACTCCCTTACACATCATTAAGGAAAAAGGTCTTCAGGGGTCGTGCGCCGCTCATTAAACTCATTACGTGAAAATTTACACGCCCGACTGTAATAATTATATATCGCGGTCTAGATCCTTTTTCTTTTTTCGTGAAAATGAAGTACGAGTATATTATGAGTGGTCGAGAAGGAGAAAAAAAAAAGATTTTCTTTCTATTTTAATAACGAGCCGGCGTTGAAATAATTGAATGGTCATTCTTTTTTTTTCTTCGTGAAAAAAAGATGTGGAAGCGTTAAGAAAATTTGAGAAAAAAAAATCGCGTTTCGTTTTAACGAGAATGTAATAAGATTTCACTTTTTTCCCGTTCTTATTTTTTTATGTGGGTGTACGACAACAATTTAGGAGGGAGGAAAATTCCACGCCCCTTTAACTGCAACGTGGGCGTAATATTCAATGATTCGAGCGGATCCCGCTGATCGGCTACTCCACTAGTGGCTGGTTTTACCCTCGACCTACTTGCGCCCTCGAAAACGCCGAGCCATCGCGAATTTTCGTCTTCTCGTCGCTTTTCCCCCCCCCCGCTGGGATCGAGCGCTCTCCGGATGCTCGGACGAGTAACTTCAACTCCCGTAGCATCGACGCCTCGCTTCCGACATTTGCGCAAAACTTGCGGCCTATGCTCGGTGGGGGATCGCGACTTCTCGCGATTTTACGACGCTCTTCCTGCGACGTATAATTCGATAAGACGAACGTTAAATTTGGCTATTCAAAACACGGAATAATTTGCATCGTGATATTGCAAGGAGCAAAATAAAGGGTCGATTCATTTTTCAATACTTAAAAAATAATAATTTCCTATTTTTCTTTTTTCAAAAAAAGTAATATCGAAAAACAATTGCACTAAGCTCCTGATTTTATTTCCATGCCCCTTCCACCCTTCGTAAAATACCGCCATCGTCGACAGACTGAAAGAAAATAAAAATAAAATAAAAGAAATATTAAATACTCCTGATTAACGCCCAATTTCCATCCACTTGGCCTAATCTGTTTGCCCAGACGGCCGCCGGCCGAATTGCGCTGTGCGCGCGGCGTCGAGACGAGGGCTGTTCAGTCTCGTGAAAACGAGGGGAAAAAAAATAAAACCAGAGAGAGAGAGAGAGAGAGAGAAGGAAAAAATAAACAAATACTCGTAACAGGGTCAAAAGGTTACGAGCGAGAGAGCGTTGCATAACCCGGGGCGGACAAGGCTGCGGTAGCCGTAGATATAACCACTACACAGATATCCCTCCAGCAGTTATATATACATAAGTATATGCACATACATGTATATATACCGTGCATTCATGTACTATACATCCAAATGTACATGAACCTAATATGTACCCGGCTTGCCAGCCGCACCGACGTAGCCCGAAGTAGAAGCGACGGGCGCGAATCTGTATGAGCGTGTTGAACGGCGCAGCACAGCCAACAGAACCAACACAACCGGCGCAACCAGATGCGACTGGCGCTGCACATCGACAGGAGCGCGCGCGCTCTGTTGGTTATAGCCCCACGAGATACCCCACACGGATGCGGCCGCGCACACTCAGCCCCTCTGTGGAACGAAGAGAAAAAAAAAAAAGAAAAGCGACGGCGTAGCACCGCGTCTATATTTCGCACACGGGAAATCCATATACCGTGCACCCCGATTGCGTCGTATCCGCGCGGCGCGACGTCTCTGTGTTGGAGTTCGTGCCACGTGTCTCCACCAATGTACGCGGTATTTATGCTGAACATGTATGTTGGGTTCTCGGGTCCATTTGCAAATGTGTTGGAGGGCTGGAGAGAGCGCGAGAGAGGGAGACAAAGAGAGATAGCGACAATGAGGGGGAAGAGAGAGAGAGAGAGAGAGAGAGAGAGAGAGAGAGAGAGAGAGAGACAGATACAATGAGTGAGGGAGATAGATGCAATGAGGGAGGGAGAAAGAGAGACAGATATAACGAGGGAGGGAGAGAGAGACAGATATAAGGAGGGAGGGAGAGAGAGACAGATACAATGAGAGAGGGAGAGAGAGAAAGACAGATGCAATGAAGGAGGAAGAGGGAAAGGCAGATACAATGAGGGAGGGAGAAAGAGAGACAGATATAACGAGGGAGGGAGAGAGAGACAGATATAAGGAGGGAGGGAGAGAGAGAGACAGAGGGGGGTGGAAGAGAGAGATAGGTGAATCGTGAGTATGACGTCACGGGGGGTGTGTACCGTGCGGGAGGTCGGTGCTGCGCCGCGATACGTGCAACGATCCTCGGGAGGTTAGGAACGACCGTGACGCGCACGGCAGAGGGCGTTTTGGGCACCGCGAGCGAGGGAGAGAGAGAGGGAGAGACAGAGCGAAAGAGACTGAGAAACGACGAGAGATGCAGAGTCGAGCCCCCAGCTGCGTTTCACTTGTTCCACGAACTCGACTATCCGATTGACTGCTACGGACACACGGAGGATCTCGTGATTGTCATATTGATATCATGGAAATTTGATTCACTTTGGCGTTGTGGCAACTTTGTCAATGTGTGAATGGAGGAAAATACGTGAGAGAAATTGTAATGTTTTCGTGGCAGTGACACGACTGATAACATTTTCATATAGATTTTGGTAAAAAAAAAAGTACCGAACTTGGGGTACAAGTTATCGTAAGTTCTTGTAATTTTTGGTAGATGGCAACAGATAAATGAAACGTCTATACATTTACGTGAAAAAAAAGAATCACGTGACGTGATTGAAAGTTTGATGTTGGCTAAAAATAGAATTGTATCAAATCGAAACATTGTCTAGATTTTTGTTGCGATGTGTCGAGGAGGGAACAGCGAAAAGACAAAATTATTGGGTTACATTGCGCAACCCTGACATCAACTTATTCAACGGTACGACGCTCGGGGGTCGTAAGGATTGGAACGGAGTGTGGCGACATCTATCCTCGGCGAATCGGCGAATCAGGACAGTCGCGGGATGCTTCGCCGGGCCGAATCGCATTGTCGACAAATTGAGCGCTGCGAAGGACACGATATTGCGCGAAAGGACGCGAAGGAAATAACGAGGAAGCGAGATGGAACGCGGGACAAGACGGAGAGCGAAAGAGACCGACGTGTATAGTCTGGTTCTGGTCCCGGTCGAAGGCTGCGACGAGCGGAAATGGTCGAGAGCTGCGCAACACTGTCAGAATTTTATGCTGGAAAAACAGCACGAGGCAGAGAAATTTCTCCTGCTGCGAAAATGGATGGTAGACGGAATCACATGTTTTCGACGAAGCGGCACGAAGAGGGCGACGATATTCGTCGTGCTTATTATTTTTCGATCGATACACGTGTCATCTATTTTGTATCGATCGCGTAAAACAGATATAACAATGATATGATCCTTACGAGATGATTCATCGCGAGTTCAATTATTAATAATCCGTAATTAACAAATTTCCCAATTATTCCCGCTCCGACCACATTCGCGAAATCTCCAAAATTCACCGAATTTTTTCCTCGTTCGACTTTATTATTTTCACCGACACCGATCACTCGGTAAATGTTGATTTTCCCTCCTTCCGGAACATAATATCCCCCCCCCCCCCAATCTCCCCAGCCAACGTGGGTACCTCGATTCGCCTATAGAAAAAATTAGGCGCTCATTCGACTAGCGCGGCGCATTATTAGTGGCTTAAAGAAACGCGAGTGGCGAGTGAAGAGGCGGCTCGGCGGGATCGTACCCCGCCCCCCCCCCCCTCAACCCCCCTCAACCCCCCACAACCCCCCTCGCGCCCCAGTGGCGGTTGCAGGGAAGCGCTGGTGATGAACGTATGCACAATGGCTATAGTCGCGTGTAGTCGCATATAGACGCACATAGACGCACGTGAGTGTTGGTGGAGCGGCCCAGCCGGACGAGGGACCGGTAGAAAGACGAAGGGGTAAGCAGGGGTGTCGAGGTACCAGCTGCTACGTCACGTGACGCGCGAGGCGCACCGACGTCGGTGGGTTCGTGTGTGTCTCTGTGTCCATGTGTGTGCATAGAGAAGCCGGTGGGTTTTTCGCGGACGACCGGGGGAGGGGGAAGGAGAGAGGAAGTGGCGGAAAGGGGGGTAGGGAAGGGGTGGAAACCGTCGGTATAGACGCAGCGCCAACGCTAGCGCGCTATATATACGCGGTACAGTGAGGTCGAGGTAGCATCGAGCGCGACAACGTCACTAACTACGCCCCCGCGCGGCCACCGCCGGATCGATGAACGTGGGGTTGGCCCGGTTACGGCGCTCTCCTCGGCTGTTACGCCACAGCCGCGACGACGGAGTGGGGGAAGTCCGCGAGTCCGCTGCGTGGACGAGGGTTGAATGGGTGGAGGGGATAGGCGGCGAGCAGCAGGAAGGGCGCGAGGGGGGAGGTGGGGGGGGGGGGGGGGGCAGCAGCGTGGCAAGAGCGCGGGATTTCAAAACACCCACGCGCTTCCCGCGAATGCTTTACGTACGATTTTTTCGTGAATGGAAACGCAGAACAAAGGAGGCACGTTCCTCCGGTTTTTTTTTCTTCTCTCTTTCTCCTCTTCCGTCTCTCCCTCTCTCGCTCTTCTCGTTTTTTTTTCCTTCCTGTCTGGCCTGGAAATGACGCTGGCCCGAATAGACTGCCGAGATCATTGAGGAACGACGACGGGGGATTGAAGTGCTGCGATGTTATTGTGCTACCTCGTTTTTTTTTTTCATTAGGAATTCAGGTATCGCGTTTGCGTGTGCGAAAATACGCACTCGGGATGATTCGTCGAGAGATGAAAATTAATCTGCTGCGAAAATGAGAGCTGAAAGTGATTAAAAAAAGAACTCTGTGTCGACGGCAAAACGTAGATGAATTCCGACGATTCTATTTTTGTCCGCAAACTTTGAGCTTCGTTTCACGTCGTATGCCCCGGCGAATTCCGCCATTGCAATCCCATGAACCCCGTATGCCGGGTTAGTCCGCCAGTAGTACTAGCGTTAGTTACGTCACCCCCCCCCCCTCCCCTCTTCCCACCCTCTAACTCTTCGTTCACTGTCGGCGAAACCGGAATTTATAACTTCCCAAAGAGAAATCCGAAATACAGCCGGCTGCGAAAAAAAATGCGCAGAACCCGAGAGAGTCCCCCGTGGTCTCGCGGACGCTCCGAGACTTGCGCCGCGGAATCGCCGGCAACCAATAGGAATAGGGCCATAAGCCGGCGCGCGCGCGCGCGCTTCAGCGCGCCGGCCGTTTCTGCCCCCGATTTGCCCCGAATGCGCGACGGAGACGCGCGCAGCCCGCGAAACGCGCGACAGAGCGAGAGCGGCGATCGATGCGACGCCGCCGCCTCGCGGTGTGCGACTCGCGTACCTCCCTTCAGTTTGTTATCGGCGCTCGTACCGCACGGATCCCCCCGCACTGCGCAACCGGCGATCAGGACACGAGAAAACCGCCTGCGAGCCACTGCCGCGAAAATTCTACGAGAAAACATCGACGAATCGCAGTCGCGACACACGAACAGCACACAATTCGCGGCAGAGTCCGATCGCGGAGAAGCCGACGCGCGCGCGGCTCGTCCCGGCCCGACCGGCCCAGCGAATCCTCGCTGGTCGCCTCGACGCGACGTACATTTGTCGAGCGGCGAAGGCAGAAGCGCAACCGAGCCGCCGGGGGGGGTTCGACACCCGAGAGGCGGCGGAATCAGGCGGAGAAAGCGCGCACAAAACGCGGTATACATGGGTCCGAAATCCGCAAGACCCGCCTCCATACACACCGAATACAATACCAGCCTGCGCAATCTCAAGAGTATCAAATTTAAGTAATCAACGATACGCGTCTCGAGCTATAATAACAACAACACAATAACCACCGACGTACCGACCGACTAGTATATTATAATCCTCGCGTTAAAAACGTACAAACGGGAAGAAAAACGGCGGCGAAAGATTTTTACCGGATTATCGCGTCGCACCGAGAGTTCCACGAACTCGACGTAAATAAAACCTGTGTGCGTCGATTCGCGGGGGGGGCCGGAGAGATAAACAACAACCGGGTCTTATTTCCAGGTCGTAAATATATACGCGGCATCGATTGCGAGCGTCGTTAACACGGGGCCGAGTGTGTCTCCTCGTTGCGAGCTGCCGCGGGAAAAATATTCACAGCGCACGGAGGGCAGAAAGAAGGAGCATCGCGAGAGAGAGGGCTGAAAGTTTCAACGGGAGTGAGCGAGACGCCGGGGCGAGACAGAGAGGGGGAACAGCCGAGACCTCTTCGGCGAGGGTGCGAAAGTTGGTCGCGAGAAATTATCCAGGGCTGTGCTCTACGCTGTATTACCTATAAATATATATATATGTGTATATGAATATATATATGTAAACAGAGCCGAATAAATTGTCCAAATTTCGCGTGACGCGAAATCGCCGCTGGTGCGTAAGCAGGACGAGGCGAGCCGAACGAGAGCGTTTTCGACCGTCGACGCGCCAAGTCACTGATATCGTCGTCGTGTCAATATTTTTATTTACCGCTCGTCGCTTCACGCGCGCGCGCGCGCCGAGTGTCGTGAAATTCCTCGCTCGTGCTGTGCGCAGAAACGGAGCTTCCGCTCGCGGGAACGAGAGAACGAGGAGGCGCGAAGTATTCCTGTAATCCACGGTGCGACAACAAGATTTCGATTCGGCCGCAGCTTCGTTTTCCCGCGAGAATTATACTGATAGTAGTAATAATAATTTGAAAGAGAGAGAAGAGCGGATAAAATCGGCGGGAATAAAATTGGCAACTAGACCGAAGACACAGCGAAGACTCGAGATCGACGGATTCGCTCGTAATCCACGGTGCGACAATTAAATTTCGATTCGACCGCAGCTTCGTTTTCCCGCGAGAATCATACTGATAGTAGTAATAATAATTTGAGAGAGAGAGAAGAGCGGATAAAATCGGCGGGAATAAAATTGGCAACTAGACCGAAGACGCAGCGAAGACTCGAGATTGACGGATTCGCTCGTGGCGCTCGCTGGTCGAGGGCTCTCGGGACCGTCGACGTCGCCGACGACGACGACGAGCGCGCGGCCGTAGTGGTAGTAGGAGGAGGAGGAGGAGGAGGAGGTGAAGGAGGAGAAGGAGAAGCCCAAAGCGCCTGGCAGGAGGAGAGAGAGACGACGAGTCTCGCGAGACCCGCGAACGGGCGAAGCCAACGATCACCAGCCGCTCCCGCCTCGAGTACGACGAACGAAAATAAATAAACAAGATACATAAAAAATAAATAAAAGCAACTTCTGCCACATCAAAAAATTACGAAAAATTTAATTGTGTTGCAAACGCTCAAGAAAGCAGGAAAGGAAAAATCGCGGCGAGAGTTCCTGAATAATTATTAACGAGGGAGACGAGAGTGAGACGAAAAAAAAAAAAACGTGCACGAGGCGCCTGACACACCGACAGAGTCAACGATATTTTTCCAGGATTAAAACTGTGCGCATCTTTTGGGCAGGAAATTTTACGCTGAGACGCGACGGTGAGAGTGAAAAAAAAAAAAGCAGAAGAAAAACGCGGGGAAAGCAGAGGAAATCGACTATATATACGTGTATATTGTATATATATATAATATATTATAAATGCCTTTAAACTGAGGAATGCCTTCCATCTCGTACGATTGTAATTTTCTAAGCGAAGAATTCACATTGTTCTCGTCGTCGTCGTTAACGTAAAACGCAACGGTTTAACGATAAACGCAAACGGGCTTCGAGGTCTCGCGTTGCTTCCCTCGTCGCCGATTCCGTTTGTCGGTCGATAAACGCAGTGAAATCGAATATCACCGTTCGAACAACGACACCAGTGAGACGTAATACGGATAACGAATTTGGCTCGGTGACGGTTCGCTGAGGCGACGGATTTTCGAGGAGAGAGAGAGAGCAAGAGAGAGACGGAGAGAGCGAGAGTGAGTGTCGGTTTGTTTACGAATAACGTCGGAAGGCAGAGAGGCCGAGGAGTAACGTCCGACAATGGTGACCAAGACCGAGAACACGCGCAACGGCCACGAGTTGGCACCCTTGAACGAGGAGCGTCAGGGCGCGCACAACGTGACGATCGTCGTGACACCCAATCAGAATGCACCTGCGGGACAGGACGCGGGCGACAACAGAGCCGCGTGGAGCGGCAAGATGCAATTCTTCCTCAGCATCATCGGCTACAGCGTCGGTCTCGGCAACATCTGGCGATTTCCTTATCTGTGCCAGAAAAATGGGGGCGGTAAGCATTTTTGTTTTGTTTTTTTTTTTTTTTCGTCCTGCACTGAGAAAAAAAAATTGCTCAATCCAACAAAATGTGCGGCTGTGGGCGGCGAAATAAATATTTTCCAAATTAGACAAAATATTTCATTGATCAAAGCAACTGGTGATAGAATTAAAAAAATCTCGATTAGCATTGCCGAATATTTTGTCCAATCTGCAAAATATTTATTTCGCTGCCCGCAACCGTACATTTTATTGGATTGAACCATTTTTTTCTCAGTGTGGAAAATTAACGAATTTTTATTTGACGTAACGTAATAAATATTCAATTTTGTGTGAGATTTCGTTGTGATAAGAGATGCATTATTTTTCGATTAAATTTGTTTCAGGAAATTAAATCGTAACGGTAAGTCGAATTCGCGGTTAGAAGGCATTCGTTAGGGAGGAGTGGGATGAGAGGGGGGTTTGTAAATTGTACCTTTTCGTTTCGTTATAACTGCGGAATCTGGCAGTTTGATTACTCATCGACAATTTCGCTGCAACAATTATTTTCTCCATTTAGGGCGCACTACAATGCCGAGGTAATAAGCGAAATGATGGTGGAGCTAAATTGCAATTAAAGCATGCGATAATAGGCTCGGTAATTGTTTTAATTGGCGATTTACCGGCCCTCCCGGACGATCGTTATTTTTGGCCTCGGTGTAATATTTATAACTCTCCCCCGCGAAATTCTTTTGCGTGCCGCGGGTTAATGGGTATATCAATTTCTAAAATGAAATTTTTCGCATCACGATTTATTTTCGGATTCGCCGCCGGATTCCGATGCGAGATTTCTGCCGCGATGGACAGGTAGAAATGCGGCTGTCGGGGGTGGCGAAATTGCACGCGGGACGCGCGGTGACCGCGACCACCGTCATCGCCGCCACCGCCGCCGCCGTCGCCACCGGGAGACGACAAAAGAGTTACATCAGAGCTCGTCTGCCGGGTAGGTGGGAGAGGAGAGAGAGAGAGTGCGATCAATTCCGCCACCGTTCGGGGATTCTCTAACCCAGATTCGACTGTGCCTCTCGTTCGGCCGGGGAAAGTCGATAGGCGCACGGATATATAGACATATAGATACGCGGGATATATCACCCGTCCACTTTCCGGCATCACAATATTGACGATTCCGCGCGAGCGAGCGAGGGAGGCAGAGAGAGAGAGAGAGAAACGGTGCACTTCAATCTCGCTGCCCGAATTATCGAATTATTTTCGGCCTCCAATTCAATTTCTCGCCGTATTAAACGCAACAGCCGAAAAACCCGCAGCAGAAAATATTTCTCATTTTCCAAAAAACCAAATGAAAAGAAAAAAGAAAGAATGCGAGGAAAAAAAACTTTTTGCTCCCGATCAATATTTGTTGCTTGTAATATTTTACGGCCCTTTTAAGAGGCTTCGAGCTGCCGCAAACTCTCGTTTTCTTTTTTTTTTTCCTTCCAGTGGCATTTTTTGTCCTCCCGGAAGGTCGATGAAAAATTAATGTTTTACGGCAGGTCGAGGTCAAGGTCTATCGGCGGAGGGGAACAGGGTCAGGGCGCGCGAGTTTGGCGAAACCGATTTGCCCTCGGGTCGCCCTTCGGTCCCTTCGCCGTCCTTCGTCTCCGCGCGTTCTCCACTCTCGTTCGCGCTCGCTCGGTCGGTACGTGCAGAGTGCGACTTATCACGC
This sequence comes from Itoplectis maculator, assembly GCA_964034905.1. Lineage (NCBI taxonomy): Eukaryota > Metazoa > Arthropoda > Insecta > Hymenoptera > Ichneumonidae > Itoplectis > Itoplectis maculator. The sequence continues at coordinate 9,590,134 of OZ035858.1, read as the reverse complement.
CGATTCGCCGCGACGAAATATGGATTTCGACGCGATAGAGCGGATCGTTTGTGTCGTGTCTTCGGGTTTCGTACGGCGCACGCAAAGCACGATAGGATCATTGACCTGGCTGGGTATTGCGGCTGCGGGTGTCAGCAAATTTGGTCTACCTGTAAAGCAATCGACGATACGTGGGATGTGTTCCTTCCTTGTTTCCTTCCTTCCCTCCCTCCCACCCTTCCTCGCCTCCTGCTTCCGTCCTCTCGCTCCCCCTCGATGGAAATCGCGCGGCGCGTGATTACACACGACGCTTTATTCGAGTCACGCGTTCAATTTTTCCAACACTCACGCACCTCGTCGCTAAGCGTTTGTCGATACGTCACTGACGTCTCCGCCTTCGACGGGGCTTTTTTGCTCTGCCGAACGTGGGGCTTTCATATTTGCCCTGTAGCAATAATAATTGCGGTTTACATCGCTGATATATTTCAGGCGAAAAGGGTTTTATTAAAAGCTTAAATCAAACTTAAATAGTAAATTTGTGAATTCATAAATCTTTGGAGCTTAAATTCTTGTAATCTTGAATCGTAGGTATTTTCAGGCGAAAAGAATTTTATTTAAAATTTAAATTAAACTTAAATAGTTAATTTCTGAATTCATAAATCTTTGGAGCTTATATTCTTGTAATCTTGAATCTTAGGTATTTTTCTTTTATTATCAAATTTCACAAGGGAAATTGATTTAAGCTCGAGTAAAAGATGTCTTTTAATTCGAGCCAATTATTCCTCGAACGACGATCGGAGTTATTACGACGAAGCCCTCGGTGACGCTCTGCAGTAATTAACTTTCCGCAATCTTGCGCCATATCGAGCAATCACGTTTAACCCCTACGGTAGCCCGAGTGCGCTGAAGACAAACGATAGACACGACAAAACGTTTCTTCGACTGAAAACTAAAAGTTAAAAATAATTGTCCCCAATTTTTGATTTGACACCCATAAAAAAAGTGTTGCGAATTAAAATCCGATATTCCAAATTAGGTTTTATTTGCGCAACGCAAATACGTGGATAGGAACTGCAAAATAAAATGTCTGAGAAGTAATTGAGGCCGGCGAAAACTTTCCATCGAGCTGTAAATCAGTTGGAGCAGAGATATATATTTATATGCGTCTCTCGCGCCGCCTATCGAAATATACTCGTGGAAAAAGATGCTCCACGTGTGCCCACGACCGCCACCACCACCAATGCCAGAGAGACTGGAATTTCTTTTGCCTTCGATGTGCGTTCGCCATCTATTTTCGACTACTCGCGTTCACCCGAGATATACATATGTCTGCCATTCACACACTTCAAGAAAAATATCTGTATGTGTGTGTGCATGTGAAAATATATATATTATTCTCGTTAGTGGTGAGACAGTGGAACGATATTTCCGTAACCATTTCGAGTGGGATGCTCGTGGCAATTCTAGAAACCCGGTGAGTGAGGTACACCCCGAGTTTTTCTATTACACCCGTGTGGTGGGGTTGAAGAGGGTTAGGGCGGGCGGGGGGGAGGGGAAGCCGTGAATAATTCGAGCGCAACCGGAGAGACGGTGCAGTGATGGGCCCTTTACCCTACAGCCAAGCCAAACCGTGGTCTCTAGATGCACCAGACGTTGCATCAGTCGTCGAACGAACAGCAACCGAGACTCATTTTTAAGAGTCACTGAGGAGGGACAATTTTTTCATTTTTTTATTTCTTACATTGATTGTAGCAAAGTTGCAGGACTGAGCTGAAATTATAATCGCTGGGTTGATTTGATAGGTGTAAATTAATTTTGAAGGGAAGAAAGACTCGATTTTTAATTACCGAACTTTTCATTTTTTTTTCTGTCTTCAGGCAATTTCGCCTATACAGAGTCGGCCCGGGTTATCCTCCTTTTTATAGAATTTTAAATTGACATTTATTATATTTGCATTCAGCTGTTTGCACGAAAAATGTACTTCGCTTGCCGTAACAAGTAGACGTTCTCAACCGACGAGAAACTAGAAAAGCTCGTTAACATTCAAGGAAAAAAAAAACCGCGACGAGACGTCTCTGTCTTTTTCATTCCTGTCATTTCCTAGTGCTCTCTTTTTCCCTCTCTCTCTCGCTCTCTTATCTATTTATAGTGTAAAAGAGGATTGGCGTCGGCTCTGCATAGCTTACATCAGGGGCTGCATGCGAGGCACGAGCTTAGATTAAAAAAGAGACTTGCGCATACAGTGCGCAGTAACCAATCATTACGAGACATTACGAGAAAAATAGAAAAAAATAAAAATAAATTACCGGCTGATAACACGTTCCTAGAAAAAATTATACAGTAAACCACCTATAAAGCAAACAATGTCCCTCAAATCCGTATAAAAAAAAGATCATGACTCATTCACCCCACTGCAAGACGTCGTTTCCCCCTCCCCCAAAACTGCACAAAACCAATTAGACTCTGGCTAATCCTAAGAAAGGTCCAAAAAGGGGTCTACAATTGTTGTCCAAACTAGGGTAAATGTACCGTTAGTTGCAACTGCACCTATTGTGAACATTTATATTATTTATTCTCCAAATTATTTTTTCCGCATAACAGCACGTTGATTATTCGAAAAAATTTATATAAATTCTCTGAATGACCTACGCGACGTTTTTTTCTACGATTAAATCTTTTGTTTTATTCCTTTGAATGTGATGGCCACAATCGACCCTACACTGAGAAAAAATTGCTAAATCCAATAAAATGTGCGGTTGCGGGCAGCGAAATAAATATTTTGCAAATTGGACTAAATATTTAATTGATCGAAGCAACTGGTGATACAATTTAAAAAATCTTGATTAGCATTGCCGAATATTTTGTCCAATCTGCAAAATATTTATTTCGCCGCCCGCAACCGCACGTTTTGTTGGATTTAGCCATTTTTTTTCTCAGTATATGGTGGCCAAAAATGACCCACCCTATACGTGAGAGATTCCACTGTAGTAGATAACCATACCATAACCATCGTTATTTGTACGCAAAACTAGAGTCAGAGGTTTGAGAACAGAGAGAGGGAGACGTAAGTGCTGCTGACCTTTCCGTACAACGGAGGGTGTATTGATCGATCCTCCGCGACAACAGACACGGTGCTCCGGAGGCTCGTCGCGGCCGTGACTATAGCTATGCACCGCTCCGCATACGACGCGACATTGTCGTAGGGCCGCGCGCTTATCGCTCGTACGTGTGCAACACGTTCGTCCTCCCCGATAACTCCGGGTCTTTGGGTCTCTCGATGAATCGCCGCGGCGGAGTGTGTTGCACAGTACGAACCGCGTTTACGTGAAGCGCGCGGTGGCCGAGAGCCATTCGTGATTGTCGCTCGTAAAATATGTTTACCCCACTGCCACGGGGTCCCCCTGGTGGGCGGGCGGTGTAACCGATCGCGCGTACCGCCGAGCGCATAGGGCAACCTAGAACTTGAGCCTTGGCTGCCGTGTGCCAAGTCTCCGTGTGTATGTTTTTCCGCGGTTCTATGTCTGCACGTCTATGCATACGTAAATAGTCTACGCTTTTTCATCCGCGCATTATTCCTCCTCGCTCGATCCGCGCGCCGGATCCGCCTGATGCACGTATAACGTGACTACGGCGGTTCGGTCAAACAAGAAAGCTTTTGTGTACCCTCGCCGCGCGAACGCCGGGCGAAGATTGACACTAATGATCTCATTCTCCGGAGACTCGGTGTGGAATCTATGAATAGACGGATACGCGCGCGGAAATAGGCGGAGAGGGGAATGAAAGTTCTGATAATAGTCTCTGAGATCGTGGCGATTTCTTGCAGTATATAGATAACGATATATAGAAATGCCGGAATATCGAAGTATCGATCGGGATGAAATTGTCGAATTTGCGAATGCGATCGAATAATCGAATGCTGCCGAAATATCGAATGAGATCGAATAACCGAATGCTATCGAAATATTGAATTATATGGAAGTACCGGACTAACGTATTACCAATTCGCGATAATTAACGTCAAATCTTGTCATAATTAAAAGTGACGCCAGACGCGATGATTAAATACCGTCGGTCTGCAAGGAATTGCTTAACCGGACGGACGGATTCCATAATTACCGTCGCCGCGTGCCAATTGGTGAACCCGTCGCCAATCCGTACCAGCGATAAACGCGTAAAACGATCCGGACGCGAAGCTCGTCGTTGTTTGTGTACAAAACCGGGAATCCGTTTGTCCCTCGGTGCACGCGCTCGAAATCGAGTCGCGGAGATTACGTAGCGATAAATACGCGAGGTAACGCGACACGGAACTCGACGCTTGTCGTCGTCGCCGCGGACCTCAGCTCGAGCGTCTCGGCGCCACGGTGAGGCGTCCGAGGTGAAGAAGTCGCTCGCGCAATTTACAAACGCAACTTTCGCATTTTTTCTATCACGATACAATCTCCCTCGCGTCGCGCATCGTCGCACGGAGGTCAAGAGCGAGAGGGGAAAAAAAGAAGTACAATGTTGCGCGGTTCTCGCAAGAAATATCCGGATCGCTTCCAGCTTCATCCGGTTACCGGCGACTTGGATACCGGAAGCGAAACCGCCTCGAAACGCGCCGCGAGTAATTATAATCCAATCGACCTCGTGTGCACGGTGGGAGGGGTATCAGTATTCGTTCCGGACAAAAATAAGTCACCGGAAAAAAATGATTAATGCTCTGGTGTGATACCCGAATGAAGAGTGCAATACATTTTCCGTGGGAACCATAATTATTGTCCCGATCACCTGGTTCCCGGTCGAATTAACTGTGGAAATTACAGGGTTGGAAAAAAATTACTATGTATGCCGAAAAAAAGAGAAACGAATTGTAACGAAAGAAACTTTTTTCAATTTTTTATTCTAAATTTCGTGAGATAAAAACGATTTTTTTAGAAATAAATTCGCTCGAATTCATAAATTTAATTTTACTATATTTTTTCTGGCGAAACGAAATTACAGGGTTGGAAAAAAATTACTATGTATGCCGAAAAAAAGAGAAACGAATTGTAACGAAAGAATCATTTTTCAATTTTTCATTCTAAATTTTCTGAGATAAAAACGATTTATTTAGAAAATAATTCGCTCGAATTCATGATTATTTATATTTTACTATATTTTTTTCTGGCGAAACGCGCGACACCTGAGGAAATTGGCGACGGTGTCTCGGCTGCGCTCGCGACCGGCGGTTCGCACCAGTGGAAATTTCCACGAGAGGAGGACAACGTACCGATCGATCTCGGCGCTCAGCCCCTATTGTTAGGGGCACGTGACTACTGGCCATGTGCGTTGCGCGCGCTCAGTTCGAGTTTTCTCCTTTCGCAATCTCTCGGTCTCTCTTTTTCTCGTGCGTTCCACGGTCGCTCTCTCCTTTCGTCTCGACGCAGCGACAACTCCGCGGTTCGCGGGCCGCGCGTCGAGACTCTGCTTCGTATCCGCGACGACCACGAGCAGCGTCGCGGTCACCGAGATTCTCATCCCCCTGCGGGCGCCGCACAATTGGCACGAGCGAATCTGCAGTTATCGCGGAGAGAGCGAGAGTAGCCGTGAACTTGCAACAGGATATAACGTCTAGTGTGGAAAATAAATAGATGTGTAATCGGTTTTACTATTGAAGCAGATTGTGCACTTTTTACCAGCCCATTAAATGTATATGATTGAATGCAGTCCATCATTGCAATATTATAAATCAATAAAAAAAATATATATATTGAAAGAGCGATATTGAAAATAATGTAGAAATATGAAAAAAATGTTTTGCTTGAATTTTTTGGATGAAGGGTCGATCATTGCGTGACAATGAGCGATTTGCCTTTAGAGACCACGATAAAATTAGCGAATTAGCGAAGTCCGCGGTTATCGCGTGCAATGAGGAAGAAAAACAGAAGCCGGTCCAGCGTCCTCCCGGGATGCGCGCGAGCCTCGTCGTAGTCTCGGGTCCGCAGCGCCCTTTTGAACTTTGCGAGGGATGCCAGCGAGGCTACAGGGCGAGAATGCGAGAGAGGGACGGAGAGAAAGTGAGAGAGCGTGCGAGAGAGAGAGAGAGGTCGACATCAGGGTTGCAATGCGCGCTCGATCAATACGAGACACTCTGGCTGCTTGGCCAAAGTGGAAGGGAGAGCGAAATGAAAAAAAAAAAAAAAAACGTGTGATGTACCCGACGAGCCGAGCGCCGCGAAGAGGGCGAGAGATGGAGATAAGAAGGGCAGACTTCGTTAGAGCAGAAAAAAAAACGAAATGAATTAAATGCGTCTGATTCACGTGTATATAAAAAATAAATAAAAAATAAATTTTTAGAACGCGACTTTTTGCAAAAAGAAACCTTTAAATCTGCAAAAACTAATTCGATGCTTTAGAAAATCTTAAAACGAAAAAAAAAAATTGAAAAGCACATTATTATTATTTTTATGTTACATAATAACGCTTGAGAATGAGACGTCCACTGCAAATTGACGAAGCGAAAAATCAATGAGGCAGCTGAGCCATCAACGACCGTTTGTAGGAATAAGCAGGAGAGAAAACACGTTTACACCGCCAGACGGCGTATTGAGATGTTCCTGAGGGGTTGGGAAAGAAAGGGAGGGGAGGAGGTGGAGGGGTTAGACGTTTTTTCTCCCACGAGCCGAAATACGCGCACACAGACCGAAATAAAAATGAATGGGCAGAGGGAGAGACCGCGAAGGCGACGCAGAGCGAGGGAGACGGAGAGACAGGGAGACAGCGAGAAAGAGATAGAAACAGAGGGAGACAGAGTGAGAGAGAGAGGCAAAGAGGGGTTCACGCTCTTCGTCGTCGCGGCTCCGTCATTCAAGCACCCCGTTAAAAACGCCATTGACGGTTTCTCTTTTCCTTCCACATCTTCCCTTCCCCTCTATTCCCCCTCGTTCCCCTCCCTGGTTCACCTTGTGAGCAGCCTAAGCAGACGCGGCGGCGCTAGATTTTATATCGAGGGTTCTCCCGCAGCTCTTCATGAAGTTCTCAAGGGTAGAGCCATCCTCGACGGTTCTACTTCAGTTTCACCCGGTCCGACCGAAGAAAAAATGTTTTCCCCGAGCTGAATCAACTCGTCGCTCGCTTTTCACTACGCAGTTTGCATTGCAGTTTTTCCAGCCGCCGAAGCGGTCGATAGATGGCGCTGAAACGCCGATAGAGGGCGACTCACAATATTTTCGACTTTTCGGGCAACGATGACTTATCAACTTCTGATTAATTAAAGATAGCCAACCTTTTTTTTTAGTAATAGTTTTTTTTATTATAAGTACAGTAAATACAAGTGGGCCAATCAGAGAAATATTTTTACGTTAGGAGATCTCGGTCGCCCTGATTGGTCTATTTATTCAGATTTCTTATTGCTTATAATGAATTAACTGAGAATTAACCAACAAAAAGGTAGCTTTAAGCAAAACAATTAAATTGAATTATTGAAAATATAAAAAAGTCATTGTGGATCAACCTGTATACGACGGTTTCCACGGTAGTTCAAAGACGTCTAAAAATGCTGGAAAACCGTCGCGCTGGAAAATTTTAAGAAATCATCTAGACGTTATTCAGAGTCACCTCAATTATTTTTTCACGCGCAAAATCATCGGGTCTTGATGTTTCCCTTTATTATGAACCAACGCGGAATCTCAGCGCGGTGTCTACGACGAAGTTCTGACCTCCCAACCGATTCGAACCGGTTCGGAAAATCGAAACAATGTCTCGGTCGCGCTCGACGCGACGGATAAATACGTGAGTTTCTGCGAGCCACGATAACACACGACACCTCGAATTCTCCTCTTCTTGCGCAATGTGTCGAGTTCGCATAAGTTTTCGGAAAATGGGAGGGAATTGCAGACACTTCTCGATAATATAAAATTCTAAAAAAAAAATATCATGCACTGTTAAAAATCTACGATATCAAACTCTGCTGATGTGGACTTTTTCCTGGTGTTACTTATAGCAGTGTTAATATTAACACTTTTTACGGTGTAAAATTAACACCAGCCGTTTCGTTGAATTTTTCCTGTATTACCGACGAAACACTGTAATACTTTTTGCTTTAAGAGCATGAATGCACGTATAATGTGTGATTTTTAATTATCTCGTGAATAAATTAGTCGCTTTTCTCAGTTTTTATCGAAAAATTGAAGAAAAAAAATGGACTTTTTCATTACAGATTCCACGACCGGGTAATTGATCTGTAATTTTCTTTTCGAAAATCAAAATTCTGACTAATTCATTACCGAGATTCACATTACTGGCGTCTGTATTTCAATTTTCGCTTCGATTCGATTTTTTTAGGCGAAAATCGGGATTTCAGATTCAGTTAACACCGCTCATTATCACCGTGATTGGTGTGGACCTATATGGACACCGATTCTAACTCCGAATTTCTAACAGTGTGCATATAGGCATTCAAGGTCATTCGAAGGTCGTACAATGTCGACAAATGTCAAATTTCGCCGCAGACGAAATTTCTCTAAGAGATAGTCGAAGTGGGGTTTACTCCATTCGCCGCGTCCAGCGTCGTCGTCTGCTCGCTCGAATAGCCCGGTCAAAGCCATTTTGCGCGATCAACTGTCTTCTGCGATGTTTGCCGAAGGGGAAAGAAACAAAGGCCACGGCTTGACCTTCCACCCTGGGCCGCCTCGGCAGCAGACCGGTCGTTATCGGATCAGACGGAAGGCTACTGGGTTAGTTGATCGTGGAAAGGGGTTCTCCGCGTCTCCGGCACGTTCGGTCGACGGTGTCGTTGTCGTGGGTAGCGCGCGCGACCATCGCCAGGGTGAAACGCGCGCGTCGCACGCGCTTACAGCGAGTAGACAACGCGAATGCGTGGGCGAGCCGCTCTTAGCTCGGCCACGAACCGAAATAGAAACCCGAGTCGACTGTACCGACGGGGCCAGCTGGTAGCGCGCGCGCGGTGTTGGGATTCTTCGTTCACGCTCGAAACTCAATGAGCCGACGTTTCGTCACCGTTTGCTCTATGAATTCCCCTCGGGAACGCTGCTCATTCACTGTGAATCTGCTTATGAATGTTTATTCATAAAGCGAATTATCACAGGGGACGTTGAGACGATTCGACGTTAATTTATGGCCCGCGAAATAGGGGACATTTTTCTAAGTTTGGTTTAATTGGAGTTTGAGTTTGGGGTCGGATTGACCCATTTTCCGGGAACAGCAACTTTCGGGAGAATGAGTTTGGGAATTTTGTACACTGAGAAAAATCAGCAGTTGCGGTTACCAATCATTGGTTCGATCTACCAAAATATTGGTTGCAGTTACTACAAAATTGGTAGCTCTGATCAACGATTGGTAATTACAACTATTCATTTTTTTCGATGTAGCGCATTTTGCGTCGAACGATAGAACGCAATTTTTGTTATCTCAGATTTTTCGAATATTTCAGGAATTTTGGGTATCAGGAAGGACGTCAGTCGATGACACAAGAAGAAGCGACGCGAGTTTATTATTGCGTCGCTCCTGCAATCAACCTCACGTACTCGCGTTTCGCGTTGGAGGAAAACAATTTTAACGTTTGATGCGGTTTCAAACCGGTTACGAAACGAGCGACTTCACGCGCAAACACGTATTGACTTGGAAAAAGTTTGTCATAAGTGAGCTCGATCATCCCCTTGATGTACTTTAAGTTAGCCAAAGCCCCCGGGACCCGAAGCTCAATTTAATCTCGAGAGACATGATAATCCTCTTCTCACGTCCGCGCGGGCTTTCAAAACTTTCCTGACCGGCTTGATCCGGTTTGAGCTCGCGAAAATCATAACACAGAAATCGGACCCGAAGGTCAAGCGGCTATCGCCGTTTTGTGTACGTCTGGACCTTGGGGATCGTCTGTCGTGAGTCAGGATTCATTGGGTGGTCTCCTTGAATTACAACGAGCTCCCTATCTTCCCTCAAACGTCTGCGGAGGAAAAAAAATCTGCCTCAATTCCCAGACAGGAACTCACATGGTTAAATAAATAAAATCATTTTTCAAGTGGGTCGTAATAATAAAAACAAAATAAAAATTGGGTTGGGATCAAAATAACGAATAACCAAAAAGCGAATGGCCAAAATAGCGAATTTAAAACTAACGAACGTCCAATTTTAGAAAGATCATAATTAGGTAATTCGCTATTTTAGCCATTCGTTATTTGATCATTCGGTATTTTGACCCCACATTTTATTCAAATGCAGTTAAAATAGCGAATGATCAAGATAGCGAATGAATAAAACAGCAAATTTTGTAATGATGGATTTTAAATTCGTTATTTTGGCCATTCGCTTTTTGGTCATTCGTTATTTTTATCTCCACCCTAAAAATTGATAACTAAATATCGTCTGGAATATTCCGTAAAAATAGGCTGCTTCCAATTTTTATTGTGTTCCTGTAACTCGACCTCCTCTCAAGATATCTATTTCCATCCGCTCGTGGATTTGACCGTCAGATCCTTTGATTATGTTCATCGTTTAACGAGCGCTCGCTTAATGGGTTAAGTCACGATTGAATCGCGAATTCGCCGCAATTCGGTTGATATTTATAGAGCGACCTCCCTCGGGAGTGAAAACGCAGATGTGGATAGTTGTATTAAAGCTGCTAAATTTGTTGCAGGTGCCTTTCTCATCCCCTTCTTTGTGATGCTTATACTGGAAGGAATTCCGCTGTTCCTCATCGAGCTCGGCATGGGACAGAAGATGCGACAGGGCGCCCTCGGAGTGTGGAACACAATTCACCCCTGGCTCGGCGGAATCGGCATTGCTTCCTGCATCGTCACGTTCTTCGTCGCTCTGTACTATAACGTTATCATCACGTGGTGCTTCTTCTACCTCTTCAATTCGCTTCAGGTGAGATGAAAATACATTCAACGTGATGTATTGATTATTATTGATTTTGATTAATTCTATATTGAATAACTCGATAATGACGGATGAAAAAAAACTCCAAGTTACTTCTTTATGTCCCTCCCACATGTTTACTGACCATTATATTTTCTTTCCTTTCCATTTCTTCACAATAGGCCGTCACAGTTAAATTTGGAGTAAGTATACAACGTCTCCAGATTTTTGAGATGATGCAAATTACAAAAAAATAAATCATGATTGGACTTTTTTAATAGATAGTTTTGCGCTTTGTAACCCTTCGAAACCGGCGACCTTGGAAATTACATTGAGATTGAGTTTTTCTTGAATCAAATTGCGCTAACACTTGAACTTTTCTGGCTTCAATTAGTTACATCTGGTCTCCGAGGGTTAAATTAAGCAATAATCGTGTGTCTTTTTGCTAAATCATTTTTCGACCATTCAAACGACAGCCTGCGATTGACGCATTCGCACGATTCGACCTGATCGTCATTAGTTGCAAACCGAGTCATCCAAAAGTGCACCAGCATTTCGAGAGCAATTGTAAAAAAATCACCCTTACATCATACGTCGCGAAAAAAATGTAATTGCACAAAATTCATTCCAACTTCCTCCCAAATTACATTGCAAACATTTTCAGCTACTTTCAGTATTGCCAGAGCCGCCGTGGAACGCTAATCGTAGTCGGATCATTGCCAATCATCAAATCATGAGCGTTCAATGTTTGCAGCTATTTTCTCGTTCTATAGTCTCGTAGTTCCCGGCTAATGTTGAATGTTTGCTGCAAGCTGCACGGAATCGTCGAAAGTGCGACAAATCTCGATTTGTCAAGAACCCAGAGCAGTTGATTAATTTTTTCAAATATTTTTTTAGGAACCACTTCCCTGGGCATCGTGTCCGATGGTGGACGGTAAACCGGTGGACGAGTGCGCGAAGAGTTCGGAAACCGCCTATTTCTGGTATCGCACGACGCTGGACGCGGCGCCGTCGATCGACGACGGCCAGGAGCTCAAGTGGTGGATCGTCCTGTGTCTGCTGCTCAGCTGGATTATCGTCTTCTTCATCGTGATGAAGGGGATACAGTCGTCGGGCAAGGTAAGCACCGACGGGTGTCATCGTCTGATCGATCGCCACGTCCTCGTCATTCTCAGCCCACCGGCTCGGGGGCACTTGACCCACTCACGGAGAGACGCGCTAATGGCTCGACTGCGCGAAACTGCCTCAATCTGACAAATTAAACGTACGTTGTATCGATTCGCAGGTCGTTTACTTCACGTCCATGTTTCCGTATCTGGTGCTCACCATCTTCTTCATAAGAGGGATAACGTTGAGGGGAGCAGGCGCTGGTTTGGCTCACATGTACACGCCGAAGGTCAGTACAAATTCACCGATAAATTGTTCAAGGATATATAACGAATTCATTCGTATAAAAAATTGCTGGCCGTGGAGAAGAGGATCCTTGAATATTTGTTTTTTTTTGCGTAGGTGGAAAAGCTGCTGCAACCAACAGTGTGGCTGGACGCGGCAACCCAAGTCTTCTACAGCTTCGGTCTGGCCTTCGGCTCGCTCATTGCCTTCGGAAGCTACAACACTCCGGACAACAATTGCGTCCGCGACGTTATTCTCGTCAGTTGTTGCAACGCTTTCACGGCGCTGTACGCCAGCGCCGTTGTGTTCGCGATACTCGGATTCAAGGCGATGAGCAACGTTGACAAATGCTTGGCCAGGTAAGAAAATCGATAGACGAAGAGAAAAAAAAAACATATTACACGAGTCACGAACAAAAAAAAGTTTTAATCGAATGCGCATCGTCAAAAGTCTGCGTTTATTCAATTAAAACTTTGTCCGGGTAACAAGATGTCGTGGAAAACGATTTCTACCGAGGCGAAAAGTCATTGCAAACCGCGTAAGACGCGGTGGTACGGAATATCGATTTTTCCGACGAATGACCTTAGCTGCGCCTTTTCCCGTGACCTCGGATTATCCTGTTTGATCGATATAGAGCTTATTTATAAGGATCCGTGGAGAGGATCGGGGTACCAGGAGGCACACGAAAAAGGCATCATAGATTCCATTATTCATGACTAAGTCACGAGCCGTCAATAACACACCGCGCCATCGAATACGCGGATATATCGCTTCCGAATCTATCCGCGCCTCGGCCCGTATAATCTTTGCACTGATTGCGCCCTTCGTATTTCAGCAATCGCGAGCTTCTGATCGATCATAGCATGCTCTCCTACAACGCCACCGAGGAAGAGTTTCACTTCGCCATGGACACTTTCAATGCCACCGATCTCAACTTCACCCTGGGCGAGTGCAGTATTAGCAACGAACTGGACGATGTGCGTTACTCATCAATACTTTTCTTGTTAATTTTTATTAAGAAACGAACAAATACTTTACGCTGTGCGACATTTTTCAAACTTGAGAATACATCGTTGATTTTATGTCTGTTAGGCGGCTGAAGGCACTGGCCTAGCTTTCATAGTCTTCACGCAAGCGATTGTCGAACTACCGGGCGCGCCATTCTGGTCCTGCATATTCTTCCTCATGTTGCTGGCTCTGGGACTTGGATCGCAGATCGGTATCCTCGAGGGAATGTTGTGCGTCATCTTCGATATCGATCTCTTCAAGAGGGTGAAAAAACATTACATCACAGGTGAGAATTTCTCTCGCTGCTCGATGAATTCCGAAGCTGTCGAAGAGATGCAACGATAACTCCAATCGTAATTTCAGGTGTCGTATGCGTCGTGTGCTTCTTCGTTGGTCTCATATTCTGCACGGGAGCCGGAGAATACTGGCTTAAGCTGTTCGACAGCTTAGCCAGTACAATAGGCCTCGTAGTTGTGGCGCTCATGGAAATGATATCTGTTATCTACATCTACGGCCACGAAAAGTTAGTGTAATAATTAAAAGACGAAATGAAATGATTTTTTTAGGAAGCGATAGCAGAATAAAAAATGCTGCTTTGCTTCCAGATTCACGAAGGACATAGAGGATATGACGGGTTACCGACCGGGACGGTATTGGCAGATCACTTGGCGATTCCTGGCACCGATCATCATGGTGTGCATCCTCGTTTCCAGTATGGTCTCCATGATCCTCAAAAAACCGCAGTATTCCGCCTGGAACGCTTCCACGGTGAGTTCCAATTGCGAACAGGTTGACGTTGGAATAACGAAAAAAAATCAATTTGTCCTTGTGCAAATTTCAGGGTAAAACCGTGGACACCGATTATCCAGGTTGGGTGCTCGCGATCGGTATTTGCATAATAATCGCCGGTATTGCGCCGATACCTATAGTCTTCCTCTTGCGAAGATTCCAATGCATCAAGCTCGACGTCGACATACACCAGGGAAGTATTCGGCGTATCGACACCACGGTGTCCACCAAGGAGATGATGGGCGACGTCGATGTAAGTATATTTCGTTCTCGAGCTGTCGATATTCGTATTGCGTTTTTGTTGGTTGATGCGCGTTATTTTGCCAGCGATAATAAACAATTGCCAGGGATGATAAATACAATACCAAAATCAATTTCATTTTAAGTCCATTTCTATCGAGATTCACTCATGAGACAAATGATAGAAAAAATTATTAAAACATCCATTGACTTGCCGAACAAAAAAGACTCCTAATGTGCCACGTATTGTATCTATTGCCCATTTGGTAAAAAATAGCTGTGGTTTATTGTCAAGACCCTAACAAAAATAGCAGCTTTGTATTAAAGCGTTGCGAGAAATTTTATCCGCAGTAACTTTGTCGGCATACTCGAGGCTATTTTTCGAACGATCTCAAAGATACTCGTCAAAGTCGCCGGCATCGACGGTTTTATTTTATCGCGAGTGTATGCGATGCGTAATGCAAACTGCTTCGCGATGAGTCAATCGATGATTTTTCTTCCTTATTGAGTCGCGCGTAATCCTTATCTATTGTATCAGTGTGTAATGTTGCGGTAATATCAGTGTTTACGTCTTGTGGCCACCCGTTTACGTTGCATCCCCGTATATTCCGCCTTGGCTCGCCCTCCCTGCATCGCGATTTTTACCACGAGAATAAATTTCGACGTTCACACGAATATTGTTAATCGAAAATTCTCGATTGGCACTCGCCGGGATAATCGAGTTTTCTTCATTTGTTTTCAATCACTTTTTTCGCAATATAACTATAGCTCTGCACTGTCGAGGCTTGAAGGAAAAAAAAAACTGCTCTCACACGATATACGTAAGAATTAGCCGAATCTGTTTCGAACCGGTTTGAAAACCATTTTTTCCATTATTCCGAAGTGAGCCAATTGAGCTTGTCCGCGGGGTGCTCACATTGAATGTACGATCTGCAGTTGTAGGTAAGCATCCCCCTCTGTCTGTGGTAACGTCGATAAGATTCCTACGTAGCTACCTTACATGTGAGTCCATCGTAGTAAGTTCTTCGGAATGCCAATCTTTAGTTGCTCTTAGTTGTTTGTCGACTTAACTCTCAGCGATAGAAATATATTTCCAAAATGCGATAACGCGCTCGCTGGTGAGAAGATTTCAGGCAGTTGAAGTTTTCGTTTAATTAACACTTGCTTGGAAAACAGTAGATGACATTCTAAAAATGAATCGGAAAATATATGGAAATCTGAAAATGGATCGAATTATAATTTTTCAAGAATAATGTCGTAGAAATATTTTCACCGCAGCAGGAGATGAAGAAATTTGTCGTTAACGTGCATGAGAAAATTTAGTACAAGGGGCTCTTAATAAAATGTTCATTGAATCTCTGATAGAGCCTCACAGTGAGAAGAGATCTAGAAAATTGTTGTGCAAGTGTTAGAACCTTGAAAAAAAAAATAGGGGAAAGGCACGTCAGCCACCCTTCAACCGTGACCCTAACCGTGCAGTTGCAAGGCTTTTGCGCGATCTAGATTGTCCGTAGAAAACGAGTCCGTGCCGATGTAGCGAGATTCTTTAGAATCGCGACTTTAGCAACGACCGCAGAAAGCCCATATAGATTTTCGATGACTGGCGGGCGCGAAGCTTGCACTATACTTCCTCTGGCGAGCAGCCAACTACTCTCGTTGACTATAATTGCCTAGAGGGCCGTTCAATCGTTAACGCGGGAGTTTCATGCCTGACCCACGTAAATCTTTCAGATGGACGAGTATCACGATCGTCTCGAAGATTTTCCGGAGGAGGACGAGGGCGCCAACAGCGACGACGACAACAATTGCGGGGTGATGGAGTTCTGAATAATCGGCGAGCTCGAGCTTCCCGAGTACATTTCGTTGCCCTCGAAACGCCGTGTGGCAATGACCCGTCAATTTTTTTTTTACCGACGGATGAGTGAGAAGAAACACTGGGAGAATTTGTCGCAAGCACGTTTTATTGTTTCGCGCGACAAAACGATTTTCTAAACGCGAGACGATAGAGAGGGTGGAAGGGAGAAAGAAAAGGAGAAAGAGAGAGTTTAATTTCACGGGACGAACGAAAACACACACACGAAATTCAAGGAATTAAACTGCCATTCGTACGAAAAGTGGCACTCGGAGAATAAATGTAAAACTGGGCAATAGAATTTATAGTATTATTACGAATATCGCGCGTCTACGCTACGGTTTCTCTTCGTTTGTCGTTGATTTTTTAAAGATTCGTTGGGTGCAGCGACATAGTCGAACGATTTTTTTAATAGAATTAACGCGCGAGCTAGCACGAGTCTAGCTGGTTTATCGAGTCTAATCGAGTTATCATTATTTTTATTACTATCATTTAGGCTCAATTGCGGTAACGAAAACATTAGCGCTGTGCGACCGATGCGTTTTTTCTGCGATTTAGCGAAAAATCCGGCGGTACAAATTTCTCAAACACGGAAGATAAGGTTTAAAACAAAGATGTATCTATACTTGTATTATTTTGCGATCCAAATATCTTTCGGGACACACTGGGTATAAACTACAAGTTGTTGTTTGGCTGGTCCACCTATTTTAAAATAGTTGAATGATACTGATTATACTTATCTTGCGCTAGGGTGATCAACGAGGCACGAATTACGGAGTGGCTTTAATTTATTGAATTCGGAGCTTTCGTTGTAGTCGTAGAACTTCCTCTTATTATTAGTATGTCGAACGTATCGCGTCGACATCCGAGAGTACAAAGATCGATCAAATCTGGGATTAGAAAGTATTGTTAACGTTTTTTTAAGATCATATTGTAGAAATATTCATATTTCTCGTGTCTCTAAAGCAATTTGCGCGAAAATTGTACTGTATTCCGAATTCTTTTAAAACATCAAAGGCGTGCAATTTTCTTTAACATTTCTTCTAATCTTTGATCACATATTTGAGTGGAAAAAGCGAATGCAGAAAAAATCTCTGTCTTACTGTAACTTGAATCACAAGAAAATTGTGGTGAACAAACGTTCGAACAATTTTGCCAAATAATTCAACTTGAACGGCAATCTCTTCTGAATCCTGTTGAAATTAACAAACCAAACGATTACAATTAGTCGATTTTATATCGTCTATGTTCCCTTTGTAGCGATATATCTGGGGTAATAATGAATGAATTGCAGCTAAATATGCACAGCTTCTATCATCATGATGCCAAGAATACAATTTTCGTGCTAGCGGCTCAACAGATATGAGGATTCGTAAGGTTTTTCCTAAACGCGACGAAAAAAATCGTGTAAGCTCTTCCGATTTTATTTCTCACTGGATCGCGTGGGTATCGTTATCTGATAATTCAGGAGTAAACGCTATGCTCAGATCGATAGCGCTATCTGCCCCCGAAGCAATTATTCGGATAAATAGCGCGGGCGGGCTTTATAGTTTCTATGTAAAAAAAAAAAAAAACGCGTGTACGTTAAACGTTGCGTCGCACTGTAACTATACCTGCACATTGTAATAACAATTTACTTAATTCCTCATATATACATATGTGTGTGTGTATATATATTATATATGTATATTTTATCATGTATTACGACAAACCCGCGATTCGTTTGTCCGCGTTGGTCATCCTACAATAGCTGTACCTATGTACATATTTTTAAGAATAAGTATCGCTAATAAGGTCGACAGATTATTATATAATATATATTTAACCAGTGAGCGAGGAGATAAAGTTAATTATTCACCGGCGCCCCGCGGTGCGTTCCGCGGTGTCGTCGGTGCGCGCGATGGAGTAAAATGAAGAAAAAAAAAACGAAGAAACAAAAAAATGTATTCTTAAGTATTGTAAAAAATACGAGAACGAAACAAAGAAAAAAAAACAACAAAGAAAAACCATCAATAATGAATTTCGAGCGATATTTGCCACGTTGTTACGTCAAGATTTGTCGGGAGCAAGAGCGACATTGTAAATATGAATTGGGTTAAATTGGCGAAAGCGTTTTTTTTTCCAAATTACTTGCCATCTACCGATCGAATCCCAAACGATTGCATGGCTAATTTATTTTTATCCATTTTTCCTTGTCATTATTATTATTACTATCGTGATTCTTTGAACAAGATAAAAAGTGATACCGTCGCTGCGGAGATCTCCCTTTATCATACTCATATGTTTACCTTGCTCCCAAAAACTACTAAGCATGCCAGTGAAACACTCAAATATCAAGGTAGCTGCTGCGCGTTCGACACCGATGAACTAGGCGTCAATATTGCCGATAATTTGCTCAAAATTTGGAGCATAAACTGGCGGTACTAAAGGACATTATGCTTTTATGCAAATTGTCCTTCGCTATTGTCAGATGATGCACGAAACTTTGCACAAATCATTGTAAAAATCAAGGGCTATAAAACGTTTAATTAAAATAGCTGGCCAAAATACAGCGTTCGGATGACACGAGCGTTTAAGCGCAGCATCTGCCTTGAGACACCTACACAGAGGACACGGACAGCGCGGGAGGCTTGAGTTTCCAGGTTCCTACCACTTCCAGAGAGGCTGTCTGCTACATGTGATTCTGATCGAAGACCCCGACGAAGGATGGCTTGAAAGTGCAAATCGTCGGATAAAGAAAAAGTCGTCCGCGCGAAGAAGTGATAAATATTCGAGGATTTTCCGAGCCGGCTGTCGGAGATACTAAGCAATAGAGACGTTGAAATATATATCGTTTACTCGGTTTTGATTTCTCGATTTTTGTACCGTTGATGAGAGCGTTTTCCGAAAATTTCGTCGCCACACACGATTTCGAATACGTTCGACTCCTCCAACCCCGATCTCGACGACGATAGCAGAGAGAAGTAGCCTGAGTGAAACCTTGTTCTCGACGACGCCGAGGAAAGATTAAATTGGAGCTAATAAAAAAAAACTCGACGTACTTAAAATTTAAATGCCCGATAGTATTTTGTTACGGCGCGAATGCCTGGAACTTCACGTAATCAAATGGTCGCGAGATTTTCGAGCATTGTCGTCGTAAAAAAAAAACCGTAGCCATATTGAAACTTAGTTCGGTATAACAGAGCATATTATTGTATACAAGACTTCAAGATATTTAAATAAAAGCTTATTTAATGCCGAGTACTCAAGCACTGATGACTGATCATTTATTTTTATTATTCATATTATTATTATTTTACCATCGTTTCTAGCTGACCGTAAGTATGACGCTCTCTTCTCTATACTATACTATTGAATCTGGGAATTTTTTTTTTTTGGTGCAGCGTCGGCGAAATTTCTCGGTCGACCGATATATTTTCTGTCGATGGCGAGCGATACGGTATCGATCACACGGAAGAGCGTGCGTTACACACGTCGAGGTGCGTTATCACACGGGAAGTCGGTTGTTAAAAAAAATCGAACGCCGAGGATTCCCGAGCACAACGCGACTGTATGCACAGAGTACACGTCGAACGAGTAGAGATATTTATCTGATGCCCGCCCCATCGCTCGTACTCGACCTACCCTGGCGCAGCGAAATTGTATCGACGACTCGGAGTCAAACGGGTGCGAGTGTCGCACTTTTTGCCGCGTGGCTTTTCCGTCGTCGCGCGCGTTGCGAACCTCCAGCGACGTGCATACAAACGATGTTTAGGTGACAAACAATAAATACTATACTCATTTCAAATATGCTGTTGGCTTGGAAATAAATATTGAAATAAAGGCAATTTTCCTTACGCGTAATGTAACAAATGCTAAAAAAAATCGTAGATCTTACTATGCGACATTGTAATAATTGCATAAAAATCCAAACAGGTGCTACATTTCACTACAAATTCTGGCACTATAATCGCTGCACCCTGAGGCCCTCGTTTTCGCCGTGCATGCGGCTTTTGCACTTGTAGCGTCGATCGCGTCGCTGCGCCATGCAAACGCTCGCATGGCGATCGCCTCGCGCCGGGTTCCGCGCATCGCGCGCGCCTAAGGAAACCCGAAGTGATATCTCGCGGCGCGCGCGCGTCTATTGGTATCACACGCGCGATAACGCGCGACGAGCCCGCCTGACTAGGCGACCTGCAGTCGCGCTTAGATCATTGGCGACGGCCGATCTCCCGCCGTCGCTTCTCGCGTTTAGTTTTTACCGATACAGACACGAGTTCGCATCGATCGACGCCGATCGATCGGTTCGCGCGCCGTTTTCGAGTGACTGCATCTCGCAACTGAGTGAAGGAAAAAAATAAACGGAGCTCGAATGGTAATTATCGAATGATCGAAATCAACTTTTTTTAAATTTTCATTTGGTTACTGCGAGTTTGGATTTTTAAAATCGTTGACTCGGCGAAGGTCCGCGAGTCCTCATCGCAAAAAATTCGATGCTTTTTGAATGCAAAAATATTTTTTCGTAGAGACTTATTGACGCGATCTTCGTGATTAATTCTAATGTTATTCAGATAAAAATAGATGCTTCGTAACTATTTTATTGATCATTTTTATTCATAGAATCGTTAAAAAAAAAGTTTGAATGGCTATTGATGCCGGATCCACGCGATCGATTCTCCTATTCGCTTATTCAAATTTCGTAACACATAAATTCACATTATACATTTGCGCGCTTCAGAACCTTTGCATTTTTCTATCTCGGTCGAGTGGAAGAATTTCATAGAAATCTTTACTTAATCGACAAATTAAAGAAATGTCTTTTTAATTATAAATATTTAATTCTTATCGATGCAATATTTATTATTATTATCGCGGGAATTCGCGTTTTCTTTTTTGCCGACAAAAAGGCGAAATTTGAAATAAAAATTGCTCCCATGGTAATTGGGCATAATTATGTGTACCGAGAGTCCTACATATCGCGCGATTACGCGGCCCTCGTCACTTAAACGTCGAAGCAGGTGGTGTGCATCGTATGCACCGCGCGGGCGCGTCCCGCGCTGCTTATGTTGCGCCGGCGTGCGTTAATTATTACTAAAGAAGCATGACACGGTTTTCGATATCGAAAGGTTTCGAGAGTGAGAAAACACGAGCTGACGGGGTTGCGGCACGACGGCGACGCCGCTTCGCCTCGCCACTAACTGCGTCGCCATGAATTGACAGTATACAAAATTTGACATGCGAGTTATTGCTTTATTTTATTTTTTTGTTTTACCGCAAATGCAGAGAATCGCGAGTTTCGAGGCGAGAGGAGTGAGTTTTGTGGCCTTTTTTTATTCGCACTTTCGAAGCATCCGAGCACCTACTCTTTGGTCTTTTATTCGTTGTAGAAACATCGACTTTTATTAATTCTCAATTAGTAACTGAACGAAAGATATATTTGTTTCTTAAAATAATTTTCAACGAGAACTCAGATTGCTTTCGCGAAATAGCGAGAATCGGGGTTTCCCTCCGAATAAATAATATATTGGAGCAATACAGAAATCAAACAATACAGACAACTAAAAGACGAGGCAAAACTTACAAAAATCTTGAAAACGCGTCGCGGATGTACCAGGAGTCGCGTAAATTGTACGTAGGTGTAAAAACGCCTACGGCGTGAAACAGGCGTCCGCAGTTTCTCGCTCTGATGATTTCCCCTTCAGATGATCAAGCTCAAATCATGGTTGCGCGATTTACACAGGCGAGAATGCGTTTGTCAGTGAGAAAAAGAGAGAGAGAAAAAAATGCTATGCGTCGATCCCGCGGAAGAAACGAGACGACGACTATAGAGCGGTTTGGACGATTTTTCCAGCGACTCGACATGTATATGTCATCGATTCTTCGTCGCGCTCGCTTGCAACGGGGTTAAAATGGGTCCAAGGTGATAGGTAGGTGCGTTATGTACATCGCACTTTATGACACGTCCACGTAGGTCAAATTAATTCACGGTTACCGCCGAGCCCGCGGCAGACAGATAGCGGCGAAAGGACTGTGAATAAAAAATGAAGCAATTCGCGAAACCGCAATTTGCCACTGAACGTAATTCACCGACGATTAATTCGATAACTCTGAAATAACGACAAAATAGATTTTGTGAGATCGTAATTTTTTTTAAGAAAAATTGATATCACTGAAACTAAAAAAATTACGATAAATGAATTGACTTGGCGACTTGTCACCGTGTTGGAAGTTCGTATTAGATTCGATTCTCGAGTGGGGAAACAGTCGACTCACGTTATTCTAGTCGACGCAGTGAGATAACAGTTATAGGAAACTCTTGATCCTTGGATTAGGTGCGACCGCGACGATAGCACGAATTTTGTCGTCAGTCTCATCGGCGAGCACGTGCGCTCGATTTTATTGCAGGCCTCGACGAGTTATTCTTCCGCGAAAAGATAAATTCTACTTCATTTTTCAGGGATATCCTTGAGAGTCCGAAAAAATCCAAATGGCGTCGGGTCCGGGACGATCATGTCTGAAGTCGTCACTCGCGATCGCTCCATTTCCGTCGGGCAATCGTTGCGACAGGTGCTAAAAATTCGTCGATAAAGCGAGCGGCGGTATCGTTGACATCCAGAAAAATAAAAAGAGGGACGTCGAAAAGAAACAAATTGGGAACCCCACATTTTTTATCGATGAATTCGACGATGGGTCGAATGGCAACGGCAACGAGAACGATACTCGGCGATAACGATCGGATCTACGACAAGAGCGACGCAATCGTCGATCGAGGGTCGAACGGGATGAGCGGCGACTCGAGCGTCGTCAACGAGGACGCGGCGCAGACGCGAATACGCGATGAGGAAAATTCGAAACATCGCACCGGGGACGCGGGCGAGTTTTTCGTCAATTATCGCGGCAGGACGTACGAAATCAGCGACTTCTTCAAAAAGCATCCGGGCGGCCGGCAGACGCTGAATTCGTACAAGGGTCTCCCGCTCGACAAAGTGCTGAACGAGGTGCCGCACTCGGTCGCGGCTTTTCACATGTTCGAGGAATTCCTCGTCGACAATCGACGCGAATACGACGATATTGAGGCAAGTAACAATATATATTTAATCAAGGGGGAATATCTAAAAATGTCGCAAATGCTATAAAAAGAACTGCCTTTGCGATACCCAATTCGTCAAAAGCATCCGAAACAAAAAATTCAATTCAATTTTCGGACCCCGCCAGGAGTAAATTCCCCCTTAAATACTATAACTCTGGATTTTTTTACTGAATTGTCATTTTCTATCAAATATATAAAAACTGCCAATTCAAAGAATAAAACTGATAAATCCAAGCAGTCCATGTTCACGACTTTTGCCCTATGCCAAATAATACAAATTTCATATTTATTTATTTATTTCTTTATCGATTTTGTGCGTAATTAATTAGGCGGCAAATTAACAATTTTATGCCGCTCGTTATGCGTAAATTGTCCAATATGATAATTCGGATTCCGTCACCGATAGCATCGTTACGCGTTATCTGAGGAAAATCCGCGAGACAACAGTGACTCACGGAGATAGCGTCTCAACGATAGTGATCATTCGGTCGTGGATCGGGACGCGTATTGGCTTCGCTGACGCCACTTATATTATTCATCTCTGACATTTCCACGAAAGTCGAAGACGCGATCGCTTCGTTTTTACGGCAAAATAGATCATTTTTTTAACGAGACGTCGGACTTGCGCCAATGGCACCAAAGATAAGATTTACTTCACATTAATACCGACCATAATCGTCGATAAATCTTGAAAGATTAAATATTGAGATTTATTAGTGTTACTATCGTCTTGTTTAAATTTGATTACGTTTTCACAGAATTTAGTCGATTGGAGCGCACCCTTACTGGGTCAAGTGGGCAGTCTGGCCGATCGCTACTGGGAATGGGTGAACCTTCCGGTGAATCGTTCGATACGACTGTTCAAATCGAATTTCTTGGAGTACCTGACAATAACACCGTGGTACCTCGTTCCCATAGTCTGGATACCGATATCCATGTACTTTCTGTACTCGGGATACGTGCAAAATTACTCCAAAAATAGTTGTAAGCAAGATCAAAATATAGTAGATTAAACAACTTAAAAAAAAATCTTGTTACAATACTTTTATGACACACTGAGCGTGAAGCGTGAATTCGCGCACGCGTAATGTAACATTTTTGTCGGAACTCGTGCGAAAAACTTCTCAACAATTACAGCAAATTTCACACTCGTTTCGAGAAACAAAACATGTTGTGAGCGTACAATAATGCAATGCTTAAATTTTCTATTTTTTTTTTTGCCACTCAAATTAGTCGCAACGATATTTAAGATCATTTTTTTTTTTCGCAGTTTGTTCCGTACCTGAAATCATCGTGGCCGTATCGGCGGGTCTGTTGCTGTGGACTCTGATGGAGTACGTATTGCATCGAAACCTCTTTCACCTAAAGCCACCGGCGGAGTCCAAGACACTTATCACTCTGCACTTTCTTATGCACGGCTTGCATCATAAGGTAAACACTTATAGGCGTCGAGAATAGACCAAAGATCAATAGACGCGTGGAACAAAACGATTTGTTTAATGGAAGAAAAAAAAATATAACTCGCAGGCCCCGTTCGACGACCAGCGATTGCTGTTTCCGCCTATGGCGGCTATTATCATTGCGACGATCTTTTATAAAATCTACAAGGCAGTATTACCGGATGTGATGATCGACTTTGTTGCAGCTGGCACCATGACAGGTATGAGAGAAACAAAAATACAATTAGTCGTGCGGTTTTATCGTTGCACAACTATAATTGTCTTTGTCGAATTGCAGGATACTTGTGTTATGATTTAATCCATTATTATTTGCACCATGGAAGTCCGCGGGCCGAGTCTTATCTCTATGTGATGAAGCGTTATCACAATCATCATCATTTCTCACACCACGACGAAGGTATTTGAAAAATATTATAATTCAAGAAAAATGAAGCGTAA
The DNA here is from genome assembly GCA_964034905.1 of Itoplectis maculator. Taxonomy (NCBI): domain Eukaryota; kingdom Metazoa; phylum Arthropoda; class Insecta; order Hymenoptera; family Ichneumonidae; genus Itoplectis; species Itoplectis maculator. Next base: position 9,565,074 of record OZ035858.1, on the reverse strand, counting down.
AAAAAATAAATGAATTAATCGTCTACTTCGCTCGTAGGTTTTGGGATTAGCAGCAGATTATGGGATTTCGTGTTCGGATCTATGATAAGTTTGAAGAAACTGAGGAAGGCCATAATCTGGTGAATCGAGAAGTTTGTATAATAACTTACGTCGTGTTTTTTTTATTAATGTTTTCCAACGAACAATGCGAATCACATTACAATTTCAAGATTTTTAACAAATAAATATATTGCATATTTTTGTAATAAACAGAAAAAAAGAATTCGTATTCGAGTCAATTCCACGAGTTTTGCAAATGCCCCATAATTGGTAATTATATTATATATTTCCGTCTCCTGGTCCCGTCTGCTCTCAGCAGAGATACTAAGAGACCGAGCCGCGAAGTCTCGAGTGGCCTCCGCACTCCCGGAGACTCGATGCCCGTTGATCCTTCTCGTCGAGATTAACACTTTAAGTACGTAAAACAGGAACGAGAGATTCATCCTCAGGTAACGAAATTGTCATGAGCTTTATGCCAGTCTCGCGAAGGCTTCTGAACATTTTCGCTATTATTCCTCGATTACTCGGACGCCGCTACTCGGCATCGAAACCGCTATTAAATAACGTAAACAGAGGCTATTGTTTAATATAATATGTACACGAATTTGTACTGGTGATTTCGTTGTGGTATCAATCATCTAGAGGGCAGAATGATTTAAGTACTTTTTTCTCTTACATCCTAGTTTCTTAAATCCTTAAACGTTAACTAGTTTATAACAAAATTAGATCTCGATATCCTCGACCCTTTGAAATCCGGATTTGGGGTCGCGACTGCATTTACTCTTAAACTTGCTTATCAATTGAACAAATTCGTACTTTCATGCACGAATAACACGTTTCAACTGCAAACTCTAATGTAAAATTATTACTCTGAAAAATGATGATCTACGTTAGTCTCACTGTAATTCAAACTTGGGGTATTCAATTGCCTTGGTAGGTCGTAAAATACTCGCTGGAAAAGCTTTCGTTAAGGGAACGGTATACCAATTTCTTTTTTGCCTAAAACAGGTGTACCTTTACCTTAACATTGGTTCAACCCTTCAGTCCATGATTCATCGCCTGCCAAGGAGCCTGAATGATTTCATCCGCAGTGTGACATTGTCAATTCCTCGCTATTTTTATCGTAATCAGATTACAGATTAGCTGCAGGCCTCTGGTTCTTTCAATCCCAAGCGTCGGCGCTTGTCGGTAGGAGCGTAAAAATTCGATATCAAACAAAACTGTCTCCATACTATAGACAACGAGTCAAAGGGTTGATCAGAGCAAAAAAATGCTGCTTGGAACAGCTGCGCGGCACAACTTAACTATCATTAATCGAGCGTTACACAGAACTAATAATGCATTAAAAACGATCACATAACAAAGAAATGCAGCGTTATCTCCATATCGCCACTATTCACCGTTGCATGTGAACAAAGTAGCAACACCATCAGGTGGCCTCAGCCTTGATGGTCTTGCGCCCCATGCTCAGTTGTGGAAACGTACTCTTGTTCTGAGGCGGATTCAGCTTGGACGAGAGATAGACAAAGGCGTCGTAGAGGCTCGGCCTGTCCATGGCGTTGACCTCAAAGTGCTTGAGCTTCTCCCTGGTGCACCAGTTGGCCGCTCGACTAGCAGTGTTCTCCAGACACTGGGGCTCCGTTTCGCTCTTTGTTCTGTTACCAACTACGATCACAGTTATCTCCTTCTTATCCTTGTTCTTGTCGATGTCCTTTTTCAGCGGAAACAGCAGATCCAGGGACTCTGGTTTGGCAGTATCGTAGACGAGAACGTAGCCATCCGCAAAGCCAAGGTAGTGACGCGCCAATTGCTGATTATTTGTATTATTGTGTAATGGCTCCAGTCCAGCAGTGTCATAGAATCTAACTTTTTCCTTGGTTCCTCTGTCGGTCTCGATATTCGCTACATAAATGTCCTCTATCGTAGGATGAATTTCCTGAAGATGCGGGGAAAAAAAATTCGCTTTTCAAAAAAACGTTGGAAATTTGAAAAATTGAAATTTCGTGTAAACATAACCTAAAAACTCACACTCTTCGCGGTGACGTTTCCATATATGAGCTGCTCGAGTAGAGCGGTTTTTCCGACGCCCTTCATTCCGCACACTACGACTTTAGTGGTTTTACCCATATTCGGCGGTTTTTTTGCGCGGAGACCATTTAGAAAGCGAACTATCGAATAAACGCACGAGTCTCGTCGATATCTGACAGGCACATTTTGCTGTCACGCTCCACGCGATCGCACGCACGATAACACGAGTCGCACACGACGACGACGGCCACGACGACGACGAGTGGCACAGCTGGTGGTGTTTTTTCTCAGGCCGTTTGTTGCCTCATCACGTGGACTCATTGACAGGTGGGGCTTCGGATTATTTCCGGTTTCCTTGAAAATAACCGACGGTGTCTTCGCTTGTCTACCCTGAGACTTGTTGTTCGTAGCGGATAGTAGCCGTACGCGATGACGGGAAAAACGGAGCACGAGGATGCGGGAGACCGGGCAGAGGATAAGAAAATGGATAAATATTCAATTCTGCTGCCGACGTACAATGAGGTGGAAAATTTGCCGATCATTACGTGGCTAATCGTCAAGTACATGGAAGAGAGGTTAGTGGTACCCATAACCTCAAAATCCGCGAGTCATGTCTATTTGATTATGTCATTAATTCTACGTATGGGTATATTTTTCATCTCTGGTAAGCAGCTTCGATACTATATTTTTTATTTCATTTTATTTTTTTTAATAGATTTTGAGCGTCACAATTATATCGGATATTTTTTATAATTTTTTTGCCTATTTGTTTTTTGGAAAGTATGACAATTGAAAATAATGATGAAATAATGATAACTAAATTTCTTTTTATCAGTGGATTGCCATTCGAGATAATAGTAATCGACGATGGTTCTCCGGATGGCACTCTGGATGTGGCAAAACGACTGCAGAAACTCTACGGGGAGGATAAAATTTTGCTGAGACCCAGAGAGCAAAAGTTGGGTCTCGGCACTGCTTATATTCATGGAATGAAGCACGCAACTGGAAACTACATTATCATAATGGATGCTGACCTTTCTCACCATGTATGTTGTAACATTTTTTGCATCAAGTCTTGTGGATTTTCTAGAAATAATATCTACTTTCTATTTCCCATTTTACAGCCAAAATTCATTCCAAAAATGATTGAGCTGCAAAAGAAATTGTCTTTGGATATTGTGAGTGGAACAAGGTACGAAGGAGATGGTGGCGTCTATGGCTGGAATTTCAGGAGGAAGCTGATCAGCAGGGGAGCCAATTATTTGACTCAGTTGCTTCTCAGACCAGGAGCCAGCGACGTTACAGGAAGCTTCAGGTATAAGCTTCAATTGACAGGCTATTTGCAAGTCCTTGAATGGCAATTATTAATTCGGACCAAATATAAACTAAAAGGAAAAATGGAATGTTAGACGATTACTTCCTTCTGAATTCCAGACTCTACAAGAAGGACGTCCTGGAAAAGCTCATCCAATCGTGCACTTCGAAGGGCTACGTCTTCCAAATGGAAATGATCGTCCGAGCGCGGCAGTTGAATTATAAAATCGGCGAAGTGCCGATATCGTTCGTCGATCGTGTCTACGGCACATCGAAACTCGGTACTAGGGAAGTCTTGCGATTCGGCAAAGGACTCTTATACCTTTTCGCCACGACATAGTCGCGATATTCGCTGCCAATGTTGTCACATTCCTTTGTATACTATAATATATGCCGGCTTAAATACAATCATAGAATTTAATGAATTATAAAAATTTACGCCGTTTTTTATTCATGTATTGCTTTACGCATTCGTCCACAACACTCTTAAATCCTTATTTGCAATCAAATAAGTATCCTAAAATTGTAATCAGACTTGATTAAGAAGAAAATGCAATACACATTGATTAGAAGCATACAAATTTTGATTTTTAAGAACAAAATAATCTTCACAACACACAGTGCAATATCATAAAAGTATCATTCTTCAATCGGTTGGCCTTCGTTCACTTCGTACTGTGCAATTTGCGCCCTCATGCAAATAAAGTGCACCGCATACACACGCGAAGCTGCATTAGCCGGAAGCGGCTAATTGAGCAGGGGGTCCCGGAGGCAAGACACGTGCGTGCGCGTCCACGTGGTCATGAATGTTGAATATAGGACAAGTAACGATTCGGCGCTGAACGTCCCGACCACCTACGCCGCACCCTCTGACGTCACGCAGCCTCCGTTTATTGATCCATTACGAAATTTCCCGTCTATGTTTTGACAGTGACATATAAGAAGACGTCGTTACCGCCGTATCCGAATGTGGCAAATGTCAGGCTCTCGCGCGGGTTGCAGCTTGGAACGAAAAACTATCCCCGGCTGTCCAGGCTGGATTCATCGCCAGCAATATTTAATAATTGTACGAGGGACTCGTTCCAAGAAAGCACGAGCGGCTGGGGGTGGATTCCGCTCGCGCCTTCCCACCCCTGAACACTGCAGTAGCGTAATAAAATCAGGCCTTTGGATTGCTCGAACGAATCAATCAAATTTCTCAGTTTTTATCGTCTAACAATTATTCTAATCCATTGTTATTGCCGTATAAAACAAATATGATTTTTTTTTGTTATTTGGTAAAATAGAAAAATAAAAAATTATGGTTGCATAGTGTTGCAATATTTTTGCTGATAGAATTGTAGGCGAAACTACCCCTCCTCGTGGCAGACGCGACAGTATCGTGATAAGGCCACCCCTGCTGCTCGCTCGCCGCAGAAATAATAAACGCACCCCTCCGACGGATTGCAAAGCTGCGTACTCAGCGCGAGCTGGCGATGGAGCTCGCTCTGTCAGTTTAGTCGCAAGCTTCGTCGCATTCAGACGTCGAGTATACGAGTTGGAGGGGGTGGTCGGCTGCCCGTGGGCCGGGGGTCGAAACGTGTCGTCGTCTTCGTCGAACCCCTCGGGATTTCGAGCTTTTGAGATGGCTGTGCCTTTTAGAACCGATACTTCGCCGCTTCGTTTTATATTTCGCCGCACTCGCGATAGATCGTAATTTCCAACCTCGCCTCGATCTCGACCGACGGACGGAGAAAAATTAATCGCTATGCCGAGACAAATTGGATTCAGCGTTGTGTACGCGTCGAGTGAGTTTTTCATTTAATCCTCGAAATAATTATTTTTATCCTTCGTAGTGCAAAAAAAAATTTTCGTCTTTCAGACTGTGAAGTTGAATATTTGTCCAATAATTTAAACGTCATGTTTGGGGGTTTCGTGAGAATCGCGTTTGAAGGATATTTCGCAGGATATGCAGAAATGTGTGCGCAAAATATATAGATGAGAGGACCATTGATTTTCCGAGCATGCGGAGGAAATTTCTTCGATTAGTTCGGTACTTCGTTTATTTGAGGGTTGTGGACATTTATTTGAGTTTTTCTTTTTCAATTAAGATTCCGTATTGTCTTCGGTAGCCACGTGCTCTGTCTGCGACGAATAATTAAGAGGCTTTCGTGGGTAAAGCCTTGGAAATTGTAGTCTAGAAATGTTACTACATATTTTTGTGTTATATTACATTTACTATATGGAAACGAAATTTTAATAAATTACTTATATTTTTTAAATTACGCTTAACTAAATTTATTTTAGCGACAAATATATTTATTTCAGCAATCTTAATTTATTAATATCTTTCTTTTTTATTAACTAACATATTTTCTTTCTTTATTACAGGCGATGAGGAGAGGCACTCGTCGTTAGAACTAAACGTCCACGGGCCGACCGTCCGGGGTTGGCAGAGCGCTAGAAGATGCGGGTATCCTCAGGAGCTCGTTCTAAGTCTCCACGGACCGACAAAGCTCACCAGGATACAAGTCCTCGCGCATCAATATCTTATACGTGAGATCATCGCATCGTCTTTTTTGATATATGCATCTTATCGTTTTTTTCAAAAACTTGCTCGAAATTAAATTTTTTTTTAATGATAACTTTAGGCACTATAATTCAGTATAATAATTTTTCAAGACAAAATCGTTTAATAGCTGCCCCATGGCTTAAGTAGCAATTTCACCTACAAAGCGAGCAAAATTTGATTTTCGATGCCCCGAGGGTCTAGGGCCTAGACTTGCACCCCCTCAGTTATCCGTAGTCTCCGCGTTCATAGTGTACGTCGTATTTATCATTCTGTAATCCCATTTCACCGTCTCCGTCCTGAATCGCGGGGTTTGTCCCAAGCTCCAATGAAACCATTCACCAGTCACCGCTCACAGCGATATCCGACGTTTCCATTTCAGCGGAGAAACTCGAGATCTGGACGACGCGCGAGGAGAACGCTTCCGCCTCGACGGATTTCACCTACTTAGGCTACATAACGCTGTCCGACAATGCCTCGACTTTGTACAAGAGTCGCGAGCTCAAGAGCGTCGCGCTTCCGGAAACGGAAGCTCTGTCGCTCAAACTTCGACTCCACAAACCGCACAACAACGCACACAACGTTCACGGACAGGTACGCAGATTTATTTCTAAGCTTTCGATAATGTTCCTTTAAATCTGCAGCAATCCACACTAGATATTTTTAGTTCTAGACCTTGAGGAACCTTTACATCATTACTTTAAAAAATTGTGATTTTTGGGACATGTTAGATTTGTGAGATTTTTAATTATTATTTAGTGCGAAGAAAACTTTGTGAAATAAAAATAAAAATACTATGCAGTTACTACAGATTTTTATTTATTTTTTGTATTTTTTGTAAATACACAGATGGGTATTTCTTCATTTTTTTATTGTAATAGGTTGGTCTCATAGCTGTGAATATACTTGGCGATCCGTACGGCCAAGAGCTGGGCGGACAGGGTGATGCCCCCTATAATCCTCATTACACGTCGCCCTATGACGACTTGGCATTCGAGATGTACGTCGATCGCGAGGTTGCCAAGATTATCCGGCAAATGGAGGCCAAGAAGCTCCAAGCTGCGGAGGGTGAGTACAATTTAATAAATACATACATCGAGCCATACGACAGCTATACCTGATTTTTTTTTCGTTCAAATGCGATCAGAGGAAAGATTCGAGTACGCGTCGAAGCTGAAAGTGGCGATGGAGAATCTGCGAAAAGCCGGCGAACGTCTGGGAAAATACGAATTGGAGAAGAAATACGCGATTGCGTTGGAAGATTACGACAAAGCGAAGGCGAAAAAGGCTCAGGCACAGCAGTATCGACAGCAAGTTTATCAAAGTTTGGAGGTCGAAGATTTGCTGGAACTTCATGGGGTATTTTTTAAATCTGTCTAATGGCTTTTTATTTTTATGCATTTTGGAATTTAAGGAATTTAATATTTATCGACCCTGATTTATTTTACAGCCATTGGAGAAAAATAATTTGTCCTCGGTGGAGGGAAAGGAACCCCAGACTGTGGATTCTGCTTGTAGCTCGGCGGCTGCTGTCGCACCGGAAGACATATCTTCGCCCCCTAGACTGGTGGTACCACCGAGCCGGGAAGGAGCTCTGTCGCCCACTGGTCCGGCGCACCAACCTCCCGTTTCGCCGTTGCATCAAAAACCGCACAGCCCTGGTGAGTTCTTGAGCAGTACATTTTTTATTCATTTTTTCATTGGTATTAAATCATTAATTTTGCTTATAAAATTGTTGTTTTTTTAGAAGTCACCGATAGCCCACCGAATGGCGTTCTCGAGAGACACAATAACTGCAACAAGGGCTCCCTTCGTAGAAAAACCAAATCTGCTGGACCTTCGCTCAGGTCGAGTTATGAGGCTTACGAGGAAAGAACTATTCCTGCTCTCAGGCAGTGAGTTAACTTTTTTTTTCTTAACATAATTATTTTAACACTTTTCAACCAGAAAACCGGTTAATTTTTCTAACTTTTAATTTTTGTGCAGTTCGCATACGAATGAATTTACGAGGGAATGTCACATGGACAGTGCGGAGGTGAAACTGACTTCGAAGCTCAACGACAGAGAGAAGAAACAAGCTGCCTTGCCAATTTCTGTCTTTGGAATGGATTTGGTATGTCTAGTTCGCGTTCGCGGAAAATATTTCTTACATGGAAAGAATTTCTGGTTTTAAATACAATTTTTCAATCCAGGTGGAGAAGTTTTACTCGAAACAATTCACGGATAAAGAGGAAGGCCTTATGCAGTTAAAGGAAGAGCTAAGAACTTTCGACACCGGAGTGTCGAAGCATTCGCCGAACAAAACTGCCAGGGCGACGATTTTGCTGCTGCACAGAGCTCTGAGAGACAAAGTATTCAGTGTTTACAGTTTGGCTGCACAGCTCATAAGAATTTTCTTCGCTGAATTCGCCACCGACAGGTCAGTTTTTCAACTTTACATCTTTAATTAACCTACTAGCACTTTACGTACTATCATTTATTATTTTTTTTTTTAAGTAGGGTATTTTTGTATCGATGAAAAAAATCGTTTCAAGAATCTCGTAAATTGGATGATGTTATTGTTAAATCACAGGGTATCGTCCACCGAGATTGCACGCAGCGTGGATCGATTGCTTCCCGAGCTGTTGACCAAATCCGGCGACACAACCCCGAGAATGCACAACATGGCAATTCACACAATTCTCAGCATGGCTGATTGCAAATGCGTAAGAGATTTGCACATTATTCCGGTTGCCCTGAGTCGACCAGTCAGCAGCAGCACTCATCAAAGATTGGCACTGAGCAGACTGGAAATCGTCGAGCAACTTATACTGAATCACGGAATCTCAACGGACAAGCAAAGGTGAAAATCTCTGAAAATTAGAGCACGTGATAATTCATTGAAATCGTGGAAAATTAATTTTTTGAGGATATCCAGACCGTTGCTTTCGGCAGGGAATTAATGAAACGCAGGGTCAAAGCCCCGTTTGTTTTAATAGAACGCGTCGATTTGCAAGGGTCCGACCTCGAAAATCAAGCGTAAAATACAAATTTCGTTTGCTTTGATAAGATACTGTAATTGTTGCAGTGGTCTGACGTGTCGAACTTTGTCCGAATTGGGCTGCTCCGGACTGCACCATCCGGCCGAGGCTGTGAGAAAAGTTTCCGAGAGAATTTTAGTTCTAGTCTACAAAGTCAATCCTCGATTAGTACGCAAACAATTGCCACCCGACGACGACATTACGAGAAGAAATTTGCTCTACCGTCAGCTTTTCCACGAGTTCGATCTCATAGATCTTCAGGTAATTCATTTTTTGTTACTTTTACCGAGTACCAAATTTATATCGACTCTGCTTACTATTCCGGTTATTTTTCGATTTTTGTAGAGGAAAAAGGAACTGGAGTCTTCGCAAAAAACTACGGCCACTCCGACGCGTACAAAGTCCATAGATAATAACGTGGCGAGTCTGACAAAATCGCCTACGAGGGGCAGTCCAGTTGTGAGCACGGAAAGTTCAACCAGTGTGACGTCTCCCTCGGAGAACAGCACTGATCACAAGGGCGACAAGTAATTCACAGATGTTGTTCAAACACTTATAAAAGATTGTAAAAAAAAATCCTAACGTCTTGAATTTTCAGGCTCTGCATATTCTGCTTGTCCAAGGGCCAGGTGTATTCCGAGGAGGGCTTGAACATTCACTACTGGCGAACATGTCCTATGTTGACCAGGTGCGAAGCTTGCAAACAAGTCGTGGAGATTTCTTACTTGAACTCACATCTTTTGAGTAAGTATAAAAATGTGTGAAAACCAAAAAAAAATGGTTCAGACATTAAGATTTTCTTTTTATGCTTCAGACGAATGCGATCTACGCAATAATTACGTGAAATGCGACACTTGCAAACAGGCTGTGATCGAGAAAGCATTTGCAGAACATGCAAAAGATGAGAAGTGTACAAGTGAGTGGAAACGCGAGTTTAAGCATTTTTTTGTTGTTCACAAGAAAAGATCTATCGAAACCGTATACTTTATGTCTCATCGGGTATTGAAAAAAACATTAATTTTTTTCATTCCACCAGAGCCCATAGAAGGATACGATCGATGCCCATTGTGTCATGCTCTAGTCAATCAGAACAAGTGGCGAGATCATCTAATGGGAGAACATCCGTGCACGAACAACCCCCGAAATAAAATTAGTAAAACTTGTAAGTTATTCCGACAGACTGTCAATAAGTACACCAATAACACCCGGAATATCTCGTTCATTTTTCAGGCACAAAATCGCCATCCAATTCGCAAAATCTTAGTGGAAAATTGACGTCACCAACGGGACGCGATTACTAGCATTAGCTTAAACAATCCACGTCGATGGATTGTCAAGAGCTCTAGAAGATTTTTCGAATCCTCTTTTTTTTTCTATAGTTTACGTATCTGTTACTAGTGATGTAATGTTTTTGCATATTTATACATATATAAAAAATTTGAGAATAGTGAAAAATCCCGTCCTCTAGGAGTTGGTAGTGTCGGTCACCTGCGAGTGACGAGTCTGTCATGGTGTGAATTGATGTCGAAGGAAAAAACACGAAAAACGTCCGGTGTGAATGTTGAAGGAAAAAGTCCCTGAAGATAAACGAAAATAATTGTTCTCTTTGCAAATTTCACCGAAGCATTATCCTCATGCCTTCGCGACAGACTCTAGCGTCTTGCCATTACGTTTAGCAAAACAAAAAATAAACTAAAATAAAGTTCAAGAAAGAATTCAACGATTTTTCGGCAGGGTCATTATCGAGAGTACCTCTGCGTCCGGCCACATTTGTAATACTCGTACAATATTCTGTAAGGCTGTTAACCATTAAGCTTGACGAAACCGAAGTTGAACGATAACATTAAAGAGGTACTTTACGCTCAAATGTTATGTAACGTCCTATGTAATTTCCTAACGATAATATTAAAGAGAAAACAATTTACAATCGTAAGCCGAAAGGATTCCGCATTTCGTTTTTTTTCTTCAATTTCACAAAAACTAGCAATGAAAAGTAAAGAACGAGAAGTCCCTTTGCAGTAGTTTTTATTCCTATACCTATTTTAGATAGGTACGTCAAAGACATCGAAACGCGCGGTCATCTAGTTAATAAACATACAAAAGTATCATCAATCAAGTGGTCTCGACTATCGGAGCTGTATCCATAGATTCCGTCTTCACGTTCTCGAGTTCCCCGTCGTTTTCGTTCGCTGCGCCCTCCTCCTCCGCGACCTCACCGTTCTCCGTTTCCCCCTTTTGCGCTATGGCGTCCCTGTTTTGTTGGAACTTGTTCTTTTCTGTACGCGAAAAAGTTAGAGGGAAACTTGAGTTCAAAGTAATTGCAGCGCAAATGAAATAAACATCGAAGTGCCATTTCCTCACCAAATTTCGAACAGTCAGCTCCGAGAAGACGCAGATAGTGAATAGCGTCGTGGGTCGGCACGTACGCCCTGAGCGACATTGTTCCTCGCCATCCTACCATATCCAGCTTCAAAGGATCCGGATTATTGGCGTCCTTATCGGTGTAGAGAAGTAAACAACTGCCGGTTGCTATTTAAAGAACAAAAGATAGCATATTAATACATAAGAAACCAAAAAATGTTACGAGGAAGAAGAGGGAAATTACGAGTTTGCTCACCGAAATCCTTGAGACGTTCTTGCACCGGTTTGCTCAGCTTCTCAATTTCCGGCGGAGTATGAGGATCGTCGTTTTGCAAAAGCATTATCAGGTCCTCCTTGCAGATTTCGACTTTTCGTTTCTCACCGAGGTAAGGAAAAATACTGCGCATACCTTCCTGCGCGAGTCTGAAGGCGCACTTCATGTTCTTGTTGTCGCAGCGAACAAATGTCTTCACCCCGGTGTTGATCATCTTCACTCTGTCCTCGTTCGTGAGAACGATATCGCGAATCGCCGGCGACGTGAAGTACACGTTCTTCTTCTTGCCCTCGAGGCATCGCACAAGCAGGCAGCGAGGATCCAGCTCGTCGGAAATATCATAAAATTCTCTGCAAAACGGCGCAATTAATTGTTGGAAAATTTGAGAGACGCGGCTGGAGAAAAAAAAGATCCTTTCAGGCTCTACGTACTTGATCGCCGACCAAACGTCTTCGGTTTCGTCTTTGAAAAAGACAAAGGGATCTTCCCGGTAGCCGATAACTCGTTTGCGCTTCCTCTGAGGACCCCACGGCTTCTTCTCCTCTTCCAAAGCTCTCTTCTTGTTCTCGCCGGATTCCTTCTCGACCTCCTCCTCGAGACTCAGCACCTTCTCCTCCTTGCCGTTCTCGTCTTTAACCTGCACCGTGACTGGACTCACGACTGCGGACTCGCTTTCCCATGGCAGAGTCTTTAATTTTTCTAACACCGCTACGAAGAAGCCACCGGTGTCTTGATGATGCGGCAATATCCTCATGCTGAGAGAATTAACAGAAAATTATCGTATAGACGAAAAAATTTGTTTGGCCCTGGCGAAGGAAAGTAAATAAACAGAAGAAAACATTCGTAATCACCTTTTCTCGAGATTATACTTGTGTGCGTCTTCCGGCTTCGGCGGAAACATCTTGGGTCGAATTTGCGTTTGCCACTGTTCCGGCACGTCCTCCCAAGTTTTGTAGTAGTTCAGGTTTTTGGATCCAGGCGTCCACGTGCTGACGCCGGGATCGCATTTGAGACCGGGTACCAAGTCTCTGCCGTCTACCAGTCGAACTGAATCGCCGGTTTCGCAGAGAAGCCTGTGAAGCACTGCCTCGTTTTCGATGGGATTCAGGGAACACGTGGAGTACACCATTTTTCCGCCAACCTCCAGTAATTCCAAGCCTCTCTTCGCTATCCTGTACTGGATTCTGTGAATAATCTCCATTTAATTATCATTTTCTCAACAATATTAAAAGAAAAGAAAAAAAAGGGTCCTCGCAACGGTTTTTTTTTTCGTACCCATGAAGATTGTTTCCGTTCGCCGGGCTCCATTTGCACCAGATATCAGGATTTTTCCTCATTGTACCGTCACCGCTGCATGGCACATCCGCTAATATTCGATCGAATCTATAAAATAATTTTATTTTTCATCTGTGATTCTGTAGTAAAAAAAATGGTTCCGCTTCATATTCCAGAGACTCACTTTAAGAGACCTTTGGTACCGTCGGGCTTCGTCATATTAAAGTTCGGCATCACCGAAGAATCGTGATTCGTAATCAAGATGTTTGGGCTGTTCAGCCTCTTTGCCTGATGCACTAACATGTAGCAGCGATTGTTGTCTAAGTCATTAGCTATGACAAAACCCTCTGCGCCAAAAATAACATGGATTTAAAGAATGAACAACTGAAAACGATAGACAGGTAAATCTATTTTTTGTACATACTGGGATGAACAACTTTCTCATCTGCATGGATGGCTTCTATGAGCTGAGCAGTTTTGGAGCCAGGTGCAGCGCACATATCAAGAACCTGTTGCAAGCAGTTTTACCTTAAGTACAAAGCATATTTTTTCAACATTCAAAAAATCAATCCATCAAAATATTGAACCTTGTGTGAGGGTTTGACATCCAGAACCAATGGCGGAATCATACTGACTACTTCCTGTCTGCTTATACTTCCACTGCTGGTTTCAGCTATCAAAAAATTGTGCAATCTAAAGTAAGCCTCGGACCTCCTGATGTCTTTGCGAGTGAGCTGCAGCTGCCAGGCCAACTCGTCAGGGTAGAATGGCAAGCATCGTGGCTTCATTTTTTCCAAAGTGTTTGCCACTTCGTCCTGATCATTTTCCAGCTTCGTGTTCAGTATCTCCTTGAAGAAATCTCCCTTGATTATCTCGAGCAAAGCTCTTGATTCTGCCTTGGCGCCCGTTATGCGAAAGGCCACAGGAAGATTCTCTCGCATCGTTGCCATGAAGTTCTCCCACTGATCTTTGGACACTATTTCTTGCGTCTTGTAGTAATCCTCAAAATCCTTGTTTTCCCTAACGATATCGGCGTAACACCTCTGCGGCCTCTTGTCCCACTCATCTTTATTCTGTGCAATTCCACACGGTAATATGTTAAAAAAAATGACTTACAATTTAGTAATAGATAAAAAAAATAATAAAAAACAAAATAGTACTTTGTGATACAAGGGCGAGAAAGCGGCCATTACGCGCGGAGGTTAGGAAGCGGCGCACTCGCCAAATCGAGTGCTACAACGACACGAGGCGAAGCCGAGTGTTGTTTGTAGCACGAGAGGAGGCGAGTGCACTGCTTCCTAACCTCCGCGGGATGGCCGCTTTGTCGCCCATGTATCACATATTACTTTTTGTAACGAATGTCAACGTGATGTCGCACATCTTCGTGCCTGCAAAGCGTGCGTGAGATCATCTTGTAGATAGTTTCACGCACGCCAATGTGTGCGTGAAGTAATGTAGATAACTTCACGCACCAGATGGCGTACGTGAAATTATCTACGTTGACATAAGCATAATACGCGATCTCACGCACGCTTTGCGGGCACGAAATGTGCGACATTACGTGCATGAGTTACAAAATAGTACATTACGATACAAGTGCGAAAAAACTTTTTCTGACGAGTGTGAGTTTGCAGCGCGAGCCGAAGGCGAGTGCTGCAATCACACGAGTCCGAAAAAGGTTTTTCGCACGCGTATCGTACGAAATTTTATTTCACGACGTCGGAAAATGCAGTATTACGCACGCGAAGCGTGCGTAATATCGCGTTTTACGCACGGAGTGACATAAAATAATTAAGGAAATATACGAAAAAAATAAAAATTGTTTTTACATTTGAATTGTTGACAAAAACATTTTTGCGGTCAGTACTGCAAGACTGTCAGCTTGAAAAAAAGTCTAGTAGTTGACATATCATTGTATTTAACTAAAAATGTAGATCTAAGTAAAGAAATGACATAACCTCTTTCGACAGCCGGTTATTGCAAGTGTTGCATAGAAAAGAATCGTACCTTCTGCTTCTCGCGCCGTTTTTCAGCGAAGTTTTTCTTAGGCTTGTGCTTTCGTCCTCTGGCCATCGCGAGTAAACAACAATGTTGCGTTAAACGTTCTTTTATCGGTTCGCCGCACGTGTTCAGCGGGACGAGAAGGGTCAACAAGTGTTTGACAAGCACTAAATCAACGAAGTCAGACTTACATAGAAGCACAGTGCCTATCCTTTTGATGGCCCGATTGGGAGTGGGGTACGACCGTTAGTACCTATCCCAGCGGTGTGGCGACGCTCGCGGCGTAGTGTATCTCGGGACGTGCAGAGCTTAAAATTACCGTTCAAGGTACATATAACATACAATAATATTCTCGCGATGCAAATTTACCAAAAAGAAATAGTATACTTGTTATCACTTGTTTGTCTGAAAAAGCCAGTTTGAAAATGCGCGGCAACGGGACAGCCAATGACAGGATAAATGCAACGGGACAGCCAATGACGGGACACCCACTGGGCGGAGCTTGGCGAAGCAGGCAATTTTTCGACCTCAGCGCCGACAATCGGCAGTTCTCGGTCGAAAAAGTTTGGTGCCACGAACTCCATAAGAACTGTGCTTCTATGTAAGTCTGACTTCGTTGGAACTGTGCTTCTATGTAAGTCTGACTTCGTTGGTCGTGTGTTCGCTCGAAAACTGCTTTCGCGAGAGCACCGATTGAAAATACACAAACGCGAAAAAAAACGACAAAAACACATGATCGCAAAATGAAAGTTAAAGTGTTGACTCGTAATCCGGACGATTATTTGCGCGAAACTAAGCGAGACATACACAAAGGTGAGTTTACGATGTTTACAACGTGACTTGAGCTAACATAACCTCAAACCTCGTCTCAATCATCCGTGGAGCGAATTAAATCAGTCAGAACGTTCTTGCCGTTTCCAAACATCGAGATTTCGCGAAAAGTCCGCACCCGAAACCCCTGAAAAAATTATCCGAACATTGTGCCATTTATTTCAGCTGGACATGTACATAACCTCACTTTCCCTTTTTTAATTTTTTTTCTATTGGATTTTGACTTCATGTTTTTCTAACGTAACATAGAATTTTGGTTGCTGCTACTTTTTTCCGAAACGCTGCTGTGTCTTCACGTAGCTATTGATACAAAAAAATGTGTACCGGTTGCATACCGGCGGCAATGATTCCGTGACTGAACGATTCACCTGTGCTATACAAAATTATTGCAAACATATGAAAATCGTTGTTTATGCGCAGTAATGTATGACGATTGGTAGAGAATTTGACAAAAAATACTTTTCTTTGCATCGGTAAACCTTCCCTGACTGTACATGGCTAATACTATGTTTTTCGTAAACAGCAGCACCGTAGAATTAATTACTCTTATACGATTTGCTATTTTTATAATTTTTATTTCTTTTACGTCAGTTCCCAGAAATTATGATCCGGCGTTGCATCCGTTCGAGGCGGCCAGGGAATACACGAGAGCTCTGAATGCCGTAAAACTAGACCGAGTATTCGCCAAGCCGTTCATAGGGAATTTGGAAGGCCACAAGGACGGTGTGTCATGCGTCAGCAAACATCCTGGCCGTCTGTCGATTCTCCTCAGTGGCGCGTTCGACGGCGAAGTCCGAGTCTGGGATCTTCCGCAGAGAAAGTGCGAGCGTTCCTTCCTGGCTCACGATGGCTTCGTTCGTGGAATAGCATTCACACCGGACGCGGAGCATTTCATAACGATAGGCGACGATAAGACGATAAAAACATGGAAATCGCACAAACCGCAGTTCGGCGAGGAGGACGAACCGACGAACACGATAATCAGTAAAACAGTGATAACGGGTATAAGTCATCATCGGAAGAATCCGCTTTTCGCGACTTGCGGCGAGGTCTGCCAGGTCTGGGAGGAGACGAGAAACGAGCCGGTCAGAACGTTCAAATGGGGCGTCGACAGTCTTCACGACGTCAAGTACAACCCGGTACAGACGAATCTACTGGCCGCGTGCGCTAGCGATCGCAGCATCATTCTCTACGACACCAGAGACACCGGACCGTTGCGCAAAGTTACCCTCAAATTACGGACAAACAGACTCGCGTGGAATCCGATGGAAGCTTTTTCGTTCACGTGCGCCAATGAGGATTACAAGTAGGTCATACTGCAAATATAGAGCAGAAGGCGTGAAATTAAGGGGTCTCTACTTTGGATGCATGGAAAAAACGCTATTTTTATTAATGTTTTTTCTTGAGAATACAGTTATGTTCAGCGATATAAAACGTGTTGGGCTTAACAACGGCATTCGTAAATTACAAAAAAAAAGATTTTAGTCACTTTTTTAGTGGGAAAATGCCAGGTAAACAGTAGTCCGCAAAAAGTAGGTAGGTGTGCGCTGTTGAAAAAATCTCAACCGATCCGAATCATAAAAATTAAATGGTTTTAGGTTTAGTATATCAGTGGCTATATCCCCTACCAGAATTATTAATTTATATGCGAAAATAACAAAATGGCGGAGAAAAGAAGACAAAAATTGAAAAAAAAAACGTTTCTTTTTTTGCATGTTTTTTGCCAAAAAAAAAAAGTAAAAATTCTAATGTTGCAATAATTCTCGTAGGGGATATAGCGATAAGTGTACAGAATATGTGGTTAAAATTTCATAAGCATCCGATCGGTAGTTCCTGAGATTATTTCAACAAGCGGTTCGAAAACGCGTTTAAAGTTTGAGCGATATACGGCAAACAAGCGTGCCCAGGTAGCGTTCAACGTGTGGAAAATACCTTTAGAATACTCTGATCTTTCTAAAATTTTCTGAGAATACTTGTAAATATATAAACTTTCGAAAAATGCACAAAAAAAAACATGTGGTTTTTTTTAAATTTCAAAGCAAAGAGACCCCTTCAACAAAACTATAGCATTCGGTCCATTCAATTGGACTTTAATTTTTTTGTATTTACGAATAAAAAACGGCTAATGAAAAGAAAAAGTAATTATGCACACTTGTTTTCAGTCTGTACACATTCGACACCCGAAAGTTGAAGACACCGGTGAACGTGCACATGGATCACGTGGGTGCGGTTACCGATGTAGACTACTCGCCGACCGGCAAAGAATTCGTGTCCGGTAGTTACGACAAATCGGTCCGCATCTTCGAGGTAAACAAAGGCCACTCGCGGGAGATCTATCACACGAAAAGGATGCAGAGACTGACGACTATCGCGTGGTCCCTGGACAACAAGTATATTATCAGCGGCAGCGACGAGATGAACATTCGAGTGTGGAAAGCTCGAGCGTCGGAAAAATTAGGAGTGGTCAGTGGTTTTTTTTTCGATTCCAGTTTCATCGACAAACACGAGCGTGAACTCGTCGAGTTTTTTCATTGTTTCTTCCTTTTTCAGCTCAAACCTAGAGAACGAGCGGCGTTGAATTACAGCGACGCGCTAAAGGAAAAATTCGCCGGTCATCCTCAAGTACGACGAATAGCTCGTCACAGACAAGTACCCAAACACATTTACAATGCTCAAGCGGAGTTGCGAACCATTCGCGAAAAGACAAAACGAAAGTACGTACTACTAACGATTGCAATGGATCAATATTTACGCGACTATATTCAACATTTTGCATCGATTATTCTTTCAGGGAGGCCAATCGACGAGCGCACTCGAAAAAAGGCTCCGTGCCCTTCACATCGGAGCGGCAAAGACACATCGTTCGCGAAGAAAAGTGATTTTTGTAATTTCTTTTTTAATTTGCTTCTCAATGTCAACAATACACACATCTTTGTCACTAAAACCGTTAGTTATCTGTTCGAATCCTTGGAAATCCATCTGTCGGTGTTGAATTTTCGTTTTCTGATTTTTTTCTGCTTACAAAATTGTTCTCTGAAAAATGTTTTCCATGAAAAAAATCTTCACACAGTAGTTTGCACAGGGTACTAAGGATGAAGTAAGATACTCGCATATTGTGAATGTCAAAGAGTTCTATTATTTATTGTAAGGTAACAGGATTGCTCGTTTTCTTCTAATATAGCTTAACACTCAACCCGTGAAGGGGGGGGGGGTCAAATCTGTCCGGGCAAAAACTAGCTGTCGAAATTACTCGAACACCGGCGACTTGCGCGACATCCCAGTGGTTCTAAAAAAACAGTTGGGGTAGAAAGGTACGAAAGTGCGCAAGGACAGCTGGCACAGTCAATGCCACGAAGAACAGTGTCGAGAGCAAATCGGAGCAGGACAGAGGACCCCCCCCCCCCCCCTCATCTGGCCGCCAGGCCGAAAACCGCTCAAATCGGGGTTACGAAATTTATTTTTTCAAAATATCGACTTTTAACCTATACCATCGTTCGCAAGTCGCATATTCTACCCCTGAAAACAATGTTTACGACCCATTTTTAGTTGATTTTGAAAAAAACCATTTTTGGTCGAACAGTCTGTCAGAAATCGTACATCTGGCCGCCGGGCCGAAAACCGCCCAAATCGGGGTCGTGAAATTTATTTTTTCAAAATATCGACTTTTAACCTATACCATCATTCTCAAGTCGCATACTGTACCCCTGGAAATAATGGTTACAACCCTTTTTTAGTTAATTTTGAAAAAAAAAAAAAAAAAAAAAATTTTGGTCAAATAGTTTGTCAGAAATCGTAGATCTGGCCGCCGGGCCGAAAACCGCCCAAATCGGGGTCGTGAAATTTATTTTTTCAAAATATCGACTTTTAACCTATACCATCATTCTCAAGTCGCACATTGTACCCCTGGAAACAGTGGTTACAACCCTTTTTTAGTTGATTTTGAAAAAAAAAAAAATGTTTGTCGAACAGTTTGTGAGAAATCGAAATGAGCGTACATCTCTAACCGAGCTTCGTCGCCGCGCGCGTAGCTGCATGCTCGGCCCGAAGGCGCCTGCCGCCGAGTTGGCGCGACGCGGCCCTTTTGTTTGTTTTCGTTGGTCGCCTCGTGCACTGCCGCTGCGGCGACGGCCGCGGCGGTGGCGGCGCCGTCCCGCGCGACAGAAGTAGTCCTATGCTCGCAGTGCAAGTCGAGTTGATAGTCGCACACGAATTTTACACGCTCCGTCAGAGAAACTGTAAACCAGACGAGTGGGTACGTATTTATTTTTTCGCCTCGCCGGGAAGAGAATTAGAGCTATTTGTCGAAGCGTCGAGCTCGCGACGAAGCGTCGCGTTAACGCTTTGTGACACTATGCTCGCGCGACAGCCGACACCGCTTCCAACAATAACAAAGACTAATCGATCGGAAGGATAGCCGTATTTTTCTTACCCGGTGGCGGAGCAATTGGAAATTTCTTTGCGACAAAGTTCGATGATTGTTTTACTAGTTTCAGTCGACGGACAATGAGAAGCGCGGGACGCGCGTCATGTTAATTTATAGATGGCGTTGTTGATGCGCGCACATCAATCACCGGATGTCGGAAACACCAACATATCAATTTTTGTCGACACAATAAGTCGTTCTGACATTCGAGTCAATGTCTGTAACAATAATAAGAAAAAAAGCGACGTAACGACAGAAAAAAAACTGCTGTATTTCTCTGGAAAGTTGGCGAGCGGAGAGGAGTCGCGATTCGCGTAGTGGGATGAGAAAGCAGGTGGAAGACTCTCGAGGCACCGAAAATTTCATTACCGTGAGTTTTTTCGTCTTTCTCGATAGTCGAAGCGACAGGGGAGCAGTGTTCTCTGGGGGGGGGGGGGGGGAGTTCGATATAAAGAAAAAGCCGAGGCTGGTTCAAAGGAATCGCGACTCGAGTCAGAGTGGATCGCGGAGAAGGCGGGAGGCCGAGGGAGGTGGATTCGCTTACTGAAAGCGCCGAAAGACGGGTAACACGGAGGGTGAGCCGCTGAAAAAGCGAGCGATACATATCGAATTCCCAGCGCCATTGCATCCTAAATAATAACGTTACCGCGCGGCGTACACGACGGTGTGCGGTATGATGCGATGACGCATCCCTTGGATATCTCCTCGTCGCGGCGTCGTCCCCTTCGCGAGAGTCATAATACGCCAAGGATATCGAGTTTTCAAACGCGACCCAAGCGCACCGATATATCGCGATTAGCGTATGCCCCCCCCCCCCCCCCCCCTCCCGTAGTCGTCGCATCGCAACCAGCGAGCCAGGCAGCCATCAGCCAGCCAAGCAGCCGCAGGTATACGCGAAACGACGCGCCTAGCAGCCGAACGATGAAAACATCCGTTAGAACGCTTACAATAGTTTCTAATTATCCGTCTGTCCTTCCTTCAGAGCCGACAAAAAACTGTCCACTCGCTCTCCGAGCTCTCAACGATGACGACCGCGATGTTATATCCTCGACTCGCTCGCTTCTTACGTAAACGAATAGTGGCTTTAACATTGCCGCTGCGGCCAATCGTCGTTTCGATGTCGCCGCGCTCCGATATCACGCACGCCGACACGACGAGCGAGCGCGATGCCGATCTTACGTGATGGACTTCGGAGAATGCGACTGCGTTATTTTCCGTTTACAACGAAGTAAAAAGTGCGGACAGGGTGCGCGCAAGAACTTGCCGAGTAGGTTGATGACGACAAAGGAAATAGTTTGAATAATCGAGAAACAAACTCGAAAATATTATGTTTATCCAATTATTTTCATGTTAATTTACGATATCGTCGTTTCGCCGCTTCAAATTATCGCACTGAGAAACATTAGTAGTTGCGATTACCTATCATTGGTTCGATCTACCAAAATATTGGTTGTAGTTACTAAAAATATTAGTAGCTCTGACCAACGATTGGCAATCACAACTATTAATTTTTTTTCAGTGCGTAGTTATTTTTTTTTTTACGCAAAAATGAATGCCACGTATTGTAAAAGTGAATGACGCGAGGGAACGTATTCCGAAGATGCGGATGCGCGGCGGCGAGTTGCCGTTAATTGAAACCGCGAGCGAGCGAGGCAGCCAGCATGAGGTGGCAATTGGTATCGGCGTGGAATGGTGCGCCTACTCCGAACGAGGCCGCGTGCATTATGTGCCCTGTGCGTTGCTGACGCTGCTGGTTCTGCTGCTACACACACACACATACACGAGGTAGGTTGGGAGTTGTGTGGATAGCGAGGAACTATGACCGCACTCTCTTGTCCACCCGAATAGCAGGCGCTGATATACGCCCCGAGATCTCGTCGAGATCTCCGCTCTCAAGTTCGACGTAAGACGCGCGGGCGTAATTAAAAACAGAAATGCAAAGACGCGCAAATTCTCGTCCATCTGACAATCTAACAATCCGGCATTCAAGAGAATAAATTAAACCCCGGCCGCGTCGTGCGTTGCGCAAATTTCCTGCATTTTTACGTGGGATCGCGATAACCGCACGTGCTGGATGAAT
Source organism: Itoplectis maculator (assembly GCA_964034905.1). Taxonomy (NCBI): domain Eukaryota; kingdom Metazoa; phylum Arthropoda; class Insecta; order Hymenoptera; family Ichneumonidae; genus Itoplectis; species Itoplectis maculator. Next base: position 9,542,880 of record OZ035858.1, on the reverse strand, counting down.
TTTCGCAGGAACGAGGACGATTCGCAATTTCCTCCTCGGCCGGGCTCTCGTCATTGATCGGAGAACGGAATACGTTGAATCTTGGACGAGTCTCGTTGGCCTTACTCGTATGCTGGCTATTATTCTTTTTGAATGCAAAGAATTCTTTGTGCAGCGGAAAAAAAGTTGGCCCAACGAGGGAGGAAAGTTTCGTCTTGAGGATGCTACCTCCAGCACCGCCACGGTGTGCTTGTAGCGTGCGCGCGCGTTCTCCTTTCAGCGACGAAATTAGGACGCGTGAAAGGGCTTCCGGTCGGTGCATTGAGCCTCGCTGCTGGCCGTTCGCTGTGTGAACGAGACCGGGCGAGACGCCGGCCAAGAATTGAGATTAGGGCGGAATAAAGATAGAATTAAGTAAGGAACGAATGAAAGTAAAGCGGGGAATTGCGCGCAATAAGAAAGAAAGACGCCAAGTTCGATGTCTAATACGGCGATGATCGCTAAAGCCGAGTGTCATTGGCCCTACAACGCGTGGCTTATCGTCACTCCGCGCGACAATCGTAAGTATATATACAAACGCACACTGCTCGGCTGTTGCTGCGTTTATCCAGTGTAAATTTGAGATTGAGATTGAGATTGCCCGTTGACTCGAGAGCTCGGCGTCTCGTTTCGTCTCGCCGGTCATTGTCGTCCGGCGCGCGCGCGAGCTCTCGGATTATCGAATATTTACATCATATATTTCTCTCAGTCTTGCTCCGCCTGTGCGGAACGAGACACCACGTCAGACGTTGAGGCAATGCGCCGGCGCCATTAGCTTTTTTTATGAAACCAAAGAAACAATCGTATATACTCATGGTTGTTAATGCTGTTTATTTATTTATTCGTTAAACTAATGATCCGGATCTGGAAACGAAGACATTTTTCCGTGTATTTCAGTCGCGGGAGGGGACCCGCGCAAAAACGGAAGTATTAAAACAGTATTGCCTAAATATTTAAATAGTCTTGGAATTGAAATATTCCAAGGTTGGCGTATTGGACTAATACATACCGAGTAATACTTCGAGAAGTATTAATGAGTCTTGCGAGTATTTTTAAGCTTACCGTGATATTTTTTGGAGTTGGTAAGTATTAGTGACCCAAGCCCAGCGAATTTATGAACTTTCGAAATATACATAGCAAGGAGCAAGGCGCTTGATGTATACCTTGCCCTTGCTCCTTGCCCTTGCCCTTGCCCTTGCCCCTTGCCGTTGCTCTTGTTCCTATAGCCATTGGCCCTAGTCCCTTGGGTGACTTAGAACAAATCAGCCAAGTCCCTTGAGGGACTTAGAAAAAATCGGCCCAAGTCCCTTGGAGGACTTAGAAAAATTCGGCCTGAGTCCCTTGGGGGACTTAGAAAAATGTCGATTATCCTACACGACGGCAGCGGCGACATATTTCTATTATATAGAGAGATAAGCTGGGACATAAAGAAAAATGGACATGAATCTTGCCGGAAATACTGAAGTCAATTTTCTTTTTATATATCGCGTGGGCATGGAAAAATCCAATCGCAGCATAGCTGAGAACTATATCAACTTACCCGACGTCCAGGGCGATATGTCGCAGAGCAGAAATCATCAGGATAAATGTATGCTGGGGAGTTTTGCGTCCCCCGAAGCCGAGCGGAACGTGTTCGGGGATTTCTAGGGCAGCCTAGGCTGCCTCATCAGCATCGAGCCCTTTTGCTTCGTAGTAAAGAGGGTAAGTTGGATGTCGCCCCTCGCAACGCACACCCGCTCTTTCTCCTTCGGCGCGCTCAACACCGCCGTTCACAGTACTCTCGAACAAAGCTCAGGGCTGGCGCCCCGATGGCTTTCGATTCTGGAAGCCAAGAGACACCGAGAGGCGCCGTCGCGCCACGTACCACCCGAAATAACACGTATATATATCCGCTCTCCCCAGCAGCAGTAGCACGAATCGGCCCCATCGGTCATGCCACGAAATTGCACGCCGGCTAATCCCTCGACGACTATGCCAGTACACCCACCATCGTCTCCGCGCCTATATTGCCTTTTTTCGCGGGGGGCTGTTGCATCGGTGACATTTACATAAAAATAATTAAACGGTCGCTTGCTCCGGACGAGCCAGATGTCGCGGCAAAGTACGAGAATATCCAGGAACGTTGCGTTGCCGCCAGCTAATTGGCAACACTCGTTATCCGCGAGAGCGAAACCCTGTTATTCATACGGTTCTTCCATCCTCGCGCGATTGAATATCTCCCGAATTTAGCATTCTAATTAGGGACGCCAAAGATAAAGGGTTTCCCGTCCAGGGTTAAAAAAAAAGAAGAAAAAAAAACTTGGTCCTTTTTAATATGGCAAAGGGTGAATGTTTTACGTGTATGCTTTCGGGTATTTTCCATGCAATGTTAAACGCAACTATTCGTAAAAATGATTGTAACGTAATAATTAACGCGTTGTACGGTTCATTGCTTCAAGCAGAATTTAGCAGCGCGATTGAGTCGCACGCACGAGCGAAGATTAGGTAGGTGTGCGTCGATGAATTCGATATTTAACGAATGAATATAAAATTAAATGGCTGTGTGCCGGCGGATTCACAGTGTTGGTGCAGCGCGCGCTCGTTTACTGCACATATTTGCTTTTAATTCAACACACTCGGTGCTCTCTCCAATATTGATGAAGATATATCATATATTTGTTCCGCGTGATAGGCGCGCGTGTAACGAGCTCTCTATTAACAAACTTTTGGCAATCCGAACGAGCCTCCTTCCCCATGAATTATTAATCGTCGGACAATCGAAAAGCTTCATCGCAGAGAGAGAGGAAGAGAGCGCGAGATCCTCGCGCCGGTTTGATTGATGAATACTCGCAATCGCGACAAATAGTGCGGCAGGAGCGCGAGAGAGACGGAGAGAGAGAAGTGCTGCCCCTCAATACTCGATTCGCGAATTTGTTGCATCGATTGCGCCAATTATTTGATATTGACAGCAATACGCTCCACTTTCCTTGGTTACAAACCGCACTGCATTAATTAATCTCGTTCTTGATTAACCGCGGCAGCAACGAGAGCATGCGGCAGATTGTAAATCACCTTGACGTAAATCAATATCGATCGTGAATAAAACTCCCTGAGCTCGTCAACTCTGTGTGCCAAGCATCTGTTTGTGAAAACAAATATATATCTAATTAATGTCAAAGTTGGTGTATTCCGGTATAACATTTCGAATAATAATTTGATTCGATGGGATAATTCAATATTTAATAATATCGGACGTGAGAATTAGTAGCTAATAACAATTGTATAAGTACATACAACATTTTTAAATCACGAATTGATCATTCAAGATCACCGAGATTGCGGAAAAACGGAAAACTGCGACGCCAAGCGACTGTTGTAAAAGTCGATAGCTACTGAAAGTTTTAAGGGCCTGGGCAGAAATCGCAGAGGGAAAGTTGTAAATCGCGGTGGATAGTGGTAGAAGAAAAGAGAAGCTTTCGCGGATATAGCAGTGTAAATTTGGGTGGCGTCCGTGAATACGGAGCTTTGTGGAAAGTGGCCGACGTCGGATGAATATACGCGTCTACGTACTACGAGAGATATAAGCGAGGAAGCGGGGAAAAAGAATAGAGCAAGCAGTCGACTTTCTATGCAGTACAAATACCACTGACCGAGCATGAAGGTTTAACGGTGGCGCGCGGGACGCTAGGGGATTTACGAAGGTAGCAAGGGCGTCGCGTTTCGGCGTGAAAACTCGATCCTAAACGGGCTCCTCGTAAACGACGTCTATAAAGATCATAACGGTACATTAAGCTCCGCGTATCGTTCTTACTCGTTGCGGTTCGTGTGGCCCGCGAGGCAAGTTGATGCGGCGGCCTCGCAGTGCTCCCTGTACGAAAACTTTAATAGCGTGCGCGGCGGTGGAACGCCGCGCAATCTCAGTAGACTATCGTTCGCGGCTCGTCTTCCCGCTGTGCGCGATACCTTATCGACCATTCTGAGTTTCTTGGCATGAAAATGTCGAGAAAAAAAAAAACAAAAAAAAGTCACAACGTTATAAGTAGTAATTGTGCACTGTTAAAAATCCGGTGTTAAAAACAACACCAAGACGGTGTCTATGTAGGTCCATACCAATCACGGTGATAATGAGCGGTGTTAAGGGAGTCTGAAATACCGACTTTCACCTCAAAAGGTCAAAAGTGCCGTTTTTCGCAAATTATCAACGGATCGAAGCGAAAATTGAAATACAGAAACCAGTAATGTGAATCTCGTTAATTAATTAGTCAGAATCTTGATTTTCGAAAAAAAAATTATAGATCAATTACCCGGTGGAGTAATCTGTAATGAAAAAATCGATTTTTTTCTACAATTTTTCGATAAAAACTGAGCAAAGCGACTAATTCATTCACGAGATAATAAAAAAATCACACACGATACGTGCATTCATGCCTTTAAAGCGAAAAGTGATACAATGTTTCGTCGGTAACACAGGAAAAATGTAACGAAACGGCTGGTGTTCATTTTACACCGTGAAAAGTGTTACTATTAACACTGTAATAAGTAACACTAGGAAAAAGTCCACACCAGCAGCGTTTGACACCGTAGATTATTAACCGTGTATGCGAAGCAGCGATGACAATCCTCGCGGTCCTTGAGCGATAGGCAAATAAGCCGCCTGATATTCTCAATTTTGCGGTATGTCGTAAATTTCAATCGTCTGCATTTACGCTCTATCAATATCTAGGCCAAGCGAAGAGCTCCGCGGCGATCGATCCCTCGGCGTTCAAAGTCCTTTCGACCACCGCGCACGACGAGCGCACACTCTCATCGCCGCGTAACAATACTCCACTGATCGAAATATCGCCCGACTGATATCCTACATATGCATGTACACAAGTGTACACACATACACACATCCATAGGTAGGATACGTCGACTCCCCCGAGAATTCGAGAAAGTGGAGGCTCTCTTGATACCACCCCTCGCGCATAGGCACTGATAAAGAACTAGATAACGAAAAAAAGAGGAAAAAAAAAATAAGAAGCCTCCCCGTCGCTCTGTATAGTCGTACGAGATTTAGATAAAAGAAGAAAGTGTTTGAGCTCAATACGCGCAAGTCGGGAGCAGCAGCTGAATTGATCTCGTTCAGCGAAACGAGAGAACGTGCTGGACTCGCTCCTTCCATACTACTGCCAACTTTCGAATATCATGCATTACAATAAACACTCGTTTCGATGACGTTGCACATTTTCTTCCTAATGTTTTTTCGCGTTTTTTTTTCTTTCCAGTTTGCTCTCTGTCTCTCGCTTCATCCTGTCGAGACTCACAATTTGGGGTGGCAAAAAGGCGATTCATCAGAGCCAAGCGGCGGAGGGTTCCTAGCTGCGCTGGCTGTTGCTGCTGCGCTGGTGTTCTCGCGCCACGCGATGGTTCCTATGCGCGCGTTCGATATACAGACATTGTGTAACGCTGTATAATATTGGTGGTACGGTGCGGCGAGGCAACGTCGGGTGATCGGTTGCCCGCGTTGGGTCTGCCGCACTGAGAGAGCTTTGCAGGCTGCACGCTGCACGCGGCACGCGGCACGTTGCACGCACCCACCGCATCAATCTTCTTCGCCAACAATGTTCGCGTAAATTACCCTCATCGATATCAAAGTGACGAGGCGGGCGGATGGTTGACCGGGGGGGAAGCGATGGAAATAGTTGTCGAAGGGTGCGTGACGTGCTTGGTGCGAGGCACGAGGGAGTGGGAGAGAGAGGGAGCAACACTTATCTTTGCTCTCTCATCGCGCGTGAGTTTGAAATCGAGTCTCGAGATCAGACAGTTCATGCTACTGCCAAACATTATTAATAGCTATTTCAAAAAGCTTATACTTGTTTATTTTTCTTCAGACATCATTTGTATGGTCATCGTGAAATTATATCAATGGTGATAATAATAAGAGTAATCACTGAAACTGAGAGAGAGAGAGAGCAACACTTATCTTTGCTCTCATCGCGCGTGAGTTTGAAATCGAGTCTCGAGATCAGACAGTCCATGATACTGCCAAACAGTATTAATAGCTATTTCAAAAAGCTTACACTTGTTTATTTTTGTTCAGACATCATTTGTATTGTCATCATGAAATTATATCAATGGTGATAATAATAAGAGTAATAATTGGAACTGAGAGAGAGAGGGAGCAACACTTATCTTTGCTCTCTCATCGCGTGTGAGTTTGAAATCGAGTCTCGAGATCAGACAGTCCATGATACTGCCAAACATTATTAATAGCTATTTCAAAAAGCTTATACTTGTTTATTTTTCATCAGACATCATTTGTATTGTCATCATGAAATTATATCAATGGTGATAATATTAAGAGTAATAATTGGAACTGAGAGAGAGGGAGCAACACTTATCTTTGCTCTCTCATCGCGCGTGAGTTTGAAATCGAGTCTCGAGATCAGACAGTTCATGCTACTGCCAAACATTATTAATAGCTATTTCAAAAAGCTTATACTTGTTTATTTTTCTTCAGACATCATTTGTATTGTCATCATTAAATTATATCAATGGTGATAATAATAAGAGTAATCATCGGAACTGAGAGAGAGCGGGAGCACCACTTATCTTTGCTCTCTCATCGCGCGTGAGTTTGAAATCGAGTCTCGAGATCCGACAGTCCATGCTGCTGCCAAACATTATTAATATCTATTTCAAAAAGATTATACTTGTTTATTTTTCTTCAGACATCATTTGTATTGTCATCATGAAATTATATCAATGGTGATAATATTAAGAGTAATAATTGGAACTGACAGAGAGGGAGCAACACTTATCTTTGCTCTCTCATCGCTCGTGAGTCTGAAATCGAGTCTCGAGATCAGACAGTCCATGATACTGCCAAACATTATTAATAGCTACTTCAAAAAGCTTATACTTGTTTATTTTTCTTCAGACATCATTTGTATTGTCATCATGAAATTATATTAATGGTGATAATAATAAGAGTAATAATTGGAACTAATCTAGAAACGCTAGGAAAGCTGTGCGCGTGCTTCTGTCACTTTCCAACGAAGCTTATTTAAATGATTGTAAATCAGCCGTAGAGCGCGTGATATCCGCGGTAATTGCATTAATTTCTAAATGTCTCCCGTACCAGTCGCGTACCGTTTCCACCCTCAGTCACAGCTACCGCCTTGCGCTTTTGGTCGGCGTCACAGCTTCTCACTCTACTCTCCTGTAGGTACATATGTATAGGTATATACTTTTTGTTATGTTGTATATACCAAACGCGTAGTTGGCTCTTGCCCGAGGGCAAAAGCGCCGGCCGAGCCCTCGACCATCGACGAGTGTTTTAATTTTCTTCTTTCACATCTCTCTCGCTTCTCCGTCCATTTCGTTTTTTCCCTCGCTAATTCGTTCATTCATTCGCCGCACTTTGCCGCTGCTACGATCGTCCGTAAATAGCTTCCGCGTGCCGGACGCTCGGTCTCCGTCTCGCGCACGCGCGTTTCTCTTTTCCTTCTGCTACTCGAGTTGAGCTTTCGTTCGTATCCTACCTACTACCAACTCGCCATTAATAACCGGATCATTTTTATCATCGCGCACACCCGCCCTTTCGGCCGCCGCGCGGGCGTTGCTAATACTCTACAAGATTTCCAATTAGTGGCGACAAGAGCGGAACTAGCTTCACTAACGGATTATTATTATTGTGATCGTCATTATTATTGTTATTTGCATCATTGTTAACATTGCAATAGAGAACAGCTTGGCGATTGAATTGAACATGGTTATCGAGTTTCGAGGCTCCGATAAATTAATTTCACTAGTGACAAACGTGGTTGCCACTCTGGTTTTGAGAAAGTAATCATTTTTTAATGTCTGTCAGCTTTCGAATATCGAGCAAACTCTATTCTCTTCGTTGAAGAGTTTTTTTTCGAATGCAAAAAGAAAATCCCGTTTATATTGATCCAAAGAAAAATTACACCGATTTTAGTAAAGTTTCAAAATTGGGAAAAAGTGAAGAATCGTTTTTCGCATTTTTCTCCTAGAATTTTTAATTTTTCGGGCAAAAACCGGTTATATTTGGAATCAGTGAGAAATTTCCCATCGGATAGGGTTTTAAAACTTCGTTAAATCGACAAAATAAATGTTCGCCAGGAAAACGGCAAGAGTCCTCCTACGCTGGTCAACACTCGATCGCGCGCGTAAGCGCGCGTAATTCTTTCCTAAAAAAATGAGAATGTTCTAGCTCATAATAGAGTAGACTAGAAGGTACGTAGGTATAGGTACCTGCTGCGAAGGCTTGTGCGGTGTAATCGCGCGCGATTTAATAGCTGTTCATCCCGTCGCAGGCTTATTATCCGATAAAATCTCAAAGCTCCGATTCTCGGTTCGCGCGAGGTGTGCAAAGCAGTTGACATCATGTGCCAAGTTCTCGAAGTTAAAAGACCGTCGATTACGTGTATGCTGCTGCGTCGTCGTCGTCGTCGTCGACTTCGTTGACGTAGGTAATAGGTATGCGGCAGGTCGGGGGGACTCTTATCCCTTCGGAATCATCTATATGCAGATTCGGGTCGCGTGCACTTAAGTGCATACCGGGTGTTCGGTTTTAAACGACCCATGCACTGTGTTGCCGCCCGGCGCCGCCCACGAACCAGCGCCAACTTGAGTCGACAATTGCGACCAAGTCGCATACATTTGTAGGCCCTCTGCAAGCCATAACACATGCACTTAATCTTACCAAGGTTCGCCTTGAAAAAAAAAATGCTGTTGCTGCTGCCGCAGCTGCAACGTCGTAGAAATGAGCTACGCGGGGTTATACCAGCGCCGCGCGGCGCAGCTACCTGTATAGGTAGGTAGGTGGTACCCACTTATCTGCTGCGATCTCAGCGACAAGCTTCGAGTCGTAATACGATTTTGAGATAACGCGCGTGTACTCTCTGAGACTGGCGACGCGTATCTAAGTCGTCGAGTCCAACGTTCTACGAATTATTCCCGCCCCGGGGAATGTTACACTGAGAAAAAAAATTACTAAATCCAACAAAATGTGCGGTTACGGGCGGGGAAATAAATATTTTGCATATTGGACAAAATATTCGGCAATGATAATCGAGATTTTTTAATTCTATCAGCAGTTGCTTCCATCAATCAAATATTTTGTCTAATGTGCAAAATATTTATTTCGCCGCCCGCAACCGTACATTTTGTTGGATTTAGCCATTTTTTTCTCAGTGTACGAACTTACGACGAGATTTTTCCAAATTTCACGAATTGGCGAGCGTGCGGAATATTGTTGCTCGAGGTATCCTTTTGATTGTGGAATTTGTCGTAAAATGTGAGGTAAAATGCAAATTGGGGGTTAGCAGTGTCAAAGGGTGCTTGAGGACGCGCGCGTATGAGGTAAGGGGCGAAGACTTTGAACTTGGGGATTTTCGTGTATCAAACACGAGGCGTCTTGCACGACGTACAGTGATAATTTTAACGGTGCGGCACGTCGGCTACAGTTAAACGCTGCGTTAATAGGTTCGGCTTGGTTGTTGTGCCTACGTGTAAAGCGCGGACGTGATACCGATTTTATCTACCCCTTGACTACCCCTGTCTGGCTTATTGCTATCCGCGCCAGCGTTCACGCACGCGTATCTATACAATACACAGACGAAACTTGCCCCCGCTAGGCAGGAGGTATATAGCTTGGTGCACGCGCAAACCTACCTATATGCATGTAGCTATATAACAAGGTATTATAGGAGACTGCGAGGGGTTGATTGGGGGAACGGGGGGAACGGGGGGGCTGAGCAGGGAAGCTTGAAGCCAGACAGCTTGATGCACGACTCTCGAATTCTGCTGCTCCTGCAACCCCTGTAGTTGAAATTCCCTTTGCGCGGGCCTCGACCCTCGGCGATATACCCGAAAATCCAAAATATCGCCTCCTAAATTACACAGCGAAGCAGCTAAAGATAAATCCTCGTTGGCAATAGTCCAGGTAATTTTTTTAATCGATTACAACGCCCTCTCCCACCCGTTCGCTCTCTTTTGCGAGAAGAGAGGGGCAATTTTCGCCATGCGAATAGCGCAGGCGAATTCATCCCGCGCCCCGCGCGCGCGCGTTACCGATCAAGCCGATTAGCGCACCAAACGACTCGACTTAATTATCATTCGTGATTTAACTTCTGCGTCGCGTATGCCAGACGGAATATTAATCGACGATTCGAATGCGCGCGACTTTGTGCCATGAATAATTTTCGTAGTTCCACTACCCCCTACCACCCTTGTCCGTGTCTTGTACGAGGGAAATTTTTCAATCAAAATCCCCGCATCACGACCACCGACGAAATCGATCGGAAAGTTTAATCGCCAGCCCAACCCTTGACGGTTTATACGCGCGCGACGAGGGTGCGACAGACAGCGGGATATCTGTAATATGCCTGTCTGTACTACATGTATTTCGGTGAATGATTTTGTCTTTTTCCTTTTTAGATCGATTCAGCCATCAGAGAGAGCAAGAGAGAGCGAGGCTCGTCTTTCATTTCCGGAGGCTTTCGATAGGGACGAAGGGAATGTCGCAAAAACGCTGCGAGTTTCGTGTATCCGAATGATCCGCATATACCTCTACACCGAGGGAATCATGAAAATGGGGTATGAAGTTATTTGAAAAAAATTGTATATTTCTAGAATAGTATATTGTGCGACAAGTGCGTAAAAGGGATTATTTTCGCACGAGTTACACATCCTATTTTTTGCAATAGCGGTGCGTAAACGAAATTTTTTCGGGGCGATTTCGCGTGCGTAAAGTGAAACTTTACGCACAAGCGTTTACTTTACGCACGGGTGCGGAAAACGATTACTTTACGCATGCGAAACCGTACCGAAAAGTCGAATTTTACTTTACGCACGCTATTGAAAAAAAAAAAAAAAAAAAAAAAAAAAAAAAAAAATCTTATGTAAGGTCTAAAAATTTAAGGTGTCTTGCTAATTCGTTTGGGCCTGCATTATAAGCTGTAGGTAGGGTGTATCCACCAGTAAATGAACAGTCACCAGTGAATGAACAACAGCTTTTTGAGAGCTTATGACCAATTATGTCGACTTAGCTGAACATTAGATTCCTAATTTGTTTAATTTTAAGTCATCTACTACGATTATTTTGTCATAGAAGCTTATTTTGAACTAAAAGTGCAGGTTCGATTGGCCCGTTCATTTACTGGTTTTTTCGGAGTTTTGGCTTTTAGTATTTATTTTTATATATTTTGCGATGAAAATACGAGATTTTTTTTTTAGCTGTTTCACATATTTTGACATTCTGGGAAGGCGTAACAATTTTCGCAAACAATTCGAAAGTATTGCTTTTTATAAAAACTCATATAAACAAATCGTTCTGCTTAACTGTTCATTTACTGGCGACTCTACCCTAGGACGATAAATGAAGTGTGTAGGGTAAAGTCACCAGTGAATGAACGGTTAAGCAGAAAGATTTGTTTATCATGAGTTTTTATGAAATACAATATTTAAAAATTGTTTGCGAAAATTTTAAACGTTGACCAGAATGTCAAAATATGTGAAACAGCAAAAAAATCTCGTATTTTTATCGCAAAATATATAAAAATAAATACTAAAAGCCAAAAATCGAAAAACACCAGTAAATGAACGAGCCAATCTAACCTGCAGTTTTGATCGAAAATAAGCTTCAGCGACAAAATAATCGCAGTGGATAGCTAAAAAATTAACAAATTAGAAATCTAATGTTTAGCCAAGTTATCATAATTGGTCGTGAACTCTGAAAAAGCTGTTGTTCATTCACTGGTGACTGTTCATTTACTGGTGCCTTCACCCTAAGTTGGTGGGCGGTCTCGTGCAGTGGCGGGAACTTGGCGCCGGGGTGAAAGCTATGCGCGCGCATCTTGCGACCACGCTGCCCGGTGTAGCCGCGCGGCGCGCGGGATACAAAGCCGCGTGGCGCGGGCGGGTCCCCCTTCCACAACCATCGCTTCCCTCGTAACCCCAGGCGTGCGGACGCGCGCGTTCCTTTCCCTCGGCACGGCAGCTCTCGCGCCCAAAGCGCCAACGTTCAGTAACAGCGCAGCTTCTGACGCGAGAGGTCTGTGCCGCTAGTTTGCTCCTCGACGACGTGAAAAAACACGAAGACTCGAGAGAGGGTCAAGCGATATCGAAGACCCGAGTTTTATAAAACTGACTTGAACCTCCCCCCAAGTGTTGTTGGCTTAGGTTGTCCAATTCCACGACGATATTTCGTTTATTTAACCATTCGGGTGCTAGCAATCGCACACGTGTAAACACCGGGAATACCCGGCTTTGTTTACGTTCGGCGAACAATTCAAGCCCAAATAGACGTTCGACGTTCAATTACGATTGTCCCGAGTGCGTCGAATAAAAAAAAAAATTCCGCCGAAATATATCCCGCGCGTGCAGTGATTCGCGATTTTTTTTTGTTCCTCCTACTTGCGGACAAATCGGTAAAGTGAAGTGACGAAAAATTGTGGGTTTATATCGAAATGTTAAATATTAGCATTTATTCGAGATAAATATCGGGAAAATGTGGTTTTAAGGAGATTGCTTCTCGATAGTTGATTCGGAAAGAAGAAAGAAAGAAAAGAAGCGGAAAAAAAAGGAAAGAAAATAAAAAAGGCGATGAAGATGAGGTGGTCGAGTGTGACGAGCGTGTGCGCTTGTTTGTTGGGAGTGTTGGTGATGGTTGTTCTGGGCGAGCCGGACACGGCCGCGAAGACGCGAATAATGAAGTGTTGCAAATACGGTGAAGAATTGGCGCAACCGCGAGAAAACGGAAGCGTCGTCAATTGCGCGGCGAGTCCTCGCGAGTGGCGGCCCTTTATATTCTCAACGGTTTTGAACAACGAGGTGAAGGAGGTGCCGAAGAATTGGGATGTTATCGAGAACACGCGGCCCCAGTGCCAAAAGCCCGATGACGTTGTAACGTACGTGCCGTGGAGCGATTACAATCCGTTCATCCTGCTCGATACCGGACACGCCATTCTTGACGACGGCAAAGGCAAACTCGGCGCCCAATTCGAACCCACCGAATATTGTGCCGATTCCCAGGCTCTCCTCGTGTGCGCGCCGAGAAAAAACGAGGCTAACAAAGCCGCCGCCGCGACGATGAGACCGAAAGTTCGCAGGTGCTGCGGCGAGGACGCCGCTTTCGACGAAAACAAGTAAATACCAAATTTCAAGCACACATATTTTTACCCAAACGATTCTTCGCCGAAACAAGTCAAGGGCGGCGGCGATGTTGCCGAGCAGAGTTGTAAATCCCCAAAAATTCATGAGATATATTTTACAGTACAATTTTTTTTGTAATGATGATTTAATAATAATAATGTGTAGTGATTATAAAATGGAGTGTAAACATTTGAATAGCGGAAAAAATACTAATTTTCGCTTTAATATTAGAAGAAATAGTGGAAAAAAATGGAAGAAATCATTGATGCATTACTTTCTGAATGCAATTATATTTTTTTCCCTTTCTTTTTCATTATTTCTCCCAATATTAAAGCGAAAATCAGTATTTTTCGCTTTAGTCAATCAGTCAATCAGTTTTTTCACTAGGGATAATGATCCCTAGTTATTAATATTATGAAATCATCGTTACAAAAAAATTGTACTGTTGACCATATCTCATGAATATTTGTGGATTTACAACTCTGTTGCCGAGCAAAATTGTGTTTCGTTGGGTTTTCTTTATAGCCGGTTGACACAAGCATCGAAAAAAAAATAGTGCTGTTTCATAGTTCTTACTCGTTTGCAGTGTTTAATCAATTATCGGAGGATTATTATTGCAAACGAATGATTTTATATGTCGTTCCTCCGCGACTAACGGGTCGATAGATTTATCTTACATTTCGCCAGAATTATGTAGTGAAACAATAATGAAACGTTGGATTACAACAATAATAATAATAATAATAATAATAATAATAATAATAATAATAATTTTTCAGAAAGGCATGTGTGGTTCAAGCAGAATCGGCAGACGCGCCGGTCCTATTGCCAAACGCGTCGTCGATCGTCGAACTGGTTGCGGGCTTTCCGAGTTGCCTGGAGACCGACAACTTCAGGATCGTGGGAAGCACGAAAGACGCTGTTGTCCAACCCGACGGCGGCCTTGAGGTCAGCGGTGTCGTCCTCGCCGCGGAAAAATTCTGCATCGAGAGGATCAAAGAGCTCGATGGCATGGCCAAGGTCTTCACTTGTCGGGAACACGCGATTCAGAGGTACTTTTTCTGCAGCAATGGATAAACATCCGAAAAGCGCATACCTCCGATCGATCTGAAATTTTGTACACTAACGTATTTTGACCTTAAAAAGTCTAAAACGGTAATTATAGTGCGATCACGCACAGCGAAACGAACGAAGGTTTTTTAAATGTTAGTACTGAAAATGGTATTGGCGCTAATTTTTCTTATCATATTCATGATTAGCAGATCAAAATACGTTAGTGTATCAAATTTCAGATCGATCGGAGGTATGCGTCTTTCGGAAGTACACCCGCAGCAATAGACATATTCTTGTCGATTGTCAACCAAAAATCGTACAAGCTAACAGATTTTCAGAATAAGTAAAATACACTTGGAGAAAATGGAGAACGGAGAGAAGTAGTATTTCGTTCGCTCGGCGAGCAAGGTCGAGCTGTTGCGGTTGTTGAGTCACGAAGAAAAGAGATTGCGGGACCGATCGCGAGGCGCGCATAACCCTCGCCGGCAATTCAGCCTTTAGCCGCCGCCGCCGCGGCGCATCGAGCTGCGCCGATCGTTATTAACGTTCCGCGTTTTTACGAGGTTCCGTTTCGCGTTTAACGATTGGAACGGCTCCAGATCGGTGGCTAGGGCTCAGTGAGCGCGCCTCTATACGCCTAACTACGTATACGCGTCTACAGTTAGAGGGCCGAGGCTTCCTCCATAGTTGTGGCGGCTCCGAGTCGACAGTCACCTCTCGAGTCTTTGCCTTCGATTGGACCGGCGGCAAAGCAAAACTCTTCTCGACCCTACACGAGTCCCCTGTATACACACGAATTTACGACGATTGTACGACGATCCCGAAGCGACCCTCGCCAACCGACTCGCTCCCGAGGCTGCTGCCTCTGGTCGTGTCCTCAGCGCCAACGTCCTCCCTTCTTCCTCTCTTTCTTTCCTCCTTTCTCGGCCTCGCCGCGAGACAGACGGAGATAAAGACAGGTGGAGTCGCAACGGAATTATGCAGATCCGGTTCTTCGTAGCTAGTGAGAAGAATCGCCGGGGCTAAGAGAAAAACGGCACGGGAACGAGAGCCATTTTTTGTCGTTCTCTCTCAACGCTGCAGTCCACCTTTTGTAAACACTTATTTTTTCTGCATTTTCCCCACAATTTTTCACGCGAGTGAAAAATATAAACTCGTAGAGCAAAGTATTTTTTACGTTTATTTGGGGGGGGGGGAAGAGTGTCAGGATTATGTCACTTTTTATGTACAATTTATTTAAAGGTGAACAAAAATTTACTTAAATATATTTCATGTATCGATACGTTTCATCGTTCATATTCCATTCTGGTCTAAAAAAAAGTCGTAGAACCGAGAAACATATGTCTAGGGAAAAAGAGTAAAGCGTAAAAATAGCTTCAACAATTTCCGAGGATAAATGATTTTTTTTTTCAAACGAGAATCAAATTCTCGATCCAATTTCATTTTTAATCCGTCCGTTCGCTCTCACGTCTGTAATATTTCGCATCGATCCCTTCTTCGCGTCACGAGGCTAGCCGCCCGGCGTTGGGCTCTTCGGTAGTCCGAGCACGTCCTCCTCTTTTTTTCTCTATCTCTCTCTCTCTCTCTCCCTCTCGCTCCGTGCCGCGACCAAATATCGGGGAGGAATTATTGCGCGCGCGCGCGCGAGTTCCGTTCTGTAACCGTGTTTCAAACGATTTGATTTTTTACTCATTTTTCAGTGCGGGTCTCTTTCCGCTGCAAACCGGAAGCGCGATACATTCGAGCACGTCCAAATATTGCTAACGCAGCGATGATGGGCGACTGCGCTCGGTAGAAATTTTTCGATTTCGTAATCGTCGAAGAATTAGTCGTAGTATGACCGAGTCGAAGCCGAGAGTGTTTACGTGTGTAAAAGGCATTGGCGCGCGCGCGCGTGTGTGTTTGTGTTGTGTGTACACACAGTGTACACGCGAGAAGCAACAGGGCACGCATAGACGTCATCGCACTCGAGAACGCCGAGAGATAGGAATGCGGGGAAGGAAAGTGGCGGGCGTGCCGTGGCCTTGGAAAATTCGAAGACTCCTTCGACGTCGCTCGACGTTCGACGCTCGCTCGCTCGTTCGCTCGCTCGGTCGGCCGGTCGGTCGATGCACCATCGCGATAAGCTCATTGCCGAGCGTCCGATAGACAGAAAAAGGGTCTCGACGCGCAGCGGACGCGACCATAGGCCTCCTGTAATAGTTTTACCTGCAGTAAAATCGAGAGTGACCACGCTCTGTCAATCTCATGTACAAGCTCTTCTGGACGGACGCCTTCGAGTCTTGAGAAATGTGGCTGGGGGACAAAATAACGAATGACCAAAAAGCGAATGGCCAAAATAACGAATTTAAAACTAAAGAACGTCAAAATCTAAAATGATCATCATTACGGAATTCGCTGTTTTAGCCATTCGTTATTTTGATCATTCGGTATTTTGACCCCACATTTTATTAAAATGCATTTAAAATAGCGAATGATTAAGATAACGAATGGCTAAAATAGCGAATTCCGTAATGATGATCATTCTAGATTTAGACGTTCGTTAGTTTTAAATTCGTTATTTTGGTCATTCGTTATTTTGATCCTCACCTGAAATGTTCACTCAGCGAGTAAATAACGATATGCAAAAATAACGGAATAATTAGATGGAAAGTTCGAGAAACGCGTGCGTAGTGAAATAAATCGACGCTCGTTGTTATTAAAGTTTTGAGCATTCTGTCGTCGGGCAAAAAGATGTATTTGTAGCGCGAATAATTGAGTAGAGCTTGAGTAGCGGCTGAAAGCGATGACTATGCCATTCCGTCGTAGCCGGAACGCTGACGCGCAAACGCACGTCTCGCGTCTCGAATGGTGTTTTGCTTTCACCGGTTAAAAACCGTCTAACGTAGGGTACAAACTTTCACTGTGAGTTTCCTAGGCCCGAAGCAGGGAATAAACCGCGTCGAATTGGGAAGCGTCTACTGGAAGGAAAAAATCAGAGACGTGTCGAGACCCCGAGTGTTAAAGATCACGTCACGTTCCCTTTCTATCCGGTTTCTCTCAATTTATCTCTTCAACTCGTTGACCATAATTAAGCGTTCGATAAGACATCGTTGTACGAACTTGGATCCTTTTTTTTTATACAATTTATATTCCACATATACAAACGAAATTTCACTAAAGTTATTATCATGAGGCTTCCGAAAAATCATTACCGGTTCCCATTGTTCTCATTGGTTTATTTATTTATTTATTTATTTAATTTTATTTTATGTTTAATCAACGTTTATCGTATAAAGCGCAACAAGCTATTTAAACGATTATTTCCAGTGAAAGGAACGACATTCTCACTTTACATGATAAAAGTAATTTCTCCGTATTAGTGAAATGTGGTGATTTTCGATGAGGTGGATCGATCGAATTAATTATCGTTGCGCCATCAGTGTCAGGCGAAGGTCCTTGAGAGCACACATGACGTATGGTATACCAGGAAATGATCGATTTCTGTGAAGCAGCGGAGAGATAGGAAGTGAGCGAGAGCGAGAGCTGTGGACGCCGCGCGAGGACGTACCGAGGGTTCGCTGCTTTGAATTTAATTAAATCCTCAGCAGTCCGGACACACTGCTGCCCCTAAGTAGAACATCCCTGAGTTTCTTGCTCACTCTCTCGCTCGCTTCCTCATACACCGACAAATTTCACGTTTCCTCGTTTGCATCCAACGGACTCTTTCTTTTCACCGAGTCCTTTCACAGTTGCACTGTCCGCGCCCGAGTTCGTTTTCAGCTGCGTACTGATAAAAGTCGCGAAATCAACTCTCTCAGCTAAAGCTGCGTTATTTCCTTTCTTCTCAAACTTTTCTTTCTCCCGTCCTCTTTGGCATTAATGTACTGCGAAGAGATATTTATTTATTGTCTCGTAAAGTTTTGCGACTTAGTTGTACGTGACTATAATTAATTGGATTCGTTTTTACGTTGATGTTTAATTTTGCTTCTTTCTGACATTTTTAGGCCCATCAACAATGACAACGACATCAGGTTCACAATGTTCGCAGCTAGCTTGATCATAAGCGCGATTTTTCTCGCTGCGACGCTCGCCGCCGGCTGGTTGCTGCCTGCATCTCACCACGTGCTACATTGGAGATGCCAGACCCATCACGTCGTCTGTCTCATGTTCGGTGACATTCTCCTGGCCATCATACAACTCGCTAGCCGCTCCCTCGACGGTGCCACGTGCAAGGCAGTCGGTAAGTACTTTCAAACCTTTTCATTCCTTACTTTCGTCCGAACGAATTGTTTGCCCGAGAGTTAAATCGAATTACGCCAACCAAGTATGTGAAAATTGCGTCTTCCAATTTACTTATGACACTGATCATTCGACATTCGGATGGTATAGAGAAAAATAAAACGAAAATATTCGGCCAGTTTTTTCACAGGCCACTTCGAATCAATTTTCATCGGATAAAATCTCTTTTTACGTACGAATATTAGACTGAAAATTTCTATTGAGAGATTTCCCGGGAAATCGTTAAAACCAATTCACCATGAAAATTTGAATGAAACCGAAGTTTTTGAGGAGCCAGGACGGTGCGTTGTTGGCCGCCAGCCCTTGTGGATTTCGCCGTAGTCGTAGGAATTTGCTCACTCAATCTCCGTCCCCCGTTTGGAGCAGCAGCAGCAGCAGCAGCAACGAGCGCCCGAGCACGTGAAACATCCGCCCCGGGTACAGTGGCACAGCTAGCCGCGATGGGAGCGTTATTTGCTGGGACGCTTTGCCCTCCCCGAAACTATCCGCCGGGGTAATTATTCGGATGATCGTGGTAATCCCTGGCAAAGCCCTCCCTTCTGCTGCTGCTACTGCTGCTGCTGCTGCTGCCGCTGCTGCTGCCACTGCAACCCCGGAATCTCGTTCACTTGGGTTCTCGTCAATTCGTTTCGATCGCTCGAATCGATTAGAGTCCATCTCCGTTCCCGAGGAACGAGAGCCGACCTGAACGCGATCCGTAGGCTTTTGCCCGCAGAATACACAAACTGCCCGCTGCTGTTTCCCTCGCGCTTCACCACAAAACACACCGACAGTGGTTGCCATCACATTTTCCTTCCATCGCTTCGATTCAAGCGTTTTATCGATTTTTTTTTTTTTTCATGCGTGCTATTTAATCTAATTAGTTCCACGTGTCATTCAATCATAGTTTTTTCTCTGAAGTTTCGGGTTAGATCGAGTTAAAAAAATTTAATAGCCCGTGGCAAAAAATTCCCTGCGAAAATTACTCCAAGTCTCGAATAGACAAATACGTCCCTTGTCCTTTGTGGCGGAATAAAGATACGGCGAGAAGCCAAACCGAGGGAAACATTTATCGTGGCTTCGATAAATGTTTCAATCGTCGAGAAACCACGTGAGGGTCGAGGACCGTCCTGGGTGGGACTCTCAACAAACAAGTGCTGGACGCTGGAGTCGAGCGAGAGATCTGAGGCCTCACAAGGCTCCACAGACAGGAGAAAGTGGAACGGTACTTCCGATTCTGACCCACATATTTTCTCTCCGTGCAGTGTCTGTCGTGTATACCTATATATATTGGAACGAAAAAAAGAGAAGAGAGGAGAAAAAAAACGACACCGAGAGACGCGAGCGATGAAGGCGGCGGTGGGAGCGGCCCCTGTTACTTACTCTTCTCATTCACCGGCGAGTTATTCCGCCCGAGGAAAAATTCATTCATTCACAGCGTTTATACTCTTTCCTCCATTATTGTTGGTGCAAATTTCTTGTATCTTATATTTCGTAACGCAACTCAAGACGTTTCGGATGCTCGTGTTCCGACGCACGCGAAACACGCACACGCGATGTTAAATAGTGAGTAGCGCGGCTGAGAGAGAGAAGGGAAAATGCAGCACGCTCTTTATCTTGCTTGCATTAGCACGTGGTGTATAGAGTTACACTTGCTGATGTTGGAGCTGGCTCGGTGAATCCTCTGCCAACGCTACATACACACAAAATGATTCAGATTAAGCATTGATGTTATTGTAATTTTATTTGTTTGCTGCTTGGCAATCAAAGTCACCGGAATTGAGTATACAGTTTACTTAGAAATTAGCTAGAAAAAAATGAAAAAAAACACAGGAAAATATCAAATTAAAAAAAATTGACATTCGTTCAAGTGGGAAAAAACCGGACAATTATTTGTGATGGCAATAGTCAGTAACAGAGGAGTTGCAACGTCTGCGCGTTAATTCTTTGAACGATTCGCAGCTGCATCGACATGCTGCTACGATCAACGTCGATAATATCTGAGCTGGTCGGCGACTGTCGATTCTTTACATAAGAAAGACGAGAAACGCATATATTACAGTTGGGTTTCTGCGTGGAAAACGTAACTGATATATGACCTTCCAATGTCGAGCGCAGCACGAACGATTCCGAGTTCGCACGAGTCGCCAGAACTTCCTTTCTAATACTCGGGACAGTTATGACGTTTTTGCGTTTGTAGGAATTGTCGATACGGCTGAGTTTTGCGTTTCGTCCTTTTCACTACAGTACGTTTTTGCGAAAGTCTGTGTGTCGAAAATTCAGCACTCAAGTTTTATAGCGCCGACATTTTTTTTCTTTGTTTTCCATTTTGAATAAGCCGTGACTATTCTATTGTTGTACAGGTTTTGGAGCAATTAGTTTTGTTCCTTCAGCTTTTATGCACTTGCCACATGTAAGAGAGAAAATGAAGGTGCACAAGAAACAAAGTGAATTGTGTTCGGTGGCGAATGTTAGAAGAATGACCTGTCTAAATTGTAATTCGAGTACTTTCTTTTGTCATCCTCAGAAAAGGTTCTGTCGTTTATCTGAGATTTCTCGCGCAGATTGTAATCTGCGAAGCTGAGGACAACGTGAACGTTAAATTAGTTGTCTCCGAGGAAAATCTTAAGCACTCAAGTGCGTCAGTGCGGCTGCCACTTTCCACGACGAGCTCTCCGTCCTCTTACCAAGAGTTTCCATCCTCCTCTCCACCGACTGCCCTTTCTTTTCCCTTCTTCCGAGTGAGCATCTTCGTTGTGGCGCATATCTTTGCGTTCCTGACCTTTCTCATCGCGACCCTTGTTACTTACTGGAGGAAACTGCGTCGTGATGCCAGCGAGCTCAGGGTTAAGGTCGACGATACCGCGCGACTGAAACCTTTTAGACCTTTGGGCTTCAATATTTAAACGATTGCGGCTAAAGTGATACCCTAGTGAATTATTAGTGAAAACGCGATGGTAACAAAAAAAACAACATGTTTTAGTTCTTTCCCAGTTTCTCGCAGTTTCATAATTAAGTGAAAAATTACATTTGAAATATTTTTTTCTGGGTTTTTAATTGTCATAATTTCAATCAACGGTCGACAATGTGATTTCATTCTTTTTTTTCGTTTTTCGTTTAGCACAAGGCCTTGAAGTATGCACTGAAAAGATTCCCCACGATCTCCCCCTTTTCTCTGGGTCCCTTAATCGGTCCCCATTGTCACTTCGCGATTGGATCGCGACGAAGGCTTTATGAATAAACCAAATGAGCCGAGAACGAGTGTGGCGTCGGCACGGTAAAGACGAGAGAATCGTGAAAGAAGTGCGGGAAGGCCGATTGAAAAGAAAGCAACGGCCTTGGCAAAGAATTCGTCGACCCTGCGCGAGGGCGTGGAGCGCTCAACTCGCTTCTGGAATAACAATCCATCGGGCCTCTCGCGCACCAGTGAGCATTTAAATGTGTCCGCGAGTCCCGTACCCATCCGTCGAGGCACCGAGCGAAATACACATGGCTCGCCAGTAGTGGATGCGATTCGTTTACTTCCTCGCTTTTTCGCCTCTTAAAATTTGTACACCGACTCCCTCAGCAGTCATAAAGGGCTCCATTGTTGATGGGTGGCCTCGGAGTGGGTTATCGAATTGATAGCGAGAGAAAGAGAGAGAGAGAGAGAGAGAGAGAGAGAGAGAAAAAAATAAACGGCAAAACGAAGACGATAACTAATGGACTACTCCTCGCCGAGTGGCAATGCATCCGGTCACACGAAAAAAAGAAAAATCTTGCGATTCACAAAACGCTCCGTGGGTCGTATTATCAGAGAACAATCGGCATTGTTCAGTCGTATAACAATTGTCAATTATGGCGATGAAAAGAGAAAAACTTGGGAAGCAGCGATTTGAAGAATACATAGTAGAATATTGGGAAAAAATAGATGATTACAATTTTCGTTTATTTTATTTTTTCTTGTCATATTGTTTAGTCCCCAGCATCATAGAATGCAGTGTACATTAATTTGCCTTTACTCGTGTAAGTGCGCGTATCCTCAAGGGAGCCTTTTTATTATTTTTCATCCTTCCTAATCTTCAAATGGAAATACGCGACGAAACTTTTGGTCACCAGATGTTTTATTATTAACCGGGCCGAAGAGTTTGCCGCGGCGACTAAATCGTTTTATTGGGAAAAACCGATGCGTCGTCTCTGGCGACCAAATGTTTTACGACGGATTGACCGTTAGGGTTTTTTCCGCGAGTACCCGCAGGACACCACGTGCGCCACGACGCTTAACACCTACCTGCGGGGGACGCTAACCCTTGAGCCAATCACGAATGGCAGGATCGATAATTATCAAGGCGAACCAATGAGGATGCACGACACAACTTCTTGAACCCTCTCCTCCTCCTTCCAGAAGGGTGGGAGCAGAAGGTTCGGGAAAGCAACATTTTTCTAATTTTTTCGCCAGTCTTTGACTGAACTTCGAACTGTGAACGTCGACACGGACAAGAACTCCTCTTGATCCCTGATTCGACCAAACACAACACAACGATCCTCAATTTCTATCATTTTTGTAAATTTATTATATTCTTGTTATTCTTTTTAATAAACCGTTAAATAGTGAGTTAACCGGAAAGTGTAAATACCATCCCTCAACACACTAACCCACCGTTCCCTTCGGGTCAACTGCGTCGTCGGGAACAGCTACGGAAGAATATATCGGCGTACCAAAGGTATAACTGGGCCTTACAACCCCAAGGAAGCATCTCACAAAGTCTAGTGAGCTCTCGCGTCGATTACCCCGTACATAAAATTGGTCCTTCGAGCCGGATAGCTTGTGAAAAAACAATCGAAGTGAAAATAAGTGAAAACAAAATCCATCGCGAGTGCGCATCCTGAAGACAAACAGTCCAGGAAACCCAACTACGCGAAGACTCATCTGCAGTCGGCGACCATCGAGGAGCTGGAATTGCCACTTTGCATCCACCTACCCGTGAAAAGACGTCGCCAGACAATCAAGTGCAAGTGAAAAGACGGCGAGAGTGCGTGTAGTGAAGATTATCTATCCACGACACCCAACTACTCGTGAAGTCAACTGTAGTCGGTGACTATCGAGGAGCTGGAATTGCCAGTTGCATCCACCTACCCATGAAAAACGTCACCAGACAATCAAGGTCGTGTAAAGAAACTACGAGAGTGCGTGCAGTGAAAAAATTAGCAGTTCATCACACCCAACTACTCGTGGAGCCACCTACAGTCGGAGCAACGAGGAGCTGACATTGCCAGTCACACCTACCTACGAAACCGCCCATGACAACAAAGGTAAGCTCATTATAAAAAGAAATCGTCAAATATCGACCGTTCCTCGCCTTCCCATTGATCTCGATCTCGAACAAAATGACGGAAAATACTGTACTGTCGGAACAACAGAAAGGACAGCGCGCAAGTCTGATAAACGCACGCGGTCAATTAAAGTCGAGAATCACGAGGCTATATAATTACCTCGAAAAATCAGGGCTTCATGGAAATGCCGAGTATATCGCAAAAAATCTCGAAAAAATTGATGATGGTATCGCAGAACTTCCACGCATCACCCGCGACCTCAAGGTCATCGAACCTGACGTTGACCACGACGGATTAGAAGAAGCATTATTAGATGATCACGAAGAAATGCTCGTGCTCGTTCGCAAATTTAGGGAACCAAACCGCGGAGCAATAAGCGAGACACGCGCGTCAAATCTCGATCAACGACCGCCATCTACCGTATCGAACACTTCAGCGGAACATTTCACATCCTTGCCGAAGATTGAAGCGAAGAAATTCGACGGAAAATTGGAAGAATGGCGAAGATACCGAGATTGGTTTATCCAAACGGTCCACAATCGCAACGGTCTCTCAGACGCGCAACGTCTTGACTACCTGAAGCGAACCCTCGCAGGTGAAGCGGAAGAGTCAATCAGTGCCTTTCAAGCGACAGACGAAAACTACGCGGTAGCCTGGAACCTCCTCGAATCGACGTACGACATAGAATACATTCTGATTCTTCGCCACTACGACCTGTTAATGGAGATTCCGGCAATGAAGAAGAGCTCAGCTGACGAGATCAAGCGACTTCTCAATCAGGTTCACACACACACCCTCGCGATGAAGGCAATGGGAGAACGGATAGAAAACTGGAATACTCCGATTGTGCATACCATCCTAAAGAGATTGGATAAGGACACCGCGAGAGAATGGAACAGGAAGCAGCAAGGCAACAAAATGCCCCGATACGAAGACATCCTATCGTTCCTGCGAGACGAAGCAACACGACTCACGCCCATGACTCCTGCAGGAGGAAGCCAGAGTTCACAAACGGCGCCAAGATGGCAAGGAAAGGCAAGGAAGGGAAACGACAGCAGCAATGGTCAGCGAGCTCACGCACTCCTAACTAAAGCAAACGGCAAATCTTGTCCCACATGCAAGGAGGAACACTCGATTGAAAAATGCACGAAATTCCTTTCGTTGACCGCCCCCGAGCGAATTCAAGAGGCTCGGAAAGCATCGCTGTGCTTGAACTGCCTCAAGGAAAACCACAAAACGCGCAGCTGCAAATCGTCGGCCTGCTCCACCTGCAAAAAACGCCACAACACCCTCTTGCATCTGACCGAAGAAGAAGTCAACGCGATGAGGGCATCGTCAGCATGACTAGAGATGGCTACAACACCAAACGCGCAGACAGCCACTACGCTCGTCGCGACTCTTCACACCAGAGATGTGATCGTCACAGCATCACTTAACGTAGAAGATAACGCCGGCAAACTTATTCGTTGCCGAGCTGTTTTAGATACGGGTTCAAGCTCCAATTTCATGTCTGAAAATCTCGCTCAACGGCTCAAGCTTCCCCGACAAAGGTTCCAGATACCCATCGAAACGATTAGCAACGCTCAGGCGGCCTCGAATCACTTGATCAAGGCTGCAATAAGCTCAAGAGTCAACGGATACTGCAGAACGCTGAATTTTCTAACAGTCTCAAGTCTAGGCGGATCACTCCCTGACCAGCCAATCGACAGGAACAGTCTCCGGATCCCTAGGAATCTCGTGCTGGCAGATCCAAACTTCGATCAACCAGCACCAATCGACATGCTTCTAAGCGCCGGAACAACGCTATCGCTGCTCCGTCAAGGACAAATAAGACTCAACGGTCCAGATGATCCAGACATCATCCTACAAGAAACACAATTTGGATGGATCATCGGCGGAAGTGCCCTATCGAAGAAACCTTCACCAAGAAGTCAACCGCTTCGAAATTATTACACCAGCGCTGAACGGGAATTGCGAAATTTCTGGGTGATGGACGACATCAGCACAGGTAAACACCTGTCACGAGAAGAGCAAGCCTGCGAAGATCATTACGCAGAACACACTACGCGCACATCAACCGGCCAATACATCGTTGCGCTCCCTTTCAACAGCCGAAAGGCAGAATTGAAGACATCTCGCCAGCTGGCTGACAAGCGGTTTAAATCTCTTCTAAGAAAATTCAAACGCAATCCTGAGTTCGAAAAACTCTACTCTGCCGTTATGCAAGAGTACATCGACCTCGGTCACATGAGCGAAGTTCAAGAGGACCCCTCCGACGACGATAATTTCTACCTGCCCCATCATGCAGTCGTAAAAGAGACAAGTCTCACTACGAAATTACGAGTGGTCTTCGACGGGTCAGCAAAAACCGAGCATGATCTGCTGTCGCTCAATGAAGCGCTAATGACCGGACCAACGATACAAGACGACATATTTTCCTTGTTAACACGGTTTCTCACCCACCAATACGTGCTGACTGGCGACATCGAGAAAATGTATCGGCAGTTCTGGGTCCGAGAAGAGGACAGGAGATACCAGCGAGTATGGTGGAAGGACGCCGAAGGCAATCAAAAGACGTACGAATTGAACACGGTCACCTTTGGTTTGTCATGCGCTCCATATCTCGCGATCCGCTGCGTGCATCAATTGGCAGAAGACGAACGTCTTCACTATCCGCTGGCGTCAAAAATCGTAAAAAGAGATTTGTATGTCGACGATCTCCTTACCGGAACGGACTCATATGAAGAAGCCAAGGCTCTCCGCGACGATATATCGAACTTACTAAAAAGAGGAGGCCTCAATTTACGTCAATGGGCTTCCAATGAGCCGCGACTCCTGGAAGGATTACCTGAAGGAAGCGTAAACCTGCAATTAAGGACATCAAACGACGCCACTATAAAAACCTTGGGCATCCACTGGGACTCAGCGAGGGACTCAATCGTGTATACGGTGAAACCCATTAAACAACTGCCGAAGGTAACAAAGCGAACCATGCTTTCCGACGTCGCGAAAATTTTCGATCCACTCGGGTTCCTCGGCCCCGTGGTCATAAGGGGCAGAATGATTCTGCACAAACTCTGGTTGGAAAAGGCAGGGTGGGACGATGCTATCCCTTTGAGCGTACTAACCGAATGGAAAACGTATGCTTCTCAGCTGACTCAATTGAACAACATGTCATTCGAACGCCGAGTCATCATTCCGAAGGCAACTAATCTGCAGCTCCACGGATTCTGTGATGCCAGCGAAAAGGGGTACGGGGCTTGCATCTACGTGCGGTCCAGCGACGCTGATGGAAAAACACAGACCCGACTTCTTTGTGCGAAATATCGTGTAGCACCGATAAAACCGGTATCACTCCCTCGGTTAGAGTTGTGCTCAGCAGCATTGCTGTCGGAATTGTACGTCGCAACGAAACAAGCGATTCATCTTCGAATCGACCAAACAATCTTCTGGTCGGATTCAATGGTCGCACTACATTGGATAAAGACTCCTCCGCATAAACTGCTGGTCTTCGTGGCAAACCGGGTAGCAGGTATTCAGGAAAAAACCGAAGGGTCGGAGTGGCGACACGTTCGCTCTGAAGACAACCCCGCAGATCACATATCGCGAGGATTACTTCCCAACGAGTTCTTACAGAAGTCAAACTGGAAGACCGGGCCATCATGGCTCACGCTAGAGGAGACACTATGGCCAAAAAGCAACCTGATCATCCTCGCGGAACTTCCGGAAATGCGCAAAACGCAATGCTTGCTCGCCGTAGGTGGAGAAGCAGAACGGAGCCCTGGCATCTCTTTCTTTGAAGAATATTCATCGATTGGAAAATTGAGACGGATAGTGGCGTATGGCCTGCGCTTCAAGGTAAACAACCACTTCAGAGGATTGCTTTCGGCACAAGAACTGGATCTTGCCAACGATAGGATAATCAAGGTCGTTCAAGAATCTGCATTCGCCGAAGAAATCAAGGAACTGAAGAAGGGCCAAGGGTTAGCGAAAAACCACAAATTGAAGGCGCTCGAGCCGTTCATCGACAAGAACGGTTTGCTGCGCGTAGGCGGTCGACTCCGAAACGCACACATACCCTACACGCAAAAACATCCGTTGCTAATTCCCAAGAGCAGCCATGTAACAACTCTACTCATACGGAACGAGCATCTGACAAACTATCACGCTGGAGCACAAACTACGCTGTATGCTCTCAGAAGAAAGTATTGGTTGACTGACGGTAGAAAACAGGTGAGAAAAATAATCAACAGCTGTACCACCTGCATCAGAGTAAATCCGCCAGTTAGCGAATACATCATGGGAAATCTCCCGAAAAATCGAGTCACCGAATCGCGACCATTCTACAACGTGGGCGTCGACTATTGTGGTCCATTCTACATTAAGGAAAAGAAACACCGCAACAGAAATCGCATAAAGGTATGGGTGTCAGTCTTTGTCTGCCTATCCGTGAAGGCGATCCACTTGGAAGTCGTCAGTGACCTAACCACGGAGGGTTTTATGGCCGCCCTAAAACGATTCATCGCCAGAAGAGGCAAACCGAAAAATATTCATTCGGACAATGGCAGCAATTTCATCGGTGCCAATAACGAGCTAAAGGAATTGTACTCCTTCCTCCAATCGAAAGAGCACAACGAAAAAACCCAACGATGTCTCGCTGATCAAGGCATTACGTGGCATTTCATACCACCGCTCTCTCCTCATTTCGGAGGGCTCTGGGAAGCGGGAGTAAAATCCTTTAAGCATCATCTCAAAAGAATCTGCGATGATTTAGTTACTTTTGAGGAGTTCAACACGCTCGTAATCGAGATCGAGGCAATATTAAACTCCCGTCCTCTCACTCCTATATCTACCGATCCCAATGATTTAATTGTTCTTACCCCTGGTCATTTCCTTGTTGGCGATTCTTTAATGAGCTTACCAGAAACCGACTTCGAAGCAACGCCATCCAATCGGCTGTCCCGTTGGGAGTTGATCCAGAAAAAACAACAGGAATTCTGGAAGCGGTGGCACAAGGAATACCTCAATGAACAAAGCCTCAAGAAGAAATGGACCAGTGGACACCACAGCATCAAGGAAGGCACGGTGGTGATCCTCCGAGAAGACAATCTACCACCTCGGCAATGGGCTCTGGGTCGGGTGATCCAAGTGTATCCAGGAAGTGATGGTGTAATTCGGGCAGTCAAGGTGAAAACTGCTACGGGTGAATTCGACAGAAACATTCGCAAACTCGCACCGTTACTCATCGAGGGTGACGGAGTCGAAGACAAGCCAAGGGACATTAAGTGAAAAAACATAGCATAAATTGCCACCATGATTAGTATTAAGCAGTGATTATTGTTGATCAATTGTTTTTCAATCTCTCAACGAGGGGAGGATGTTTAGTCCCCAGCATCATAGAATGCAGTGTACATTAATTTGCCTTTACTCGTGTAAGTGCGCGTATCCTCAAGGGAGCCTTTTTATTATTTTTCATCCTTCCTAATCTTCAAATGGAAATACGCGACGAAACTTTTGGTCACCAGATGTTTTATTATTAACCGGGCCGAAGAGTTTGCCGCGGCGACTAAATCGTTTTATTGGGAAAAACCGATGCGTCGTCTCTGGCGACCAAATGTTTTACGACGGATTGACCGTTAGGGTTTTTTCCGCGAGTACCCGCAGGACACCACGTGCGCCACGACGCTTAACACCTACCTGCGGGGGACGCTAACCCTTGAGCCAATCACGAATGGCAGGATCGATAATTATCAAGGCGAACCAATGAGGATGCACATATTCTAAAAGATAAAGTCGATCGAGAAAAACTATTTCGATTTAACAAAGTTTTAAAACCCTATTCGATGGGAAATTTTCCGCTGATTCAAAATATGAGCGTTTTTTGCTCGAAAAATAAAAAAATTGAGAAAAAAAACGTGAAAAATGATTTTTCACTTTTTCCCAATTTTGGCACTTTACTGAAATCGGTGTAATTTTTCTTTGGATCAATATAATCGTGATGAACATAGCTGACAGTCACCAATTTTTTAAAAGGGGATTCCATTTATTATTTTCTGCATCGCGCAAGGCGCCAGTGTTGCAAGACCCATCCATCCAGACTCGCAGCCGCACTCGAAAGCATCGTTTGCTACAGCTGCGCGCCAAAGACTCTTGATCCTCGTGTTTCACGCTTAGCAAAATTTCTGTGGTTCGTTTTCCCGCTGATGGAGCCGCTGCAGAGATGTGTCCAGTCGTTCTGGCGTGCGCGAGTGGTGCGTGCTTGCGTGCTTGCGTGCCTGGCAATGATCCTCGCGTCGTCATCGTCGTCGTCGTCGTTGGCGTCGTTGGCGTCGTTGGCGTCATCGTCGTCGTCGACGCCACCGCTGATTACACTCGCTCGTTCTCGCCCGCAAATATGATTGATGCCACGACATCAAACACCATGCACTTACTTTCCACGCTCCGACAGTTGCTTGTCCTTGTATCACTCTGCGTTACATACCCGACGATGTACCTTTACGTGCCTCGGCAATGTCGCTTCCACTCGCACCTCATCGTCTTTTCTTCGACTTCCAGTCTGTAAACTCTCACAAATCCTGCGACACAGGATGGAAACGATGTTTTTTTTTCTTTCAAGACATGAGATTTTTAAACCATATAATAATATGAGAAAATTAGATAAATTAAGATATTTAATGTACAGCAGCAGTTTATGTAGTTGAAGAATAATTTTGATTCTTCGACTAATCTCCTTTCTTTTTCTTTCATTTTAATATTATTCATCTATATGCGAGCGAACGATTGTTCTTTTATGACAAGTTTCCCCAGTCTGCCGTTGAAACAGTGAGCGATTGACAAACGCCACATCCTTTATCGTCCACTCGACTGTGTATTTGTTTTTCGTGGGGGAGTATGGTCCCGTTTAAATTCGCACGAGTGACCGTGCGAGGGAAGTATATTTGCTGTTGTGTGGATTGTTGTATGTCGTGTGGCTCGCAAAGACGTGCGATTTTGAAGTATATAACTTTTGGAAAAAAAAAGAGGGAAAAATGGTGTGAGAGCGGCGGCATCGCTGGCGGTAGCAGACGCTCGGGTCGGGGTAGGCAGCAGCGGGATTTGATAAATGACCGTGAACAGAAAGAGCGAGGAAGGCGAAGAGGGAGGGGAAAATAGAGCTCGACCCGTCGTTCGCATCCAGTGAGCTCACAAAGCCGGGTCCGCTGCTGCTGCTACTGCTGCTGCTGCTGCGGGCCAATCTATTCTCCATCGCGATTTTGTTTTCGCCCTCTTTCCTTCCCTCCACCGAGACGCGCCTGTATTCACCTCTGTCCAAGCATACCGGGGGGAATAAAACGAAAATTCTAGTCGGAAAATCGTGAATCCCATATCGTGCTCCGAGCACGCGTGCAGGCGATCGGCGGCAAAGCCAGAACCGGACAACTAGGCGACGTACTCGCACGCCAGTTCTCGATATTCTCCTTTCCATTGTGTTCCTCCAGATGGCTGTTCGTTTTTCAACCGACCACTTGCCATCCCCCGCCGCTTTTGTTTCCTCGCCGAAGGAGCTGACCCAACAAAGAAGAAAAATGTCTCGCATTGTTTAACAGGATTGCTCGCAGATTCGAGTTTTCCTGCTGACTTAAGCGTTGAACTTTAAAATATTCGATATTGACGACAATTTCATTGGCTGCGATATTTATTATTTTTAACGACGAGAACAAATTTAAAAAAGAATCTGTTAACTCCTTCGAGGTAGCTCCATCGATTAAAAACATCAATCAGTACAGAAACACCGAACCAGAAAGCGGACTGGAAAAATGGATAAAAAATGTTTGCCGTGTTTTTAAGACTTGAGTGGCATTTTTCCGACGAGAACGTTAATCGGATTCTCATGGAAAGTTACGTCGCCTTTTTCGTCTGAACAACTTGACCCCCGCTTGACTCCCCTCGTTTCAGCATTTATATTGTATATATACATCCACACACACCGGCAAAACGGGAGTATTTATCGAAAGTGAACGACGCAGTGTACGTTGGAAAATGTGAACAGGGGTCCGGGTACGAGGAGTCGAGACCGGATTCTCGACGTTGCAGAGTCGGCGGGACCGTAATTCCATGGGGCGAGAAATCGTCGGGGCTCGCTAGCAGGAAGCGATGGACCGAGGAATCTCACTGGTCCCTTGAGCGAGAGCGAAGGACGATGAAAGAAGAGGCGAGAAAGGGCGCAGCTCTGCTGGTGCTGGTGGTGGGTGGCTCGACACGCCGCGACAACGATAAATCGAGCGTGAGTATTGCGTATGGGGTAGCGAGTCACCCCTGCGGAACGAATCTCTTCCTCTCGCGTTTTCCAAGACGCGGATGCGGGCATGAGACGATGAGCGCGACCTTTGCCACGTACCAAACGAAAAAATGCTCATCTGAGCCAATCCAATATTTCAGTTATTTCTTTTGCGCTGAATGTGGATTTTAATTACAGGGAAAAAGTTGAAATTAAAAAAGGAGTAAACCACGGAGGCACACCCGTTCGATTGGAGAGAAGGCGAAGGAGAAGAAGACGAGAAAGAAATATCGCAGTTTCTTCGTTAACGCTCTCCCGGCAATAAAGCAATCACCGCAGCACTGAGCGAATCCTCTTTCATTATCG
The DNA here is from genome assembly GCA_964034905.1 of Itoplectis maculator. NCBI lineage: Eukaryota > Metazoa > Arthropoda > Insecta > Hymenoptera > Ichneumonidae > Itoplectis > Itoplectis maculator. Next base: position 9,510,473 of record OZ035858.1, on the reverse strand, counting down.
CGACATTCCTTACAGCTGAAGAACGCCTCGCGCTGTGTGTGATGCTGGTACCGGTCGAGCGGCTTCAATAAAAACTTGTCGCCGTTAAAACTCCTCGCACAGTTTTACTCTGAAATATAATATAGATATATATATATATATGTATAGAGTTGTATCATCTTTCAAGTCCTCGAGTCGAGGGTTCCTCTCGTCTTGGACACATTGAACGGGAAAAAATTGTGCCAGGGCAAAATGAAGAGAGGACTTTGCCGAGGATATGACAAAAGTGGAGGAATAAAAGCGTGAAAGAGAAGCGCAAAGCGACGAAGAAGCGAGCGAAGCGCGACGTCGACCGACCACCGAGCCTCGCTCCCTCTCTCGCTCGGATCCAGTGACAAGGCACGAACAATGCGAGACGGAAAAATCTCGTCTCGGTGAAGAACGACGAAGAACCGCGAGAAGAAGAGAAGGAAAAAGAGGCATCAGTCCGAACGCGAAGCAGCCGGCGGAGCGGAAGAAGATCGAGGGGACGGAAAGTCCGCGCGCGCGCGGCAACAAAATATAAAGGCAGAATGAAAGGAGAATGGAAGGGTCGTATTATAACGGAAGAAAATGGCACGGGAGTCACCGGCGGACGGAAAGACAGACGTGTTGGCTCGGACGTGACGGCGACGACCACTGTCGCCGTCGCGTAGCGCACAAACGCGAAACTTGCGAGGAAACTGTGGCATAAACCTCGAGTTTTCGGCGACGCCGCAGTTCAGTCGACTCTGTCGCGACGAACAATACCGGATAAATGAAAATAACACAGCGACCGCAGAGAGAAAGCAAAGAAGACGAAAGAAATAAGAAAAGCATTGCAAACACGATGTTTGCAATGTCTTTCGAAACAAAAGTTAAATTCAATTAGACCGAATTATCTTCATCCTGAAGTCCACGTGGCTGGCCATAACCAATGACTAATTTCTGTCAAACTATTTATTACTTTAATATTACAGTCGTGCGTAAAGTGAAACTTTACGTTTACTTTACACTGAGAAAAGTTAGTAGTTGTGATTACCAATCATTGGTTCGATCTACCAAAATATTAGTTGCAGTTACTAAAATATTGGTAGCTCTGACCAACGATTGGTGATCACAACTACTAATTTTTTTCAGTGTACGCACGGTTGCGGAAAACGAGCACTTTACGCACGCGAAATCGCCCCGAAAAGTCGAGTTTTACGCACGCTATTGCAAAAAAAATGTTTTTTGCCGCTCGGCGGAATAATGACAAGCATCCGGATTTTTGAGGGGTCGACGCGGCGCCGCGAATATTTGGCGCAATCCACGGGTTAATTTCGCGCAGTGAATTGGAATATTCGACGGACGAGCCCCGGTCGCGTATCTATCGCGTTGCACGCGAGTTGGGCGCGGGCGGCACTCGAGGTCCACTCGTAGTTGGCCGGGTGAGGGCAGAAGTGCGCGCGCGGTAACCATGGGAAAACCGTGGACTCGAGTGAAGAGGCGATCGTATCGCGTCGATGCTCCGCTCGTGGAAAATCCACGGGGTCTTCGTTCAAGAGGGCCGCTGCTGCTGCTGCCGCTGTATATGTATATACAGACACGTGGTGCACAGTGCGAAAAGCGCGAGGAGAAATAAAAGAGATAAAAAGCAGGGAGGATAATAATCCGATTCGAGTACGCGCAGTTATTCGCCTCTTGTCGCTTGATACTGAATAAGAGTTGACTTGGCCTCCCGTACCTCTGGTTCTTTTATTTCGCGAAACGGGAAATATCGTTTTTCTGTATCCAATGCGACGGATTTGCCACGAATTTTTCGAGTACCTTATGCTTAAAAAAATATCTTTCACTCAAAGACAAAAATCTCCGTTTTTTGTCAATCATGATTTTTGTCAACATGAATTGAGTTGCCTTTGAAGAAAAAGGACAGCCGAAAAATTGATAGCTTCCCGGCATTGTACACTGAGAAAAAAATTGCTTAATCCAGCAAAACGTGCGGTTGCGGGCGGCGAAATAAATATTTTGCAGATTGGACAAAATATTCGGCAATGCTAACCGAGATTTTTTTAATTCTATCACCAGTTGCTTCAATCAATTAAATATTTTGACCAATTTGCAAAACATTTATTTCGCTGCCCGCAACCGCACATTTTGTTAGATTTAGCAATTTTTTTCTCAGTAGCGTTAGCAGAAGTAACACACGTGTTCTCAGGGCAGCCGGCTATGAAAAAAAAAAAAAAAGAAAAAAATGGGATACGTCAGGAAAAGAATGATAAAGTTTGCCGCCCGCGGCGGTGGTCGCACGCGTCCGCTGCTCGTAAGCAAATAAAACGAGGAGTAACGTTACGATGAGAGAAATGAAAAGAGAGAAAAGAAGCAGCGACGAAAAATCTCAGAGGTTGGTTCTCTCAATCTGGTGGCACGTAACGTCGTTTGCGGTGAACACGCGAGACGAGTGTGAGCGTGGGAAAGAAAAGGAAGAGAATAGTGAAGAGAGAAAAGGAAAAAGCTCCAAGACGGAGAGGGATGGAAGTGAATTTGAGCCTGCCTGCTGGCGCGCCAAAAACCGAGCGAACGAGAGAGCGAGAGAGCGACGAAGGAAGGAAGGCGACGAGCAGCTCGTGCGCTTCTCGCTTTCGAGCTTTTATTTCCTTTTTGCGGTATACGCCCAGCCCCGTTTTCGCTCGAATAACTTTGCTGCTGCGCCCGCGCCACCCGAGCTTCCCGTTTCTCTTTCTTTATTTTTAAATCCTATTCGCATGTTCTCTCTCACCCTCTCTCGTCCGTCCTTGTTCGTTTCGGCGCCCGCTCGACTTTCTTCCGCGACGCTTTATATCGCGTGTTTTTCGCTCGGTACGTAGCAATCGCGAACCTAGCAGCGCAGACGAAAACCGAGTTTAGCCGCGGTTGAAACGCCAGCCAGCAAGCCCGAATCTTTTCGGAACTTTGTTTCGCCAATTTCCGCGACGAAAGGAGGAAGAAATAAAGTGCCCGGGAGGTGCACCGAGGTGGAAAACACACACACACACAGACGCACACCAGAACACCTGAGAACTTTCGCTTGATCTATTTTCAAATACCTTGGCTTTTTTACTTTTTTTTATTTTTTTTTCCTACAACCGTAAATTCGCATGGAAATATTAGTAATAATTATAATTCGAAATTACCTTGGGACAAATGGTGGAAAGTAAAAGAAGAAACTGCTGCGGTTCATGGGGGGGTTGAAATGTATGCGAAGCGCTAGTAACTCGAAGCACCCCAAAGTATCCATAGCCCGAGATGATGCGAAAGCAGAACCGAACAGGTATAATACATAATCCCGGGCGAGGTACTTCGGTGGCTGTGAACGTGAATGCGAAATGACGGGGCTTAACAGTGGATAGAGCGAGGCGGCGAGCGCGTGTACGTATATGAGCGAACGGTAGGGAAATAATGAGCGAGGCATGCATGGGAAACGGCAACGGCCGTAAATCCTCCTCGAGATGTCTACCGGTCGGCTTTACGGCCCTTCATTTCCTTGCAGCAGCAGATACTGTGAACGCTAGCGCTGCGAGAGAACACACCAGACACAGCAGCAGTAGCAGCAGCAGCAGCAACAGCAGCAGCATGGCATATGCTAAAGAGAGCGAGAGAGAAAGTGAATCAGCCATGATTTGAGCGCAGTAGATGCAGGAGCAAACAGGCCCGGCCAATTTCACTGCTCAGGCCACTGAAATTGGCTCTCGCGAAATCGAATATCGCTACGCACGCACACGCACCTTCCTCCCTACCGTATACTCGCGTTCCTGTGTACACTGCGTGCATTGTGTATCGCGAGTAGCGAGATTATATGAATGTCGCTCGGGCCGCGCGCGCGCAATATACAAACACGAGTGTATCGTGTGTGTACGCGCACCTATTATGTTGCCAATACGCGAACTGTTACCGTGGGGAGAAACTTAGAAAATTGAAAAACTTGTGTACGTCGTGCTGGTCACGTCAAGTTACCAATATTTCAGATTTTCCTATTTATATTTTAATTGCACGTTCGGTCCGTTGAAGCGCCTTTTTTTTTCTATTGTCGTTGGTACGGTGGGAAATTGACATTGAAATTGACTCGCGTGAAATCGAATATTGCTGCTACGCGCCATCTACCGACCCGCCTCTCGACAAAAGGTAATAATATACAATAACGCTTGTCGACGTTGTACATTGTACGCGAGAGCGTGACCGTAGCAAGCAGAAACTTAGAAATTGAAAAACTTTTCAGCCCATTATTGCGTTCGACACCGAACAACATATTTTTCGTATTTACATTTTGATCTTAATCAGAATATTTAATCATCTTTTTTTCATTGAAAAATGTGTGTCTAAAAATCGATGGTGAATTTGAAAAATGTGTGTCTTGGAAGAAGAAGAAAAAAAAGATGGGCAAATAGACAAAAAGTTTCGGCAGATTTTTTCTTCTTCCCTGGGGTCGTATCCCAGCAGCTTCGCGACTGCTCGGGTACGAGATGATGCATCGCATATCCGACATAAGGTATAGCCTGAGGGTCGCCACTTTTCCTCATTAAGCATGGACTGGAGAAAATTTTTGCTCGTTTCCTCATGCATCATCGGACACGCGGTATGTCATACCAGGTGCTCCTAATATGCAACAAAGGGGCGACTCCAGTCCTGCGGGGAGTCGAGTGCGAGCGCGGAAGAAGGAGAGAGGGCCGGGCTTGGTCGCTGCTGCCCCGACGCTGCCTACGCACCGAGACACGGACGCGACATATGGTCGCCATGCGACGAGAGCCTCGAGAGTCTCGGATCGCGGCGAGGGTTTCGCGTTACCTGTTATACCCGCTGCGAGGCCAGCGACTGATGAAGGACGCGCGGAACTTTGACGCTGTTTTCGCTTTGGTTCGCGCGATAACGCAGGAACGCGCGCGCTAGTCCGCATCTATATACATATGCGCCGGCTCGTGCATATGCATAGACACGACTGGCCAAGTTTCGAATGCCAAAGGGAGGAATGCGAGATATTGAATGGATCTTACATAGCCAAAAGCTATACACACATATACGAGAAATATGCGTGTATGCTGGCATCCGTGAATCGTAAATCGCGACATTTCTCGCTTCCTCTCTCCCTCTTCCCCTCTCTTTCTTTGCCCGATTGCCCCGTCGTCTCGGCAACCACCATACACGAAGTCCTTGTTAGTCGGTGCTCAACTTTTGTATTTTTAGACTACTAGCAACAATGTGCTCGCACTCCTTGCTTTTCATTTATATCTTCATGATGTTGAAGTTTGCATCGATAATTGTTGGCCATAGGATGCGCAGGGATATCTTCACGAGGTGTAATAAATAAAGCAGGAGCAGAACTATAAATATGATGCAAAACACAATGTATATTCTTTCACATTGCGGTTGTACACGTGTCGACAGAGCTCGAGAAAATATCCCTGCGCATCCTATGGCCAACAGGTTATGGGCCCAGAGAGAGGTCTAAGCAGGAAAAGTGGATATAAAGCCGAGCGTCAATACGGAGCACGTGGGCGATTTGAGGTTAATCATGGCAGATTTATTCCGTGCAAACATAACCAAGTTGAACAACGATAACTACTCCGTCTGGAAATTTAAATTGGAGCTCTTACTCATGAGGGAAGATTTATGGAATCAAGTAAGCACGGAAAAACCGTCAGATGCAGCGGCTGCAGAGGCATGGCAGAGAAAAGACGACAAGGCACGTGCTACCATTGGGTTACTTGTCGAAGATTCCCAGCTCATTCATATACGTAAGGACACAACGGCGAAAAAGGTATGGGAATCACTAAAGAACTACCACGAAAAGTCGACTCTAACGAGTAAAGTGTATCTCCTAAGGCAGATTTGCAACTTAAAGTTGAGTGAAGCGGGAAATATGGAAGAGCACGTTGCTTCGATGCAGGATCTGGTAGATAAATTAACGGCTCTCGGTGAGGAAATAAAGGATCACCTCTTTGTTGCTATGTTGCTAAGTAGCCTACCAGAGACGTACAGTACATTGATCACTGCATTGGAAAGCAGACCCGAGGCAGAATTAACGCTGGGGTTAGTCAAGGGAAAATTGATCGACGAATACAGGAGGAGAAAAGGCGTTCCAGATTCAGAGGATTCCAGTGCGGCACTGAGGGCATCGCAGAAAAAGGATACAGACTCGGAAACAGAAAAATCATGCTTCTTCTGTAAAAAATCGGGGCATATTAAGCAAGATTGTCTCAAGTATAAGAAGTGGAAAGCAAGTAAAACAAAGAAAGAGAAAGCAAATGAAGTTAAAGACGAGGATGAGCGGGCGGGATCTGTCTGTTTCAGCATTCACGATGCAAAGGTCCAGAAAACGGCTTGGTATGTAGATTCGGGCGCTACGAGTCACATGACCAACGACAAGAGTTTTTTCAAAATTCTGGACCAAAGGAAGCTGCAGGACGTGACGCTCGCGAATGGCCATGGAGCAAAAGTGCTGGGAATCGGTGAAGGAGAATTGCGATGCATCGGTGGCAAAGGTGAAACAGTTAAGGTCAGCATACAGAACGTGTTGTATGTACCGGACTTGACAGAAAATCTGCTATCAGTAAAAAGACTCACGGAGACAGGTCATACGGTGCAGTTTGAGAACCAAGGATGTGAGATTTCTAAAAACAACGTCGTGGTGGCCACAGCAATATTATCGTCCAACATGTATGAAATGAAAATCTGCTGCAGGGCATCGGTGGCCAAGGGGGTTGGACATTCACCAGACTGTCAACACAGCTGGCACAGGAGATTTGGACATCGGCACCCGGAGGACATTGAGAAGCTGAAGAGTAAGAACCTCGCGACGGGCTTAGACATACGGGACTGTGGAATCCGAGAAGTTTGCGAGTGTTGCATCAAGGGAAAAATGTCGAGAAGTCCTATCCCAAAGGAGGCAACAACAAGAGCAACGTCTGTGTTAGAATTGGTGCACACAGATGTCTGTGGACCCATGCAGAACACAACACCGGGCGGAAAAAGGTATTTCATGACCATGATCGATGACTACAGCAGATTCACAGATGTATATTTCGTAAGGTACAAGTCGGATGTCGCGAAATGCGTCAAGGATTACATTAAGTACGCCGAGAACAAATTTGGGAAGAAAGTCAAGGTCATCAGGTCAGACAACGGACGAGAATACATCTCGAAAGAACTCCAGGAACCACTGGCCGACATGGGGGTGAAGATGCAGTATACCGCACCGTACTCGGCGTTCCAAAACGGCGTTGCAGAGCGCAAGAATCGGACACTCATGGAGGCTGCAAGATGTATGCTAAACGACGCGGGAATGGAGATGAAATATTGGGCAGAGGCAGTTAATACGGCGTGCTATCTCCAGAATATTCTGCCGTCACGAGCGGTTACGGGGACACCGTTCGAGTTGTGGAACGAAAGAAAACCGAACGTCAAGCACCTACATATTTTTGGGAGCAGCGGGTATACACACATACCAAAGGAAAAACGACGAAAATTGGATGACAAAGCGACAAAGCTCACATTCGTGGGATATTCCACCGAGTCGAAAGCATACAGAATGCTGGACACGGAAACCAATAAAATAATCATCAGTCGCGATGTAAAATTCATTGAGCACGAAATGAAGAACGAAGATACGAAGAATGAAGAAACGAAGACTGAGGAAACGAAGAATGAGGAAACGAAGAATGAAGAAACGAAAAACAAAGAAAAACGGAAGGAAGAAAATAAAACCCACGAAAAGAAACGCACGGAGGAAGTCGAAATCACCTTCGAGAACGAGTTCGAGGACGAACGGGAACCAGAGCTGGACGAATCGTCGGAATCAATCGATGAATTCGAAGAGGCGGAAGATTCCGTGCAGAGTTCGTTTTTGGAGCAATCATTACCGGCAGGTGACAGCGATTACGTATATCCAGGTGACCCTGAGGAAACCGCGAACATCGGAACCAGAACTTCAGAAAGGGCAACAAGAGGACAACCACCAGAAAGACTCCAATATCAAGCCAGGACCGTGACGGATTGTGAAGAGCCCAAGAACCGAACGGAAGCACTCAGTGGAGGTGAAAAAGATGAATGGATCAAAGCAATGAACGACGAGATGAAATCAATGGCAAACAATTCAACCTGGAAACTCACCAAACTACCAGAGGGAAGAAAAGCCATTGGTTGCAAATGGGTATTTAAAAGGAAGAAGAACGCCATTACTGGTATGATAAAATACAAAGCGCGCCTCGTAGCACAAGGTTTCAGCCAAAAATACGGGACCGACTACGATGAGGTGTTCGCGCCAGTAGTGAGAGCGACAACGTTACGTCTTTTGCTCGCAATAGCGACCGAGAAGAGACTGAAAATACATCACTTCGACGCGAAGACGGCATTCCTCAACGGCGAATTAACGGAAACAATTTATATGAAACAACCGGAAGGTTTCGTCGACGCGGACAAGAAATTGGTCTGTAAACTTAACAAGAGCATATACGGGCTAAAACAGGCAGCAAAGGCGTGGAACGAAAAACTCCATGCAGCACTCATCAAGCTCGGGTTCAAACAGAGCGCATCGGATCCCTGCCTGTACTCAAAAATTCAATCGAAGGCTGCACAATACGTGGCAGTATACGTCGACGATCTTCTGATTGCCGACAAGAACGTAACCGAAATACAAAACACAGGAGATGCACTCGAGCGAGAATTTGAACTCGTAAGACTTGGTGAATTAAAAAACTATCTAGGCATCAACATCGAAAAGGATTCAAACGGGGTTTTCTACATGGATCAAACGCAGTACATCCGGAAGATCATCGACAGATTCGGACTGCAGGACGCAAAAACCTCGAAGATTCCCCTCGACACCGGATATCTAAAACTAGCCCGCGACGGAGAGCCTATGAAAAACGGTGACGAATTCCAAAAACTCATCGGGGCTTTACTCTACGTAGCGACACACACACGACCCGATATAGCGGCGAGCGTGTCAATATTAAGCCAAAAAATCAAAAACCCAACTGAAACAGACTGGAACGAGGCCAAAAGAATCGTCAGATACCTAAAGGGCACAACGAATTTCAAGCTGAAGATGACGAGCAACACGGCAGGACTTGTTGTGTATTCGGACGCAGATTGGGCAGAAGACAGAACGGACAGCAAGTCCCACAGCGGTTTTATATTCCAGTACAATGGAGGTGCAATTGCTTGGGCCTGCCGGAAGCAAACGTGCACAGCCTGGTCGAGTTGCGAAGCCGAGTACATCGCCATAGCAGAAGCGAGCAGGGAGCTGTTGTGGATAAGAAGATTACTCGAAGACTTCAACATAGAACAAACGAGGCCAACCCAAATATTCGAAGATAACCAGAGTGCCATTAAACTGGTAAAAAACGGGGAGTCAAGAAACAAGACCAAGCACGTCGACGTGAAATATCACTTCGTGACGGATTTAGTGAGGAAGAAAATCATTGAAATCCACTACTGCCCAACAAACGACATGATCGCCGATATGATGACGAAGCCATTAGGAGCCGTGAAGCTGGAAAAACATCGCGAAGGATGCCAACTCACGGGATTCAACAAAACATCGATTAAAGGAGCATAATCGTTGAGGACGGGTGTAGAAATATACACCGATTATGCGGGTCTCTGTACCATCGAGAGAGCCAAAGTATAGCGGAGTTCATGTCGGTAACAAGCCATCGACCTTACCATCGATTACTTTGCTAAATTATTACATTATTTGTTAATTGTTACATTATTTTGGCCTATGGCCAACAATAATGTAAACGAAAATTAAAAAAAAAAAAAATGATTCCAATGAACCCAAAAGATCATACACGATATAAAATGTTATTGTAACGATTATTCGTCATAATAACTTTTTAGAATCGTTAGAATAATTTTGGAATCGTGATAATAATTATTTGTTTAAATTTTGTTGCATTCCAACGATGCAAACTTCAACATCATATCTTTTCTTGTGGCCAATAAGTACAGCCATTCAAAATGCGCGCGATAAGTAACGTTTCAGCGGCCATTCCGAAATCGACCTTATATATCGAAGCCGCTGCCGACCAACCACAACGCTTGGTTAGCACAGGAGCGCTTATGATTGGCCCTTATAGCGGCTTCAGATTTCGATATTCGACTTTCGATGTGTCATGTACTTTTTAAGAGAGGAGGATCAACGTTGACTCTCGTTTCGCAGCATCTGCAGTTGAAATTGTTCCTTTTCTCATTAATCAAATTTATTTACGATATCGATAATCATAAGTTAAGTTTTAACTAATTTTGCTACACATTTTTTAAATAATGAAATAACTTGCAAAAAAAACCCTAAAGATAAGAAAAAAAAATGGGAAAAATAACTTTTCAGCGAAGATAAATGAATACTATCGCGGAACCGCAATCTTAATTGCCTAGCCGAGATCTGTTATTCCGAATCTTGTAACTCGACTTGCCCCACTGCTCCCACTGAATGCATAGTCGACTCGGTTGGGTTCTCGCCGGGCGCCGAACGGTCCGAACCCGGTCCCTGGGCTCGAGGTTGAAAACAGCTTTTCATCCGTAATACGCACGCTGTGCGCGTTACATGCCGTTCGTCTGACACACCGAACTGGGAGAGAGCGAGAAAGAGAGCGAGAGAGAAAGGATTTGGGCTCGCACGTACACACACGGTTTTCCCGTGCATACGCGAGTAGGCGCTCGTTGCTTCATGCTCCACTTATTGGCCGCCGCCGCTACTCTCGAATCGAGTGCTTCGCACGGCCTTCTTTCTCCTCTTTTCTCGTGCGCGTTTGCCTTCTTTGTTCGCCGCGAGCATGGCCCAGTTATTACGACTCTTTAAGTTGGTAATAAGATCCCTGGTCGAAAGTAAAGAAAGAACGACAGAAAGGAAAGAAAATAAAGTAGAAGAGACATGGGAGGTGAAAAAAACAATGAAACCGAATAAAATAAAAATAATAAAAATGTACACGAGGTCGGTGAAGCGGCGCGTGTTCCACTTCTCGGCAAATTCGCCGATGCCGAAAGACGAGTAAAAAGAGTGGTAGTATCACGAGAACTCGGAGAGAACTGTAACGAAGAAAGACCGAGAGAAGCGGAGAGAAGGAGAATGAATGATCCCAGGGGCAACGCGCGGTATACGCGACGGGGAAAGGGAAAGGGGACAGAAAGATCTGCGATAGAAAAGGAATATTACCGGAAATCCGGCTGAAAGAGCATCAGGAACAGACCAGCAGATGCCGCCCGGTGAGCAAAAGCGTGGAACTGTTATTGCCCAGATAACTCTCCAATGCGACCCGCTCTCTTTCCCTCTCTATCCTTCTTTCTTTCCTGCTTCCTTACATTTCTTACAAATCTGACAGAACGCCTTTCTTTCTTTCCTTCCATAAACTTGACGATACCAGAAATAATTTTTCTGAATCGAGCAAGTTAACAAAATTAAATTAATTAAATTTCGATTTAATAGTAATAATACGAAGAATCGTGCGATATCAGCTTCGACTGTAATGGCAAATATAAGCTCGTGGTCTCTAAGGGATAAACAAGTATCGAGCAGTTGTCAGAAAAATCGTAGAATGATGGGCGGCGGCGCCGAAGGGATTTTCCGTTGGATTTTCGCTTCGTCGGACTTACATTCGTTTGCCAAGGGTTTCCCTCATCCTTGAACCGGGCTCCGCCGACGGCGTCGCCGACGCCGCTGCTTCTCGTCCCGCTCTTTTTCTTCGTCTCCCCTTTAGTTTCCCTGGTGCGCAAGCTTTCCGCCGGGTTCTCCCGGACCGCCGTCTGAAAGCAGAAGCCGGCGAGCTCGTTAGAGATACCGCTGCCACTGCCTTCGTCGTCATCGTCGTCGTCGTCGTCGTCGTCGTCGTCGTCGTCGTCGTCGTCGTCGTCGTCGTCGTCGTCGTCGTCTTCGTCGTCTTCGTCGTTGTAGACGCGCATGCAACGACGAAAAAACAATACTCGCTCGGTTGCAGCGACGACGTTAAAGCACCGTGCACCAGTCCCGAGACCCGTGCTATGCACTCGCTTATCACTCTTCTCTCGGGAAAAGAGACGAGTGCTTCCTCCTCAAAGTGTCGTCTTCGTCGTCGTCGTCGTCGTATACGCTCGCTCCGAAAAATCTCTCCGCGGCCGCGTAATTACGCTAATGCGAGGCTCTTTATTATTTTAATCCGACGAACGAGAGCCTCTCTCGACACTCAGAATCTTCAAACCTTTTCCCGAAACTTTCAAGATTCATCCGCATTATATATGTTCTGTTTATTTATAACAATTCTTCGGCATATTGCAGAATTACGTGACAAACCATAAGGTGCCCTGAGAATAATTAGGAAAACAAGATTACGTACCAATGAAATGGAACGTGAAGTGCTTGATAGAAATATTTTGTTTGCGTCGGATTTTATTCGTCTTTGTGCAATGCTCTTTCTATTTTCAATTAGGTATATCTTTTTCGTTATGTAATAGTTGGTATGCCTTTTTTTTTGGTACGATGAGAGTCGAAATAATATGGCGAGGAAACGCTGGGTTCGTCACGTGCTAGTCGGTATTTTTTGCCAGCACGTGGCATGTGGCGTGGCACGTGGCCCCTTCTGTTTCTCGCCCGTTTCTCTTCTTCTTGTCCTGCCGCCGTCGACGCCGGTGGCGGTGGTGATGCCGGTGCTGCTGGTGTTGCAGTAAAGCGGCCAATTCGCCTCACAGGTCGAACACGTGACGCGCAGCGTACCTACCTATATAGGAATACACGGTACCTTGTGGAGCCAGCGCTGCTGCTCTCCCTGCATCCCAGATGTTCTCCAGACTGGGGGAAAGAGGAGCGCGCGTGAGGCTTGAAAGAGAAGCAGAGGCCCTGGTGGAGTAGCACGCAGCCCTCACAAAAAGCAGGGATTTCAGGGATTTCGGGGAAGCGGGGGATGCGAGAAATGAGTGAACGCTCGCTCGAGGTTCAAGCATCGCAGCCACCACACGCATATAGTCCTCTTCTTCGTCCTCGTATCCTTCTTCTTCTCCTTCGCCTTCTCCTTCTTCTTCCTCCTCGTCGTTCTCTTATGATTTACCCAGCTGTCGAACACGTTCGCCACCTCGCTCCTTCTCTTCCCTTCCTTCCTTCTCCGGACATCGTTTCAGCTGCCGCCAACGTTCGCACACGCCGCGGTTTTTCTATATCTCTTTTGTTCTCAACGAAATGTCGGCTTACGTCATTAACTTAGACAAATTCATCGAATCATAGACATAGCACGGTCTTGTACCGAAATACGTAGTCTTGCAATACAGGGTACACGATGTGGTTACACATTTGCGAATTTTCGCGAGATACCTGCGTCAAGCTCTGTGTATCGAGATGAAATTCAATTTTAGCGAGACGCAGTGGCGGTGGACGAGGGGTAGGGGCAGAACGTTTTGTGTATATATGTACCCATATCTATAGACAGACGCGCGCGGGCATACACACGCACAAACACAGATATACGATTGTATGACGGGTTGGTTGTTGCGAGGACGCTGCTGCGCGCGTGTTGAGCACAGCAACAGCAGCAGCAGCAGCAGCATCACTAGGACCCACGGCGGGCGCAACCACTCCAACCAAGGACCTCGAGGGTTTATTTACCCTTCCACGGTTTCCGCGATTGGATGGCCCCTTCAGGCGAGCGCTGCCAAGCCTGGAGGAGGCCCCGTCACAAATAAAATTCTTCCAGTGCTTGCTCGCTCTCACTACACTCGCGCGCCACCCTCCGCGCCACCTTCCTATATACACTCGCAACCTTCATCCCTCATCCGTTCCTTCCTGCTCTTCCTACCCTCCGCGTTCCCCTCTCATTCTCAAGTGAACCCTCCGACAGAAATTCCATCGTTCCTGCCCGCGCGTCCACGGCCACTGGGCTCACACCATTCTCCGAGCCACCCTCAATGCCGTATTGCCGTCTCACACACGTTTTTTAACGCGCTTGCCCATGCCCCCCGTCCCCTCTTGATGTCGCGTATCCAGTGCGTATGCATGCCTTTGCATAAATAGCCTTTCCCCGCTACCTCCCCCCACCCCCAACCCACTCCCTCTCTCGTCTCCTCGATGCCATTGAGACTCGGCGTAATGTGACTGCGAGTATGCAAATTTTCACACTGCGAGGCAGGTGCCGGCTATATCCTTTGTCATTTGTGCGAATAAAACGGCGTAGGATTGTGTTGACGTGTTTGGGGTTTTTTTTATAACTTTTTTTATGAAATATTTACTTTTGCAGAGTTTGACTAGTCCCTACTCCGAGTTTGACTCGGAGTAGGGACGATGGTGATATTAATTAATTTATTTTGTCGTTTTGAAATTCACTGCCACTGCCACTGTAAAAGTAGATGTAGATATCAAATTGATAAGTGATCTGAAGTTTAATACATTCTCTAATCTTATGTTTTTTGTGCGGAATTTGACATTGGATATTGGAGATTTTTCAGTCGCGAGAATTGAAAGACACGACAGATGTTTCACATGAAAAAAAGTTGACCTCCCCTTCCTTCTCTTCTGGCTCGACCCAACAATTCCACAGCGCTCGAAGCGTTATTATAGTATTGTACGACTACGTGTGCCGTGGGGAACACGCAACGATTATGTGCATTATGTGTGCCTTTACAAAACGTTGTACAATCGATCACCCGTCGACACACTCGGCACTCGCCATTGTCAATTGAGGCGCACACGCATTTACCACCAGTAATTTACGTTTAACACGGGATTTGGATTCCCTCCCTCCCCGCCCGATGTTCTTCCTCGCTACTGTCACTCGAAAACTTTTGGCAGAAGCGGCTACCTTTTTGTCACGATTATTCTTCAAATTGCTTCGTTGAACCATAAAACTTGAAAGAATTAACCTGAAAAATATAAACAACCTAATTGATATACAAATTGCTATGTTTAGTAACAGATATTTTTATTTATAATTATAAATATTAAAGAGTTTTTTTTTGTGATTTTCCATTTATGTAAGGCAAATTATTTGTCAACGTGAAATTTACTTAATTCACGAGCAAACGATTGAGAAGCATGACAATTTTAATTACACCGAGGACCATTCCTCGGGAATGTCATTGTGACGAAGTGCCCGAGACCGTCACCGAGAGCTCGCGAAGTAGTCTCCCGGCATTAGAGCCACCGTAGATTCTTAATTGCGGCACGAATCGAGGTCGACGAACCGGCCAAGTGCAAAGGCACGTTCGCCGCAGCGATTATTCGCGCGTGGACGTTCGCCAACTTTTCTCACTCGATTCGATCCCCCCTCTCTCTCTTTCTCTCTCTCCCCTCCGCGTCTTTGGGCTCTTATCTACTCGGACTTTTGTTCAATGAGGAGTCCTGCAAACTCTGTTTGTGCCTGTTTAATTTTATTTTCCGCCTCGATGCGTCACTTATGCGGTCCAAAAAAATTGCACAGTTGAAAAACACAAAAAAAATACGCGCCTCCACGAAAGGTAATCTATCTCATCTAATCCCTTCCACGTGGCGGCGCCAGGCTTCTCAAAATTCTCTTCGGACCTCGTATAGTTCTAACGTAATGCTCTAACTTTTATTTTATTTCCGTCCGCTATTTTTACGTGAACCCGGAGGTCCAATTCTCGCCAGCGGCTGTTCAAGGAAAAACCTTGAAATTCTATCATCGTCTCGCTAAAAATATTCCATTTTATACGTCGTTGATGATTTTTTTTAACGTGTTTTTATTATTTATTCCGTAATAAATGGTTGTCTTGGCGATACAAATCGTCGTGTGCCAAAATAAAAATAAAAATAAAATCACGACGAATTAATTTCCCCTCCGGAATTTTTAGTGCCATCGAGCGTCGCGTCGTGCGAGGTTAAAAATATTTTTCACGCTATTTCTACGACGACGCGCGACACACAAACACATTGAGACTTTTTTTTAACATTTTTTCATACATTTTCTGCTTTACGCGTCATTGATTATTGTTACTAATTATCGTGACGTGGTTCGAGCTTTCGGCCACCTGTCACGCTTGGAAATTCCGGCTGAACATAGCGCTCGTCTCGTGCCACGGGACTCGCGAGGCGACGCGAGCAACGTGCTGCACAGTCGATGCACTTCTCTCGCTCGGTGCATGTGCACATCGCGGATAACCAGACCCTGTGTCACATACCTCAGCGACATATAATCGATAATATCCGTACGCCGGGATGACTTCGATTATCGAATTAACACGTTCGAACGAATGCCAATTAAATAATGCAATACGCGTACGACCTCGGTCGATTCAATTTTTCAATCTCGCTGTCTATACGAGTACGAAAATATTTTCGTTTTTTCATTTTTTTTCTGTACTCTTATTATTTCATCATTCCAGAATTTTGAAACAGTTTTTTTCATTAATATTAATTTTTCATTTTTTCTACTTGGATTTCATTTTTCATTATTCCAATTTCGAGCTACACCCGCGAGTGTTTTTACTTTGTTCCCCCCTATAGTCTTCCCCTCCTATCACGCTTCACCCGCACTTCGTTAAGCCAACCTAACCTCCATTCTTAATTAATTTGAAAAAAATTGAAATTGAATTAATTCCTCTGACGCCTCTGACAAAAAAACAAACCAGAAACATCCTCGCGTTTCTCGAAATTACTCGCCGAGTCCCGTAACTCGAAAATCCCGCTCGTAGCCATTACCAATACGCGCACGCGGAAATGATGTTAGCGGCCGAAGCATAAATCGTCGCCACCGGGCAATGCAATAGCAAAAAAAAATAAGTGGATAAAACATCAGACCGGAAATAGCGCAATAATCGTGTATATTGTTGCGTGAACGAGTGGATACCGGATTTTCGTGCCCGCAGAGTAAATGCGTCCATAGGGGCCTCTACTCTATAATGTCTTCCTCTATACCTATATACACATATGTATATATAGATACGCATAGCACATTGCGTAGGTATATGACATATACGTACGTATATCTGCACCTGTATGTTGTGCAGCGCGCTAACATGAGGGGCACTGTATGCTCGGTGCGTTTCTATCTCTGGTGTGTTGCATCGGTTGGCACACGGGAATACGTGTACGCACGCTCGGTGAAATCCCTCGGGAAACCCACGGCCGCAACACCGTGACGATGCGGCGGCGGCGGCGGCGGCAGCGGCGGCGGGGAAACTCTCGTCGAGGTTTGTATTCGCAGCGCGTGCTGCTGCGGGCTCCACCGGCTGACTGTCTGGCTGCTTGCTTGCCGGGGTGACCGTCGATGCTCCGCTCACAACCGGCAGCAGCAGCAACAGCAACAGCAGCGGCAACGCGGCACGAATCTCGCGGAGGAAATGACGTTCTCGTCGCGCTCGCCTAGTCCTCCTATGTCCTCTTCACTGTAAATTTCGCCACTGCTGCTGATGCCGCTGTTCCTGCTGGTCTTGACATTCGACTTCCGGTTACCGATCGCGCAGGATTCTCGCTGTGCGTACACACGAGAGCAGCGCTCGCGCTTGTGGCAAAGGTCGCGTCCGTTGAATTCATTGTTGCCGCGATATGCGTTGCCCGGTCCTCGCGGTATATGAGTTAGTGCTTCGAGCACTCTGGTCCAACGTCAAGTCCAAGCCTACCCTTCCTTCTTACAGCGGCTTACACACCATAGGGTAGACGTACCGTTTTTGGCTATCTTAGGGCCAATTGTGGTCATCACATTCAAAGGAATAAATCAAAACATTTAATCGAATAAAAAAATCGTCGGGTATGTCATTCAGTGAATTGAAATGCACTTGTTTAAAAAATCAACGTGCTATTGTGGGAAAAAAATAATTTGAGGAATAAAATAATAAAAATAATGGCCACAATAGGTACAGTGGCTACTAACAGTACCTCTACCCTAATTGTCATGATTATTGAAAAAGATACAATTTTGTTTTTCCGTACGAATAAAATCACGTCGCAGGTTGATCGATATTCGGCGCCAACGACAAACGATGAGCGCTGAAGGGATATCGAGATACAGACAAAGTTGCGCGACGAAGAGGCCAGCAGAGCCAAGAGAAGATTTCTGGTCGCCGAGGCGGAAACGAAAGAGGCGGCCGGAGGGAGAATTCATAGCCGGCGACGTGGACGCATAGAGAGAAACGGCGGAACAGCCGATCGTTATTATAGCGTTGAAGGAATGAAAATCCGAGGGACGAGATAGGCAGGCAGCGTGTGTGCGCGCGCGTTCGTAGCGCGGGGGAGTAGTCACCGGATCGGGCAAACTGCCAACGATTTTCCTCTCTTCCCGCGGCGGGCGAGAGCGTGGATTCACCAACGACGCGAGATGTGCCTACGCGTCCCACATTATGCAACTCAACGACCATTCTCTCGTGAAATTTCACGACGCACCGACGACTCTATAAACCAGCTTCATCGTATCTCGCATCTATCGTCTCACGTTTCTATCTATCATTACAATTAACCCACCACTCTCGTATTATATTGCATTTTCAAGCGTATAACGCTTATTAAATTTGCCTACGGCTTATGTACAGCATAAACAATCGTTAGAGCCGAATTTGCCGCTTAGAGTTCAACACACGATACGGATTCGTAGATTGTAAAAGTATGTATACTCTATCAATGCCGCGCGGAATTTCACGACGCACCGACGACTCTATAAATCAGCTTCATCGTATCTCGCATCTATCGTCTCACGTTTCTATCTATCATTACAATTAACCCCCACTGTCGTATTATATTGCATTTTCAAGCGTATAACGCTTATTAAATTTGCCTACAGCTTATGTACAGCATAAACAATCGTTAGAGCCGAATTTGCCGCTTAGAGTTCAACACACGATACGGATTCGTAGATTGTAAAAGTATGTATACTGTATCAATGCCGCGCGGAATTTCACGACGCACCGACGACTCTATAAATCAGCTTCATCGTATCTCGCATCTATCGTCTCACGTTTCTATCTATCATTACAATTAACCCACCACTCTCGTATTATATTGCATTTTCAAGCGTATAACGCTTATTAAATTGGCCTATGGCTTATGTACAGCATAAACAATCGTTAGAGCCGAATTTGCCGCTTAAAGTTCAATACACGATACGGATTCGTAGACTGTAAAAGTATGTATACTCTATCAATGCCGCGCGGAATTTCACGACGCACCGACGACTCTATAAATCAGCTTCATCGTATCTCGCATCTATCGTCTCACGTTTCTATCTATCATTACAATTAACCCCCACTGTCGTATTATATTGCATTTTCAAGCGTATAACGCTTATTAAATTTGCCTACAGCTTATGTACAGCATAAACAATCGTTAGAGCCGAATTTGCCGCTTAGAGTTCAATACACGATACGGATTCGTAGACTGTAAAAGTATGTACACTCTATCAATGCCGCGCGGAATTTCACGACGCACCGACGACTCTATAAATCAGCTTCATCGTATCTCGCATCTATCGTCTCACGTTTCTATCTATCATTACAATTAACCCTCACTGTCTTATTATATTGCATTTTCAAGCGTACAACGCTTATTAAATTTGCCTACAGCTTATGTACAGCATAAACAATCGTTAGAGCCGAATTTGCCGCTTAGAGTTCAATACACGATACGGATTCGTAGACTGTAAAAGTATGTATACTCTATCAATGCCGCGCGGAATTTCACGACGCACCGACGACTCTATAAACCAGCTTCATCGTATCTCGCATCTATCGTCTCACGTTTCTATCTATCATTACAATTAACCCTCACTGTCTTATTATATTGCATTTTCAAGCGTATAACGCTTATTAAATTTGCCTACGGCTTATGTACAGCATAAACAATCGTTAGAGCCGAATTTGCCGCTTAGAGTTCAATACACGATACGGATTCGTAGACTGTAAACGTATGTGTACTCCACCTATGCCGCGCGGAAGAGGATGAAGCACCGAGCGCGCGGTAAGGCGGTGAATCACGATGCGGCGGCGGCGGCGGCTCCCGTATCGTGTGCCGACGAGTTGATAAATATAACTGGACTCTCTCGCAACGGCGACGGCGGGTAAGGTATAGGCCCGCGCGTCCGCACCGCCGTCTCATCGAGGATCGTGGAATTCCTTTTAGCAAGACTGCGTCGTCTACACTGAGAAAAAAATTGCTCAATCCAACAAAACGTGCGGTTGCGGGCGGCGAAATAAATATTTGGCAAATTGGACAAAATATTTAATTGATCGGAGCAACTGGTGATGGAATTTAAAAAATCTCGATTAGCATTGCCGAATATTTTGTTCTATCTGCAAAATATTTATTTCGCCGCCCCAGCAACCGCACGTTTTGTTGGATTCAGCCATTTTTTTTTCTCAGTGCATCTACGCTCGCGAGGTCTCTTTTTCTTTTTTATTCCTCTGTTAAAAAGCTCGTGAGTAACCATTGTTGTCGATTTGGCCTTCGATATTGATCGTTAGGAGATCGGCACGATCGACGGGTGTTTAATATCGCGAGATTCGACGTTTTGTCGTAATGAGCGCTGCAGTAGCGCTGGTCGACGTCCGAACGCGCAATAGAGCGGGCGTCATTGTTCCTGGTGCTTTATTCAAACCAACAAGGGAAATCATTTTTTTTACTGACTTGCCGAAAGGTCGGAAGTGCAGTTGTGCACGAGTGCATCAGAGAGGAGGGAAAGTGAGGCGCGCTCGCGTTGCCGCCGATAAATTCTATGACGCATTACAGGTGCTGGGCTTCACCGGAGAAAGTTGCAGTTTCAGTTTTAATACTTAATAGCCACTGTAAATGATACGTGAAAACGCGCGCTCGAATGATCAATTTTCAATAGCCAATCGGGAAATTAAATAAACAAATAGGCAATAATCCTCTCTTTATAATATACAGAAAACATGCATACGTGTTTTATTATAATTTTAAACGCACTTATCCATTATAAACTGCTTGAACCAAAGAATGAATCGATGTATTTAATTGAATAATTTTCTAACCGCGTAGAGCCGATCCGAGCGTCGCTCCGATGCGATTCCATATCGCTCGCGCGGGTGTATCAAGTTGTCGTGTACAATATCTAGGCCGTTCGGTCTACCGCAGCGAGCATTCCACAATTTCTCGTCGAACCGGTATATCGATAAGTGAGCAAACGGGTGGCCGGTCGGCCGGCCGGTCAGCCAGGCGTTATATCCCCGCAGCTCGCTCGCTCGTGCACAGAGCGCAAAGCCTCTCGCGATCCAATCGTCTTCGACGATTTGCGCGCCCGACTCTCTCGCCTGTTGTATATAACACAAGCGGAATATTTATATATGTCTCGTCGATCACTGTACTCCAAACGCATTTGTGTAATGAGGTACGATCGTTAAAATCCGCAATTTGCATGCGTAAATATCCTCGTGGGCCCGACAAGGACGAGTTGTGTGGTAATGGTGGTCGTACCCGTTCGCTCTCGCTCGCGTTGCCCGCGGATCCTATATCCTCCCGCGGGGCGAACGCGTACGCCAGTGAAATTCCTCATTTCTATTGGGTGCTGGTATAACATTCGTTTCACCCACTTTTTACCACATTTGAATTATGCACACTGACAACATTACCCAAGTATACTATTAATCCGTCCTTTGGGAGTTATTGCGATTATTATGATTATCATTTTAATTTTTGTTCTACGGGAGAAATCTTGTTTGCTGTATTTATGAGTCTGTGGGAAATTCAATTATTCAAATACCGTAGGTTTATTAGTTAATTAAAAATATATGTACATGTATATATTTATCGGAGCTTGCGGAATCTGTACAAATCTGAGGAATTTACTGTTGCTGCTCGTACGTAATCATACAAACGAAAATTTATTGCGGAAAATAGCGGAAATTGCAGAATTTCATATGTGCGCTTTTTCATTTTCACCGGTGACCCTCGGTGCCCCCAACGATACGCGCGTGAATATTAAAATTATTTAATATCAGAGGCACAGACGTGTCGAGTAATTATTTAGTATCAATCTCGAGAATCTACTGCGCACGCAGTGGGACTCGTTGAGGCATAGTGGATAACGTGTTTACACGCGCATTACTCATCGTAGTGCTCAGTCGAATGGGCGCGCAGTAGTAGCAGCAGCAGCAGCAGCAGCGGTAGTTCTATCTCTTCGCGAGTTACCTACCGAGATAAACCCAACCAACGTGGCTCAAACTTTCTCAACGCGAGATCGCGCGAGTACATTCGCATATATACACACACACATATCGAAGCGCACAGTTGCATTACATGCGCGCGTTGCAGTAGAGTCACGTTACGCTCGACTAATCACGTAAAAATATGTGTATCGCGCAGCCTCGCCCTGTCTGCCGATCGCTATCTCAGTTACGCACAATGCAACGAGTTTGAATCGCTCTGTGACCGTAGAAGAAAAAGAAAAAAAAATAACGAAATACCCAAATAACATAAATTCAAGACCGGTAAAGTTCGCCGGAAGGATAATAAATTCGAGGAGAAAAAAGAGTCGCTTTCCGAGCGATATTAAAGCCCGAAGATTAATATCCACGCAGGAAGAGGAAGAATAATCGCGGAAAGCAGACGTTTTTATATCCGACGTTTGACTCCTCGGCAATAAAATCTCTCGTCCATTCGGCCAAACTTTAATTACACGTTAATTGTTTTTTTTCTTGCTCTTTTATTTTTTGTTCCTTTTTAGGCAGTGTTTTTGCGCAGTCTTAATTATTCATTCGCCTGGCAGGCTGAGAGTGTCCTGGACATAATTTACGATCCTCTGCGCGTTCTGTCTTGACTCGACAAATCGAAAAATATTGGTTCAATGCGAATAAATATAGTTCTAACGTGTCAACTTTAGAGCTTAAAAAAATTGCTCGAGGCTTAGCTGTAAATGAATGAATGAATAAATAAATAAATAAATAAATAAAATCGGCTCTCTTGACAGGGGGGAGGGTAAATATGGAAAGTTGGTGTTTCGTAGAAAGGGCAAAATGTGTCCCCTTGCAGAAACGGTGGGGTCGTCGTCACGCGCGCTATCTGGCCGCGCGCTCGCGCGCTCAACCGTCCAGATAAATGTCCCCTGTTTGCACCGAGTTATAATTGCAACGAGGCGTAATTAGTTTTGGAAAATTTAATTATTTCCGCGAGAGCGGTGGCGAGCCGTGGAATTCACGATAAATGTTGGCGTCCCTTTCGCTCGCACACACAAACACAGCAGTCGACACTTTCCATCCCCCTTTCTCTCGCGCGCGCACTCGAATCGCCTTCGTGCCTTTCCACCCTCTTCGTTTACCCAAACAAACACGCTATATCTATATGTCTACGTATAGATAATAGTGGTGTTTGCTCGGTTGCGTGAGAGCACGCACGCGCGCGTAACAGTAATGTTACTCGGCTATATAGGTACTACGGCGGCTCGCAAAACGCGCCGCGCGTTTCCCGTAAGAGTAATACGTTCAGGCAGCTTGCTCCGGCTTCGCTTCTCCGCGCCGCGGCGCACACTATGCGCCACACACAACTTCCTGCTTTTCGTGCATACACTTGCCACTCGCGTGCGTACTACACGTCGCCCCCGCTAATTGTCGCCTCTCGCCAAACGCCGCCCGCGCGTAACACACAACCCAAAGAGAGTTACGACTCAGAGACGGCCGAACTTTGACTTGTCATTCGCCGCGCGATAACGCACTGCCGGTTGCTGTTGCTGTTATTCTTTTCTCTCTTTTCCGCATCAAGCTTACCTCGGCTAAAAATGAGCAAACACCATTTCGGGTTCTGACATTCGTTCGAGCCACGTCTTATCGCCTGAGAAACTGTGTGACATCAATTTTTTTATTTATTTATTCACATAATTTAAATGAGATTAGGGGTGAAATTGCAGCTCACTCAAAACGATCATGGATCCCCTTCTCTGTCGCTGGCCCCTTGACAGCACCAAAGACAGCAGGTTGCATTCTTAGAAATTAATGCCCGGCTGTTTCAGCTCCTGATTCATAAGGGTCTGAACTCTGGTCGGACGACGCGAGTCCCCTGTACCAATTTCTAAAGGCTAACGTTAACAAATCTCTCAAAAATTTATGGACACCCCTCTTCACGGGGTCTTTTGCTTCTCCCGGCGTCTTGGCTTCCCATTTCCTCAGCCGCTGCGCAGTATTCCCCGTCGCGTTTCACCCCTTGGACCGTCGCAGAGACGCAGCGCGGAGTGGGGTGGTTAGGCTCCGCGAGCTACACCCGACTCGCGAACCAGAGGGAACCAGAGGGAACCACAGCCAAGCAGCAATGTTCCGGACAAAAGCCGATCGCGAGAGAGCCCGAAAGTTTTCGCTTTCGCGGTCCGCAGTCACCCTTCTCTTCTCCTCAGTGCTGCTGCTGCTGCTGCTGCCGCATCCAGCGCTGCAGCATAGCCCCATGAATAATTCTTGGGCGAAAACCTCATCCCTCTCCCACTATTCGCTACGGTAGAGGACCATTTTCCTTCGGGTCCCCCGAGTCTCCAAAGGTCGCAGCAACGCCACCCCCTTTGCATCCCCTTGCTGCTCGCCCTACGCGCACCTTCAACTATATATTAAATATTGATCGAAAGAAAATCCCGAGAATCTTAGGCGACAGAAAATCTCGGGAAATATGCGCGTCATCATCCTGCATATTCATTACGATTTTTCATTAATTTAACGCAAAAACGTTTGTAAGCAACAAAGAAAACCATACTACATTTTCCTGTTCTTTTTTTATTGTTGCAGCTATATTGACGCACTTCTTCTTCCTCGCCGCCTTTTTCTGGCTCAACACCATGTGCTTCAACATCTGGTGGACTTTCCGGTGAGTTTCCAAATCAATGTTTTTTTTTTATTTTTTTCAGATGCATCCAACAACGGATTTTTCATTGTTATAAATTGAAAGTGCACATCCCAGTGCCTGCAACACAAGAATACGTGCGTGTGTATATTTTGAGGAAAGAGCAAAGTGCAAAGATTCTTGGTGAATGATTGATGAGCGGCGAGATTAATTATCCCGAGCTTTAGACCTCCACGGTACTTACAGCTCTTACAGCTGCAGTGGCGAAAGCTTTTGCGCAAGACTCTTCAGCCCCCTCGACTGCTCACCGGTCTTCGAGCGACGATTTTTCTTTCACGGTTTATTCTCACGAAATCCCTCGCCCAAACTATATCCTACGCAAAGTTTTCGCGGCGCAGCACCAGCAACGGCTTCAACCAGCAGTCTTGCGTATGCACAACACTCAGCACTGTATCTGCGCGTCGTTCGTTCTTACCGAACGCAGGAGAGACGCTAAAATCTTGGCTGTACAGCGCGCGCGTTCATTAACACCTCTGCTGTTTCATCGTACTCGCGCCTCTTACGAGAAAGAGAGAGAGAGAGAGAGCGCGCGCGGGCGGGACGGCCTAATTAGAAAGTTTGGTGCGGTCGCGAGTCTCGAACCTCCTTAAATCGTTAGTCCACGCTTTGCAATGCCCGCTAGCCAACTCTTTCCAGATTATTCACCGTTCAAGCCTGGAATTAAATTTCTCTTACGTGACACAGTAGCTTTGCCAAAGTATGCAACTGAATTCTTACGATCAATTGCGTTAACGCCTCGCGGTTGTTATCGGCAGCATCTTCTCATCGGAATCAAATCTTTTGCGACATTTCAAGTGGCATTCGTTAGTGGGATAAATTGAGAAAATAAATATTATCATAGTTCAACAACAAATATATCAACTGGAAGAAATAATAGCGACAATTCATACGAGATAGAAGATAGCGGCCTGCCAATAGCCCTTTATGCGCAAATGTATGCCTGTCTCTCTTTAGGATCATTCTGACAGTCGTTAAAACACTCGAACGCGTTTAGAGGCTCGGCGCGCTAAAAGGATGTCGAGGTTCTCCGCTGTCCGCTATTCTCGCTGGAAGCGCTGTTTCACGTTGAGCCCAGCAGCAGCAGCAGTACCACCACAACGGAGCCCTCGGAAGGAAGAGAAACGAGGATGAGAGACGAGCTGTGAAAAGTCGAGGATTTATATACGTTCGTGCGAGCGCGGCCTCGGAGCGCTAGACCCGAGGCCCGAGTGTGCGTGCACGCGCGCGCGCTTTTCAAGAAGCCAACAGACGTGGCAAGTCGGCAGAAAAGAGTGCACTCAGTGCACTTTGTGCAGTACGTACGGTGGCTCGACAATGCGTGGCCCGTTTCACGTGCAATTATGGGTAACGGGCGGCTGGGAACGAGCCGGAGAGTGCACGTGAAACTGTATAGCACTGAATGCAGTCTCCGAATATCGGAGAAATTATAAAGCCGTCGCCGCCACGAGTGCCGAGGGATACCTACACCGTTGAACATTTTATTCATAAGCTGTGACATTAAACTCAGAACGCGCGAGAGTAGAAAAATTACAAATTACTTATACCTAATTTCAAAGCTTTCGTGGTATTTAGTACACTGAAAAAATCAATGGTTGCGATTACCAATCATTGGTTCGATCTACCAAAATGTTGGATGCAGTTACTAAAATATTGGTTGCTCTGACCAACGATTGGTAATCACAACTATTAATTTTTTTTCAGTGTACAAGACGCATAAGTTTTACGTCACTCTTATACTAAATGTAATAAAACAGTTTAAGTAAAAAAAGGGCGCCATACCTGTAATGGACAAAGTGTGTCCTAAATATTTTTAACAGTGTATGTCTATACGCGAGTATAATATTTCGCGGAGATGAGTGGTGGTCCGACGACGACGACGAGTTGACGTTGATGAGACAAAAAAGGCACTGAAGTATACCGTTATTCGTCAGCGCACGAAGAGACGATCGGCGTGGAGACCGTGTTGCATTGCATTAACCAGCCGACCGAGTGATCTTGATTCCAGCGCCTCCTTCCCCCCTTTCTGTCTCTCCTTCGTTTCTTCGTACTCTCGCGTCGCAGAAGCCTTTCTGTGTGGCCCCGTTCGTCCACCATACCCTCCGCCTCGCTTAATCTTCGGCGGAAATTCGCTAACGATGCAGTCCCACGGCTTTCTTGTTCTAGCAAAAAAAAAGAAAAAAAAGGAAAAAACAGCTTTATCAGCGGATTTTGAACGACCGATTTTCTCGATTTTTCTTCGATGTCTAATGAGTTGAGAATTGCTATGAGTGATGGAAATTAAGCAAGTAATGAAAACCATGCTGATAAATAATTACCGATCTCACAAAGCAGTCCGTGAAAAATAATAAAAACATCCAGCTCTGATATAAGCCTCGTGGCGAGGTTTGACCAGAGATAGCTGATACAGTTGGAAAGTGCGTAAATGAGCTGCCTTAATCACGCTCATGTTTTCAGGAGACCCTCGACGCGGGCAGCAAACAAGCGTGACAAAATGTCTACTCCGGAGGCAGTCGCGTCGTGTGACTATTAGTTGGATTCAGGCTCTTCGCCTAATGCTCTGGCCGTGGATCCTCGTCGTTCGCTGCTCCATTCATCGGACTCGGAAACTACGAGCTATATTCGTCAACCTAATTACCCCGAACATCCAATGGCTCTCGACGACTCGCAGAGCCAAGTTCGAAGGACTTTGCCCCTCCCCGAATCCTCGAGTCTACATATTTGGGCGACGGCCACGGCGACGGCGGGAACGTTGTAGTTCGGGCTCGTACTTACCCCGAAGGAAACTCTCCGAGCAACGGACTTTGGTGACCACCGCGGTCTCACTGAAACTATTCGTGAATGCATTTCGCGTCGACGTTAACTGTCGTCGGAAAGCTTGCGGATGTTCGGCGGCGCCTCGATGATGCTCTAAACTTGAGGAATTACGATGACAGTCGTTGGCCAGTTTCGTCTGAGAGAAAGATGTCGAAGAGAGGCCGACGAACGTTTGGGGCGCCAATAACTGCTGGTGCTTTGGACCATTTCCTTCAGGGTTAGATCGGTCGGCCAGCTCGAAGGCTAATACACCGACTTTGCCCCATCGCCGGACAAGCAGACGACATCGGTGTAACCGGGCGCGTAAAGCCCCCTCGACCGCAAGCGTGACATTCGAGAGACAGCGGCCACAACCTTAGGCGCATGTCAGACGGTTCGGTCCTTCTGCTTCACCCTGGATTTCATCTTTGTCTCATACGGCACCGACGCTGCCCCCCCCCCCCCCCCCTCCCCCATCGGCCGATTCTCAATCGTCAAAGTTTCCTATGCTGCGGTTCGATTCTTAGACGTTTGACTCTCCGGGCCGTCCGGCGTGTGGCTCGAAAATACGTCGCGACGCTGGACATCGAAAACGCATAGAATGTAGGGCAGACACACCAGCCGTTGTTCCTTCAATGTTTACTCGGGCTCCGGGCTAATTAATTATACGAAAGTTGTAAAAACTTTTTCCCTCGCTCGCCAGAACTACCGTGAAAAGTTCTCGGGCAAGTGGAGTATTCCAAAAGCCGCGCCAAGTACGCTAACAATGGTCTTCAACTTTTGGCGGAGTTTATGACGTGATCCGGGCAGCTTTGCGGTCTAAACTGCGAATGTAAACTTCCGATTCAATCCGCAACAGAAATTCGAATATTAAAATGAGCGAAAATGTGGCTGTTGAAAATTGGATTTTTCGGAATCTTGCTCAGCTACAATTTGACGCATTCCCGTTGCACCAATCGCGATACGGAGCTTAATACGTCATCACTTTTCGAGGAGCTTCCGCAAATGTTCAACTGTTTGCACAATGTAGTTTGACATTGCATTATGCGTAGTAATCGGATTCACAAAAGTTTCATATGTGAACGTTGCTAAATGCATAGAATGTTGAACACGAGAAGTCGTCGTTCCGCTGTTTACCCAGGATCCCTAATTAATCAGGAAGCGAGAAGAAGCGTTTTTGTGCGCTTGGGAGACAAACGAGACAAAAGTTCGAAGAGACATGCCGTGTATTTTAAAGCACCGACGACAAAGATCCTCGTTGCGGGTGAAAGGTTGAGGGCGTTTTTTTTTATAAATTTAAATTCGTCGCGCGGCTCCGTGGAGACTTGACGTAACGAAAAACTTGACCCGTCGGCGGCTGAAGGGATCTTCGTGAGAGTCTTACCAATCTCTTACAGCTTTTATGTTCTATCTCGGTATATTAGTCGTGTACTTACCGCGCACCGTTCTGTATAGCGGACCGGCCGTTCACGGCCATGAAGACCCAACGCGGGGTCACACTGGGCTTTGGGTCTCTGGTTGGCCACGTCTCAAAAGAAGTCTATTCAATTTTCTATTGAAAAGATCGCGACGCGGCCGCGTGCACGTCGTGTAGCTCTTTTTATTCTGTCCTCAGTGTGACCAAAAGAGAACGTTGCGATGCGGAATGGGCAGCGGTTTCAGGGAGCAATTTCTTTCACAAACTTCTATTACTCTATTAATGCGCGCAGCAGCCTCTCGTGGCCATTGGCATTGAATTCTCTCCCTGCGTAATTTCCTTCTTCCTTTTTCATTTTTTTCGCCGCAAAACAGGCTTTGAAGGGCCATTTCATAACCAGGGTTACGCGAGCCTCGCGTTACTCCACCAGTGAATCATCAAGTATTAACGGCAACTCTGCGGTAATTCGTTAAATAGATTGATTTTGATATGCTTTAAAATGGAAAACGGAACATCGTTCTGCTATCGATTCCTCCTTATTCCTAATGACGAATATTATTGCGTCGATAAATTAGCAGCTTATAATTCTAATTTTCAGCAACTCAGCGGTAATTCGTTAAATAAATTGATTTTGATATGCTTTAAAATGGAAAACGGAACATCGTTCTGCTATCGATTCCTCCTTATTCCTAATGACGAATATTATTGCGTCGATAAATTAGCAGCATATAATTCAAACAATTGACAAACCGTGCGCGAGAGTCTAACGCGACAAACGCGGAGTGTGCGGTTGGGAAGCACAGCGCAGCCTGTTGAGAGTTAGTAGTCTCGCCATAGTATGGAAAAGTAATGGAAGCGGGCGAGAAGGAGGAAGAAAGGATGGCTCGCGGAATGAGGAAGACAGAAGAGAACACGCGCGCGCGCGGAGAACCGCGCGGCAAAGTTCTCTCCTCTACAACGCGATCAGGGTCAACGAACTCGCGTTCTCGGGTCGCCGAGCAATGCCGCACCTGTAGCTTCTATC
This sequence comes from Itoplectis maculator, assembly GCA_964034905.1. Lineage (NCBI taxonomy): Eukaryota > Metazoa > Arthropoda > Insecta > Hymenoptera > Ichneumonidae > Itoplectis > Itoplectis maculator. The sequence goes on along the minus strand of OZ035858.1, from coordinate 9,480,497 downwards.
GCACCTGCGGTAACACTTATATTCCCTTCGTTTACTATTATTACACCTCTCAGCGCGCCAGACTGAACGAGTTATCGCGCTCATAACACGACTAATCGCTTATTACCGATGAATGTTGAAACGAGAATGGATTGGGCTTTGCTCGCTGATCGCGGGATCTCTGAGCCATTGCCGCCGCCGCCGTCGATCGATCGAGGAAGCCAGGCAGCCGGATTCTTCGACGATCGACGAACCGCCAGGCACGTATCCTCCGTTCACGGTTCTCGAGAAGGAAGCGAATCGTCGGAGCGAGATTCTTCGCGCTCGTCAAGGCGTGAGCACACGTTGGCCGATGCGACGGACATTTTGAGAATAAAAAGAGAGGGAGAGAGAGAGAGAAAAAACACGTGCAGGAAAATACCAGGATGCTTTATTAGGAAGAGGGGACTGGAAGAGTGCGTGGTCGGTGAAGAATGTCGATCCTCACAGTTGCGTACTTTTCTGTCAGAGAAAAGAAAGAATGTTAACGGGCTCTTATTGGCCATAGTTTTGCAATAAAATAACGTATGGTAAATCAATCAGAGGACGGCGCTCGGTAGAAAAAATACATGCCGAAAGTTGATTTCCAACAATTTATTAACGGCGATTCCCTCGTTAAACATTAGAAAAATGCTGAAACCTGAAATTAATGTCACAAGCTTTCCCCGGAATTACGGTGGTCGGTATCTGTATTAAAGCTCGCTGTTAAGTTTGATATTTCTCTTTCTGAATGTGAGGATTAGAATATTCCGCAACCGTCTAGAATTCACTGCAAGAGCGAGGAGGATTTTCTTACGATTTATCTCGGCGACGAGAGACTGCTGCTGCATCCGCTAGCTTCACCACCAACGACGAACGTAGGACGTGTAGGGAAAAAAAAGATCTCGCCGAGGGTCCAGCAACCGGGAACCCGAGAGGGAATTGGCATCTCGGAGGGAATAAGCTACCGACAGCGGCTCCTTCCTCGATGCACTTTGTAGTCGAGTCTCGTACCTCCATTCTTTCGGCTGCCGAATGGCTGCGATGGCAGTCAGATCGTCCGACCGCAGGTTCTTCTCTTTATTTAGAAAATTCCGCATTCCTCGGACTCCACTGTCCCTGGGTTTTCTCACTCGCACTGTCACTTCGCTTCGCTCCTTATTTCGACGTCACTCCCTGCGCGCACTGACCTCTGCTCTGTTCGGTCTTTCATTTTCTGCTCAAATTTCGAAAAACCATAGCTTCGGCAATAACGCAAGTTAGTACATACAATTTTTCAGTTCTTTTTTTTTGCTTTTTACATTTATTCGTGCGACGAAACAAATTCGATTTATCGTAATTGTTATTGACAGGAAAAATGAGAGTTTTAGGGAACGAGGCGGAAAAAGTAAAAGTGCGTTAAATAGAAGCTGTGTAATAAAGTTAGCAAAAAAAAAAAAAGAAAAATTCCGCTGCACTAGAGAAGCAGCCACGGCGCACTGTCCTCGCGGTAGAGGATCGCGGCGTCGTGTCTCAGCAATTTATGCAGCATCCAAGGCTGCCGCCGCCCCCCGGCCTTCACCTCTACGGAACCCCGTACAAATTCATTTCGCATATTTCGCGAGCTACATCGCTCTCCACGACGAAGCGCTGCAATAGCAAACTCCGCGGGCTCATTTTCTCTCTTAGCTTCTGGTCGTTGGCAACAACTCCGGAGCCAGAAGCAGCCCTCACTTTTGACTCTCACTAGTCGCGTGCTACGTGATCCTCGAGTTTAATTATTATAAACGTTAATATTCGCGCGGGGATGAACGCTGAGCAGCGGTCTTTATGGAAATTTTCTCGGGTATCCGCCGCGTCGTCTCGTCTTCCAGCTTCGCGAGGTCCTCGCGAATGAGAGATAAGGACGTATGTAAGGAGTGTATAGTGGCGACGCGCTGCACTTTGTATGCAAGATACGTGTTCGTCCTTACGTGCGAGTCACCCCACTTTCGACACACTCGACTACACATCCTAGGCAGCGAGAAAAAGAGTGCGCAGTCCGCAAGCTCCTCTTTAGAAGAAATTCCGTATTCCGTGCCGCCGCTCCAATATAATACGACTCGGAGAGCAGCCCGTGCGTGGTAAGCGATCGTTTCAACGCGCACAATTTTATCTCCGCTACCCGCGACTCGCCTGTAGGTTTTTCTGTCGCTTTTTCATTCCTCGCAAATAATGGAAGGCTTTTCAAGCGCGCGTTATGGTGTCGCGACGCGCGAGTATCCCGCGGATTCCATGGCTTCTTTTCTTGATTTCTTTTTCTTTTTTTAGTTCTTCTTTTTTTCTTCTTTTTCTTTCACTCGCTTAGTCCTCGTTCTTAAGATCAAATTGCACGAGCGCTTCGCCTCTCATCGCGACGATTCCCCGAGCGTGACGCCTACTTACTCGCCCCATTGTCGCGTGCCCGTTCTTCTCTTTTCCTCATGACTCTAATTGAACTTCCCAGCTCGTGAACGAATGCGCTGGATATTTGTGTTTGTGCGTTTGTGTGCTTGGCACGAAGTGGCTTCGATCAAGCGTAATCGTCGAGGCATTGTGAGCTCTCAATTAGATTATCAGGGCAAGGAGATTCCCCTGGGAGCATGATACACCAGTGGCTGTCAATGCTTTTGGTGAATTAGCCAGTCGCAAACGCAATTTGACGCGTCTCGTGGAATAAGATTTATTTTTACAGTTTTTTATGCTCTTCTGACCTGTTTGACGGCAAAAACTTTGCTCTTACTGGATAAAAAACTCTCGAACATTGAACACTCGTTTTCAAATAAAAATCGTGAAAACTCCTTTGAAAATCCCAAACGTTTGCAACCTGTGCGTTGATTGTCGTAGTTAACAGTTCTTGTGGTTTGTGTGAACCTCTTTGAACCTCTTTTTTTATTTGCTCTTGTTCCACACGGTGCCCTCGTTTCGTGTCTCATTCCCTCGAATCGTTTTCAATCTTTGCATCAGCAGTCTCGCTGGCTCGCATGCGGAGCGATGCGCTCGCTCGTGCGAGGCAACTCCTGGAAAGCCATCAGCGCATCAGCTTATTACCTCTACTTAGATCTTCACGCGGATCACGGGGAACCGATGACATTTCCGAGAAGTCAACGTTGGCTCAACCGCCTTTGGCAGTTGCACCGTCGACAGGAGGGAGAAAGAGATGGAGAGAGGGATCACTCTTTTGCACTTTGCACGTGACTCCGGTCTCGGGAATTCGACACCAACGCACGTGTTTAGTGTCGCAGTTGGGAGAGAGATTATCTAGAATTATATTCTCAGGAACAGACTACAGAGACACCCTGTCCTGGAGTCAATCTTGATTCACTTTTCTACCATCTGTCAAATCTGCAAGCCATGCACAAAAGCCTTTTCGGCGCTATCTCTTCTCGTCGCCTGACGCGTCTTTTTTGCGCTTCCCGCGTCTTTCCCAGCTATTATCACGGCTCGGTTGAGCGTTATTGCATTTCTCTGACAACTGTCGACATCTCTTCCTCGCGACGAGAGACGCGTCGAGGGTGTTGGTTGGTTCATTCGTTCGTTCGCACGTCCTTTTTTCGTCTATGCACTTCCACTGACAGAAACGGAAACGGGGATTGAATGAAACACGCGACATCCGCAACCACACACGACCAACACCGGGATGCGACATACGTCGCGACGAATTACCGAGAATAGACGAATAACAGAACAACAAAAACAACACACATACGGTCGGTAATAGGCTCTGTATGCAACGCGACGAGAGAGCTTTCAGGATGAAAAAGTGAATTACCGCGAGTACAATATTTGTTTCAGTCCAGATTTATATCAATCCAGATGGAATTTCTTTTTTGTTTGTTTGTTGTTCAATGAGAGTGATTTTATCCCATTAGGATTTTGGCTTTTAAATTATTATCATCAGATTAAAAAAAAATGTATCTTTTGAAAAATAAATGATTTTATTTAACAAGCCCGAAAACAGTTTCTATTAGGTCGCAATTTTAATTATGCAGAATGAAAACAATTAGAACACGCGTCAGAAGAGTCGCCGCACGACTTTGAGGCGACGCGAAGCCGGAGCGCAACAAACTTTCCCATTTATTTCAAATTAACTTTCCGCACGAAGGCCATCGAGAGCCAAGTCTCTTGTTACAGTTTCGAGCCTACGAGCGTGTCGCTCTCTATATTATCGCCGCAACTACTTTGTACGGCAAGTTCAAAGGAGTCGCTCGTGGGGCGTCGTCGCGACTTTGTCGTCGTCGTCGTCGTCGTCGTCGTCGTCGTCGTTGACGGGTGACGAAACACAGAGAGGGTCGGCGGTCGCTACTGCTGAAGGTGGAAGACTCGGGGTCTTCCATCGTTGAGCCCCGTGCACATTGGCCCGAGCTCCAGTGGGCACGAGCAAACATGCCGGATTATTAAGCCGTCTGCGTGTACCAGGAACGTGTTTCATCTTTGATTGGCAGTAGCTCACCGAGGCAACCGAGATCAGACCTCTATTAGGAGTTTCCCGGTCCCTGACTACGCGAGGTCCATCAACCTATAACCCTCGGTAACCATCCCGGCTTCGACTCCCTCGCTCATAATACTCGGGCAATTCGATCGAATGAAAAGCACCAATATCGAAATAGGCCTTGTCGCTTTCTCAGCAGTTTCCATACATAAAACACAGAGTAGATCGTGCCGCGTATTCATATGTGTTTCTCGATTACATTTTCTCTTCTGTTTCGCCCGCGATCTCTCCCCCGGTCACGCGTACGAAAACAAATTGGCACTTTCGATTTTCACCTGTTGGATGAACACGAAGGTTATCCATGCGGCCAAGTCAACGGGGAATGCCAGCCGCGCCAACGGCGGGTCAATCCAATTAGATCCCGAAATTATAGTCTCCCGAATTGCGGCCACCCCTGCCACCCCTGCTCCCACCCGGCACCCCTCTACGTCCCTTCTCTCTATCCGTCCACCGCCGGTCGTCGTCGTCGTCTCCTACGCGGTGCCAGAATCGTTAATTAAATATCGCTCCAGGCTCTTCGCTCTTCGAGCGTACTTAATTGAGACGTAATTGCGTACGGATGGCGTACCTGTCGCCGAGGAACCAGAAGTCAGACACGACGGTGTTGTGATTTTTTTCCCCTTTTTTTCGTCTGATTTAAGCTCATTAAATATTCATACTTTAAGGCACGTCTGGTCAGCCGAGAGAAAAGAAATCGCTTTAAAACAATAGTTCCAAGTAATACTTGTGCTTTAGCGAAAATGAAAAAAGAACAAAAAAAAAGAGGTAGGAAATACAAGAATATTTGGATTGCCGTTTACAAGAAAGTATGTAGTCAGCGGATCAGGCTTTCGCACTCTATTCTCAGTGCGGAGATCGCGGCGTGCGGGCGGACGGGTCGCGAGGGCTGAGAGAGCGGAGAAGCGGAGTTTAAGGAGAAGCTTAACTCTCCTCACGGTGGCTGGTAGTTTCGCTGGCATAGCACTCGCGCCCTACCACCCACAGATTTATGTTGCAAATATTTGCAAGGCTAAGCCGTGTGGAACCTGCAGGTTACTCTCGCGCTCGTTGTCCCTCCATATCCTCTGTGTTAATGGATTGGCGACTGGGGATTCTCCTAAGGCTTCGCGGAGATTTTTGCACAACCTCTTCCTCTGTTTTTCTCAGCCCGACTCCTCGTCCCTTCTAATTCGTCCAAGGCGAAATACATCAGCGTAATAAAAGTAGTGCTTTTCTCAGCCGCGCGACAATTCGTCTGAGAGCTTCTCTGAGGGACGGATAGGGGGACGACGACAACGGCGACAAATGCAGACAAATGCACAGACGTCAGTGCCAAGTGAGTTCCGACGCTGTTCGCGACTCGATGTTCCGCGAATGTATTTAGGATGTTCAAGATATTCGGTATATCATTGTACCCCGGTCCTGTGTTGAACGTCGGGACAAGCTGGTGCGAATTGTGTGTGCACACGACCGTCGAGTTTATAATCGTGTGCCGGCACCAGGCCTTCTCTTCCTTCCTTCCTTCCTTCCTTCCTTCCTTCCTTCCTTCCTTCTCGCCCCACGCTAAATTATTTACCGTGCCAGCTCGGCGATCCGTTGCCGCTGCTCAGAAGTCTCTAAATTAGTGTCAGTCGCTTCGGGGCTTAGAAATTTCTCGAACCCACGTTTTCCCCACATTCCTCTCTGTACTCGCTGCAATAACCCGCGGCATCGATACGGCTGCTACCGTTTCGACCAGACGGGACGTTATTTGTCAACTGTAGGTTACGGCAAAAATTGCGGGAGCATTTTTTTGGATTACGATTATCTGATAATTGCTGGACCTGCCATGATTAATCGGATGGAAAATAAGTTATTAGGTCTATCATAAATGAATGGAGTTTTGATTATTTTCGTAATTATTTTTCTGCTTTCCACAGAGATTACACCGAGTAAAATGGAGCATGTAGAGTCAGCGGAGTGTCGAAAATTCGTGGCTAACTGGATTGTCGAGAGAGTCTCGAGCTTCGGACGGCAGATAAGACGCGAATTGGGAAGGAATTGCGCCGAAGAGGTTGGAGCCGAGGTCTTGCTTACGGCAGCAGTAACGGCGTGCAACGCCTGTTAAACGGAAATTGAGGGCCTGCCGAGAGCTCCGTCTTCTTTTCTTTTCTCCCGTCGACGCAACCCGTGCGCTCCACTCGAAGAAAGTGCTGGAAGGATAGTGGAAGTGGACGAAGAGGGAAGGAAAGCGAGAGGATTGGTTAGTTGGGTTAAGTTCCGGCTAATGGAATACAACCGGAGGAGCCAGAGGAGCGCCCCCGGAGTAGAGGATTCCAAGGGCTGGTAACGGCGGCGACGGCGGCGGCGGCGGTGCCAGGCGCCTTGCCAGATTGCTCAGCGCGTTCCACGGATTAAACGAGGAACGATAAAACGTAAAACAGAAAGGGACGAAAAAAAAAAAGAAAAAAAAAAAAAGAAACGTTTCGCTGCGAAAACAAGAAAAAGACCGGAAAGGGGAGAACAGCCGCGATCGAAATCCTGATTTTCTACGATTAAAGAATGGAAACACAATCTAAAAAACAAATAATCTCGGGTTATTCGATCGGATATTGAATAATTGCTTTCGTCCGCAATCTTCTGGTTGATTTACTTTCATCCAGTGCGTATACTATTAGGAGAGAAGGGACTGCTGGTGATTTTGGCAACGGCGGTAGCAGCGGAAGCCCCGCAACATATCCCCGAACGTTCGAGCAGATTCTCGGACGCCCGAGGGCAACGCCGCAGGATTGGCCGGCCGTTAATGAACGCGTCTACCAACCCTTCGCCGTTGATGCTCATCTTCTAACGAGCTATAACTATGTACCAGTCGCTATAACGCATCGACAACGTGCTCTGTGTATCGCCGGGCTGTTGGCCTCTCCGTATCCGATGCTGCTCCCCCTTCCCGTGTTGCGCGTAGCGACGGTGCAGTAGTGTCGCTGGACGCTGGGTTAGAGGGTTCGCTGGTTAGGATAATCGCGAGAGTATGAAGCCAGAGGGGGCGAGCGATCTCGTCTCTCTATCAGCCGAAGAAGGGATTGGCCAAAGGGCCGCCAAAACCCTATCGCATTCAGCCAAGCGTGTTTCTGCATCGGGATGCAGCAACTGACCCGGCATCTCGCTATTTGACTCGGGCGTCGACGAGCGTCTGTCAGACACGGAGCGCGTACGCTAATACAACGCAGCAGCTGGCAGTTGGAGTTGGCAGGATGCTGTGAATGTTAGCTTGTGTCTTGCCAGATTCGGTCGGCTCGGCTGGGCCGCTATCCATTAATTTTCGGCAACATCACCGATCGTTCACCAGAAATTCTACACGAATTCAAACAGAATCCTAATTTGTTGTCCTGTCCGATTCTTCTTACTATCTTATACTTATACTCTTCGAGCATTGGATCTTAAGATCAACAAGACTAAGATCATGGAAAATATCTTGTCCCGGTGGTGCATTTCGGATGCTTCGTGTCGTGACTTTTTTTAAAAAAGATTAACATTTTCTTTGATTCATGCGTCGTACCTTGAGCGCACGATATTGATGCCTCGTCGGTGTCGTTGGTGCGTCTTCACGCTAATTATTTCGCAGCCTTCTCGGCTCTTTCCTTTGGCTTCTTTCATCCAAAGAAGTCCCCTACTACGCGGCTCCGCTCGTCCTTTCCTCGTGCCGCGATTTCTATCGACCGCAGTGACTTTTCATTAACTGCCTTTTGGCGGTTCCGGCTAAGCACCGCGACTCTTCGTAATTTAACGCAAGGCTTTACCAGCGATGACCGGAAGGAACGAGCTACGCGTTTCAGTGTCGCGGACCGCAGCTCCCAGCAGCACAGTTAACTGGACGGTACTTTGGGTGAACCGTTAACGGGAAGTCACTGGTTTTCTGCGCCAACGCAAGATGAGAGAGAACAACGCTTGAAAATCCTGAACCGGTGAGAATTTTGCGCTGCGTCGTTCGACGATGATGACGGTGCCGACGACGACGACGACGACCACGGCCACGGCCCACGTCGTCTTTGCTCTGAACGATGCCTAAACGACACGCCGACGCGCGTGACCTCCCCCGTGCCGCGTGCTCCATTCCGCCTCTCTCGCTCTCTCTGTTTTTCTCTTTTCCGCGCACTTGTCACGCTTTAACTTCTCTCTTACCCCACGGAGTCACTGAACCCTTCCTCATGGAGACCAAGCCTCGGACTTTACGTGTTTCTTGCCGCGCCCGGCAACTACCAACTTCCGGTCGTATACCCAAAGTCCCGAAATAATCTACACTAATAAATATCACGATTATGAGTAATGTCGAACTTAACGGTTAACCAGAAACTTGGAATTGCCAACTTCCACATGATGTTATTTTACACTTTGCATTTGTTCATTATGTTTTATTTTTCGTTTTATGTTCCGTAAATTTATCAAAATGCACAAGGAATACACGCGAAAAATGGAAAAAATATTAGTAGCGATGAGAAGGTAGCTTTAAAGCGCCATTATGTATATATAATTGACGCAGGATAAAAATGTGGCATTAACAGTGTGAAGAGTTAGTAAACGGGACGATATTTGCATGAGCAGCAATTGCCGCGCGAGTCTCAGTTAGCAGTTGTTTATTATATTATATTGTCGGATGAGGTGCGAGAAGTGAAAAGGAGAATTGAGGAGGAGCACGAGGGGTTGGGGTGGAGTGGGAAATGGGTTGATGCGCCGGACACCGGGCTTTACGCGTTTCCGCGTTCCCTGGGGCACGTTTCGATTCTGTCTGCGGCCTCACAACCGAGGGCTTTCTCTCGCTCTCGTTCGCATCCCAGGAAAATTAGTTCCGGACCACCTTCCGGGTTGTCGTGGCGTGCGCGCGCGCCCCGTTGCCGCGGCAGCAGTAGCAACAGCAGCAGCAGCAGCAGCAGCGACACCATCCTCATCCCCTGCCCTCTGCTGCTGGTTTCTGCTTCTGCTTCTACCCTAGCAGCGGGAGTAGTGTTGCTGCCGCTGCAAGCTCCAAGTACAGAGCAGCAGACGACGGTGGCGTCGCTCGGTGCATCCGCGACGAAATGGAAACCGCGGCCAATTGCTTAATTGCGGGAACCCGCGGGCCCCGCGTTAATCTGTCGCGCTGTCTCTCTCGGGCTACGCTCGCTTCCGAGTATAATCAGGATGCAGTCGTTTAGCGAATTTACCAAACGGGAGCCACGGTGCCACGCGGAAACTGGCCAACCAAACGAGCGCAGCCTACGTTAATTCGCTTGTCGCCGTGGCCGCCACTTTTTTCCATGCCATTATTTTTTTTATTTTTTATTTAATGCATTAGTTCAAGATGCGCATCTCTGTCGTTCGTTATCTTAGCTTTTTTAAAGCGCGTAAAATTAAAAAAAAAAAAATCGCAATCACTGAAGCATTTCCCAGACTACTCCCATTGCCAAGTAGGTACAAAAGACGACCTTTTTCCTCCGACTTCCGTCGCGACCTTGCGCACGTGAAAGAAACCTTGCGAAAGATCAGTCGAACACTGAAATCCGTTCCAAACTTTCTTCTTATTTATGCATTTCTCATAGTTATCCGCAAGTGCGGTGGCACATATAGCGCGCGCACTTTTCAGTAAACCGCCGCTGCAAGTCCCTCGAGGCCTTTTCCCTTCGTTTCTTCGCTTCATAACGGATTTCATACTCCGGGCAGCAACGTCGACGCTTCAGCTTTCATCGTCACTGTAGCCTCTCTCCGCATCTCTCCACCTTCTCCCCTCAAGTTCGCTTATTTATTTTTCTATTCTCCTCGTTACAGCACCTCCGGTACGCCCTTCCCATTTTACACAATTCTCCAGCCATTTTTATCCTATTCTTCGGCACTCGTTTCTTTTTTGTCTCTTAACGGGCGCGCAGGCTTTTACAGCGATTCCGTTCTCTCGACCTTTCTCTCTCGCACTGTATACTTATTATTTTCTTTTTATTCTTTTTTATTTTCCTTTACCTTCGACACCTACGACAAGCGCGGCAGCTGCCGCGATCAAAGGGCGACGACAGAGAGGTCGCTCGGTGGCAAAAAGGGCTACTAGGAGCCACGTTGTTCGCCGCTACACGGAGCACACTCCACTTTTTATATTTACCATTTTTTTTTCGTTATTTTTATCCTCGTCATCTGGTGCAGAACAAAATGTGCGAGCAGAAGGTTCATCGACCGATCGATTATTAATACATAAACCGTAAAACGTACAACGGAGAGAGTGCATGAACCCTCCTTTTCCCGTCCATCTGCCAACCGTCGCGGCGAAAATTCGCAAAACAAGTTTTAACGCGAGAACCGTTTCCCCTAATGGATTTCTGATTTTCGTACAATCTGCCCAACTAGTGAATATGCATTGGGTACTTCTCGCTTACCCAGTCGTTTTGCAACTACTCTATACGGATACTTCCTCCCTCTCTCTCCCTCTCTCTGTGTGTTCCTACGAGCATCGCGTTGCTGCGGCTGCTGCTGCTGCCGCTGCTGGTGTGGCATGTGGTGCGTTGCTCTGTTCTATTTATGCACCGACGAGATCGAGCGTTGGCGAAGCTTCGCGCACGATTTGCATTCGAGACTCTGAGCCTATAGACACCCTCTTGGTCTTTGTACGATAGTGTGTGGGAGTAAACGCTGATTCGCTACAACGAACAGGCCTGCAATGCGTTGAAATGCCTCGGGGAACAACCGTTTACTGGAACCTGACTATAATTTCATGCATTATATCGATATTGTGGTAAAAGTTGACAAAACGCAAGATTTCGCAGCAAAAATTAAAAAAATAAATGTTGACCCTAAATTCTGACAAATGAAAGTAAGAAATTCAAAACCAAGTGAAGATGATTTGTTTTATCGAATATTCACGCGAAAGCGGCGATACTGCAGCCGAGGTCTGTGCTGGTCGTGGAATAATCCGAACGAGAATCCAGTTGGACAGTGCGGTTCCGAAAATTATTCCACCGATAGCGAGCGTTTAATCGCTCCGGACATGGAGAACAGAGTTAGGGCTGGGCGCAGCAACGCAGAGAGCAGGCAGCAGAGAGGCGACGTCGTCGGGCATCCCGTTGGAGTAGTATTTCCCGACGGAATACCGGCGGACCACCTCGCCATTAGAATTCGATTAGGCGACGAATAATGGAAAGGCTCGGGCTGTCGTTAGTAAAACGATATGCTAATTAACAATTACGCGGACAATATCCTCCGGATCTATTGTCAGAAAAGATCCGACCTCTGGCTTCGATCGAACCCACGCCGCTCATTTCATTTCGTCTTTCGGTAGGAACTTCGACACCAGTTTTTTTTACATGAATTCGATACTTTCTACTTCCTGCAACTTCACACCTTGTATCTGTCTGTCTCTCTCTAGTTGGCAACCTAATTCATGTACACTGAACAAAATTAATAGTTGTGATTACCAATCGTTGGTCAAAGCTACCAATATTTTAGGAACTGCAACCAATATTTTGGTAGGTCGAACCAATGATTGGTAATCGCAACTTCTAATTTTTCTCAGTGTATATAATACTAGTATATTACACTTGGCGCGGAATGTCCCGTGTACAGCGTTTGTTATTAGAATCCCTAGAGTATCATAGCGCATCGATCGAATGAACCGATCGATAATATGCACTCTCCACCTTTCTAATAACAGAGCCAACGAAGAGATCCCTTCGAGCGTAACGCGATACGTTTACGAAATACCCGGAGCCCCTCACATCCGGCCTATCGTTTTCTTGGCAATACCTTAGCGCGCGTCGATTCCTCTTTGGCGCGGGGATTCGTCACGAATTCTCGGCACCGCAATCGATACAACACGATAATTATACCGCTGCACCTATACGACTGCCTCTCGTATCGAGTTACAGTTATCGGAGGCTAACTAACCCCGTGCTCGTTAGCCAACCACAGTTTTCGTCGTTACCCGGAAAAAATGTTTCGTAGCGGCCTCGGGGCATTCCGATCTGGCCCAGTCCGTAACTATTTATGGCTCGCACCGCCGACCCTGACTCAGGTAAACGACCCCACCCTAAAACACACCAATTTTTCGCTACCTGAGTGGAAACCCTCGTGCTAAATTCCATTCAAGCGCCCAAAGTGCTAATAATCGAACATTCTTCGAATTTCCAAACAATTTTCTGCTTCCCTAAAATAGAAGAATGCATTTTTCGGAGAAATGTGTAGTGGTTGGCTTTGCCATTTTGGAAAATCACTGTTTATTACATTTTGTTGATAGAGCAGTCTGAAAAAAAATTGTCAGGGTAACTGAATAAAATGGAGACTCCGGCGGATGAACGGAAATTCCGATAAAGGAAATAATAATAAGTCGGGATCCGCTGGTCTACAGTGGCCGAGGAAGCAATTGGTATAGCCTGTCACAAGTCAGAGCAAACAGATCGTGCAAGAGAAAATGATGAAAAAAAAAAAAAACGTCTAGCCGATTGCTCAACGTCACGGTTGACTTTTCGACAGGACTGGCCAAACGTCACGAGTTGAAAATCGCTTAGAAAAATATCGAGCACCTTTGAAGAGCCAATACGTCATCGTCAAGTGGCTGATTGATGCACGGCAGAGGAGGAGGAAACCTTTTCGCTGGCGTCTTGGTACGGGCGGATGCGCGCCGAGAGAGCGAGCGACTTTTTTCACTTTAGATTTTTCTCGTTCCGCGCTGACATCTGCAGTCGCAATCGATCGGGAAGCCTGGCCGGTGTTTTTGTAATTATTCGAACGGTACCTAATGCGAGCGCCCGAGTGTGAGTTCTTCTTGCACATCCCTTCTGAGTGGACAGGCAGAAACGCAGAGAAAGAGAGACAGAGAGAGAGAGAAAGAGAGAGAGAGAACGAGACGTTTGTCTCTTTTTCGTCCAAGCAGCAGAGAGGCGCGCTCGGTTGTGCGCGTGAGTACATTACACTCGCCGCTCGGGGATCGCGAGCAGCCCGCAAACACAAACACAAAGTTTCGCACTCACCTTTTTCTCGGACGACGCCGAGCGTCCGGCCATCTGCTGCCACAGTTTTATCTCTATAGCGACGCGCATTATACGTACCTCGAAGTATATACGCATACATATATATTATGTACCTATATACTATGTGTGTGTGTGTGGATGATACATCTGCATGGCGATATTCGCGTGAGAAAGGGACGCAGAATAAGAAGAGGTGGAGCTACAGAGAATACAGAAATGCGGGTTACCGATTTGAATATCGGAAGAGCAGACGAACAGGCTGCCGCTGGTGGTGCTCGTGCCGGTGCTGCTGCTGCGGCTGCGGCACATACAGTTTAGCTTTAATTAAAACTGCTGTTCCGCACGGAGTGCCACCGCGTGTCCACGTCTCGGACGGATGATGAAAATCAAAATATTCCCGGGCGACACTTCGGGCACGTATAGAGCCCCTCCCGGAATTTAGTGATATAACTGCTAGACCCCACATAAAGATTCAGAAATACTGCTGGCGCTTTTCGTCACCGTGGCTTGCCTTTTAATTTCTATACGCGTCTGCGAATTTTCTTTGCAACTCAAACGTTAATGCAGCAGTCGTGAACAATTAATATTTAATTCTCTCATCATTATCTTCGCATATAAAACTTGAGCTGACACTGCCGCGCACGAGGATAATTATCGTTTACCACAAGTACCGAAGAATAATGGCAGCTTCGCGACAATTCTGTTAATTTATCGAAAATGATTCGATTGGGAGAGATGCATGGCTGTTTTATGCATGGAACACTCGGAGAGAGACTCTCAGTGGGTGCTGCTCCTGCTGCGGCACATACAGTTTAGTCTTAATTAAAACTGCTGTTCCGCACGAAGTGCCACCGCGTGTCCACGTCTCGGACGGATGATGAAAATCAAAATATTCCCGGGCGACACTTCGTGCACGTATAGAGCCCCTCCCGAAATTTAGTGATATAACCGCTAGACGCCACATAAAGATTCAGAAATACTGCTGCGCTTCTCGTCACCGTGGCTTGCCTTTTAATTTCGATACGCGTCCGCGAATTTTCTTTGCAACTCAAACGTTAATGCGGCAGTCGTGAACAATTAATATTTCATTCTCTCATTATTATTTTTGCATATAAAACTTGAGCTGATACTGCCGCGCACGAGGATAATTATCGTTAACCACAAGTACCGAAGAATAATGGCAGCTTCGCGACAATTCTGTTAATTCATCGAAAATGATTCAATTGGCAGAGATGCATGGCTGTTTTATGCATCGAACACTCGGGGAGAGCCTCTCAGTGGGCCCCTCGAGGTCTGCATCTCTCGTCGTGTGCAGGACGCCGCGCGCGGCACTCAAAGATCGCTGAGCGCCAGAGGCCAGAGACGCCGGGGCACAACGAGAGATATTGTGCTACACTCTTATCTCTCCGTTCTTCCTGTGGCTTCGTCGTCGTCTTCTTCTTCTCCTTCTTCTTCATCTGCTTGTTGAACGTGCAGGCGCCTGGCGTATTAGCGGCTATGTGGACGCTCGACCGAGTGCCTCGCGGACGAGTTAATTTAATCTCGATAGTGCAGAGTGCGAATCGAAACGTACAAGATGCGCGCGCGCCCGCTGCGCGCTACACCGACTGCCGAGAGAATATTAAAAGAAAGTATAAGAGAAAATAAAACGAGCCGCACAGCACCGATCCGATAGCAGCCTCCACTGTCTCTCGTCGCAGAGTACGAAGTTAACGACCGCTGGAAATATTGGAACAGGGCTCTCTCTTGCTCTTTCTCTGTCTCTGGCCTCTCTTCTCACGGTCGAATTTGCAGTTTTAGAACTAAACTTATATTGGAATTTTCGTCGAGGACGAGTCATGTCACTGAGGACCGAAAACAACTAGTCTTCCTCTTGAAAGTCAGGGTCGAATTTTGTCGTGTTTTCCACTAGAGGCAGCATTTTTTTTTAATTGCCCTTGCACACGACCGTCAAAGCATCGCTTCCGATCACCTCGCATCTCTCGCTGCTGCTGCTGCTGCTGCAGCTCCTTCTTCTTCTTCTTCTTCTTCTTCCCCGTCTTTCCCCTTTTCTATCTCACTGTTACTCGCTTCGACATCGCCTTGCTACGCCTCTCGAGTGTTTCACCGAGAGCGGACATGTCGCTTTGGATCATTACACCGGGCTGGTGAAGCACCAGACGGTGTTACTCTTTAAAAATAGCTGTGTAATACAACGCCGAAATGAAACTCAAGGATAGGGAGCGAGAGTGCAGACGGTGTGGTGTTGGCTTTCGTTTCAGACAATATACCCTCGAGACGATGCGACGACTGAAAACTGCAAAGAATGAATATCGCCAGTTGAATAAATAATTATTATAAAAAAAACAGAAGAAAATAAGAGAAAACAAAAGAATGACAATAATGAATTTTCTGAGCATAAACTTTTTATGGGAAAAGGGAGAATTAATTGCAATTATAATAATTGCCAAAGAAAACAAAAATGTGTGTTATTAAAAATTAATAGGCAACGCCCACACTGTCGTGAATCGCGTCGCTCGAGTCTTAACAAACGAGGAGAAGGTTCCCTTTCCTCGCGCCTTCAATTTCTGAACTTGAGGGCAACACTCCATCCCTATCTCCCTCAGAGAACTCTCGCTTTCCACGTCTTTCACTCTCACCGCACAGAGACTGGCACTAGAATTATTCGGGAACAAACAAAACCCTTGCAACCGACAGTCAAGGATTCCCGAGGCTGAGACCGGGCTAACCCCTCTGCCTTCCTCTGGAAGGAGTTGGCATGGGTGGTGGGTGTCACCGGCACCCAGCTACGCATCCCTTCCTGCCGATGACCCATCCCAGTATCGCCTTTCGTCCCAACAAACACCCTACCCTCATCGCACATTGACTCCCGATTTATCCATCCCCGCATTCACCGTCTCTCTCACACTATTTGTTTTCTCTTACGTTAGCCTCGCTGCTCCCTCGTCGCGCCAGGCCCCTTTCTATCATTCACACTCGTGCACCCTACGCGCATCAGCCACCGTCGCACACCACATTCAGCGCGCGCGCGCGCACACGCACACACATAATGTATTTGCAAGCCTTCATTTGCAGACAACCGCAATACACTCCGGAGCTCTGTGCCCATCATAGTACACACCAAACCGGTCATCATCGCCCTGGTGCCGCTGACGCCCCCTCTCATCCCATCTCCGCCGGCTTCATCCACAATAGTTCCGCAAATCCGGGCGCTCCGAATTCCTTTCCTTTCAGCCAGGCAAATTCCTCATGGATCTCGCTCGTTACTTTTGCTTTCGAACGACTCAGCCGGCGGTTCGGCCATTGGCCCCCTCCACCACCCACACTTTATTCACTATTTCTAGCGTATTCTCGTATTTACGCTGATATATGTTGTTTGGGTTCGTTTGTGTTGAAGTAATCTCTCAAAATTGCTTTGGAATGCAATTTACTTGATCTTTTTTCGCACATCACTAAACCCTACATTCTTAGATGACCAATCACTGTGCCTTCTAATGGAAGTTCGAGACCAACAGAGAGAAAGAGGGAGAGGGACCGAGTCGATCCAAAGTCTCGAGGACCCTGAAGAAGCTCTTCGAGGGCCTGTGCGACGCGTCCTCGAGTTCCAGTCGCTCGTCGAGGGGTGAAACACCGCATTTCGCAGCAGCCCCCGACATCCCCGGCAGTGTAAACAAGCCCGATGGCAAGAACTCGTCGAGCAGTCGGGTGGGAAAACCGACGGGAGGATGGAAGCTGATGCACACGCGTTGTCTTACGTTTTTACGGCCCATCCCCTCGCGCATTCGTCATCAACGTCGAGGGGAAGTGCCGTGTTTTATTTTTTGTTTTTGTTTAGTGCCCATCTACGAGAATCTGTGGAAGTTATGGTTCGGTAGTTCAGCGGACGTCTGGTTTTCCTCGTGTTGTTTGTTATCCCCCCCTCGCCGAGAAGCTTCTGTCTTCGCTTTATGCCTCAGCGTTACATATCAATTTATTATCGTAGAGCTCGTGAAAAATTCGTTGTAGCCTCGAGTAGAGACACCCATGGCTCGAGATCTTCTTTGTCACTCGCTTTTATTGTAACGACCCCTCATCCTTCAAAACACGCGTCCCGAATCCACTCGACTAGTACGAGAACTATCAGTAGCCGCCGATCCATTCACTTTACATTCTCGCGTGCAAACTAATCGGAAATCCAGCGATGTGTATACCGACTTTCAGCCGTCGCTTTGTTTGGTTTTTCCTTTTTCTTTCCCTCGAAGCTCCTCACGGGATGTCTACGCTTCATTTCTTCGGCTAATAATACATCGAAAAGGCGAAGTCGTGTTATTTCATAATTTCCGGGCACGATGACGGAATTATCTTTTCTTGCATCACCCGAAAGTCCACTCTGAATGGAAGTAACATATGTATATATACATATATTATGATAGATATCTTCAGTTGGACAAGTCTGTTATTACATCGGGGGAAAAAAGCGAGTCCTCGGCAAGACGAGAAGGACAAGATGGAGTTAGATTGTGGAGCGTGTACTTTTGCACGGGACTGTGTTTGCTCCACTTGTTTTTTCTCCATCAACGATTCTCGCTCTCACCCTTCGCGTTTATGCTCCCCTCGAGTTTTCTCAGTGCTTCGTTATCAAGCTTCTTCCCAGACGAGGTTCGTTTATCGACGATTCTGCCGTTTTGCACTACTGTCCTAAATGTCGGCTGCTTCAGCTTGAAGAGCTTAAATGTCGTGATCTTTCCTCTCGAACGTCGCGATCTATATGAAATTTACAATTATTAGTTTAACAGTATCCGTTGCTGCTTTTTCTTTCGCGTTGCCGTCTGAACCTTATGGTCATCGTTTGATAGTGAATCGACGGAGATAGCGTTTATCGAGATCTCCGAGGTTGACTTTCCGCAGAATTCAGTCCACTGTCCAAAACGTCGAAGCCAGATATCGAAAGAGTTTTCAGACCGGACTATCTCGTTTCTTCACCGACAAATTCCACTGCCCCCACGATTACGCGTCTGTGTGTGTCGCGTAGGGCTTTGCGGTTATGATACGTGTCAGCGACAGATCGGACGACTCAGCCACTCGGCTAACTTGCGCCGCGTTTGCCAGTGTTCCCGTAATATCGATTCCGGTGGTCGTTGTCACACGTCACCGCCACACTTGTCAATGTAATTTATCGTTTTACGTGTTCATTTCTTCCTGGGGTATGTGTGAGTTTTTTTTCAATATAATATCTCCAACACCGTCCGATTAACCGCAGAGTTAAACGCACAAGATTGGCGGGAATTGTCATCCAGAGGTAGAAAAATTATCGTCGCTCGTGTGTGTCGACTTTTCCACTGCAAATATCCTCCCTGCTCTGTTATTCGTGCGGTAATTAACATCGGGTCATTACCTCTCGTTTTCTCTATTCTCTTTCGTTTCTTTGTTTCATGTTTCATGTTTCTTTTTTCTGTTCCTTTTTTAGTCCTCGGGGAGCTTAAACGTGGCTAATTTTTTTCTTCTATAACAGCAAGGACGCACAATATGGAAAATTCTCTGACACGATCCTTGGGAAAAATAGGGGATGAATAATATCTGGCCGAGTGACATTATTCACCGTGTGCGCGTGCGCGCGTGGTGTTGGTAAACTTTTGGGCCTAGAGTATTGCCGCGTGGTCAGGATTAAGTACGGAGGAGGTGGAGCCGAGTAGAGGAAGGGGTATCAGCAACGGGCACACGCTCCAAATGCAACGACTATAATTACAACGGGCACCAGAAATAAGTACTGGGCTCGACGGCAACGACTTTGCTCTCCGGTGTAATAATAGCAGCCACTTCTGCCTCTCCACCTACAGCCGCGAATTCGCCGCAATTATTTTATGTCTTATTTACCGTCCTCGATACCGTAAATTTTCCTCTGCGTGCTCGAACAACCGACCTAGTCGATTGACAATTTATTCTCCTTTTTCACGCATCGACCCTTACAGTCATTACTATTATTACACACTGATCTATCGGTATTTCAATGTCAAAAAACAGCAGAGCCAAATTGGGAATTTCGTAAAGAAGACAAACTCTTAGAATTAATTCCAACGCCAATTAGCTGTTGAAAGTGATGACGCGCGTCGGAAGGTAGCAGAGCGAGGCGGAGCACATTTCTTCCGGCATCTCCGGCGTTCGACGAGAAGTAACGAGAGTTGAAAAATAATAGCATTGAGTTATCTCCAAGTCGAATCGTCATAAGACGCGAAGATTTATTTTCCCACGCGACTTATACATACACAAGCGTAGCGTTGGACGGCGCCGCTGGAGAGCCGACTTCGATTCAGCGATTCAATGGCAATCGAGCGCCGCGTGGATCGCCGAGTTCTCGTAGTGTACTATAACACGATGATAGATTGACGAGAGGAATCGTGCGTGGAATAGCGAGACATAAAACCGTCGGTAGCGGGGGAATATAATCGTGGGAATAAACGCGGATGGAATTGCGAGGCTCCGGGCCGAGCAATCGTACAGTAGGTACAACTCGGCGCGTATATAATATAGGGCCTGTGTATGTGTGTGTGCGTAGCGGCGGGACTATGCGAGGTTCGCACGTAGCCGAGGTAGGACAGGGTGAAGAAGCAGAGGCATCGACAGGAAACTAGCGAGTTATTCCAGTCGAAAGGAAGCTATAGAGCCTTACGAAGGTCGATCAAGGCGTACCGTTATTTCCCCCTTTCACGGTATTCGCCCCGCCAGTAATTTCTATAACGCACAGACTCGCGATGTAACACTACAGTCGAACCCCGATTAGATAATCCGTGCAATCGCAATTTCTTTCGAAACTGTCGATCCTTGTCGAGTTACTAAATGAAAAAACGAGAATACAACATCTTTTTCTTTTTTTTTCCGAGAAATGAAGAAAGAATTATGGGAACAATTGATTCGATACAACGTTTGTTTAGCAATGCATCTACCAGCCCGCGGATCAACCGCTCGCGGATTTACACTGTATAGAAACCGAGTCTCGATAATTCCATTCGCATTGCGATATTGAGTATTCAAGTCGAGGGTGCAGCGGCGAGGCCGAGTCCTCGAGAGAGCGTTGTACATTATGTATAACCCGTCTCCCCGGCCCTTTGGCCGCAAAGTTTTGCCCTCATAGTTTCTAAATATCCAGCAGTTACTGTATTTCTCGGACTACAGTTGAACATAGTTGGAGGGTTTTTGCATCGCCGCTATTGTAGGAGTTGGCCGCGGGACGGAGAGAGCAGGGTCATATACGCGCATCCATAAACAAATGACGCTGCTGCGTTGGCGCCGGTGCAGTAAATTATATGCGGTCTCGAACGCGCGTTTCTGACGTGGCTGGTTGTTAGGTACGATTATCTTATGGCATGGCAAAGGGCCGCGAGTGCCCATGATAACAGACAGCTTCGTCTATCCGACAACGAGACAGACGTACAAGTACGATACTCGGGGCTTTCGAGACAAAGATCGACGAAATATTTAATGGACTGAAGCGTCATCCTCTATCAGGTTCGCTCGGCGGCGGCGGGCTCATCGTACCCGTGGCGACTCTGCGTCACGTACGGCAATTGAATTTTTAGTTCATCTCCAATGTACAAGTGTTGCATTGAAAATTAATACAAATAACAACGCTTATATACACTGAGGAAAAAAAATTGCTAAATACAACAAATATATAACAACACAAAAAAAATATTTAAAAAAAATACAACAAAACGTGCGGTTGCGGGCGGCGAAATAAATATTTTGCAGATTGGACAAAATATTCGGCAATGCTAATCGAGATTTTTTTAATTCTATCACCAGTTGCTTCGATCGATTAAATAGTTCGTCCAATTTACAAAATAATTATTTCGCTGCCCGCAACCGCACATTTTGTAGAATTTAGCAATTTTTTTCTCAGTGTAGATAACCAGTCTTGTAACAGAATGTTAATATATAAATAATAGAATATTCAGTTTATTATCATGTGTCGATTCGGACGCGAATTATTATAATTAACACTGAATGTCGAGACGAGGAGAGGATGTATTGCTGCGTTAATAACAACAACGCCTGGCATAGGCGAATACGAGCGGCGCGCGAACTGCGTGTTCGGCGATCGCGACCGGTGCACCGTCGTTCCAGCAGCTCTGTCTCGTAATTATCGGGAAATATCAATTTAATCGTTGCGACTGGCATACCACGATCGCGCACGAGAATTTCGCGTAGTTTCGGTGTATATACGTACTATACACGATTCTGCTGCTACAGCTACTACTGCTGCTGCTGCTGCTGCTAGGTAGGTGGAGCAGCAGGGCTTGATAGCGACATGCACGCGCGCGCGCCTTGGACGCACCAACGCGTTTACAACCCTCGCGACTGCAGGGACTCCGCGGGGGACAATGGAATTTATCGGGTGGGCCATTATTAACGAAATTTCGGAGTCATTAAGTTTGGTGATTCGCGGACGCGAGGCATAAAACCTCTCCTCCCTCGCTGCCATTCCAGTACCGAGTGGTTACGTCGCTCGCAACGTCGACCGAGCATAAAGCTCGTGCCCATCATTCGCGGTTCTCTCTACGCGATATTTCACGCGATGCGTATAACTCATAGTTTTGCAAACGCTGAGAGGCTGCGACGGAATACATAGATATTCGGACATATACTTTATGGAACAAAAGTAATGATTTTAGGTTTTTCGTGACGCGCGGACGGTCATTGGAAACTGGAGATACGCAGGAAGAATCCCGGAAAAAATACCCCCGGAGAAAAGACCCATTTCCCAACTAAAGCGGAAATCATTAGTCGATTTTGTCTACATTAAACGGAAACATTTATCAAATTTCCCAACTGAAGCGGAGATCATTATTTATTTTTAGACGAATTTCTCCAGAAGTATTTTTACCAAGGGGTATTTTATCCGGGGGTATTTTTTTTGGGCTACCCTGCAGGAATGACGCAGAGGGTAACAATGAGGCAATCCCGACGCACTTAAAATATCGTAAAGATGTGTAAAGACGAGCGCGCGCTGAACTCCTGCACATATAAAAGATATGTGACAAGTTATAGTCGAGTTGCGCTCGACGCTTTGCCATCAGAGCCTCGCGATGAGGAAGTGAGAAAAAACGCGAAATTTCAGAGTCTACAGTCGATAAGCCGCGAACGTGCTCCCACGCACATGGCCGTGTGTGCGGGGGAGAAGGGGGGGGGGGGCAATAATTCGCGAACAATTTCGTGAAAATTTATTGGCAACCAATCGTAAAACACACGGGTAGGCGGGTGATTTAATTGCCGGCCGTGCGCTCGGCTGCTAACCCGCGATATCAAAAGCGAAATACGGTATACGAGCAGCGCGCCCAATGTAATGTCCCTTCGGCTCTCGTGATGTATTAATATTCCAGTGGCTCGGAAAATCGTAACAACATTTTTCGAAGCTTCCCAACGCTGTGTGCCCGCATTGTGCTCGCCGGCTGAGGAAATATCTCGCCCTCCCCCCCCCCCCCCCCCCCCCCACCCCCCGGTGGGCTTCTCACGAGCGGATGTGTAAACTCACTTTGGGAAACGTGATGCAAGGTTTTTCGCGACGGTAATAATTCAATTGGGACCACCGGATGGAGCGGAGAGTGCACAACTAAATGGCCGAAATGTAGTAATTCAATTATTTTGGGTCGATGAAAATTTTCAAAATTTACTTATCAATTTAAAAAAAAAATGTATTTCACATTAACTCGTACAACCTAGAATCAATGTTGTTTAGCTTTCGCGGGCTAGTGTCATTCGTGCGAATTTATAACTCGACACAGTTTTCGTTTGGCTCGTGGAATTGGGTGTCGTCTCACACGATAGAGATCCCGAGATTGTCGAGCGGCGCTGTTGTGGCCCGCGCTCCCATTGGATTCGAGGCCGGCTGACGGCGGGATTATTTTCGAATGTCTCGCGAGTCGTGCGCTTTTATTTCTGCCCGAGCAACATACAAACGAGACGAGTCTCGAGCGACGAGCGACATTTCTAGTCGCTACGAGTCACTAGGCAGATGCGTCTCGGTGTCTCACCGCACGGAATTACGAAACAGTATTTCCCTCCAACGGTCGTCGTCAGCTCTTGAATGCTTTATCAGTTTTTTTCAGAGCAGCTTATGAGAAGATAATATAAAGGGTTGAAGAGTAATGCGGATGAGGGAGGTGCTTAAGTGGGCGGAAGGAATCGCACAAGTAATTCGATTCGCGCGATTATAAGGTATATAGTACGGTGGTGGTGCTGAGGGGTAGTAGTCGCAGTGGCCAACCGGCCGGTCTCTGCTGCTTTGTTGACGTGTGACGCACAGAGGTGACGCACGTGCTCGGACAAGTGACGCTTGACGCCGACGGTTCTTCGATAACAAGCTCAGGCGCAGGTCGGCCACGCCGCGTGTAGCTCGTACACGCGGGGTTCTCTCCATTCGCTCCTCTAATTAGAATTTCTAATCATCGCTTATTCGATTAATCACTTGACGACGATTTCCTCCTCTGCGCCCAGTGTCACATGCGATGCACCATTGTGCACCATTATA
The DNA here is from genome assembly GCA_964034905.1 of Itoplectis maculator. Taxonomy (NCBI): domain Eukaryota; kingdom Metazoa; phylum Arthropoda; class Insecta; order Hymenoptera; family Ichneumonidae; genus Itoplectis; species Itoplectis maculator. The sequence continues at coordinate 9,456,571 of OZ035858.1, read as the reverse complement.
CGGGATTAGTGTGTGTGCGTGTGCGCGCGATAAATTCGCGAGTGTGACGGGCGAATTGTCAACAGCTTCAATGCTCTTCACTGTGCCCATTGTCATCCTCTATCAATGATATAACAATACCATTGATAATCGATGGCTTTGTCGTTATAACTACCTCACCGTTTTTTATCGTTAACTAAGAGAGGATAAAATAGGATTTTAGAATGATTTATTTATTCGCTCGACGGGAGAAACAAATATACATTTGTACTCAATTGCATTATTGAATAATGCATTAACCGGTGATATTATGGCTCTCATTCAAATGTTAGAATTTTTTTTTACAATGACATATCAAGTTTATAAGGAATTAATAAGTGAAACAATTGATTTGTAATTAGTTTCAAGCGGGCGGGGGGCATCCCTTTCGACGATGATTTGTGGTATTAATATTTACGAGACGTGCACTAATGTGTTTTTTGCTCGGTTTATGATTGCAGTGATTTGAGACCGGCGAGCTTGGAGAAGGGCCAGGAGACAGTGAGACTGAGGGTTTACGCTTGTTACGCATGGGGTGGCCCACTACTCGTGGCCGGTCTGGCAGCTCTCCTCGATCATTTGCCACCCCAGCCTCACTACACTTTCCTCAGACCGGGCTTCGGCGAAGGCCAGTGCTGGTTTCACGGTAAGTTACAAAACCATACAATCTACTATCACTAATTAACCGAATTAAAATAATTCCATTTATTTTCAATGTTCATTAACAACAAACACGAACAAAATGTTCGATGAAAATAATGACATCAATATTATTGTTATCGTCTGTTAGTATATACTTTTAAATCCGCCCTCTGCGACTAATAATAATATTCCCAAGCCATACGTTACGTCACGATAATTAAATCAACGTAATTAAAATTAAATTAAAATCTGCTAATAGATTCACGTTTTAATAAATACATATAAGCGAAGGGCGGGGTAAGCCCGACGGGGATAGAATACGTTCTTCGTAGCGTGCAACATATTACACCGCGATTTGTATAGAGAGAGCATAGAGACGTTCGTGTAGATCTTTTAGTTCGGAGGATTAAATGCAGCGTTAGCTCGAAGCTCCCCCCGCCCCCTGTCGGTTTTCCCTTGCCCCCGGCGGGGATGTACAATAAGAATGAGGGATGGGGCGCGCGGAATATATTGCCATTATTATGTAGTGGGCGCGAGGGTTGCGCGTTCGAATACAGGCTAAGAGAGAGTGAGTAGGAGAGGGGAAGGAAGCAGCGCGGTGGAGAGTCGCGAGGGGGATGCGGGCTCTGGCAGCACCGTAACGTCCTGTTTAACGAGCAGCCACGTAATCCGCCTCTACGTCTGTTACGTAATCCCAGCCTGGCCAGTACTAACTGCGAGTTACCTCCGAACTCACTGCCTAAATCGGGTATATGCAGTGTCTTTAATGACTCGCACTGACTGCCCAGATTCACTGCACCTGACCGACTCCTAAGTCCACTTCTTACATTTTACAAAGTCTCCTTATCAACCACGTTACTGGAGTTCGAAACAACTTAACGCTGTTTTAACCGGCGTAGAACATACCAGCTTCTTTAAAATCCCTGCATAATCCGTACGAATTATCGATTACACAAATTTACCTGTCTATCGGGGTGTTAATGGCGAGCGAGGCGTGATGCGCGCGCTTTTGCCTTGGCAACCGCGCGCCTCGCAGAATTTAATACGACCGCGGAGCTATTACATACGATTTTTATTTACTGCAGTATACAAGCAGTTGACACGAGTGCAAGGGTTGACGCAGCGAAGACGGGGTGGAAGAGGGGACTGCGCGAATCGTTGAATATTTACAAAACCAACCTCTCGAGTTTCTCTCGTATCTATATCGCGCCGCATCTCGTCAGGTCTCATCGTCGTCGTGCGACAGACGAGTGTCATTGTCGCCCGGTGCTTTGGAAGCACGTTGCTCGCAAATCAGGATAATTGTGTCCCACCGGGGCGAAGCTCGAAACATAATAGTCGTGCGCGCGCGCGTCTGCCGAGGGACGACGTGCGAGGCTGAGAACACGCTCGACGTTTTTTGCTACGAATTCAGTCGACGAGTGCAGTCGCTTGTTTTTGTGTAACCGCGCACCTCGGAAACGTGTATGCGCCCGGAGAGGCACAAGAGAGAAAAGGCTATTCCCACAGGATGAATGGGCTGCTCCGGTGCATGGAAAAAAAATATGGGAATACACGCAGCGCGCAGACGAAAAAGAAAACACAAAACAAAAAAGTTATCGGTACGAAGCCGGGGCTAGCAAGTCTTCCCAACCCCTCGGATGCTTCTTGCACACTTGCCAGAAAATTCCGTCTCACTGAAATGTACCCTCCGAGAGAATAGGTTGATTGTTTCAATACAATAATTTCGTACTTTTAATCCCAGACAACACACAGGGGCCCATTAGTAAGAACTCATTGCTCTATTCCTCACCGTCCATTTCTAAGCTTATGATGTCCAAAAAAAACATTCGTACTTGAATGCTAGTGTTAGACCAATAGTAGAGCCCAACTCTTAGAGCAATAGTAGAGTTTAATAGTTGGACTCTACTATTGCACTAGTATTAGAGCCCAAGTAAGGCCCAACACTTTTTTTTCTTCAAAATATCGACTTTTAACCTATACCATCGTTGTTAAGTCGCATATTCTACCCCTGAAAACACTGGTTGCAACCCTTTTTTAGTTGATTCTGAAAAAAAAAATTGTTGTCGAACAGTTTGTCAGAAATCGTAGATCTGGCCGCCGGGCCGAAAACCGCCCAAATCGGGGGTCACGACATTTTTTTATTTTTTTTTAATTTTTTTCAAAATATCGACTTTTAACCTATACCGATATATCATCTGACGAGGAGTTTCCGATCGCAATGAAAATATTAGTTTCAAATATTAATCGATCGACAGCGCCGAGAGTGCACATGCTCCACGTGTCTCTCGTTAGACCGAGACGTGACACGCAGCTGCATTGGGGGGAAGAGTCACGTTTCAAAACATCTCGTTACTCGATAGCATATCTCGTCGCTATCGTAAAATAATGCCGAATAATCAGCATAGTCTATAGATCTCCATCGTCGCATTTTTGTCGAGTCGCCCGAATTCAGGATAACTTTCGGTTGTCATATACTCCGAAGAGAGGTGGGGGACGGCCCATCGTTCAAGCCGGAACAAAGATGATTGTTGGCAATGGTGCTTTTCCGAATAATAGTGGGGCGGCGCGCGCGCTGCTGCGAATCCGCTGAGAATGGAAGTATCGTGAAGGAGGAGGAGAAAGGAACTAAGAAACTCCGCCAGTTGTATATTTCAGTGTTACGCTTACGCATCGGGTCTTGAGGGAAAAAGCCCATAACAAACTAGGCCGAGGGGTTGCTGCGCGGCGGTGCAAGGCCGGGCACGCTTTGCGATGAGACAGACAGATAAACCTGCCGCTGCTGGCGCCAGTCAAGCCAGTCCAACTAAACTCGACGATGGGGATGACGGGGAGCAGGGGCTCCAAGTGTATAGCGGATGAGCTGCGCCGAGGAGAGAATCCCCTCAGCCGTGCGAAATTCACCCTCTGTGTGTACCGACTCTGCGGCCATACCCAACGAGGTCTATAACTGCGCGCGGGAGTCGAGACCCACCATTCGCCGTTGCGGCGACGGCGGCGGCGACGGTGGTGATGATGGTGGTACCTACCACCATCAGGGCGAGGTGGATTCCTCGTCGTACCTCCCAGTGCCTACTACCTTCTTCCTACCTTCTTCCTTCCTTGTTTTTTTCCATCTCTCTCTCTCCCTTTCTCTCCCACTCCGTCTCTCATTTCATAAACGTTGTCTTTTCGCGGCAGTAACAGTGTCTAGACGTTTTATTTTAATATGCAAATCGGTATAACCGAGTGGCCGAATGAATTTGAGGGTAATTAATGAAAATTTAAACATTGCTTCCTCCACACGTTTTTTCGTGTAACCGCGGCGAGCAATTGGGCGCTTCTTTACTTAGTGGAAAATAGTTCGACGCGGGACAAGCAAATCCGACTAATTTTCTCGAACGACTCTTTCTTCGGACTTGTTTTCCGCAAGTTAGTCTGAAAAATGGCTGGTAATAAAACCTCTGTCTCAATCGCCCCGTAACGATATATCTTTCTCTTTTTTATTAATTTAGAGAAAGAATAATTTTTTTCGAATGACAATATTAAAGTGAACGAGAAACGTTTTAACGGCTGTTAGCGAGGTGACGGGAGTAGTAGCGCGCTGGACACGTGTCGAGGTGAAAGGGTGCGCGCGACGAGAGATCGAGTGCGGTTTGTATAAAGCTTTCGCGTCGATCCCCTTAACCGGGCGGCGGTGGTTTTGCCCCGCATCCGTAACTCTCGCGTATATATTTATATTCCCTCTGTAAATCTAGTCTCCTGTGTAATGAAACCTCCAAGAGCGTAAAATAATCGTCGAGAGAATATAACACCAAAGGGACTTTGGCCTGCACGAGAATGAATAGCAATTGGACGTGTGCGTGCAACCGGTTATGGCATTGGGCTGCTGGGTGGTTGGTTCTTCGCTCCATTACTCATCGGCGGGCGGGCGGGCGGGTGGTCGCGTACATCCACCGTTCCCGCAACGCAGCGGCGCTAACGCGCGGATTATATTCCCCGGCTATTCCCAAACGCGTCCTTTCCACGCTGCGACGCGACTCGTTGGGAAAAAAAACAACAAACAAAAATATACGCACCTACACCTATGTAAAGGTACATGTAGTGTATATAGATTGCGTGTCGTTAACTCCCACCCGGTGTTTCTCGTGAATTTGTAACAAAACTCGCCCCGCAATCTACTAATTGATCGCCAACGCGCGCGTGTATTTTGTTTGCACGTCGCGCAGCCAGCCGCTGCTATGCGCGGGGCTGTCACGCTGAGCTTTTGCGCGCCTGCGATTTCATATTGGTTCCTCGTGCGAAATATGACGAATGGAAAATGGAGACGACGCGATGGCAACGCGACGACGACCATTAGCGAAATGTCGGGGTGGTTTCTGCGCGTCGTTAGTCTCTCTCTCGCGCGCCGTTCGCGAGACCCCAACCGACCCCGTCACACCTGTCACGAACAAACTGCTTTCGAATTGATACAAACGTTCGTCTCTCTCACTGGTCTGTCGCTACTCATGGATTTCCTTGCCGACGCAGCTGTATTATGGGAATTTCGCGATTATAGCTGATTTCGCCAAAGTCGTAATCAAAGAAAAATCGCTGTGTCGTCAATCACATGCCTTTATATATTTTTACAAAAAACACTTATACGTAGAGTAGACGTACCGTTTTTGGTCACCTTAGTGCCAATTGTGGCCATTACATTCAAACGAATAAAACATAATATTTAATCGCATATAAAAAAGCATCCAGTCGACCATTCAGTGAATTAATATGAATTTTTTCGAAAAATCAATATTTAGTTACACGAAAAAAATAATTTGAAGAATAAAATAATAAAAATGGCCACAATCGGCACAGTGGCCACTAAAGGTACATCTACCCTATTTCAACTATTTAAAATAAAGTAAAATTGTAGGTCCAAGAGCATATTGACAATTGTGCCCAAGATCGCCGAAGCCGACGATCGCGTAGGCAAACGAGGTGATACAGATACGAAGAGCGAGAGCTTAAAGCTTGTCCTTCGTCTCTGGCTAATCGAGTTTGACGGCGAGCAACCATAAAGCATAGCAGCGGAGGCGAGGAACGTGGCGACGACTGGACGCGCCGCTGCGAGAGCAACGGTGTCGCGGGGCTGGCACTGCCGTCGTCGCCGCCGCCGCCACCGCCGCCGCCGCTGTTCGCCCTGGACCGCGTACCTCACTCCCGAAACGCGAAACATAATTCACTTATGTTTGTTATGGGTTGCCATGGAGTGAGATATAACCCGCCCGAAACAGCTATTGTTGGACACTCGCCAAAAACCTAAGCGAGCTATCTGCTTCGCTTCTAGCCATCGCGCCGTATTGCCCTCCCTCCCTCCCATTCTCCCGGTTTCCCGGTCTCCGGCGTCGTGACAGGGAAACACGGCTACGAATGGAGCCGACCCCGGACGAACAAACGGCCGACGAGCTTTGCCCGACGCGCGGTGATTACCAAACGAGGGTCGAAGGCGAGAGTGCAACCCGACGTTTCTCGAGAAAAGTTCTTGTTGAGAGGAGATGAATTTCCATTAAACGTATATTCACCTGTTTTATGCGACTCGGCCAGCTTAACATTTCCGAGGAAAGAGTTAACCTCAGATTTGCTGCTTCTAATCATTCTTTCAAGTTTTAATTTACACTCTTGTTGTATTTTCCTGTGATGGACATGCATTGTCCGTTGGTTTAAGTCAACTGATTTTGCATTAATTGTCAAATCTAAAGGCTAACCAATTCCCCTCAGGAATCCATCAGGATCAAGGACGGGCAAAAAATGGAAGGGAGAGAAGTGGAAGACAACGAGAGAGATAGGGAGCAGCTAAGACAGTGCGTAAAGCAAGCCAAGACCGACTCTCGGTCTCATGTAAATCGCGAGAAAAGTTTCTCCGTCCGATCCGTATCGCAGTGGATTAACTTGGGGGTGGACCAGGCGTGAGGGAAGCTCGAGATCCTCTCAACTTTTCCGAATTACGACGGAAAAACGTGGAGACGAACTGCTGGACTTTGCTTCGCCGCACGGTACTTCCGCCGCTTCGTGGGGATGGTGCGGGCGGTACGCGGCACGCTGGTGGAATATGTAATGCTCCTTTTTTCTAGACAGGGCGCCAGTGGAGGTACCACCACAATACTGACATTGAGATGGAACAGCCCCAATCGCATTGGAGTTTAAGTTAACTTATTCCTCAATTGCATTGTCTGCCTCTGGTTACAGAGCATTTATTGGCATTAAAGAAAGTTGTCAATCGTACAGTTCGTACAAGAATTAGCGTCGCGTTAGCAAATAAAACACACACACAAACATTAACGAGCACGAAAAGAAAAGTTTGGTTGTGCCAACTAATCGTTCACGTTGCTGTATCTCAGTTTTACGTGAATAGCTGCGGTATCTATTGCATTAGTTGCCACGACAAATCGAATGGTTGAGGCTACTATTAGCATCCTTGGAGAGTTTCCTGTCTTGCCGACATAACCTCACTTTTTCTTTAACTTCGCAGTGGTGTGCTGTTCGAGGTGCGAATCAGGTTTGTACGTAACCTAAAAATCGTACGATTAAAACTGTAGTAATGCCATTAACGCTAATGTGTAATATTCATTGTACAAGTATAGCAATTTATGTCGAAAATAAATGACGCGGTTTGAACAGTCAAGGAATCGGATACTTGGGCTGCTTACTCGAATAGCTGTGTCAACCGCATTCGGTTGGCTGCCGCAACTAACTTGCCGCTTACCAACGGAACTTGGTTCATGCAACTAATTCCTTTTGATTGACACAAATAAGGCGAGATGTAGAAGAATCAGAATAATCGGTTGGTTGTGTCAACTCATTTCTTGGTTATAGCAACTCATTATTTTTTTCCGTGAGGATTAATTAACAAAACCTGTTTGAATTGCATCAAAAGCCTGGGGATCTAACTGAATGAAGAAGAAAATCGTCGAGCCGAGTCAGTCTCGTTCGACCGCGGGTCGAGCTTTGGACTTTGGTATCACTCGGGCGCTGTGTACAGTTGCCGCCGCGCTGCACCGGCACCGATAAACTCGCAAGAGGACTTGAGTTCTAAGTCGTCCTTGTAGCCCGAGCCGAGAGTGCACGGGAGTACATGGAATAAGTATATACGTTGGATATGCGTACATGTGTATACATATGCATAGACAGAGTGAGCACACTTCTGTACATAAGCGCGAGGCATTTACAATGGGTATATGGATACAGATATACAAAGAGCTCGTCGGTTGGTTGGAAGTGCATTGAGCAAGGGTGAGAGAGAGGGCGTGCACGCGACTCTCGCTTCGCTTGAGCATCACCACACAACAACCAGGAACCGAAGCGTGGCGGAATAAGTGGCCACCGACGTGATCAACGGGTTTACTACAACTTTCGCGGATGCTGCCGGGATTCCCCACGGGGAAAGCATCGCCGAGCTGAACCGACTGGCAGAGTACAGCGCTACCCCTCCAGGATTTCGAGGCAATGCGCAAAGTTTACGCGCGCGAAAGCTCTGCCGTCGATGCTGCCGGAGTAACGCACGCCAAGACTAAGCGCGGCTACGAGTCGCGTAGTCTGCAAAGCTCTTTTGACCTTCGAGAGCAGCTCGTCTCGACACCTCCTCGACGTCTACACCCCGCATTGTTAGTTGGACCAACTTGGTCGAAGGTGAAAGCACATTCGCTGGGATATCTGGTCCAATTAATTCTTGCGCTCCTATCGAACGACCTCCGCGTAATGTCATTCTACATGGAAAAAAATAATGAATTGCCACAACCAAGAAATGAGTTGACACAACCAACCGATTATTCTGATTCTTCTACATCTCGCCTTATTTGTGTCAAGCAAGAGGAATTGGTTGCACGAATCAAGTTCCGTTGGTAAGCGGCGTGTTAGTTGAGGCAACCAACCGAATGGTTGACACAACTATTCGAGTAAGCAGCTCAAGTATCCGATTCCTTGACTGTTCAAACCGCGTAATTTATTTTCGACATAAATTGCTCTACTTTTACAATGAATATTGCACATTAGCGTAAATGACGTTACTACAGTTTTAATCGTACGATTTTTAGGTTACGTACAAACCTGACTCGCACCTCGAGCAGCACACCACTGCGAAGTTAAAGAAGAAATGAGGTTATGCCGGCAAGAGAGGAAACTCTCCAAGGATGCGAATGGTAGCGTCAACCATTCGATTGGTCGTGGCAACTAATGCAATAGATACCGCAGCTATTCACGGAAAACTGCGATACAGCAACGTGAACGATTAGGCACGACCAAACTTTTTTTCCGTGTACCTTTTGTCTTGTCGGGTAATGCGATTTTTCTTCTACGTAAAGATGTTTTTCAATAATTCTGGCGGCGAATTTATCGATTCATCGATGATTCAGTGGAAAATGCGCGCTAATATTCGCAGCGCGAGCGAGTACCACGAAAAGCTCGGCGTATACATTTCCGGCTATTCGAGGCCGACCGGGGTTTATTTGTTTATCGAGGTCAGTCGCCACTTCCGGCGAATGGGGCGTCTGGCCCGATTCGCGCGCACGACTCGTCGCGAAATCGCCGAGCTCGATTGCCGACCCGACGACGGACGACTGCGCCTCTCATTTTCTCGTCCTCCGCCGCGCCAACAGTCAAGATTTACAATCGAGGATGGATTTTGCACGCGCATTTACCGACACTTTGGCCGCGATCGCAAGGTGTGCATACGCGCCTGACTCAACGTGCACTGTGTAGTTACTTCATATATAGCAGAAAAGAGCGCCAGAAGCCGCGCGCGTCTAGATAAACTCTTCTGGCGCGCCATTCAAGCGATCCTCGGTTTATTATTGAACCTTGCCTAAACTCGGGACGGCAGCAGCGACGTTCACCAAAGCTATTTGCTGGGATTAAATATAGAAAGCTCTTGCGGTTAACATGTCTGTCACGTGTACTACTACTTCTATGTCACATTCTCGGTTAGCAGCCTAAAAGCGACGGTTTTTTAAAGCGACTTCTTTGAAAACACAATTTTCCAGTGCCGCCCCATCTAATTGGTTTTCTTTGACTTTTCGTTCCAGGTAAACCGGAAGGACTGGCCTACTTCTACGGACCGATCGGTGTCCTGCTGTTCGTCAACGTCGTTTTCTTCGTCGCCACCGCCCGGGAATTGACCTGCGGACTGTGGAAAGGCGAATTCGTGAAAAGCACAACCGAACGGTGAGTCACGTGAAATATAAATAGGTATAAATAGGTATGGTCGTATTTATCAGTTCGATTTCCGAGGAATCTGGAGAATCGTCTCGGAAGCAAAGCTTTTGGCGGTCCTTGGCCCGGAGATTTCGTCGGGCAATGTGATTTGGGTATTCTCGGTTCCGTCCGATGTGTGCTCGAGAATTTGCTCCGAAACGGATAAAAGAGTGCAGCGAGTAAAAGAGAGGGACAAAGAAGCAGACGAAAAAATCGTATTCGTTTAACGCGTTCTTTTCGATCTCTCGAAGGAGACGCGCCGATGTTCGTCGCCCTGACGCTCCGCGCATTCCTTTCTCACACGGTGCTGCGACACGATGCATTCGGCGTTGCACAAATTCCCCAGACTCTATCGGCTATCGAAATAGAGCCTCGCGCTTTATCGTCTCGGCTTCTGCGGAACGACCGCACATGGCTGCTCTTTATTTCATCCATAAAATGCAGCGCGATGCGCACCTCCTGCCTCTGGCTGGCGTTAAGTTCCGTTCGTTGTGTTGTCCTTTCTTTCCTGACTTTTTAATTCCCAAGTAAAAAAAAACAATAGAACGAAAACGAAATCAAACAAATCATAAGAAAATTCCGCATGACGAATTACAAATTACTCTTGCCATGTATTCCTTTCTTCAGTCGCAACGAAATGAATAATTTTCAAATGAGTTACATTTCAGTTTCACAACTTGCCAAAATAATTTTCTTTTCAATTCGACACTCAGTGTGGGTAGAAAGTGACGGTCGGGGCTACCTTATGAGGTCCGTAGATATTCCAAATATACCGGAAAAAAATATTCGCGTGCCCAGCGTCAACAAAATTCGTGAATTGTGACGTCAATCGCTCGGGAGATAAACAGAATTTTCCGTATCAGTTGTGGATGTGGCTGTTCGGATATTTATTCGGAGAGTATAATACGCGCGAAGCGTTGCCAAAAAAGTGGCTTGTGTCTCGGGCTCCCAGAAACGTCGGGCCAAGAAAATAGAAAGAAACAAAAATGTAACGGAAACTCTCGCGAGTATCGTTTCAAGTGCGTTGTATCATTAATACCGGACACGTTCACGGTCGGACGTATAAAAAAGTTTCGTATACTCCGGGGGCGAGTGTTCGAAAGCCGCTGACGCCACTTTTCCGGCTCACTTGTATGATTCTCATTTTTATTATCCCCCGTGAAACGCGCTTGGCCGCGCCGCGACGAGCGTGCTGAACGACTTCAGGGATAATATTAAAGCGGCTATGCACAGCCTCGTATCACAGTCACGCAGACCTGCGGGCTAATCGAGAAAAGGCGAGCGGCGTGTCACGCCTTGCTTTCAGCTTCGTTCGACTATCGCACGTGACTTGTAAAACGCACGTCCCAGAGCGCCAACGAAATAAATGTCAAATATTCACCGCCGCCGTGAGACCTTTATTAGGCTAACTGTCAGTCAAAACGAATAATACACTGTTAAAAATCCGGTGTTAAAATCGGTGTCCATATAGGTCCACACCAATCACGGTGACAATGAGCGGTGTTAACTGAATCTGAAATACCGATTTTCACCTAAAAAAATCAGAAGTGTCGTTTATCGCGAATTATCAGCGGATCGAAGTGAAAATTGAAATACAGGCGCCAGCGATGAGAATCTCGTTAATGAATTAGTCAGAATTTTCAAAAATTCTGACTAATTCATTAAATTAGTCAGACTTTCGAAAAAAAAAAGTTACAGATCAATTACCCGGTAGGGGAATCTTTAATGAAAAAGTCATTCTTTTCTTCAATTTTTCGATAAAAATTGAGAAAAGCGACTAATTCATTCACGAGATAATAAAAAATCACACATGATACGTGCATTCATGCCCTTAAAGCGATAAGTATTACAGTGTTTCGTTGGTAATACAGGAAAAAATTTTAACGAAACGGCTGGTGTTAATTTTACACCGTAAAAAGTGTTACTATTAACACTGCTATAAGTAACACCAGGAAAAAGTCCACACCAGCAGCGTTTGACACCGTACATTGTTAACAGTGTAACAACAATGAGCACTCAGCTGTGCTAAGAAAGCTAAAATCGATGGACATGGATATAGGTGGAGGAAATATCAATTGTTAAACGGAAAGAGAAATCGCGATAAATAAAAATTGTTCTCGATTTATTTATGATTCCAATTTCAGGTGAAACTGCATCTCCATTATTTTCCATCATCGAGAGAAATATCCAAGCGTGAGCGCGTGGTATTGCAACCACGCCGAGACGTTCGTCTCGGCGGTTGGACGACGAATCGTATCCGGCGTGTCGTTATTTTCCATTTGGCTCGCCGTTCCGATCTTTGCTTTCCCGGGGAGTCGCTGCCTCAATCCCTTCTGCAAGTTCTGCGCTCTGCTCGCGCGCGCGGCCGACGCAACTACGACGGCATCGTCGCATCGTCGTATCTCCTGTCGACGATTGATATTGACGATCCGGATTTTCGAAGCGATAGGAAACCCTATTCCGCCTCTCTGCTCCTTGCGCATTGCGAGCCTAGCGATAATAACGAGCTGGCACAGCGAGAACGAGAAACGCAACTTCACTGGATAATACGCACGCACACTTTTGTATGGAATGCACGAGACCAACTGCATTTTTTTTGTTCCTTCGATCAAGCTTAAAAAATTAAATGTTCATAGTTTGCTAAAATTAGAGAACGCGACATTTTTATTGAGAAACTCCTGATTTAAAAAAAAAGTTCAATCTTGTCACGAACTCGGTGTACAATGACCAGAAAGAAGGTAGCTACCCGGGCCGAAAAGCATCTTGTCGCATTGTTCTATCCGTTAGAAGTGGGAACGTGGAAAAGGGAGCAAATTAGGAGAACGACTGTCCTCTCCGAAATGGCCAAGCGTTAACTTTCCGGAGATAACATTGTGTCCGGGGTAACTCGAGGGAATAGCATTGTCCTCGGCGGCGATAACGAGAAAGAAACCACTGACAAAACAGTGGCGCGTAATACATGTTACACGTATTAATAATAATGCCAGCGGGAGAAAATCTTTATAACCGTCACGATAACAAGAGTCAAAGATCAATTGCCCTTCTGGCTGCTGCGTCTGCCTCTAATATTTGTCACAATTTCTTTCATCGTTTCGTTATACCATTATTGCCCGTCGTTCTCGTAAATCCGCGCGACAAATCCTCTGCTCTCTGCTCTCACGAGTTATAAATATTTAATGCTACGCGCGTATTACATGCGATATGGGCGAGTCGGAGCGCGGCCGTCGGCGTCGCGCGAGTTGCACCGGAAGCCAACGCAACCGAGAACGTTTTCACCCTCGAGCGTTATTCCCCCTTTCCGAGGACTTTTCTCGATCCAAGCAGCAGCAGCAGCAGCACACGTGTTTCCTCGTCTTCGACTCTCCGCGTTTTGGCTCCGCCTCGCGACGTCTCGCCTCCTTCCTCCGTTCTCGCGGCTTCTTTTCCTTCTTCCATTTCGCCACCGTACGCGGACTCGTCTTCCGTCGCTTCGATTTCGCGCACCGCCAAGTGGAAATCTGTGTTTCGCCTCTTTCCGCTCGCCGTCGCTGCGCCGCGTCTGCGACGCCTCGACGCGTGTATACTTGTACCCGGTCCTGTCTCGGGCGCGCGCGTTCCATCTTTTGGCCGCTTTCGAGCTTCTTTCTCAAAATTGTCATTTCAAGTTACGACGACAACCTGACAAATTTACGCATTACCATTTATTTTGTTCACTTTCATTTTTGTACCTTCTGCACACTGTTAAAAATCCGGTGTTAAAAACAACACCAAGACGGTGTCTATATAAGTCCACACCAATCGCGGTGATAATGAGCAGTGTTAACTGAGTCTGAAATACCGACTTTCACCTCAAAAAGTCAGAAATACCGTTTGTCGCGAATTATCAACGGATCGAAGCGAAAATTGAAATACAGACGCCAGTAATGTGAATCTCGTTAATGAATTAGTCAGAACTTTGATTTTCGAAAAAAAAATTACAGATCAATTACCCGGTAGAGAAATCTGTAATGAAAAAAATCGATTTTTTTCTTCAATTTTTCGATAAAAACTGAGAAAAGCGACTAATTTATTCACGAGATAATAAAAAATCACACATGATACCTGCATTCATGCCTTTAAAGCAAAAAGTATTATGTTTCGTCGGTCACATAGGAAAAATTTAACGAAACGGCTGGTGTTAAATTAACACCGTAAAAAGTGTTAATATTAACACTGTAATAAGTAACACCAGGAAAAAGTTCACACCAGCAGCGTTTGACACCGTAGATTTTCAACAGTGCATCGGCAACTGTAAATTGTATAAGGATAGTTGAATATGAAGAAAGAAACAAATTCCGAGTGCGTTCGTTGTTGCATTAGACTTATTTGTAGGACGACATTTTGTTTTTCATTGCTCGCAGGTACAATACTGTACGCCAGTTTGCGTACTGCGACGCCTCGACGCGTGTATACTTGTATCCTCCTGTCTCGCACGCGCGTTCCGTCTTTTGGCCGCTTTCGAGCTTCTTTTTCAAAATTGTCATTTCAAGTTACGACAACAACCTGACAAATTTACGCATTACCATTTATTTTGTTCACTTTCATTTTTGTACCTTCTGCATCGGCAACTGTAAATTGTATAAGGATAGTTGAATATGAAGAAAGAAACAAATTCCGAGTGCGTTCGTTGTTGCATTAGACTTATTTGTAGGGCGATATTTTGTTTTTCATTGCTCGCAGGTACAATACTGTGCGTCAGGTCGCGTACAGCGAATCGAGAACACCCGCTGGGTTTTCCACATATTTATTATCTCACTGCGGTATTTCCTCGCCGTTTGATTTATGTTTGGCGCTATTGTTTCAAGCGCCACCGGTCGATTTTCACTTCAAACTCACGTTCGCTATCGAAGCATTTTTTTTTTCTCGTCCACTCTACTGAAATGAAAAATATAGCTGAAAACTTTAGGGACCAACCGCAAAAAAGTACCACATTTTTTTTCTGTGTCTGCGGTTGCTCCGTTTTCCGATCTTTAATTGTGATCTAAAAGCTTCGATAACGACAAAATCAAGTGAAGTATGTACGAATCTGCGTAGGCGAGTCGCAATTTGCAAAACAATTTACTGTTTCTCTCGCATTGGCTGTAAAATTGTCCCGTAAAGAGAATCGCGCGACTTGTTCGAGCACCTCGCGGGCCTCGCGTGGCGCGTCTTCGCTATTTCTGAAGCGCAACGAGCGAATCCTTGCCTCGGCATAGTAGGCACACGGTAGCACCAGAGGTTTGCATCCTCCGCGGTGTCTCTGGGAGCGCGCGCGTAACCGTCGCTCGTTCATAATAATTAGCGATGCTACGAAAATAGATCCTCAGCGAGTTCTAGAGTTGTGCGCGCGTACGTCTGCCCCCTCATATTCGCGCAGCGTTCAACAGTGTATACTCAGCGTGAGCGAAGTTAAACGTGCACGGAAAGCGCGCGAGACAATAATCGAAACGGTTATGACAGCGATGAAGGTGATTTAGGTGATGCCATTCAATCACCCCTTCCGATTTTGTTGATCCAATTGATAAGCACAATGATAACTCATTCGCTCGTCCGTTCGTTCGTTTGTTCGTTCGTACGTTCAAAATATGCACACTGTTAGAAATCCACGGTGTCAAACGCTGCTGATGTGGACTTTTTCCTAGTGTTACTTATTACAGTGTTAATAGTAACACTTTTTACGATGTAATATTAACCCCAGTCGTTTCGTTAATTTTTTTCTGTGTTACCGATGAAACATTATAACACTTTTCGTTTCAAAGGATGAATGCACGTATCATGTGGGATTTGTATTATCTCGTGAATGAATTAGTCGCTTTTTTCAGCTTTCATCGAAAAACTGAAGAAAAAATTCGATTTTTTCATTACAGATTCCTCTACCGGGTAATTGATCTGTATTTTTTTTTTTTTTTTTTTTTTTTTTCGAAAATCAAGCTTCTGACTAATTTATTAACGAGATTCACATTACTGACGTCTGTATTTCAATTTTCGCTTCGATCCGTTGATAATTGGCGAAAAACAGCACTTTTGACCTTTTAGGTGAAAGTCACTATTTCAGACTCAATTAAAATCGCTTATTATCACCGTGATTGGTGTGGACCTATAGAGACACCGACTTGGTGTTGTTTTTAACACCGGATTTTTAACAGTGCACTGCTTAAATATTTGTTACACCGTGAAACTTGACGGCAATGTTATTCATATTCGGTTCTCAGTTGTCTTGAGAGCGGCTGTCGCCGCGTTAATAATTCATTGTCAAATCAATGTTTTATATTTAATGACGATTGTAACACATGGCGTTTTCTTTATGTTACAGCGCGGCCCTGGGTCGAGTCTGCATGAAGCTGGTGATTGTGATGGGCGTGACGTGGATCGCGGACGTGATATCGTTTATCGCGGGTGGCGAGCACTCGTGGTGGTACTTTACCGACTTGTTCAACGCTCTTCAGGGCGTCTTCATCTTCATCGTAGTGGGTTGGCAGCCCCAGGTGCGGGCCGGACTGAAGAGGCTCATCAACAGGAATCCTCGTGCCAACGCCGGAAGGCAGGGTAACGGCCTCAGCACCACGAGTCACGGAATGCCGAGCATGGGAGACAGCGTGACGCAAAATCCAAGCACCAAGACTGCACCCCTCGAGACCATCTGCTAAAACGCAACATCACCGCGCGCGAGCGACTCCCTCTCACTCTCTCTCTCTCACTCTCTCTCTATTTATATATCTATAAACCGGCGAGTTTCTGCCGCGAGATAAGACTCAAGGCAACATTCGCCCTCGACTATTATTGTCGCTCAAAGCGTTTCCGACGAGGACTGAGCCGCCCGTCAAAGCGCTTTAATCGCCAAATGCGATCAAAGCCAACACGGACGATTTAATTTTTCAGCAAGGTTTATTTACCAGTCGCGATTCTGTCGCGAGAACGTCCTTCGATACCTTGTAGAATTGTTTCCAGACTCCCGAAGAATTTGTCGCTCGGGCGTCAAGAAAGTCGATCCTCGTCCCATAATTCGTCGAATGTTTCGCGCCGCTTCGGTACGACCGGAGCGTCCCGCAAAGTTCTTACTCGCGCGCTCCTTTTCTTGTTTTTAAATACTTGTACAACACATTCGATTTTTCTTTTTAATTTTCTTTAGTTCAAAGAGACGAGACTGTTATAAACCCAAAGAGCGTTTTTCCACGATGCGCGCCTTTCGATTCATGTCTTTACTGCCTTTAAAGTACCAACAATTTGTGTGTCAAGAGCGCCAGAGGCCAACCGTAGAATTTATAGGAATTTTTGATGACTCGAGACACTCGGGACGGAACTGGGAAGAAAGAGGAAAAGATATAATTGTAGTTATTAGATTGTATAGTTTTGCGTGTGGCGATTTTTATAAAAGCTCGCGTTTACGCCTCAAGACAATACTGAGCAAATGCTCCGCGGCCCGGCGAGTTGGTTCTTATTTTTGCGAAAATTCTTAAAAATTCTTTCGACCAAGAAGTTACTTCCTCTACTTTTTCACACAATTGCTTCTTCCTCTTTTTTTTCTGTTGATACTATTTTACTCAAATAAAATTAAAAATATTCGAAAGGCTGATATATCTGAAAACGCTGAGTAGTTTTCTGGCGTATACGATTTACGAATTTCGGTAAATTGACACGGTAATGTAGAATGATTGAGATTTTTAGACGATTTTTAAAAGTGCGACTGACTTTTTCGACAATTTATCTTGTACGTTCAGTACCGAGAGGGCATGACAACGCTGAAACGTGACAATACAAGAAGAGTCATTAAAAAATGCCTTCGTAAAAAAGAGAAACATAAAAAATGCCTTCCCAGCGTGGTGTGTGTAACGCGGCGAAAAATTGGAATTCTTCGTAATCGATAATAAACTGTAAAAGATGAGATTAGCGCTAAGGATAATCTTGATAAATTGGAAAAAATTGTAAATCGGGCGAGAATCTTTTTGCAAAATTCGCGGTATCGACATTGCGGCTTGTTGAACGAGCTATGCGTCAGACTGCGCGTCGAGGTGGAGATCCCGTAAAAACTTACAAAGGACTAATTGCTCTGAGCTTAATTAGGCGCGCAAGCGTTGGACAATACGACGCGAAGAGAAATGTTCTCGGTACGTGAGAGTCTGTCGCGTTAGCTGCGCGTTAACGCATCGAGAGCTGTAATTTAATCGCTTAATTCCGCAACTTTTCACACAGCAGCGACAAAGACGACGCGTATCGTTTGCGAATGACCACGCTCGGCTTAATGCCACTTGGACCATTTCTTTATTTCAATATAGAATGGCAGACTGATAACACGGAAGAAGGTCACTTCCCTTAGTCGTGTCAAGGTGCCCGAGCTTATCGAAAACTCCTGTCGGAAGTCTTGCTTAAATATGTAACTACAATTCAATCATCGCCTATCTTTATTAACTCCTCGGGTGCCAGTAACTTAAATATACGTAGCTTCTTGGCAACAATGATATTTCGACTATTCACCAATTTTACAAACTTTTTGGAGCAAATCCAAACAAAACTGCAGAACTGACGTTACACTCGAGGAACCAACGTCGATTGGTTTTCAATCATCACAGATTAGTTGTATTTTTTTAAACGCTTTCATTTTCGCAACTGACCCGACAAGAAGTTTTCCATGAAGAACTAATGACAAAATTTAAGAACATGCGGTTCTATGTATAAGACGCACGTCGATCTTACAATATTGAATATAATTCGAGAAGTGCAATGATTCGCGAAAGAAGTTATTGTCGAATACAATTTAAAGCGCAGGTATGTCCCGAAAAAATAAACCGCCTCTTTGTTCCTGTATTGCGAGGTGAATGATGATGTGATAAAGCGACACCGTTGTGCGATTTCACGGACGTCTGTGACTGGAATTGTCCGCGGTCGTATGCATCTCCGGTCCGAGCAGTTTTGTCAATCGAGCGTCGAAAAACACGAACGACCAAAGCCGCACGTGGCCAGAGGGAGATATTTCTATTGGAACCTGGCCAAGGCAAATTGTTCGAACGTTTATACCGGCCCGCGTTTATTCGGCGGTGTCGCGTGTGTGCACGTGTACTTTACGACCCATCGCGATTAATACCGTAGTCGTTAGATACTCAGGATGCTGTGTAATTAGTAGATTAATCGGAACCAGAACTCTATTATTAATATTATTATTATTATTGCTTTGTACCCCTACTCTTATAATAATTAATTTATACCGAGCCCATGATCGAGGCAAATCTTTTTCTTTTGTAAATAGAATGTGACACGCGTACGACAAGAGAAAAACCGCTGCTGCCACTGCGAGAGAACAAGTCTATCTGCTTTTAACACGAATTGTAATTGTATTTTTTTTTTTACAAAACTACGATTGTGATTTTTTGTTATACAAACGATTAACTTTTTGCAAATGGCGGCTGTTTTCGAGTGCGCCGTGTTTAGAGTCGTTGAGAAAGCGTATATACTATTTATATTCGTAATATAAAATTGTTCAATAGTAACTAGTTGTTGCGCAAGGAACCAATGGGTAGGAGAATGTAAGAATCTTTCACTGGGCGACTTGTGCGGCTCGGACATCGAACGGCTTTTATTCTGTTCATTGCAAGAGACTGGAGATAATTTGTCTGTTTTTATTTTGATAATCCTTTTGCGTTTCTCGAAACTGGTGTTTAACATTCTTTACGTCACTGCGGCGTGGAAAGTAAGGTTTTTCTCCGGTTTCCCGTGCGCAATCAAGTATTTACTCGTTTTACGTTAAAGTAACAAGAAAGTACTGAGAACAGAAAATCTCCGAGCCGCCGGAGCCATCGGTGAGATAAATAAGTTAATGTACGCCTTACAGTTAGTGTAATTTATTGAGACGTAACATTAGTCATTTTGTTTACATATGATAATCTTGATAAGTAAATTGTAATTGTACGGTAGCTTGCCAGTAACTACTCCACCCTTCCCAGTATCCAGTTAAAAAAATCTCGATTTTACAACATATTAAAAACTAGGTTTAATTGTTAAGTATAAACGAAGCAAGGAAAAAAGTAATAATACAGCGCATGCGTGCTGATAACTTCGGAGGCTATACCATGTAACAGACACGATATACACTTATTTATCCTAATTTTACTCGCAGGAAAAAACAGAATGATAGTATTAGCAAGTGTCGCGTTGAACGGCGGAGAAACTAGCCAGCACAACGTAATGCGTAGAGCCGAGCCAGTTTATTAGTAGGAATTTTGTAAGGAACACCTTAGATGTCTATGTTTTTATTTTCTTTTCACTCGTCAATTGTTCACCATTCCTACGATGTATTGTAACAGTATTTCTATTGTGCAAACATGAATAAAATACGACTGGTTTAGTACAGAATACACAAGAACAATCGATCGGCGTATTCATTCATCGATTTCCTGTTACCCATTTCACTGTCAGAGTAATTTCTGTAGTCATCTGTTTTTATTTTTATGATTGTATTTGAAGATGAAAACTTTGCGTGGCTTATGTTTGAAGGTATACGAATTGCAGGTCACTGCATCTCACTGCGGGCATCTGCTGGTGCTTGCAGAGCTCGCTGCCGGTAACTGCAGGTCCCTGCAGCTCTCTGCGGGTAACTGCAGGTCTCTGCACCTCGCTGCCGGTAACTGCAGCTCACTGTGGGTAACTGCAGGTACCTACAGCTCGCTGCGGAGAACTGCACGTCGCTGCGAGTCCCTGCAGCTCGCTGTGGGTAACTGCAGATTTCTGCAGCTCGCTGTGGGTAACTGCAGATTTCTGCAGCTCGCTGCGGGTAACTGCAGATTTCTGCAGCTCGCTGCGGGTAACTGCAGATTTCTGCAGCTCGCTGCGGGTAACTGCAGATTTCTGCAGCTCGCTGCGGGTAACTGCAGATTTCTGCAGCTCGCTGCGGGTAACTGCGGATCTCTGCAGCGCGAAATCCGAAAACCTGGGAAATTCTCGAGATGGTACTTGGAGAAAATAATAATATCAAGAGACGCGGTAGCGTCTCGACGCCAAGTATTAAAAGAGACGCTAGCGCTACTCTTATTTACCCGACGTTGGTGCTTCTTCGTCTGCTACGGAATTATAACTCGAATTTTCGGAAACAGCACGTCTCGGGCGCCAAATGTATCAGGTCCAATATTTTTTATTTTTTTTCTCTTTACAACTTTTCAGCAAAAACAGGTGCACCTGCTTTTTTATTTATTCACTCCCGTTTACTTATTAGCGAACAGTGGAATCGTGAACTGTGACCCATTCGTCAATGTGTCCTCCGTTCTTCCCGCGCGTTTAGCTGCGATTTCGGGCATGAGCGAAAGCTGAAGCTGACGCCGACGCTTGACCGAAATGACCTCCCCTGTTGGCGGACGCGGTAGCCAATGCGGCACCTTGACCCGAGGTATTGGCCGCGGTCGTTGCCAAGGAGGACACGGACGAATCACCGCGAGCACGACCGTCAACCGCCTTATTCGATAGACCAAGCAAGAATCCGCTGCTGGCTCCGGAATTGTGGGCTACGCCGAGCGAGAAGCCGCTCGTGCCGCTGATCCTGTGTGAGCCACCGAAGCTGATACCGGCGTTGTGGGAACCGCCGAAGCCGATTCCGAGGCCGTGAGAGCCTCCGACGCTGATTCCAGCTCCGTGAGCGCCACTGATGCCGATTCCAGCGCCGTGAGAACCTCCAAGGCTGATTCCAGCTCCGTGAGCTCCGCCGATGCCGATTCCAGCGCTGTGAGAACCTCCACGGCTTATTCCAGCTCCGTGAGCTCCGCCGATACCGATTCCAGCTCCGTGAGCTCCGCCGATACCGATTCCAGCTCCGTGAGCGCCACCGATACCGATTCCAGCGCCGTGCGAACTGGTCTCAGTCTTATGCGACGCGCCAGCGACAAAATTGTTGCTTGATTCAGTCTTGTGGGACGATCCAGCGGCGAACGTGTTGCTCGATTCAGTTTTGTGAGACGATTCAGCAACGAAAGAGTTGCTTGATTCGGTTTTGTGCGACGATCCGGTGGCAAAAATGTTGCCAGACTCGGTTTTCTGAGAGCTGCCACTTCCGGCAGCTGCGTTATTGACCTGCGCGATTGTGCTGTCTAAGGATCCGGCGGTAGCCTGGGCATCTGCACTGGTGACTCCAGCGCCAGTTGCGGCAGCTCCTGCGCTGGCGATGCCGCCAGAACCATTTGCAGCAGCTTCCGCACTGGCGATGCCGCTAGAACCACTTGCAGCAGCTTCCGCACTGACGACGCCGCCAGAACCACTTGCGGCAGTCTCCGCACTGGCGACGCCAACGCCGCTTGCGGCTGAATTTGCACTGGCGTGGCCATTTCCGTTCACCACTGACTCCGCACTGGCATGGCCATTTCCGTTCGCCGCTGAATTCGCACTAGCATGGCCATTTCCGTTTACCACAGACTCCGCACTGGCATGGCCATTTCCGTTCGCCGCTGAATTCGCACTAGCATGGCCATTTCCGTTCGCCGCTGAATTCGCACTGGCATGGCCATTTCCGTTCGCCGCTGAATTCGCACTGGCATGGCCATCTCCGTTCGCCACTGAATTCGCTCTGGCATGGTCATTTCCGTTCGCCACTGAATTCGCACTGGCATGGCCATCTCCGTTCGCCACTGAATTCGCACTGGCATGGTCATTTCCGTTCGCCACTGAATTCGCACTGGCATGGCCATTTCCGTTTGCCGCTGAATTCGCACTGGTATGGCCATTTCCGTTCGCCGCTGAATTCGCACTGGCATGACCATTTCCGTTTGCCGCTGAATTCGCACTGGCATGTCCATTTCCGTTCGCCGCTGAAAGCGCACTAGCATGTCCATTTCCGTTCGCCGCTGAAGTCGCACTGGCATGTCCGTTTCCGTTCGCCGCTGAAGTCGCACTGGCATGTCCATTTCCGTTCGCCGCTGAAGTCGCACTGGCATGTCCATTTCCGTTCGTCAGTGAATTCGCACTGGCATGTCCATTTCCGTTCGCCGCTGAATTCGCGCTCGCAAAGCCAGAACCGCCGGTCTGAGCATTGGCGCTCGCCGTGGCACCACCGCCGAGCGCAGCCGCCGTGGCGGAACTAAAACCTATGGAAAACGCCTCACGTTTTTGCCGCCGTTCGAGACTGCTGGTGCAATCTGTGAATTAAAACGATTCTTAGCTACGACGGTATATTCTGCTACATTAGCAAAATAGTTACTCATGGAAATGGAAATTATTTTATTCGTATTTTGACCGTTCATTTTTATTTTATTAGAATGTTGTCATTGTTTTGCAATGCTTACCCCGAGCGTAGGCACTTAGTATTAGGCAGGCTAAAAAGCCAAAAGCTACTGGATACTTCATGATGGCTGCTTCAAGTCTCCGTCTGTAATGAAGTCGTCGGAAGCTTATATATACGAGTCTCTCCTACTCATTTCCAAACTTTTTGACGCACGGATCGCCCGTAACCATTAATGACTCGGGGCAGGACATTCTGAAATGCATAAATACGAGCGGAGAAAAATTTGCGCCACACGCGTGGCTCGACGCGACGAAGAAATAAATTCTCAATGCGCTGAGTTTCACGATATTCGAAGAAACCCCCGAAAATTCGGAAATAATCTTTCATCTAAATGGATTCTCGGTAGGCGCAAAATAGAAAACACCGATCTATTGGAAAGATTACGGGGGACGGCGATGAGCGTATTATCCGGTGGGGACTTTAACGAGCCTGAACCAAGGATTCGATAACACGACCGTAGAATGCAGCGTACGTCATAGTATTCCTTCTCATGTTCCCATGTCCCATGTTCTCATGTTCTTTTATTACCAATTTTTACGTAGATAAAAATATTATATCATAGTACTATTGGGGTGGTTAAAAAAAACACGGTTTAACCAATGCTTTAAGTATGAGGGATTATTTATTATTAGCACAGTCATTACATACATAACAACGGTAATCATAATTTTACACGCTAAAATGATTATTTACTGTGGGCTACATGTTACATAACGTAACGATAAAAATATATTTATATCACAGTCGTAGAGAAACAAATTGTTTGATGATCGTCGATGAAGTACCATTATAATATATTTATATATATATCTATTTTTTTTGTATATTTACTTAAGTGCCTAAAAATTCTTACCGAATACACGGAACTTTTTGTTTAATTACATCGTTACTCGCTGCTTAAACGATTACGCGGGACAGGTGGGTTGTATATAGTGCTACATAAATATCGTCCACCTAGGCAGAAGGAATATTGCGCTAGATATCCACGATATACTTGACAATCATTTACACTACGCGCGCTAAACTCGGAATCCTAACTAAATACAAATTCCAAATCCAATTGAACGTGCGAATTTTGGCTGGGATAAAAAAAATGTGTACAGGAATCTGTGGTATCGACGGTTGCCACATTTGAGAAATAATTATAGAAGTCAATGGATTGTTTTTTTTTTTTTTTCACTATTATCTCTGTACTAGTCTGGTATCTCGAAATACTTTACGGAGGACAAAAACCACAATTCGCCGGTTGCACGTCGTATTATCTACACATTAATGCGAATAGACCTTTAATCGTTTGTCGCGTCACGAATTGACGCGACGCAACAGTCGTCGAATATACATTTTGAACGCAGTTCGTCACGATCGATCGACAACTATAATTTCAGAAGAATTGAAAGCGACTCGCAAACGCGTGAGTTACCACATCTTTTTTGACAGAAAATTCGCAATAGTTTGAAATCGGACATGCACAATTTTTTTCAACTTACTGTTCTAAAATTACGTCGAACGTCTGATGTGAATTCAGACCTCGATAACTACGTGTACGGTTGCTTATCGTTCGTTATTAAAAAATGAAAGATACATATTTGTATTTTATTTTTTCTACTAATGAGACGTTTTGTCAAATAAAAAAGGGCTACAACCCCTTACGTCAGGGCTTCCTTCGAGACTGCACAAGCCACGATATCGCTCGTTAAAAGCAGTTGTCGCGAGATTGTCAGCTCCCGTGAACGTGACAGCACATGCAGGAGTTACCGGCCGTTTGGAGCGATGAACAGACGCTAGAAAATACTTCCGCCTCGAGCGAACAGCACCAGCTACTCGCAAAGTAGTTCAGTTAAACGAATCACTTGAGGCCAGTGCCTCCATTTTCTCCGCGGATGTTGCAATCTCACTTACATTATGTACACAAATGACGCGGCAATGATGTCATCAATTGTCACCCTTCAAATTGGCCTCAAACAAAAGATACCAAACTCGGTAACACGTTGACATATTTTCAGATTTCTTTCTAACAGAAAATCATAGCAAATATCTAAACAATAAATATTTTGTGAGACATTTTTATAATTAATTATAATGTCTTAGGTCGCTGTATAATAATTTAATCGAGATAAATAGCAAAGACTTTTCTTTTCATATTGTCAAATCCTGTTTCCACTGATTCTTAAAGATTCTGTATGAATCCACGAAATTGGCTGAAAACAAGGAGACTTTCTTCGAGTTGCATGTAAATTTTTGTCCGAAGTAGGTCGCGATGAGTTTCTGGCGGTGACGCTCGTCGAGGAATAATTTGTCTTCGCTCCGCAAGTTTTAGCACTCGCGACGCGGATCCGGAGCAGATGTGCGCGTTTTCTCGGTACGGAAAGGGCAGACGCACATGGCGAGATGCGCATGGGCTTAATTAGACCCTCATAAAATAGTCTCGGTTTTGTTCGTACCAGCAACTCCCGCGCGTTTCGTCGTCGCGTACCGAATAATACCCCGTTTCCAAAAAAAAAAAAAAAAACCGGGTTCCACAATTGCCACTTCTGCCCAGTTTCGTACATGACATGTGCACACATATTTCGTACGTTTTGATTACACTCAATGCTCGCTGCCGCTCGGAGAATTATCGCGTTTTACTGCGGATTGCAAAATTATCCGACGCGTCGCGTCTACGTTACAATTTTTTTCATCTTACCGTATTTCCGGTCGTCCCGACACACGTCGTTCAATCCCGTAATACTTCAATAGCAAGAAAACGATCACCGAAGTGACAAATTCTTCGCTTGTCTATTTGTAAGCAAGATTGTTTTTTAATTTCCCGTAGAATCTTAGCCATTTTCATTTACATTTAGAAAAACTGCTACACAGTCGAACCAGTCAGTTTTACGAACTAAAGAAAATGTTCATGACACTCTTTGTACGAAAATCGGAATACAAAAAATTGCATCAGGAGTTAGATTTTGTTTTTAATACAAAATATGAAACAAATTACGACAGATGAAAATTACACTCCTTCCACAACTTCTTGTACTCGAAACAGAATATTTTTTCTTATATGATTAAAAATCGCTGTCTTAAGGTTTATCGATAAAAAAAAAATAAACTACTGTCATAAAATTAGTGGATCTCGAGCGCGACAAATTGCGCCAGTAATTTGCTCCGCGCCCTAAACCGAATCTTCGCTATGCAGACAAGATTTTCAGGATCTACGATTCGGAAGATTTCCCGCTGATTTATTACTCTGTTATCGTGTCTATCGCTAATTTCGTCGCCCTGACACTCGAACATCGGTGCGAAGGATCGGACGTTACTGTACGACTTAAAAGCTTAATAACCATTGACTCGTAGTCTCGATGTAAAAAACGAAGAAGAATATGGAAGAAGAGGAAGACACGAGACAGCTGGAAATTAATTCGCAGAGCTACGAAATAAGAAACTACGCTGAAGTCTCGGTTTCGCATCGACGTCGAGTTTGTCGCCGTCGCGATTTAGAAGGTCGCCTCGAGGGAATTTTCGAGCTCGGCGAGCGCGGGCACGAGAGTCTGGAGCGAAAAGTACCGCGATCTGTCGGCCGCGTCGACGCTGGTCACGTGCTGAAACTGGCACGGCTGACTGATGTTACTCTTCGCCGGCAGCACGACCTTCTTCTGCGCCTGCTTCTTCTTCTTCTTCTTCCCGGGCGCCGAGAGACTTATGTTCTCTGGACAGGAGACGAGACGCTCTATGTGCTGCCAGAGGTCGCTCGCCGCTTTGGAGTTGTCGAAACTCAGGCCTGCGAGACGCGTGTGATCCGACGACAGACACATCGTGTGAAAAGCCGGTCCGGAAACCTGAAACAAATTTTTTGTTTTTTGCAAGGTTAGTCAAAGATCGAGATAATACATTTTTTACATCAACACGGAAAAAAAGTAATAGTTGTGATTACCAATCGGTGGTCAGAGCTACCAATATTATAGTAACTGCAACCAATATTTTGGTAGATCGAACCAATGACTGGTAATCACAACTACTAATTTTTCTCAGTGAAGTCTGTTATTTTTTACATTAAACATTTTTGAAAAAAATGTAACATCTACAAATATTTTTAAAACTGATTTTTTTTTACATAAATAAAAAGAACAAGGTTATATATTTTGTAGAGGTTGAGTTTACTTTTATTTTTGATTAACAACGGAAATATTTTCCGAAAAATTTGTGATGTCAACTGTGAATCCAGCTATTTTGTTGCGATATAAAAATCGTTAAACGCCGCCCAACAGTGATATTGACGCCCACTGACTACTGACACGGCTGGAAGCGAACACGGCTTTGGGTTTCCCCGCGAGAAAACTGAAACCGTCGACTCGCGATAACCGTGTGCCGAGTAGGCCTGACATCGGTGACATCGAGCCAGCGAGCCGACGCTGCGAAAATAGCTCGAAGCGTAACAGTAGAAGACTCGCGGCCGCAAGTCGTTCGTGTTTACTCCGCAGATCAACGACTCGAGCTGCGCGTCACGTTTTTGTCTCGCGAACGCGCGATTTAAGAGCACTCGCGATTATTTACTCAGTCGAATGCGAACGAGAAAGTGAACGACAGGGAAAAAAGAGGCTCCGAGTGCCTTAAACATCCTGAAGGCAAAACGTTTACGACATTTGATATTGTTTAGAGACCGATGAGATATTTATGAAACTTTTTAATGTCGCAGCTGTTTATTCTTTTTTTTTTTTGCTATTTTCTTTTTTGATCGCCTCAGTTCGAACGTCTCGAATTCCGAGTATAGCTATATCGTGGGAGTGTCATGTTTGCTCTCACGTATCTTATCGATTATAAAACCTCGAGCACGAAGTGCGCTTCGAGCTTCGGCCTCGGTACACAACGTTTAGCCGCGCGGTATCGTGTATCAACGTTTCCTCAAGGCGGGACCGAGTCGATTCATCTCGGGCCTCGGCGCGCGGCGAAAGAATAATTCCACAAAATCAAAATCTCGAGCGTATCGAAAGTACGTGAGTTGTCGAATAAATAAAAATTACTTTTCTCAATTCAGTAAGGATAACAAAATGTATCGATTTGTGAACATTCAGCTAGCGGTAAAAAAATGTTACTTTCGTTTTTTCCGCGTGTCAACAAAAATGGAATCGACGTTCCCGGGGGAAAAAGTGATGAGCTTCCTGGCCCAATTTAATCGGGTATGGCTGTAGTAAGCCTCGCAAAATTACGGCAAATTTCGTAAATCAATATTGAACGTCGATCGGCTCTGGCGGAGCGAAATGTTTGACTAGCGTCGGCCGAAGACGTCGGCCCGAGCGACTCGTGGCTTGCGGTTCGTTCGATCCGACCGGTTGAACGTCAAAGTGGCGCGCAATTTTCGTATTATGATCGACAGGAACAAGGGTGGGTACGATCGAGCGTGTGGACTCGGTAAACTGTGTTTCCTCCGTAATTCACTTAAGTATCTTAACAGCGCATCGATTATTTAATGTCATACGTCGCGTCGGATGCTTGCTCGTCGTTAGCCAATTAATGTAATAAGTGATATCGTTTTTCATGTCAACAACAGCGACAAACAAATAATCTGCTTGAAATTCGGTATCGATATCGGAATTTTTCGAAGCACAAAACGTTTTTCTATTATTTTATTTGAAATATATTAATTTTTTTTTCAGATAATCAACAACACGTTATAATTATTTCTATGGCTATTAAAAATAATTGACATTGAAAAAAATTGATGCTCCTTTTATGTAAAATTTCCGAGCGATTTGTAGATGTAATTTGCACAGTTGACATCTGGCTGTTGGAAATTTCCTCGCATTGAGAGTGACAAAAGTATCTCGACTTTCGAGCGCGCGGGTTATACAATTAGCGATGACACGACGAGGCGAGCGGGCAAATGATTATCGAATACAGCGGGGCAAGTTAATTGGAATGGTAAATTCTCCGAGCGACACTGTGCGCAGCGTCGTACAGATTATCGGCGAGTGACGATCGCGGCGACTATCGCAGTCGACATCGAGCTGGATTGTCGGACGCCAATGCGTTTACCTTGTAGGACGACAGGTTGTCGATGGTCTCGCGCCACAGAGTAAAGCACGTTCCGCGTTCGGCGAGAAGTATCTGGATCCGTCTTTTCGATCGCGATCGCGTCTCACCGAGATCGAGCACCACCACCGGGATTCCGGTGAATCGGAGCTCCCACCTCTCGGTCTGCGACGCGCTGCCCAGGTACAAGTTCGCCAGTGATTCGCACACGAATACCTGAAATACAAGAAACAAATTTTAACACTGGAAATAATTTTATTTTTCTTTTTACTAATCTATTTTATTTCCTAAAATTGTATTGCAAAAAAAAATTTAGGAAAATGTTTTAATTTCTTTTTGATGCTTTGTGTCAAATTAATTCTACACTGTTAAAAATCCGGTGTTAAAATCGGTGTCCATATAAGACCACACCAATCGCGGTGATAATGAGCGGTGTTAACTGAATCTGATATTCCGATTTTCACCTAAAAAAATCAAAAGTACCGTTTGTCGCTAATTATCAACGGATCGAAGCGAAAATTGAAATACAGACGCCAATAATGTGAATCTCGTTAATGAGTTAGTCAGAATTTTGATTTTCGAAAAAAAAAAAAAAAAAATACAGATGAATTACCCGGTAGAGGAATCTGTAATGAAAAAGTCAATTTTTTTCTTCATTTTTTGATAAAAACTGAAAAAAGCGACTAATTTATTCACGAGATAATAAAAAACCACACATGATACGTGCATTCGTGCCCTTAAAGCGAAAAGTATTACAGTGTTTCGTCGGTAATACAGGACAAATTTAACGAAACGGCTGGTGTTAATTTTACACCGTAAAAAGTGTTACTATTAACACTGCTATGAGTAACACCAGGAAAAAGTCCTCACCAGCAGCGTTTGGCACCGTAGATTTTTAACAGTGTATTTATCAATCCATAATTGTTTACCTGTGACTTCAACCCTCGGAAAAACGTCTCGAGCTGCTCGCGCTCGACCTGGCTGACCGGATCCAGGCGCGTCTCGTCGCTGTTTTCCGAGCTGTCGCTTCCCTCGTAGCTGGACGTGGCCGAGGTGTCGGCCTCGCCGGTCGACGACAATCGTCGCCGCGCGGTACCGCTGTAATCGCTGTAGTAGGACGAGCTGTGCAGCGACAGATTCGACTGCAGCGCGGGACACGAGGACGCGTAGACCGGGCCGTTCATCCTGACCTGCGGAACAAATGTAATTCGCGCTCTGCTTTAGATGCACCGTTAAGCTCTCTACGCACTACGTAATTTAAATCCTTCATTAGCATAACACGATTCTCACGGCGTCGACCCCGTTGCATGAAAACAAATTAAATTGAGGAAAAGAAAAAAACTCATCGTCGGACTTTGAAAAATTCGAAAAATAAAAAATATAAAATTCTTCGCAAGTCTTAAAAAATGTTTTCCTCCTCTATATCCACAACTTAATTTAAGCTGCCATGAGCTGTTATTAAAAATTACTGCTCATTGAACCGATGCGCAGTTTTCTCGTCGCGGTGCCAGTTACACTCGCGCCGTGTTTGCCGACGTAATGACTCGCGGGCGCGCAGCCAGCTGAGCAATTTGCCTCGACTTGATGCGTGGCAGCGCGCAATAAGCAATTGCAGCGAAATAAGACACTGCGCAAGTTGTATTATGTACCGTTAATAAAAAATAAAAAAAAGACACAGGGAGGAGACACGAGCGCAATTATTTTTTAAAAAATGAAATAAATAAATAAACGGACGAGCCAGCGAGAGAAAATGGCGAGGATATCCCGTCAGTCTCGTGCCACAGATTGCGCGTTCCGTTCTGATTCTGCACAATTTGCTCCCCGGAACACGAGCGACACCTCTGACACTCCGAGTGTCCGGGCGAGCGGACGGCGCGGATTCCTCGCCGCGTGTAACACGCGCGTCCTGCGTCCCCGCGAATTATTCCCAACTGACGGAAGGAGACGATGTCGGGGAAAATGCAGTTCCCGCTGTTTTAGAGCGATAATCTTGTCTCCTCGTTGTGCGTGTTTACCGAGTGAATGTGACTGCCAAGAAGCGCGCGTCAACTTCGCGGCGAAATAAAAATGTCTCACGGTTGAACCGCTTAAGGGATCGTCACAGTGTGAAATACAAAAAAACGATTTTTTTTTCATTATCGGATAGTATACACGGTTATAAACATTCTGTTAAATTTTTTTATCGAAATTCGAATTATTTCGGTCGCTACAGCCTTTCTTAGAGAAAGGGATTGCAGCGTGACAGTGGCGTGTGCAAACTTTAAACGCGTCTCAAATGAAGAGTTATGACGATATCGATTTCAAATTTGGAGAGAACATTTCTAACGTCATTCTCTATCGCGCTATGAGAGCTTTTTTTATTTATTAAATCTTCCTATTTTTTTTTTACGAAAAACTGTCGAAAAAAAGGGCTAAATTCGATAATTTTCGTTTAAACCGCCGCCATTTTGTCAAATTTCAAAAAAAAAAAGCTCTCATAGCGCGATAGCGAATTTCCTACAGATTAATAATCTTTTTCAAATTTTTGGTTCAGATCAAAATTGCGGCCGCAATCGTGGACATAATGCAGGACCTTTTTTTTACACGAGCTATTTAAACAATTTATATAATTATTATACATTAAAGAAATGCACATAAAAAAAATCATTTTGTATTCTTCAAGAATGTACTTATTTATTTAAAAAAAACCAGACCAATTAGTTCATTACAACTTAACAAAAAAAATTCGCGAAAATCATTGATTTTTCGGAGGGTCACACTGTGACGATCCCTTAAGTACCTCTCCACGCCTGTTCCACTGTTTGGTATTTTATACGGATTAAAAATTATATTTCTAATTTTCACTTTTTAATAAAAAAAGCAGTTCTTTGCAAAATTATTTTATGCGTCTCAGTTTTTATTTCAAGGACTAGTTAGTTATTTAAAAAATTGATTTATAAAATGTCCCACCGCTGTAAAAATGATTCATCGCTAATTATCGAAAAATCTTACGGCCAACGAGACACGCGAACCAGCTCCTCGACCGGGTGACAAAGGAGCGAAGAGTCCACGTCGAATCCCGCAAGCCCACATCCGGTGTATTGCCCCAGACTCGAGAGTCGTTGCGCGTTCACAATGCGCTTCCCGAGTGCGCGAGCCGCGTCTCCGCAGGCTTGACGAGTGTGCGCGCAGCGGTGACGCGAAAAGTGGACGGAGTGACGCGAGGATCGTCTGCACGTTCGTCGTGACATGACGAGAGCGAATCTCCTCCGCGTCACTCGGGTGTGTTCCGCCGGCGGTCGTGGGGTTCTGTTTCATCGGTGAACTTCCCGATCGTTGCAGGAAGATGAATAAAACAGGAAAAAGGAGAGGAAGGAAATGCGAAAGAAAATAAAGAAGAGGAGCGTGTAAAAAGAATGCGGAAAGGGGATAAATGCTGGCAGAGGAAGAAACCGGACGTAGAGGGAGCTGTGACATCCCGATCGATGTAGGAAAATGCGAATAGAAGAAGAAGAAAACTGAAGGAAAAAAGGGAGATG
This sequence comes from Itoplectis maculator, assembly GCA_964034905.1. Classification (NCBI taxonomy): domain Eukaryota; kingdom Metazoa; phylum Arthropoda; class Insecta; order Hymenoptera; family Ichneumonidae; genus Itoplectis; species Itoplectis maculator. The sequence continues at coordinate 9,423,931 of OZ035858.1, read as the reverse complement.
TAAGAGCGAAATAATGCGGAAGAAGAGAGAAATGGCAGAATAACAAAAAACGTAGAGGGAGTCGGAACATCCTGATCGATGTAGGAAGATGAAAACAAGAAAAAAAAATAAGATATAGAGAACGATGAAAACTCGAGAAGGAAAAGAGGAGATGGAAGAGTGAAGAGAAAGGAAGAAAGCGCAATGGGAAAAAGTGCATTCACCAATATAGACCCGGAGGGACCTGCGATTTATGGAAGGGGCGAAGGGGGAGAGGCAGAGATGGGGAGGGGAAGGGAAGGGGGATACATAGCGCACGCCTCGCGGCCACGAGTGGCGCATCGGCGATCATTATTTATCACGTGCTACGACGCTCGCGAGTCGCTCAGTTAGCTGCGCTGCAGTCTGCCCGAGCTCCGCGAGCCACGAGAATGCGTTCTGTTAAATGTCAGAGTCGAGCGGCGCGAGCCCGGCCTAGAGCGACCGAAGATGAAATTGAAAATGTATGATCGAGAGAGGGACGAGAGACGAGACGAGTCGCGGCGAGACGAGAGTGTTGCAGAAACTGCGGCCCGGACCATGATCGATATCTCATACGAGGTCTCGGGGCTTCCTTGATCGCAGCTGCATTTATAGCCGCCAAGGAGAAGATTCTTGGTGCCTTGAATAAGAAAAAAGAATAAAAAATCTGTGCATCTATCGACGCGTCGATAATTTTAACTTGGCTTTTTTTATTTAAAAAAAAAAAGTAAATTTACTACATCTATTTTTATTAACATACTTTCAAATGTAGATACATCTAATTTAAATGTAGAGTAACTTCCTAATTTTTTTTTTTTTTTATTTGTCTGTGAAAATAATATTTTGGCGGTAATTTGGCTTGACACGAATTCCTCGTGGCTCGGTTTTCAGGTTTACGTTCGATCGTCTCGGGTTCGCTTAGCCTAAGTGTTCTCATTAGTTCGAGACTAAATATAGGTCGACGTGGAGCATTTGACGAGCTTGCCTTCTCGACGAGCCGAAGATCGCGTGCATCGATGAGTTTCCGGCACGAGTGACTCCGAATATCGATCACCCGCGGATGCGGGATTATGGCTGTGCTTAGACGCCAAAGGGAGCGCGCGGAGCGCCCTATAAATAGCAATGGCCTCGGCTCCCGGTCTTATCAAAAGCCCCGGCTGTGTAATGCGTTCCCGCCGCGGCCCTATCGAGGGTCCTGTGCGTTCCAGCTGCTGCATCACCCGGACTGAAAACGCTTCACACGCGCGAAATTTCACCGCGTCCTGTCGTAAATTTCGTCGCACGAACCCGCAGAAGCGTGAAATATTTACGACGGAGGAAAACCGAGTCGTAAAACGTCTAACTGGGAGTGGACACGTCGTCTCGTTTGTCAACCCAAATGATAAGCAGTGTCGGCGTCATCGTCGCCAAAATACTCGACGTATGACGAATATTTTTTCCAGCAAAAATTATCAGTAGAATGGAAAAAAATGTTAAAAATGAATTGCATATTTATAAAAAAGATATTAATTCTTCCAATCGGTCGGCACTTTCTTGTAAACAAGCGAAATATCTGAAATCCAAAATCGTTGAGATTTTCCAGAATTTGAATGATCTCTGTAGATTTAAACAAATGTTTAAATTTTAATGATATTTGTTGAGATTTTGAAGAACACATGATAAATCGGCGATTTTGCTTCGTTAATCGGCGCATTGACTGGCTCCAGTTGCTCCAGTTGTGGCGCAACAACCGATAACGATGATGCAAGAGAATCCGTCATGTTCGCATGACGTATGGACGCGTCGATCGCAGCGCGCGATGAAGTTCGAGCACTGACGAACGATCCGCATCATCCTCTCTGTACACGCTCGTTATCCGGTGTACAACGCTCAAGATGCATCGCGGCCGTCGGTGCGCAGCCTTAATCCGGTTCCTGTCGAGCCAAGCTTACTCGCTGTCGATGATCGTTGCGTCAAAGCTTGCGGGGATATAGCATCGACCGATGCTCTGCAATTTTGCGTCATCCGACTCGATGAACGATACTGTTTTTGGTCGATCCGGTAAATCTCCTGGAGTATTTTGCGTTGAACGAGTATTTTGTATGAAACGATTTCCAAAAAGGGATTTTCCTAAAAAGATGCATATTTTATTTTTTTCTGTTTTGAGTCATATTTTTGATACATAACAAAATTACTATAGATGGTACCGATTATCGAAATCGCCACCTGATAATTATTCGCTGCCTCGAACAATCAATCAATTGCCGGAAAATCATCACATTTCCATTGTCCTCGAGGCTCGTGGGTGTTGCCCAACATTCTCGATGCACGACGCGCAACGAATTGAATTAATTTCCGTCGTGGATCTCGCGCAGAGCGTCTTGTACTTAGCAATGAGCGATGACTCGCAATCGACGCTAATCACAGACGACGGAGACCCGCGCGAGCCTTTGTGACCTCTGCGGGTGCGTGGGAAGTCATGGGGTATCTCGATTGAAAAAAAATGCATAATCACCGGTTGACTTATTTTATCCGGCGAGCGAGGGACGGAAAATAATAAACGAGTCGAGAGTCGCCGCGTCCGATCCTGTCGAAAAGTTTATCCGTCAACTCGTTGAAAAACTCGAACCAACCACTGTTCGAGTTTTTAATTGAGTTCGAAATTTCCCCGAACAATTCTGGAGTCGCGTTTGCGCGCGACGTTGCGTCAAAATTGTTGCCTAAATGCGTTACAGTGATTCTAGCGTTAACCAAGACTATGGGGTTTCCGTTCGACTAAGTTCCGGCCGCGCGAGCGTCGCGCTTGTTATTCGAAGCTTGCGCAAACTAAACGCGATACACCGCACGGCGCCCGTTGGTAATTCAAAACTGCCGCCCGCATCCGTTCTCCGCGTGTCTGTCGGACCGGCGGAATATCGTCGACAGCTTACGAAATCCTGCGCGAAAATTTGTGTTACAGCCGCATTGTTGCTCCAACAAACAAAATATCCTCGAGTCACCTGGTGACAGCTACAAAGTCACATTGTCATGCAGGTGTTTGTCCCACATAGATATGCCGAATCCTTTCTCTTTTTTTATGTCGCAGTACATAACCGATGACACTCGGATGTAACAATGAATCGTAATGTCATTTGCCACCCGATTATCGCAGGTATAACATTTTATAACAAAATGTGCATTTTCAAATGATAATTTCTTCCTATTCATTCGAAACTAATTGCTCCAGAACCCAGCATAAAAAAATATTGTCCCCTCCCCCATCGCAGCCCGACGAAGCTGAATCGATAAACCAAAAAATCTGGAGCACGGCGAACATCGACACGGGTAACATTATAACGCGGTTAGAGGGGGAAAGTGGATTTCGCACAGCCCGCATAACATACCGTAGATATAAGCGATACCTACGAGTTTGGCCCACAAAGTTTGCTGTATGTATTGCGACTGCAGCTGTGGAGTACATACACCAAAATGTACATACATAGTTTAATATACAAATATATACAAACATATATACACGGTCCATGTGCTATATACACGAACCGCATTATTACACCGCGATTCCTGCGGCAGACAACGACACGTTTACAGCGTAACACGTATCGCACATTGTGTGCATCGTACTGCAACGTAGCGGCGATATAAAACGATATATACAACGCGATACAAATTGTAACGTGAGCTTCGCGCGCGGTGAACAGTCTCTCACGTGCGCGTCGAAGAATCGCGGGCACCGCGGAGACCGCGCGTCGTGTGCGCAGCGAAACGCACACCGGAAGGGCATTGTCCACATTATACTCCCGTGGTCAGAGCTGCACAATCTGTGCGGACCGTAGTGTGGGCTCCACCGTGCACCATGTGTGCGCTACATGCACCATATGCACTATGCACTGTGCACGCGCATCACGCTCATTGTTTTCGCTGCGCAGAACGCGCGATAAGGGCTTCTGCGTTGTCTCTCGAATCTCGCCGGTTTCCGGCCTCCCCCGTTGACAGTTTTTCTCGACATCGCTATCGCTATCGGCCACGAGATACGCGTCGACTGCGAATAATAACTCGCCGCGATTGCCTGAAGACAATGGCGAGACGATTTTCAAACGGCAGCGACGCAATAGTTGACATCGCGCGTTTTGCGCCTCCGGAAGTCGACGGTGAAAATTGGCCAATTTGAGAGCTTCGAGGAAAAAGAAATTACTGCGAGGGTTAATGAACTTTTTTATCTATTTTAAAATTTTATAAAAGAAAGAGAGTAATGCTGTTTTTCTTTGAATTTCATTTTTATTTAATGAAGAAGACGAAGAATTTAAAGACCCGCCGATAAACGCGTGAATTACCCCGAGAAGTCGTGACCCATGAGGATACAGCGGAAATTTTGAACACCCATGACAATCACTTTCTCCCTCGTGGACATTACTCGTTCCACGTCGTCAGTGTCACTTTGTGGCTATTTGCATACGAAATTCTATGGGTTTTGTGCGACTATCGATGCGCCGAGTTGTACGCTGTAGTAATACACACAAGAGAGCGACTGGCGCTCGGGCAACGTCCTCTCTTACAACTCTCAACCCGCCTTCTCCTCCTCCTTCCTCTTCCAATCGCGTCTCCAATATAATAGCTTTCTCTCCGGCGTTTCGACGACTCTCGGTCGGCTCTGACCTCGATACCCATTATTCCATTATATCCAACGCATCATCTGTGTTCCGCTCGTGGGTTACAAGCGACACACGGAGTCGTCGAAAGTTTGCGTTTCCCGAACACGTGTCGATCCTGCTGCCACCTGCGAACGAGGATGATTCTGCGGCGACGTCGAGACAATAGAACTCGCGTTGTAATGTTAGGAACCTGAAGCCTGTGACGAGTCTGTCTCAGGCCTTGGGCACATTCGGGCCTGATACACGGCCGAGACATTTCCAAGCGTAAGCGTCGGAGGTCGCAGTGCGTTGACTCCTTGACTCGACACACGGAGCTCGGAGCTGTGTGGTTCCCTCGACTCTGCGCGCGCCTCAAGCCATCCCGGAATCACAGTTTGGTGAGCAGAACGCCCGGCGCCGTCGAGGAACCCGGGGAAAGAGAACGGGACACGCGCCGGAAGTCACAGGTTGAGCGGTCTGCGAGTCGGGACGCTTGGGACGGGGCAGGAAAAATGTTTGGTGTGATTAGAGCTTTGACTTCGCTTCGAAGGAATTTTTTGTAGTTACGAGTCTCAATGACTTTGTGTCACTTTTTTGCAGTTATGAGTTTTGAAATTTAATTTATTGTAGGTTTAGAATATATTTATACTTGTTTATTGAATTTGAACTAAAATTCGAAAATTTTTCCTTCCGGCAAAATTGAAACCCAAGGTCGATGTCGAGTTTATAGACTCGCGACGATAAATTACTTAGATGCTTTAAAAATGTTTGCCGCGCGAAACCAGACGAGTGGAAACGATGCCAGACGTCATGTCTGACGATTTCGAGATCCATAAAGCCGCGCGATTTTTTTTACCCCCTCAAGAAAACTTTATGTGTTTGCTGTTAAAAGCACACACACCCAAACCCAAGCGAATGTTAGAACGTCCCGATGGATTCACCGCTGACGGGGCAGTGAATTTACCGACAAAAAAAAATCGTCAGTGCTCGCCAAAGCGGCGAAGGCGAATGAAAAAAACGCTGCATTTTTACTCGTCATGAATAATGTATTTTTATTTTATGAATCGTTAAGTTGAACGGTCATATTGCGCCGGGGCGTATGAAAAAAATCGTCGACTTCGCGGTGGTCGCCCTCGCCGCGAGGCGAATGTGACTAACGAACGTGGAAAAACAAAACGTTTTTTTTTCTTTCGCCGTCACCGTCAGAGTCGACGAGCGATAATCGTCGCCCGTACAGCAACGAGGCCACCGTGGAATCGCCTGGCTTTGCGCCGATCTTCGATGTCTCGTGTTCCGACATTTTCAACGAACAAAAAAACATAATTATTCGTGCGACGCATCGGAAGCGATTCTGGGAATTCGTCATGCTGTGAATATTAATCGCTTTATGGTTAATCGATAATGGCACTCAAAATATTCTCGAGGCAACGCGAGAGCCAGGCGGCTTTCAACCACTTTGCCGCTATATTTTTCGATACGCCGCATATAAAGCGGAGTAAATGTCTCGAAAAAAATGTAACATGCAAGCTACCCATTTTTCGATCGACCATATGTTTCAGCTTTTTTAAAATGTATCTCCCGAATCTATAAAAGTGAAAAAAATAGCTCGGCAAAAATTAGGTTATTAATTTCTGTATATTGTGTCAATGATACTTTCTTTTTATATTCGTTTAAAAAATTCATTAAAAATAATTTTTATAAACAAATTTATCGCTTTCTTGTCTGTAACAATGAAATTAAAAAAATGCTCGAAAGTCTTGACACGTGCGACACTGTTGCCGCCAATCACAGTCGGCGTTCCCAATCGCACTGCTATAACTAGGGAACTAATTCGCGGAACTCCAGCGGCAAGAGTGTGAAAACCGAACGTGGCACAAATTACGATTTAATTAATCACGGCTCTCGAGTCGCAGAGAGAACTCGTGGGATTCCTCGTTCGCTTTGTCAGCGGCGACTTCCGAATAATGTTTTTTTTATCTCGAACCAGCCCGCGCTCGTCAGGCCGAGCGCTCGTGTGCCACCTTCTCGCATATGTTGTGCGCTGTGTACGACCTGCGCCATTTCCAAACGTTAATTGGCCTCTGTTAACGTTATAGATTTTTTTTCGTCCACACATTCGTTCGACTCGGTCCAGTCGGACTCGCGCGGGGAACTTGCCGCTCGTAGCGTAATTAGACTTTCCTGGCCCGAGGGCCTCGAGCGACTTCCATCTGCGCGCGAACGGCTCTCTGTCCCAACGCGCCGACCGCGCAGTCGAGTGATACCGAGATATGAACGAAGAAAAAAACTCTCGCGTATCCTCGGGTATCGAAACGCAACGGTCTCACCGAGCCCGGGACGCATATTTCCATTCCGAATTCCGTCATAAAAATTCCTCAAGTGACGGGAAATGTGACTCGTGGAATTTTCGACAGGACATTTCCTTAAAAGTCGGTAACGCACCTTGGTATCCGCGGAATGTCCACTGTTTCATCGTAAACAGAAGAAATTCTATGAGAAAAAGACAAAGTGTCCACGAAACCGGTCATTTCACCAGCTCGGTCATATGACCGTTAGATCTGCGATCAAATGGCCATCAATAATGACTGAGCGAAAATAATCATCGTGGATTTACACCGACAAATAATAAAATAAATGAACGAATAAAAAAAATAAAATAAAAATAAAATTGCAAGTCAAGAGTCGAGAGATGGTCATCTTGCTTTCGCTGGAAAGGTATCGGTTAAATACCGCCGTTTCAGCTTCCCGGGGGCAGAGATCGCAACTCTCGGGTCTGCACTGAGTCTGCGAGTGCAACATTACGGATCGGCTTTTAAAGTCCTCTTCGGCGCATCTCTGTACTCAGATCCTTCGTTTATTCCACCGCGTTGCGGTCTCAGATCATTTAGTGTCGCAGTCGCAAGCGAGCGAGAAAATCGAGAAAGAACGCGCTCCGGTTATTATACGTCGGTATTAGAGAGTCTGGCGAGCGTTGCACCGCTGGTCACGACGAAGACGACTACGACGACGACGACGACGACGACGACGACGGAGTCGTCGCCGCGGCCACAACGCGACGATTACATGATCACGCTTTACGACCCGTTTGGCCGTTGCAGCACGCGCCGTGGCGGCGCAGCCACGCAGCTCCCTCGCTGTGTAAACACCATTAAGACCCGCGTGGTGTACGTGCGCGACGTTATAAAGGGCTTTCGTTGCTCTCGCCGTGATACACGGTAATACTGTATTACACGGCGATTTACTCCACGGCGACACCGACCGGGATATCGTAAATTATGATTAGATAATTTTACGCTATCTGCCCTTTCGCGCTGCTTATCGCGCGAGTCCGGTCGATTTATAAAATGCCCTCGGGCTTGCGACTGTTACCGGTGAGTTGCTCTGACGCCCTGACGCCTCGATGCTGATGGAGATTTAACGTGGAAAATTAATTTCAAAATTACTTTTTTTTTATTTTTTTATTTGTAATTGTAATTCAAGGGCTCCGCTTATTTCCGCAGGAATAAATAATATTTCTTCGTGTCACAATTGTCCGATCACACGAGTCTCACTTTTGATGTATTTATTTATAATGTATTTTTTTTTTAATACTAGGCTAATCACACGCGCTGGCGTGCGTGCCCGAGATGCTTCTGAAAAAAAAAAAATAAAAATTTGTCGTTTTGCTTGTCAGAATCGTAGATCTGGCCACCGGGCCGAAAACCGCCCAAATCGGCGTCACGAAATTTATTTTTTCAAAATATCGACTTCTAACCTATACCATCGTTCTCAAGTCGCATATTCTACCCCTGAAAACACTGGTTACAACCCTTTTTTAGTTGATTTTGAAAAAAAAAATTTTGGTCGAACAGTTTGTCAGAAAGCGTAGATCTGGCCACCGGGCCGAAAACCGCCCAAATCGGGGTCACGAAATTTATTTTTTCAAAATATCGACTTCTAACCTATACCATCGTTCTCAAGTCGCATATTCTACCCCTGAAAACACTGGTTACAACCCTTTTTTAGTTGATTTTGAAAAAAAAAAATTGTGGTCGAACAGTTTGTCAGAAATCGTAGATCTGGCCACCGGGCCGAAAACCGCCCAAATCGGGGTCACGAAATTTATTTTTTCAAAATATCGACTTCTAACCTATACCATCGTTCTCAAGTCGCATATTCTACCCCTGAAAACACTGGTTACAACCCTTTTTTAGTTGATTTTGAAAAAAAAAAATTTTGGTCGAACAGTTTGTCAGAAATCGTAGATCTGGCCACCGGGCCGAAAACCGCCCAAATCGGGGTCACGAAATTTATTTTTTCAAAATATCGACTTCTAACCTATACCATCGTTCTCAAGTCGCATATTCTACCCCTGAAAACACTGTTTACAACCCTTTTTTAGTTGATTTTGAAAAAAAAAAATTTTGGTCGAACAGTTTGTTAGAAATCGTAGATCTGGCCACCGGGTCGAAAACCGACCAAATCGGGGTCACGAAATTTATTTTTTCAAAATGTCGACTTCTAACCTATACCATCGTTCTCAAGTCGCATATTCTACCCCTGAAAACACTGGTTACAACCCTTTTTTAGTTGATTTTGAAAAAAAAAAATTTTGGTCGAACAGTTTGTCAGAAATCGTAGATCTGGCCACCGGGCCGAAAACCGCCCAAATCTGGATCACAGTAGGTTAAACAGTGCTGCAGCGCTCATTACGACAAACTGTCAAATCTCGCGCTGTTAAACAAAAACTTTTGGTCGTCACGGCCCTCGACCAATCAGAGGCCGAGTTATACCGACAACAATGGTCACGTTGGCGCGAATTACGCACTTTTTAGTAGTAGATTTTCGACAAAATAACCGTGGATGAAGTATTCGACCACGAAATATCACGTAGGACGAGAATCAAGGGCTTAAAATAATATTTCTCCGCGTCATAATTGTCCGGCCAATCGAGTCTCTACGCTGCGCTCTCGTAGCTGCTTCGTATATAATTTCTGACGCCCGGTGCAGCGACCGCGCGTGCGCGCGGCATCACGGCCGGTGCAATTAATCGTAATACAGCGACAGAAATACCGACGACCCGAGAAAGAGAGCGAACACGAGCAAGGGTGCGCGCGGGAGTAACGTAATTACCGCGAGGACGTGAATGAGCGCAATGAAGAGTGGCGTCATCAAGCATCGGGGACAAACGGCACGACGACGAGGAGGAGAGAGCGATGACGAGAGCAGCCGTGACCCGTCTCGTTTCTTCACCATTGTTTGGAGAACACTTTTTTCTACACTTCTCAAGGGTTATAAGAGTCACACTAAATTTAGTACAAAATTAAATAATAATGGTCGCGTGCAATAAAAATGCAAGAAAAGGTCAACTTTTTTTTTATAGGAAAAAACAATTCTTAAACAAACGATAACAAAACTCTACATCTCCGGGTCAAAGTTCTATTAAAAAAAATGTCAATGCTTATCGTTGGCATCCGATTTTTTTTCCTCATTTATTCTCGACAATCGAGAACTCGCAGCCTCCTTATGACCCTCCCGCCCCTTCAAAGCTCGTTGAACCTGCAGAAAATAGATGCGCGGTCGTCTCTCGTCGTCTCGAATACGCGCGGGACGCTCGTGTCGCAGCGGAGCTAATTAGCAGTCTTGCGAGCCCAGAGGAGCGAAAATTGAGAATCGTCGCGAACGGCTCGAAAGCCACGTACGAGTGTCACGCGCGAGGATCGCGAGCATTTGCGCTGCGCCGCGGTTGTCGTGTGTCTCACCGTCGAGTTGCGGCCACCTGGAGTTTCCTCTCTCTCTCGCGGATAACGAAACCCGAGGATAATCGCGATAGCGCGGCGGGTAACTCGTTGGGCTCGTTCTCCGCGGCCCGAATGAATGTAAGAACGATATGAAGGGCCGCGCGGGAGATACGCGCAGAATGGAAGCGGCAACGCGAGTACGTGATACGTCAAGGAGTCGCGGGATTCTCATTAATCACCGAGTCGCACAAGCGCGGCTCGGGGAAAGTAATCAGAGGACGAACCCCCCCTCGAGTATCCGTGGAAGTAGCCGTGTTGTACCTACGTATATCGCACGTGCACCGTGATGGGTTCAGCCTCGACGACTGAAACTTATTCGCGTTGAACTGCGCGACGACGGAATTAACGACGAACGTTATACGGGGTCACAGAGACGACGCTCGAATAGCCACGAATGTCAATTAAAGTACTATAAACCATATGAATTTAATTAATGAACGTGCAACCAATCACATGATTTTGATTAATTTTTTTTAAGCCAAAAATATGTTGCCGAATTTTTTGTTTTATGAATCCTTGAGTTAGATATTAACAAAATTCCACTATATAGCAAAAACGTATATAACCCATATGAATTTAATTAATGACATTCAACCAATCACATGATTTTGATTAATTTTTTTAAGCCAAAAATATGTTGCCAAATTTTTCGTTTTATGAATCCTTGAGTTAGATATTAACAAAATGCCATTGTATAGTAAAAACGTATATTTTCATTGCATGAAAATTGCTATGGCGTCAGTTACTCTCGCGATTGAAGCGAAATCTCGGAAAAAGTGATTCTCATTTTCCACCCGCGAGTCTTACAATCGCTAGCGGGCTTTGCCAATGGGCTGTGAATCAGCTCTGATGGGTTTGCATTGACGAGGACATTACGATGAGTAATGCAGCGAGCGTGGCGCTGAATAATATTGCAGGCAGCAGTGGCAACTGATGTGAGGGTTGGTGCGAGATCGGCCGCGATGGCTCGCATCATTGATGACGAGCCGGCTGGTTAATCAATGAATGACCGGGCGCTGCGCTGTCGCTCATACAGCGATGCTGCTGGGAATGGTTACACGATGGCGAACGAACGCGAGCGCGGCACCTATGTGACTCAGTCGTTTCTCGATTTTCCTCACTGAACAAAAATGCCTCGCTGTACAAACGTCGTGAAATATTGGCGAACGCGTTTGAGGCTGGAAGTACGAAGTACGAACTCAGATAGATATACATAAAATAGACTATATACATATGTTGTATCCGTAAGGGTAATTTACACGGATACCACGCTATCTCCGCGCGCGACTCGTGTCTGCCTCGTAACCGCCGCGCGGCTGTATCTTCTCGCGTATAGCTGCTTCGGTATTGTTCGAGCGCGTGGGCGAAACCCGTGTATCCCAGCCGCGCGCGCGGTGACTTCGGCTGCCCCCACGACAAAACAGCCCGAGTTCGTGGTCTGCCTGTGCGATGTATCGTAACTAGTCGGAGTTTACGGAGGAAATCGGGACGCGACGAATATCGTGCGAGGGTATAACTTGCCCCGCTGCTGCAGCCCGGCCACGTCGGGTTGTTACATCTACGGGGCTTTTCACGTCAGAGGACAGAGGTTATGATTCAAATTTTCATCAGGAAATAACAATTTGGTGGTACACAAAAATGGCCAGGACGAGACGTAATTCAAGAGTCGAGAAAATAATTTATTGCTATAAAAAAAATATCGAGGTAGAATCTTGAATATTAAAAATTTGAGTTGTTGCAAAATTGGTTAAATGTTTTTTAAAAATCAGTAATTTACTGAAAAAGCTGTAAAATATTGAAAAACTATCGATGATTTGAATATGTATTTGTGTAATCTATGTTTTTTTTTTAACAATCGCGACAATGATATTCGACACCCCGAGCGACGTCGGTGGCTTCCGGACTGATTTTAAATTAAGGAATTATCTGCGGAGAGTAACGACGCAATTCCTGACAGAGCGAGGATAACGTAAATTCAACCGCGAAGATTACACCGGTGCTGCACGCGCGGTCGTGATATGCCACGAATCGCGCAGGCGAGCGCGAATCGCACATGGAATGTGTGTGCCCGTGTATGTGTATGAATACTTACAGCAAGTCGAAAAACAGAGTGCTCTTCAGTCCGAGTTTGAGGACCCGTTTAGTCCGTTTGCGGATCGATCTGCAACAAATAAAAAATATCGAATAAATAAAAAAATTCGTGAAGGCTTATTTTCATTATTATTTTTTCTAACCTTAAAAAAGACCTTACTTGTTAATTAAAATTTCGCAGAAACTTGACGTGATAAAAACATATTTGTTGTTATCAATATTTTTAAAGAAAAATATTTATATATATATTTTTCACAAAGTCAGTAAAACCAGGAACTGGTCTGGTGGCTGCTTTATCGTACTATAAAATTCTCCTCGTGTAGGATGCGTCAACGAGTCTCGTATACTCGAGAGCGTAACTCATTCACGTTTCGCCAGAGAGTGAGAGAGAGACGGAAGGTGATAGATAGAGAGAGAATTCAGAAGTACATACGCTGAAGCGTCTCGTCGTTCGACGGGGAATTCGCCGCCGCTCGCGGCCCGCAGTCCGCGGAGTGACGCGCCGTGCGCGAGGGAGAGCGCGCGATGCGCATCGAGCGAAAGTCGGAGCAGCCGGGACACACTGCGCTATTGTCGCGAGCGTAATTCGAAAGAGACGTCGAGTTACGTTATAACGAGGCGAGTGTCGGACTGACGGACACTCGCTCGCTCGGCTAACAACCCGGGAACGACGGCGTCGTCGACGACGACGACGACGACGACGAGCGGAGCCAATACTCTCTCGGCATCAGGACACGGGGAATTCCCGTCTGTGTCCATACGTAGCTGCACTCCCAGAGCTGCATCGACGCGCTCTCCGGATTCCGCACAACTTTGCACACCGAGTCGATTTCTCTGTTTCATGTGGATGTTTCAGCATGATTTTTATTTTCCGATACACGGAGAGAAGGGTCTGATAAATTTTACCATATATCTAGTAAAAAGTACCATTATTTTCTGGCACAGGGGAGTCACGACGCCATCTATCAAGAAGTACGAGAACTTTGAGAATTTTTACCACGGAATTGAGAATTTTTACTACGAAATATGGTAAAAATGTTCATATATATGATAAAAATTCTCGTAGTTCTCGTACTTAACGCTAGATGGCGGCTATGGCGGCAATTACCAGGCGCATTGGTAATTTTTACTAGATCCATTGGTAAATTTTATCAGATCCTTCTCTCCGTGTATCTTTAAATATATCAGGATAGAATTTTATAATAATAATAACAACATTATAGACTGAAAAAAATCAGTAGTTGCGGCTACCAATCATTGGTTAGATCTACCAAAATATTGGTTGGCTAAAATAATGGTAGCTCTGACCAACGATTGGTAATCATAACTATTAATTTTTCTCCGTGTATAAGACTGCAATTAATATCATTTTTTTTTATGAGGCTTCAGCAATAAATATAAATTAAGGAAGCAACTGATTTTTTATGTATTTTTTGTTAAGTAAAAAATGTTTGGCACTTTCTTGAAAGCGATGAGTCGGAACGGCGGATGCGGAGATGAAGAAAGATAGACGACCGAGAATTATTAATTGCGCGTCTGGTGTGGAACCGGATTTGTCGGTATAGCGTGTGTTGTGCGGTATTTTTAAGCTTTGAGGAGAATTTTTTCAATTCTCCAGAGCTGGAGTCCTGCTGTTATAGTGCATAGACGATATTTATATACATATTATATGCGTGCTATAGTGGCGCGCGCATGGCGAAGCTAATCCGCTTACTGTTGTTTGGTGCCTCCAGCGGACGAGCGTCATTCCGCACAGTCATAATGCGGACAGACGGATCGACGGTATAAATCCGGGAACGAGCGGTAAAGTAATTATTAATACCATCGCGCAAATAATTAATTGGCAGTGTTATTTTGACTATTTGAGCTTTGTGGAAGTCCCGATTTGCATAATCGCCGCAAAATTGACTGCCGAGCCTGGTTCGTTAAACATGCGAAGAAAAATAATTATAATATTGCATAAATAATAAGCATTTAAAGCATTTGTATAATAAAATTGATATGGTTGCCAAATAGAGTATATTCCATTATTAATGTGATATTTTCAATAGCGTCTAATTTCATAAAAAAAATTTAAATCCCGCGGTGGAAGCGACGTCCGTCCAATGCTCGACGTAACTACTGGGAAATCGTGTACCAGATTTGTAAGTACTACAACCTGCGCGCTCGCGTCGCTTGACCGTGGCACACACGGCGTCGTCGGTCGCTTCCCGATATATCGAAAACCGGTATGCACGGAATTCCGGGCGTGTAATTGCCACTCAACGTGGAAAATGCCTTTGCCGCGCGCGACATTATGCACGGAAGCGAGGGAAATTCTCTCGGGCTCGGGATATTTGCGCCGCCATCGATTTCCGATCTCGGGTGTGGGACGACAAACGCGGATATCCACCGGATGTGCATGTGCAAAACGAGTATCCGAGAGGTCCGGAGGGCGTCGAATTAAGACGAGGATGAAATATTCACGAGGCTCAACAGGTAACGTGCTATTTTTTACATTTTTTTCTTATTTGTTTATCGAGTACTTCTTTATTTGTTCACGTTAATATGATACCAATAATAAATAACAAATATTATTATTATTATTCATATATTTTTCTTCGTAATAAAAAATGAACACATTTTCGACGGAAAACAATTCTTCGATCATTTTTCGTTATATTTTTTATATTCAGGTGAAGCTTTTGTCTTCATCGAAAAATGTCGTGGTACGAAATTCGGACGAAAAACCAAAGTAACGACGGTGAATCTGGTTCGATATCACAATAACGTTCGGGGTCCGGGATTATAATGATACCAATAATAACTATTATTATAATTATTATTAATATATTTTTCTTCGTAATAAAAAAATAAACACGTTTTCGACGGAAAACAATTTTTTCTAGCATTTTTCCGTTATATTTTTTATATTCAGGTGAAGCTTTTGTCTTTATCGAAAAATGTCGTGGTACGAAATTCGGACGAAAAACCCAAGTAACGATGGTGAATCTGATTCGATATCACAATAACGTTCAGGGTCCGGGATTAACTCGCCGCGTGATACTACAGCTGCGCTTACAATGCGCCGTTCGTCGGCTGAAAAAATTAACGAGATGCCGCGCCGCCCGAATCGATGCACCGGTATAACGAGGATTTTTCGCTGCGCGGCCGTCAATTTTAACTCCCGCGAAAAAAAGTGAGCGACGGCGACGCCCCCACTCGATATTCCGCGGAATATTTCGCATTCCGCGGGTCTGCGGTGCGGCATCTGTTATGAAGCCTGTGGCCGCGCGCTCAGCCCTCGCGGATTTGCTAATGAGATATCGATCATCTATGCGCCCGAGCGTAGCCCTCCGATAATTTCATTAAGTCACCCGGTTTTATCGAGGAATTTATCCGTCCGCGAAGATACAGCGACGCAATTAAAAAATCCAATGATTAACTTCAAACCTCATAAAAAAAAAAGATGAAAAGTTGCGTAGCTATTGTAAACGCGACCAGTGAAAAAGTGTTTTTCATTTCTGCGAAAAAAAATTCAATTGCGCAAAAATTGTACCGCGTATTTCATAGACTAAAAAATGCATTTTTTTCCCCAATTTGTACAATTGCACTTTTGACAATCCTAAAAAAATAATTCTTCACTGCCTCTATTTTCCAATAAAAGAATATATTCTACAGTTCCCAAATCTGTAAATGAATCAATGGAAAAAAATGGGCTGGTCGAACCAGCCAATTACTGGAAGCTCCATTCGATGCTTTTTTCCCTCCATTTCCCTCCATTTCCTTCTATTTTTTTTTTTCGAAACTGGCATGGGGTGTCCCCTTGATCATCGAAGGATATTCGGTGCCCGCGGCCCCAGGGAAGTCTTGATTGGTCAAACACGCGACGGTCTCGCGAGGCAACCGCTCGGAAATTACAGGACAATGGTTGCACCGAGCGAGGGAAAGCGAGAGGCTGTAGCGACTGCTGCTGCTGCTATCGCTGCCGCTGCTGCTAGTGCGCTGCGTCGGGTTCTGCTGTCCGGTATTCACAGTAACAAACGCATTGGAGTTGCAAGCCGTGTGTCTGGCTCCGGTAGAGGCGACAAGCGTTCGCCAATCGAGCAACGCCGACGACTCCGATGACTACGACGTCGTCGCCGTCGTCGTCTGTTTACCACGAGGCACGTACACCCAATTCAATTTGAAGGAATTGCTTTGGATTTGCAGGAGCGAGAGAGAAAGCGAAACATCGACGACGACGACGACGACGATCACTACGACGACGAAGGAGAGAAACTGATGAATTTCAATTGGCCAGCAGGCACGACCGGCCAATTTAATCTCGCCGAATAACTCGAAAGTCCGCCCAAATTCCCTCATAACTACGTGCGGCGAAGTCGCCAATTTCGACTCCGAGCAGGCGCGACGGATAAATCACGGTCAAACCGAACGCGCGAACACCAATGACAATGCGATGCACCGTGTGTAATATCGTTCACATTAGTCGATAATTTCTCGAACGTTACGTATGTATAACGCTCAGTGTTACTTGTAATTACCGTTCGCCCGGCGGTGCCAATTATTCGCGGCCATTGTATCAATTATTCGCGTTATAGCTGATTTTTCGCTGGCTCCGACGATAAATCGCGATTTTCCGCGACCTTTGACCATAAAGCTCAATGGTTCGCATTAATGCGCGCGAGGTTAATGCTTTTACCATAATTTTCACAGGTGAAAATTAAATTAACGGCTTTTCCGGGGGTGCCAAATTTTCCGAGGAATGTGACAGCTGTTGCGGACCGTTTGCTCGATGCCTTTAAATTGTTGACCAATGAAACGTCGTCGTTCTCGCTTCTTGCCGAAGATTTTCGCGCGATATGCAGGAATTTACAAGATTTTTAATCTTTGAGTCGAGTCATCGGAGAAATCGCGCAGTAGGTCAGTCGTAAATAGCAGTTGCAGAAGAAAAAAAATTGGCTCGTTTTCCCGAACGATTAATTAGCTCGGGAAACGTATAATTGTACGTCGTACGTATTTAATCGTACTTAAATATTCCGCGCGGAATCATCGAACAAGGAAAAAAAGCGGATCAGGAAAGGCGGTCGGAAAATAATGTTATTCTCGATTATGCAGACCGAGCTATTTTCTTATAATACAAAATGCGCGGCAATTACGTGTACTTATCGTGAGACAACTAATCTTGCGCGGATTCCTTCACGTTTCCGCGCCTCGAACGTTCAGATTTTGCAAACAATGAGCGGCGTCTTAATCGTGGCGATAGAGACTCTTTCTCCGCTTCGCCAACACGAGGCTCATCGGATTACAAAAAAGAAAGGTTTTATTGTTACTGTCGTCATTGCCTATACGATATTTAAGCACGCAAACTTCATTCCTTTATCATAAACGATTGTTTTTCTTTTAATAAAAAAAGTCTCAAAGCATCAATTAAAATTCAGTTTATAAAAAAATCCAAATTAATTAAATGTAATTAATTTTTTTTAATCGATAAGTTTACAAATCCGTAATTCGAATATTAGGAAAACAAAATTATTTATATCCCACAAATCTACCGACGATGTAACAGCAAACATCCAATCGGTCTCACGCATGAACAATAAAAAGATTGCAAAGTCGTCGCCCTCGCAGTCACCGTCGCAATTTGTCCCGAGGAATAATCAGCGCGATACCTCGGAACATCGGAGACTCGGGATATCCGCGAGTGGCACAAGTCCAAAAGGTTCACGGTCGCCGTCTCCCATCGCGCCGCGACCGTCTCACGGTGAAGGAAACAGCGACGAGGATTCGATTCGCCGCGGCTGAGCCGCGCTATTGCTCGGGCTGACTCATTTGCTCGCTCGTCGCTGCTGCTGCTGCTGCCGCCGCTGCTGCTGCTCGTGCCAAGACTTCCGCGACTCCCGCGAGAGTCTTGAATGCCAGAGTTGATTACCGATTGCCGCTTCGCCGGGCACGAAACGATCATACTCTCCTCCCTGCTGCGACGTGAAACGCGCGCGCCGCGAGTCGCCCGAAGGGAAAAATGGAGACGAGCTCCAGGACGTCCGGAGTGGAGGGGGAGTATAGACTTGAGAGGGCTCGAGGTGAGGCTCGACTGAAATACCGAGACCCGGAGCCAGCGGCACTCGTTAAGCGTTATCCTTGTTAAGGAACCGGACGCCCCGGACTCGCCGGCCAACCGAAAAACTTCGCCCTCGAATTGTTCTCCGTCTGGCGAAACTCTCGAAGAGGAATTAATTATTAGTTCTCGGGCCGATATCGAGGCAAAGCCGAGCGCTCCAGGGGGAATTAAGAGTTAAAAATCTATGGTAAAACCGAGTATTTGTACTTGTATTAATATTTTTAATATAGGAGAAAAAAAAACTTAAAATTGACTGACGTATAAAAAATAAATAAATCTAAATATAAAAAATAAATATCGCAGCATCTTTTATTAACGTCGACGTTGCACTTGAAATGGAATAAATAAAAATTACACAGCATCGTATATGACCTCGGCAAGATATAAATTACCATTTCGTTACCATCATTTGTATAACGATTCGCCAGTGCGAAACGCTCGCTCGTTGATAAATGCGTATCACTAGCATCCGCGTCTCCCACGATCGTCGATTAATTGATCATTCCCGGCAGGCGCCTCGCGTATCAATGCAACGTGCTTTCCACGTAAAAAAAATGATTCGATCATCGCAGTATTTATTATTCCCGGCAGCTCAAAAGCCTTAAACACGCGCGAGAGAGTTGATAATTATGCAGAACGAGTGATCGCCTTTGACTTACGCGTGGCTAACGCGAAGATGCAGTAAAAGACGTTCAGGGACCTTGAAAGATTTTCCAGCGCTGACGTCGCCACTGCGGAGAGGCGTCAAAGTCAACGTGCGACGCTCGACGCGGTCGACTCCTCGGAGAATAATTTTTTTTCTTTTTATTTTTCTCGCTTTCCCAGCGCTGGCCGAGTTCCAGCGCGTTTGCGGCGTTTTTTTTTTTTTCCCAGCAGCGGAGAACTCGATGATGTCACGTTTTTTCACCTTCCGCGGCGGGCAAAGAGGTCGTCTCATCGTGAACGAATGCGCAGGTACCAAAGCAGCAACAGCAGCGGTTTGTGTGGATAATACACACGGACACGTCTCGTTTTCCACCTCTCCGCTAATTCCGTCGCACTCGGATGTATGACATAACCACACGTGCCTGGGAATAATTATTATTCCTTTATGCATCGCGTGCGGAATTCTGAGAAGCGCGCGAGAAACGCGGTTTCGGATCGACAAGGGATTGGTTGTTCCCTCGATTTCTTTAAGAGGTTATTGATAATGCGGAATGCATGTGATGTGTTTTTCCAAGTCAAGTTACCAGTTGATTGATCCACGTTGTTAGTTGATTTTTCCACGAGCTCACTTGATTCAATTATTTAACTTGTTTATTAATCACTTGGACTGTCCATCTAATGAGAAGCTTTGCTCATCACTTTAATAGAGAAACTTATTCTGCATTTACGTTCAACATCAAATGATTTATCAATTTAAATCCTCCTTTTCTTTTCCTTTTGCCAATTCAAGGCAACGACTCAAACACCACCAAGAACCAAGAAATGCCGTAATTACTATACCCGCTTATTGTATCTCAATTAGGAATTTCA
The DNA here is from genome assembly GCA_964034905.1 of Itoplectis maculator. NCBI lineage: Eukaryota > Metazoa > Arthropoda > Insecta > Hymenoptera > Ichneumonidae > Itoplectis > Itoplectis maculator. Next base: position 9,403,838 of record OZ035858.1, on the reverse strand, counting down.
AGAAAACTTTTTCGCAACTCGAATCTTCTCACCACGCGATTTGTAAAAAAAAATAATAATTTCAGTCTCTATACCAGCATTTCGATTGAATAACACACTGAATAAAATATGTTAATAATTAGCCTCTTGTTTTCAAGTCAGGTCTCAAAATGTTTTCTTTTTCCTCTTACGCGGGCTCATGGCTTTTTCTAGCATCATCATCATCATCATCATCATCGTCATACATGACTTCATCGACAGTTCACAAGGTTGATCCCCGTCTCTCTACTCCCGGTTCGCCTCCATTCCGACTCCCTCGATTCTTTCTGTGCAGCAATGCAGCCGCCGCGGTCTCTCTGATGATTCAGAACGTGAAAATAAATAATCGCACCGTGACGAGAACTCGGGTGGCGCGTACACCCGGCGCCCATTCACTCGTTCATTCATTAGACGTCGTCGCTCGTCGTCGTCGTCGTCGTCGTCGTCGTCGAGCTCCTTTGGCACTTGTAGCGCGCGAGCGCCGCGTCGAGTGCTCGAGAAATGATACACCATTCTCATTCTCCGCGCTGTACATAGTAAAACTCGCGACTCGGTACTCGACCGCGGTACTTGCGCGGCCTCGGGGCACGCAAGTGTAACGAACGTGAGACCGGTCGAGGCACCGAGTGGTCTGGTCGCGTGCTTAATCTATTTATAACCCTGGAAATAAAAACAGCTTCAATAATGAAAATGACCTATCACCCAAAAATCCAATTTTCTTGAGATGAATTATCTTCTGGATATAAATGATCTTTGCCCTCAGGTACCAGAAAAAAAGTTCCAATAAATTTCATTTTTTTTCCGCTGGCTCTCAAAATTAAATAAATATTCTGTCGCCTTTAACTAGCTGTCATTTTCACCGACAATATTTTTAACATCAATTGTGTCATCTGAAAAAAACGACCTATTCTTTTAAATCAAACGTCACCCAGAATCTAGGAAGACATTGTGAATATAAAAAAAAAAAACGAGTTCCACCGTCGTCTTGCATCCACGTTGGCAGCAGTTGGACCATTTCGCGCGAGATGACAGTAGCGTTGAGACGTTGCTTCGCCGCAGTTTCGCGACACGATACATAAATGCAGCGTGTGCGCCGTGTGCAAATGTGTGGACCCCACGTAAGTACCATGCAGTGTAGAAGCGCTCGCAGTTGGTCGCGAAACTCGATGATGGTCTTGGCAATCCGCTCACGTTTTGCCGGTGGCACCCGGTGGCTTATCCATCCGTCTCCGTGTCTTTCTCTCTCTCTCTCTCTCTTTCGCTCTCTCGTAAAACAATAATATCCCCGAGTTCACAACCGGAGTCCGGGAAGTGCTGGAAGCTGAGACGCTGAGCCGCCGTGACGCCTCTTGTACTTTTACCAGAGGGCAAAGTCGGCCGCGGGAACTTTTGAGTCGCAGGTGGTCGGGCGAGTGACCAGGGTCGCGAGTTACGAAACGCGAAACTCGCGGGACGCGACTTCGTGTCTCCTCCGGACTTCAATGTCCCCGAACACACAAAGGACATCTTCGCGGAAAAAAACTCAACGACAAACTCAATGTCGACTCGACAGCGAAACGAGGACCTTGCGAGTATAAAAAAAAATCGCATATTTCGCTCTTGCACGCGAGAAAAGCAATAACATTTATTTTTTACGCGCGTCCTCGCGCGCGTACACAACGCGAGACGACACGAATCGCCACGAGAAATGGATCCAGTGTGACGTTCGCGCGTCTCTCGTTCTATACGTTGGCTCGAACCACGGCTTTCTAGGAAGAAAACCTGCCGCTCGTCCCTGGCAATCTTCGTGACCCCTGAACTGCCGCGTTTCGAGGCAAACGATTCCGCGCATGCTATGTGCTGTGCGCGCGAACGAAGCGGCAGAGCCGAAGTGGTAGCCTCCGTTTCAGCGGTACAAACACGCGTACCCGGCACCGTGTCAGTCTGGCGTGTTGTTTCGCGATCGCTGTGTGTGCCAGTGGGTACGGGGCCGCCGCGCTCGAGCTCCAGGGACCACGGTCAAACAATGACCCTGCGCGTGCGCGCCCTCACGCTAGTCAACCTTCTTCTTCGCTGTCGCGCGGATTGAAACACTACGTCTGTGTTTACTCCGCAGCGTCCTCCGGTGATTCGGAGAAGAGAAATCCCAGAGCTGTTAAACTCTTCTCCTGTAAATGTCTGGAAATGACTCTACGCGGGTATAAGACTCTACCTAGGTAAAATTCTACATAGGCAAAATGTCACATGAATGCACTGGTAAAAATCTGCGGTGTCAAACGCTGCTGGTGTGGACTTTTTTCTGGTGTTAATAGTAACACTTAATAGTAGCAGTGTTAATAGTAATACTTTTTACGGTGTAAAATTCACACCAGCCGTTTAGTTAAATTTTTCCTGTATTACCGACGAAATACTGTAATACTTTTCGCTTTAAGGCATGAATGCATGTATCATGTGTGATTTTTTATTATCTCGTGAATGAATTAGTCACTTTTCTCAGTTTTTATCGAAAAATTGAAGAAAAAAATTGACTTTTTCATTACAGATTCCTCTACCGGGTAATTGATCTGTAATTTATTTTTTTCGAAGATCAAAATTCTCACTAATTCATTAACGAGATTCACATTACTGGCGTCTGTATTTCAATTTTCGCTTCGATCCGTTGATAATTCGCGATAAACGGCACTTCTGATTTTTTTAGGTGAAAATCGGTATTTCAGATTCAGTTAACACCGCTCATTATCACCGTGATTGGTGTGGACCTATATGGACACCGATTTTAACACCGGATTTTTAACAGTGTAAAATTCTATGTAGGAAAAATGTCACATGAACAAAATCCTACATAGGGTAAAACTCTGTATCGGGAAAATTTTACATTCGGTAAACTCTACATTCGTACAAAATTTTATGGGCCGAAATTTTTATTTTATGAAACATCTTCACGCCGTCCTTGTGATGCCCTGGAAAACAGCGCACGTGGGTCAAGCCCGGTCGTTTCAAGTTCATTGAGCTCTCGCGAGGATTATTTAAACGTTGTACGTCGCTATTCATTCCACACGGTCAAGCTCACGTGAATCGTAGCGGACAACTCGTCGTGCACCCAGAACGCGGCGGAATCCGCTCTTTCACAAGTCGCGTAATGACTCATTAGCAACCCTATTAGAGCAATGATGTCTCTTAACCTCTGGGGGTCTGTTCCATATCCGGTTGGACTCGACGAGCCGTGCGCAGACGAGCAGATGATACGCCAGTATTCACGGATTACGTCATCCGCCGCCACCGCTGCTGCCTGCACTTCGCCTCGACGACAACGGCTGCACAGGACACAAGTGATTTTTTTTTGCCATCAGAATCGTCGAGATACTAAACGCAACGATATTTCCCTGCGGCTCGGACACTGCTGAGCCGGCACACGTTGCACTCGTTGAAATTCCGAGACCCGTGACCTACAATATACCGACGGTGCATTCCATGTACGCGACCGATACGACGGTTATCGGGCGATAAAAAAATAGTAATCGGTATTTTCGTATCACACTTGTAGCTTATCTAAGCCTCTCGTCCGAGTGCTCGAAGATGAAGCCCCGGACGGGACATAATTGACGTTCCTGTCGAGAGATCGAATGCTGTGTCTCGTGTCCACGATTTTATCGGATGAAATTGTTTTTACGATTTTGTCGATAACGCATTTTATTCATTTCATTTCTTTATTTTTTCTCGTGGAAACGTGATACTTATTTCTCGCAGCGTCGCCCGTTCACGAAGGATACATTTTTACGACAAACCGGAACGAGAAGAAAACTAAGTTTCGCAATTAAAACTTTGTCTAATGGACGCTCGGCTCTCGCTCGGAAAACAAAGTTGTCCGTATTCTGCGTCAGTCGCGCGTGCACGAAACAAAATACGATACGCGAGTCGATGATGAAAAAAATAAGTTATCCCAACGGGACTGTAAACATTGTAACGCATGGAAAATATTGACTAATTGAATTACGTGCGGGGATTTTTTTTATCTACATCGATGTTGTCAAATCCTGCGAGGACTTTATTATTTTTTTCCAGCAAAAAAAAATTAATCTCCCATATTTGACGTCAAATTGTTATTACAACGGATCAACGTCCCCGTAAATGCACTATTCATCGTTCCATAATTTTGGAGAGCACGTCTTTGCGTTCGCTCGGAAAGGGACACGAGGAATTTTTCCAGCAAAAAAAATTAATCTCCCATATTCGACGTCAAATTGTTATTACAACGGATCAACGTCCCCGTAAATGCACTATTCAACGTTCCATAATTTTGGAGAGCACGTCTTTGCGTTCGCTTGGAAAGGGACACGAGGAATTCCCAACGCGTCGCGGAGGATCCGACAGTTATCCAGGATAATCCAGGATCCCTGGGATAAGCAATCTAGCCGGGTTGCCCGTGGCTTGACTCCTTCGCCGTGCGGTCTGCTCCTGGTCTATGCGCGTTTCCCAGGCGCGCCGCATATTTCGCGAGGCAATCCGGCCAGACAGGTCGTTTTCCAGCTGGACACAGATCTCCGCACGAGACGCGATAATAAAAAGGTCGTCGCTGGGTCGGCAGCACCCGCCGCGGACCAAACTTGGGATATTAGCGTTCGGTATAAAACGAGCGACTATCGATAAAACGTAGATATAAACTTGACGCTAGAACGGTAGAAGAAGAAAAATATTGTGAACTCTGTAAAAACGTTACGATAACAAATAAATTGAAAAAATAAAGATCGGTGGTATTTTTTCAGAATAGAATTTCTGTCCGTGCGCGCCAAAAACTTGGCGAATTTTCTCACGATCCTCCGAGCTCGACGAATATATTCCCGAGGAATTTCGGAATTTCGATTCGCTCCAGCAAACGTTCGCGCCGTGTCCGGGTGCGTTCCGCAATCGGTTTGGTTTGTCCGGCCGCTCGACTGTTATGACTCGCGCAATTCCGTAAATATTCCGGACGCATCGTTGCGACGTCAACGTGAAAAAAGAGACTGAAAAAGAGGGAGAGACGAGTGAACGCGCAATATTACCGAGAATCACGGCGGCAGTACTAATAAAAATAATTACAAAAATTTACATCCGTCAACAAAACAATTGCAATTCATACGAAAAATATTTTCACGTATAAAAGTCATTTTTGCTCTTGTACAGCAAGTAAATAAATATTTATGCAAAAAAAAAGTTTGATGGTCATGCGATATTTATTTGTTAAAGGAAATTTACCATTTTTCATTAATGTGTTTACTGATCGACGAAGCGTCAAACTAACGCGTTCGAAATCCTTATCAAACCGGCTAATCACTGGACCGAAGCGCGCACGGCGCTCCGGAATTTTGACACAGTTTCCCAGGATCGAGGCGATTGAATAATATCGATCCAAATGGCACGTGAATTACACCGGAGCGACGGACCGCGAGGTATGAACTGAGTCAGCCACCCATGAACGAGATCGGCGCGGGTTTTCTCGCTCCGCGCGTGCGGCTTCCATGGGATATTCTGGCGGCGTCTGCGGCTCCGTGTTTTCCATACCAACGGGCGAAATGCGCGTCGTCATCGTCGACGTGCATCGCGTACAGCGTGGAATGCGTTTTTTTTCCTCGTCGTTGCTTTCATTGCCGGACGTCGGAGATCGAAGATCGATCGGCAGAAGGAAAGCAACGACCAAAAAAAAGCAAAGAAAAAATTGAAGAACGTTCGTTGCTCAAATAGTGTTAGAGGGAGCACGACACCACCTAAACTACAGTTAAAGCGATAAATGTCAAAGAATGTGACTGGGACAAAAAAGGATTTTTTTTTTTTCGTTGTCAGGAAAAAAAATTGGGACACTCGGTTTCCTGTCGTGTTCCAATACGACGATGACAGTTGTAGCGTTGTCGTCACTGGTAAAGCGCATTCCACGTGTAAGTGCGATGCGGTATCGCCGGGGGGGGGGGGGGGGGGGGTGGGGGTGGGCAGGGGGCAGACTATTGCGCAACGACGAGCAATAAAAAAAGATCACAATTTTCGCTGCTCAAACTGTTAGAAGTAGAACGACACTTGAGCTACAGTTAAAACAAGGAATCTTAGAAGAAAATGTGACTAGAACAGAAAGAAAACATTTTCGTTGGAAGAAAATAAAAAAAAAATTGGGACGCTCGGTCTCGGTGTTTCACCGTTTTCCTGTTGTCTTCCAATGACACGACGACACTTGTGGCGTTGTCGTCACTGGCGTAAGTGCGGTGTGATATCGCCGAGGGGCCAGATTATTGTGCAACGACGAGCGGCAAGTACGAGACACCTAAGCGCACGCTTCGCGGCTCGTTTGGCGTGCCTGGTGGCTAATCGCGGCCAAGAGTCGCGTGTCACGTAGGTAAGTGGATGACTGACGAGATGGTAAAAAAACGCAGTGGAGACGCGAGAGGAAGAGAGGAGGATTCCGTGAGTCGCAGCGCGCGCAACGACCGCAGCTTTCTCATGACGCCGACAATCTCTTATTGTTGTCGTTCCAGCGCGAGGGGGAGAGGGGGGAGGCGATATACGATATTTCTCGTGGAGTAGGACAACGCGGACCGTAGAAGGCGCGCGAGGTTTTCACTGATTTTCCGCAGATAGCGGTGGAGTTTACGAGTCGCGGGAGGATTTGCAAATACATTCGCAGAATTTTCTGATAAAATTCGTTGTAGACTGTGGTCATACTGTAAAACATTGTATCTGATGACTATTTATGTGTGCGATGAGATTTATTTCGGGCTTGCAAAAGGGATGTTGCGATTTGCGAAACATCGTAAATATTATTGTTTTAGGGTAGAAGTACCGGTTTTGGCCACCTTTGGACCAGTTGTGGTCACCGACTTCGAAAGAATAGAATTATTTTTATGTCACTCCGTGCGTAATACCGCATTTTCCGACGTCGTGAAATAAAATTTCGTACGATACGTGTGCAAAAAACCTCTTTCGGACTCGTGTGATTGGAGCACTCGCCTTCGGCTCGCGCTGCAAACTCACACTCGTCGGAAAAAGTTTTTTCGCACTTGTATCGTAATGTACTATTATTGTTAAAACGAAACAAAAATGTATGGACAATCTTGTTAATTTTTATGGATACTTTCCAAATTTCAACATGAAAATACAGGAAAACAATAATTTGTAATAAATTAGAGTGAGAATGGCCTCAACTGGTACAGTGGCCAAAACCGATGCATCTACCCTACTGTTTGTTTTGTTACGAATTGAGAGATTCGACCCTCCGTCCGTAAGACTCGAGTCTTCCGCTTATAAAGTCTCGAGTCTTTCGCCCGTAACATTTGCAGAGACAATTTGAAGAGCGAAGGGCCACCTGATCGATCTCATCACGCGTATGAAGAAACGAGTTCTCGTTGCGAAAAATAAAAAGCAACGGCGTGCGACGAAGAAAGCGCTCGCGAGAAGACGTGGAAGGTGGGCGAGAGGCTCCGATGCCCGAAACTCCATTATCGAATGTCGCCGTCGGCGACTTTCACGACGTTTCGCGTGGCCGCGTCGCTCCGACGCGGATAACTCGTGCTTCGACGAGAGAACGTTGAACCGCGTTCGCCGGCGCGCTCGGCCGAACCGACGGATCAGCCGCACGCCGCTCTCGGACGTCCCGAAAGTTTCGCGCGAATTCACCGCCCAGCCCTTGAAATTGACAAACGGTCGAGCGAACAGGGGAGACGGAGAAAAACGCGAACGAACGTGAGACCGGAGCACCGACACATCGGACGGCCGAAAACCAGACTCCGTCGCGCTGCTGCTGCTGCTGCTGCTGGATGAATATATACAACGCGCGCGGCGCAACTCAAAGATCGACGACGAGCTCCGTGGCCTCGAACTTGGAAGCTGTCGCGCGCGGAGACCTCGCGTGTCTGGCTCCGACGCTGCGCCGCGATATTATGCGCCACGTAAATATACATATTTATGGAGCATTCCGCGTCGAGCGGACGAACTCTTTTCTCAACCATTTTTCATCTTAACGATGCCATATTTTCTCGCTCTGTTGTGTGATTAATTAATTTCACATTTTTGTCTCGATTTGACTTGAAATAAACTTTTTTGTTTGTGAAAAATTAGTACAATTTGGATACGCCGAGTAGACGAAGTCTTCTATCAACCATTTTTCATTCTAACGATGCGAGATTTTTACTTGGTGTTGTGTAATTAATTAATATCGAATATTTATCTTGACTTCACTTGAAATTAACTAAACATTTTTTTAGGAAAAATGTTTGTATTAATTTTGAATGATTGAGAATTCAATTGGTTATTATTATTTTTTTCAGAGTTCGTGACACAATATGCAATTTCTCACGAGTATATCGAGACTCATCCGTCGAGGTGAGCGAAAAAAATGAAATAAATAGCGAGCCAGCTGAAAATGTCCGTGGCACGAATTTCACGGTCGCCCCACGAAGACTCCGCGTAATGGGTCGTCATTTGTGTTAAGTGGCGGTTGTCAATGACACGAATCGCGCCGCGAGTTATCGCTCGGATGGTTTCACTGTGGTCTCCACATATTCGACCCGACAAATGTAGCATCCGAGTGTCGAAAGTTCAGCGTAAAAAATGTCAAAATTGCAAAAAAGGGCGAAGCAAAAAAATGTTCCAACGAAAGAGTTGACGGATTTTCACAGTGTCAGTGAAAATGGCTGCTGTCGTTTTTGCTGCTGCTACGTTCGACTCTGATGAAACTTGAAGCCGTGCGAGTACTCGACCCAATTTTGTCGCAGCGGCGAATCCGCTTCAGTTTCATTCTTTTTTTTTTTTGCGCCGACTACTTTTTTCGACAGTTCGTCGACAATGAGAAACGCGGAACCGAGCTGACGTGATTCATGAGCACGTTGGGGGAGGGGGGAATGGAAGCGACGAAAAACGGAGAAGATGAAAAGCACGGATCACGAAGACGACATAACCGGCGGAAACGGGGATAATAATCATATTCTCGGTATTAAAACGCAGTGCAGCTCCCAGAAGCTCCGCAATATTCCCACGAGATTAAGATTCTACTTCCACAGAAGCGCAGGGCTGATGCAAATGCGTGCGCCTCGCGTCTCGTGTGTAACACAAACGTCACTACCCGACGTCCGCTGTCTTTTCACGGAGATGAGTCATAAAGTCGGTAAGTCATTAGAGAGAGGAGGCTAGTCGCGAAGCCGTAAGACGAGGGGACGAGCTTTAAGTGCATTCGCGATAGGCGACCTGCCGCATTGTTGCAGTTGAGTTTCGACACCTGATTTATCTTTCTTGCTTCCGCGTTTTGTTGGTACTTTGCGAGTGACGTTGATGAACGTTCGAAGGTGCAAAAAATCGTTGGATCAATCGGGTTGGTTCCTCTGGCCGATTAGCTGAATTGGTCCAACTGGTTGCAATATTCCTCCTTTCTGCTCGATTTTTTGCTGGTCTGTCTTAAAATTACTATATGAGAATCTGGCCATTATTGCCACACTTTTGTTATCGTGCGTTTGCACTTTGGGCATAATCTCGTGGTGCTCGAGTAATTGCTAGGAGCGAGCGTGTTTATTTGTGGAAGTATTCGAGAAAAGAACCGACGGGTGCCTTTCGAGGATAACAGTGCGAAGTGGAAGAGCGAACGAGTTTCAAGGGGATCTTGAAGCAAGCCTCGTGCAGTCGTGGAGTTTAATTATGAGCATGGCAAAGTTGAAAACTAGCCTGAGGGATGGGACACGCTGATTCGCCGGCGGTGTCAACCAATTAGATTGGACCGGCCACACGATCTGCCAAACCACTGGTTGGAATAATCAGTCGGTAGCTCAATCCTACGACGAAAAAATGCGTAGACACGAGTTTGCTGATTATTGCCAAGCACTTCTCATCCCGCGTCTACCATTGTAGGGTGAACTGACCGGTCACACAATGTGATAAGAACAACCAAACTGGTTATACCAACCAGTTAGTAACTTAACCTAACCACGAAAAGAAAATCATCGTACGCGAGTCTGCTAATTATTGCCATACTCTTCTCATCCCGCGTCTGATGCCAATGGAGGCTAAACTGGCGCTGCCGATTGCGAGCTTAAGCGCTGAAATTGCCAGGAGCAAGCGCGTTTATTTGTGGAGACATTCGAGAGAGGAAGCGTCGAGAGTGCCGCGCTCGAGGATAACAGTGCGCGGAGTGGAAGTGCAGCCGGTCGAGCTCCGAGGGAATCTTCGAGCGAGGAGCCTCGCGCACTCGTTCCGCGGGATCCAATTATAAGCATTGCAAACTGCAAAGTTGAAAACTAAGCGAGGAACGCCGCCGACTCGACGGCAAAGCGCGCGAGGTGCGCTGCGCGTTGCGTTAATTGGTTGCGAAGGAAAGCGAGAATAAAAAGGGGGAAGGAGGACATAAAGAGATGAAGGATGAAGAGATTAAGAATATAAAGCGGAGCGACGCGAACCAGAGACAACCGCGTCGCTCTCGCTCGTCTCTCGCGGGGCAAACGCGCAGTGTCGGGGGATACGAGCGCTTGGTTTGGGGCACCGGAAAAAATGCCTCTCACTCGGTTATGGCGCCGCACACCGGCGACAGGTGTCGCGTTGCTGGCGCAGAATGTTTATTAACGAGTCTGGCATATTTTAAAATGCATAGAATTTTTTTTCGCTCTCGCGCATAACTCGCGCGTACTCGCGAGGAACTCGTGGAATGTTCATTGCGACCCCCCCCCCCCCCAACGTATATTCGGAGTTACCGTGTGTAACGCAGCGCACGTGGAAAAAAGTGAATATACGCAATATTGCATTCTACGGGATGGAAAAACTTTGGTCGTTTATTTTATTTTACTTTATTTTTCAGTAGCTAATAAGAATAAGAAGTGCAGATCAAACATCAACAAAATATTAAAATTCCAACTGCGATATTTTGATTTATATTGCAGCTTTAGAGATTTCGAAAAAATAAATAAATAAAAGTCCGAGAGGAATCCTCGAAAAATTCAATATCAATTTTAACCGTCGAAGGTTTTCCTCGAACGCTCGGAAGAGGCCTGTAAAAATACGATGACTAATGTTTGCGGATGATTTACGTCGAGGCGATAATTCGCGATACGATCGTCGCTCGAAACGTATACGCGGAGAGGCGGCGAGGCAACGGGACACGGAAAGGCAGCGCGTGCGGTTATCCGTTTATGTATTCGCGTTCTGTGCAGCGCGCGGGGAACGATGAGCTATGTGGCTAAGACGCGAGAGAGTCGAAGACGCCGAAGAGAACGAAGAGAACGAAGAAGCCGAAGAGAACGAAGAGAACGAAGAGGACGATGTGAAATAATGGAGGGAGGACGGAGAGCCGAGCGGAGAAAGCAAAAGTCGGATAGACGAGGCGCGACGAAGTAGCGAATACGCGGAGCAAGCGCAGAGGAGAAAAACGCTGCGGCGAGACTACGAGCCCCGAGGGTTTTAGGTGTCGCGGACGCGGGAAGGGGAGAAGCTGTAGGCTCGATTCACGGTTAAAGAATGCGAAGCACGTCAGGGTTGGTTGTAGCCGCCACCGTGAAAGAGGCAACCAAGACCCGCGCGAGGGTTTGTAACTCACACCAATGCGCGCGAGCTGTATACGTGCGCCACGCACGCCTTTCGGCTAGCTGTCTCAACGACGAACGCGACGACGACGACGACGTAGCCGGACTTAAGTTCCGCTTGCTCGTTAGTAGCCTTTCGACGTGGGGTCATTAATTTTCAGGATTAAATCCTCCCCATTGAAAGCGAAGCGAACGGCTGAGGATAAAAGGACGCGGCTTCCACTATCACCGACCGCTCGGTCGATCTTCCATCATCCGCTGCCTCGTTGTATTTTGCGCTCGAAAGGCGAAAAATGTTGTTATTCAAATTTTTTTATATTTGTCGCCGTGATTAACGAGCGGATTATCGTGGCGAATTGAATCTGAGAATTGATATTTTGCTATCTTACCATTTTAACTATCGCAAAATCGTTGACAAATATTGCACTGAGAATTATCGAGAATTCCGAAAGGCATATGGAGAGGAAGAAAGAGAGAGAAGGAGAGAAAAAGATACAATGGCAGCAGTGGGGGGAACAAACTCGGGATGGGTCGACGTCGGTTTGTCCGTGAACTTTGACTCCCCAGGAAAAGGCCACCGCGACTCGTCGCCCTCGTCTCGCGCCCGAGCAGCGCGACGAGGACAACGATATCCGCAAGAGGAGCAGCTCGACGAGAATCAGACGACGACAACGATATTCGCAGAAGGAGCAGCGCGACGAGGACGACGATATCCGCAAAAGGAGCAGCGCGACCGGCCACGCAGATGCGAAGACAAAAGAGCCTGGAGGGATTCTGGGGTGGGTGAGTGGAGGAGAGGGGGTAGGTAGTGAGGTTGCCAACGGGTGTAGCGCTAGATACGAGCGGGGAATGCGAGGGAAGAATATTGTGCGGGTTCGCATGAGACGCCTGGAAGACTCGGTCGTAAGGATCGAAGAAACGACGCAAAGTGGTCGACCCCATTCCCCGCTATGACAGACCCAGACCATGGACCAGACTCCACGAGGGACAATCTTGGTCCGACGACAACCGCGACAACTATACGACGACCACACGACGACATCGGCGAGACGTCGATTTTTGTAATTGACGCTGCCAGCGACGGCGGAATTTAATCGACCCCGGAGTTCATTACGATTAGAGAGTTAAAGCACCGAACGTGGACGCGCGGGAACGACGACGAGCGAGAGAGACCAGAGAAGACGGGGAGATCAGTCGGAATGCATTTTGCACCGTGAAAGAGCTTCCGACGGCGCTCGAACGGCCCTCCCGGTGAGTCCGACTCGGTCCCGAGTCGTCCCGGTCGGTCCTGGAGGTGGATAAACGGATTGGCAGTCTGGACGTATAGGTATATTCCAAGGAACGGTCGTTCGGTTCCTTGGGAAGGCGACGGAGTCGGGGTGGAAGCACTCGAGAAACTTCTTGCCGCAATTAACGGCCGGTCCTTTGGCGAGGACGAAACGATCCCGATTGCGTCTTTGATGACGCGCGGTCTCCTTCGCTCGCTGCAACCTCTGATGTCATTGGCTAAGCGATGGCCGAGCTTTGTCCTGGGAATGGACGTGTCACGGTGGGAATTAAAACAGTCCGGGAAGATTTCAGAAGGATTAATTGGATGGGATCCAAATCGGATTCCCTGTTCGGATCTGTCATTATAATAGAGGCTACGATGGGATCCATTTCTATTTGTCCTCTATTTGTCGTGTTAGGGTCGTCTTTTTAGAGTATTTAAATTGCCTAAAAATGTTCCAAGGTCAAATTGACATTTCATCCTGAAGAGTTCCAAGAAAACGTGTCAAGCTGGAAACGTGTTAGCTGGAAATAGTCCAAGAAGGTTTTAGGGGGAGGATTAATGGGAAGGGATCGAAATCGGATTCCCTCTTCGACCTATCATTGTCTTCGAGACTGCGACCCATTCCAGTTTATCATCATGTGAGAATCGTCTCATTGCATATGCATAAAAAATGTACAAAGGTCAAAGCGATATTCTATCGTAATGTAAGGGTTATAATAAATGTGGAGAGTCAATAGAAGAGGTATAGCTCAGTTCAGAGAGAGATGTTTATTTTTCTCGGTGCTTTCGCATCGATACAGCACAAGATCCCGCAACGAACTGTCGCTCGCGTCAAGCGTACTTACGACGCTTGTCTATCTCGGCTTAATACAACGCTAGTCAATATTCGGCTATTCGGCAGCCAACCGTCAATCATACAAAAGTCTCGCAGTAAAGACTCTTCCAAGAAAGCCTCGTCTATTCGCGTCCCCGACGCAACCTCTATTTCTTCCGCGTGCGAAACGCGTCATCGAGACTGATAACCGCGCCAACGAGGCGACAAAAGAGCCAGAATAACGAGACCATCCATTACTGCCAACAGGACGCCGGTCAAGTGACGGATATCACCTGGCGATTGATCGATAGAAACAGTCGATACGGAAAATAAAGATTCCGTGGTGGGATTCGCGTAACGGCGAATCCGTTGACTCACCAGGAGAAATATATCGGACTCGCGCGGCGAGGAGTTGCATTCGCACTCGGTGAGTGTCACACGATTTGAAAAACCGCACGGGAAATCGCTTTTATCGACTATCGCGACGGAGCGATCAATCCACGCGACTGTCGTATATTTCTTCTCGGGCGAATTGACGTTTCCATATACAGGTTTAACCGGCGAAACCGCGCGAAACGCGGGAAGTTTCTTCGTCGTTCCTGTCGTGGAAAAACTTCCTCCACTCTGTCGTTGTGGAATAACATTTTTTTCGACGCATCTAAATACATGAATCCTCGGCGGTGTGTTGCATCGGCAGTTTCGCGTCGAAAAATTCGCGTTTGCCGGGTGAATCGGCAAAAATCTCCCACGCAATTTCGCTCGACGCTTCGCCGACAGCGGCGTCGATTATATCCAGGCGACCGGACACCCAGGAAACTCGCGCAGACGTTTATCCTGGTCGTTGGCCGCGAGTCCGATCGGACGTCGTCAGTCTCTCCTTCCAGTCGAAACGAAATGGGTCGATCAATTTAATTCACGCTGGGAAAGAGAGTCGAACGGGCAACTCGTTCGCGTCCGTTCGCGTTTGCTCTCCGGGCGTCTCGCACGTCGAATCGCGCGAGAACCCGCGGCGCGTCGGATCCTTCGCGAGCGCGGGTTCCTCGCATCGAAGCCGCTGAAAAATGTGGGTTACACGAGCGAAACCCGCGTCGCGACTCTTCGGCGTTTCGCGTTTCGTGCGGGGCTCCTCGTGGCTGGTTTCAATGCCGAACACGCGAGGAAAGGAGACGACAAAAAAGGAATTCGGGGAGAGGGTGAAGAAAAAAATGAACGATGCGTTCGGGTGAGCCGGAGCGAAAGAAAGGCGGGAGGATCCGGAGGGAACCGGCAGGAGGAGTGCGGGAACGGATGGAAGAAGAAGATGAAGAAGAAGCAGAAGACGGGAGAGGAGTTTGGGTCAACGAACCAAGTTTTAAGCCCCGGGGCTGCAGCACTGCACGCGGTGCCTTCCAGTACTTATTCACATCGATGCTCGTTTCATGCGACAGCGCACAATTTACATACGCGTAAGCGTCCCGATGGGACTAATGGGGCGATACCGATGGTCAAGCCAGACGCTCACCGTTAACCGCGCGATGCTACAAATTATCGGCCAGACGCATTTTCAAGAGCAACCTTGATGGTGTCTTTTCAAAAAGACTTCCTTACCATTTGGCAAGCGGAATTTGGGGCGGGTTGATTTTGGTTCTTCAATCCCTACCTCGAATGGGTTCTAACGAAGCTGAAATGTAGACTAATGAGTAGCTTTGGTTGTAAACCCAGGGCGTTTTATGGGGCATAAGTCTGGTTCTGTCCAGGCCCTGATCAGGGTCATACTGGCTCTACCAGGGCCTGACCAGTGCCTGGCTTGGGATGGTGAACCTACAGATGTTCTGATAGGGAAAACCGGACGCGCCATAGAAAATACTCGAGACTTTTATGGAAAAACTCGAATAATGTCATTAGGTTCAATCTTGCTAAGCTGGATGTGACAGGATCCTGTTTACGTCATCTGATGTCATCTTCAACTTCAAGCGGACTCGGCAAAAAGCTTCCTCGACATTTTACCTAACGTCTAATAACCACGTAGAAGGACTACACCATCTATAATTACACATCGACGTTGCAGCTGTATACGTTTCGAATGGACATTGAACCGATTGCCGGGAATTATTTTCAAGCCTATCCTCCCAGCACCTCCGTGGAGTATCACATGTTGCGCGTCAGACCCCGGCGCGTTTCCAACCCGACTCTCATTCTCGATTCTGTACTTGCGTGCTTCAGTTATTATTTATCCCTTCGCGTTTCGTCGCTCGTTCGCATGTCCGACCGTTTCCCTGGGAACTCGCGGGGATCGGCGAGTCGTATGTTTTTCGTGAAGCTGACTCGCGGTGGCTGCCAGGACTCGACGCTGGTGCCAAATATATTGTCAGTGGTTTTTGTCTCAGTCCACTTTAAGCCTCACTGTTCTAGTCAAAATATTTAATTGGTTCTAATAAAAATCGATAGTTTACTTTAATTGATTTCAGATTTAAAAAAACAGTATCAAGATTAATATATTATTTTACTAGTTGCAAAAAAGACAAAATGCCAAAGGCTAATATTTTTATCCTGTTTTCAAGTCACAGAAAAATGTCTCTCGATTCGCCGCTCGCATCTTTTCCAGTTCGATCTATGTGAACCATCCTCGAGTGGCTTACTGGCCCGTCAGCTTCATCGAAAAATCACAGTGCAGCCACCACAAGCTTCGTGCACGCAGGAGAAGATCGTCGTCCTCCTTCGTTTCTTTTTTCTCTTTTTTTTCTCTTTTATCTCTTTTATCTTCCCTTTCACGTTCGCCATCCTCGTGCGATGCACTGGCTGGGCTTCTTCTTCGTTGGCTGCTGCTGCTGCAGGGACGTCGCGCACGTTATGCCTGCAAATTACACGCTGGACAGGTCCGATCCTCTGCACTCGTAAGTTTTGCATTTACAGTGTGTGCGTCCTGTCCTTTATGTCTCCCTCTCCTTCTCACCGTCTGTGCACTACACTATTCGCCCGGGCTGTGGATGCCATACCAGTTTGCAGCGTGGCATAACGGAGGGATGTGTATTTATGAATATGCTATATGTATATACGATATGGCGAAGAAGAGGCCACGCGGGGTTTCGGCTGGGAATTTTTGCGCTCCCGTCGACGAAAAGATATCGCACAAAGACGATACCGGGGAAACTTTGACGTCCCTCGAGTCGAGCGTCCGACCCCCGGGAAAGGAGACCCCCGACACTGCGAAAATTTGCATTCATGACAAAATGACAAAGGTCTCTGCGTCGCGTGATATTGACGTCATCGAAAATTCAACGCGAAGCAAAGTGTCCGCCTTTGAAGTCCACTTGGATCTGATATCTACGAGGAAAAGTATACCTGACGAGAAAAAAGGCGATAGGCGTCCTCGACAAATCTGTTCGCTGTGATCGAGTGATCGGAAAAATTGCAAAGAGGTAATAAAATAATTAAAATATAGAAAAATAAATTTCACGAAAACGAAGCGTTCTCTATGAAGAAGCACAAAAATTCGTACAAGAAATGCGTCAGCCAAGATACGAGGAGATGAAGATAACATTATTTCCAACACTCCCGGGTACAAAGAATTCGTCGCCGGAAATTTTCAATAAAAATGATAAAGAAAGGTGATACATTCCTTCCGGATCGCCTAGAGTGACGTGCGGGCTGCACGGACGCAGCGCCACGGAGTGTCGGTTCAGTCGGAGGCCCCGTGAATGCCTGGCCGTCACTGTCACCGATGATAAAGCATCGGGCAGAGCGAAGTCGCGCGTACCGGGTCGATAGTGACTCACCGGGAGCGTCGATCGTGTCTCGTGAGTCCAGAAACCGAGCGTCATCGCAGCTGGTAACCGGGAAACCGGTGCGGACGAGCCGAAGGCAAAGAGTGACATTTTTCTTTACGGTTTT
The DNA here is from genome assembly GCA_964034905.1 of Itoplectis maculator. Taxonomy (NCBI): domain Eukaryota; kingdom Metazoa; phylum Arthropoda; class Insecta; order Hymenoptera; family Ichneumonidae; genus Itoplectis; species Itoplectis maculator. The sequence goes on along the minus strand of OZ035858.1, from coordinate 9,386,368 downwards.
TTCTTTCATTTTTCTCACGCAGGAAGATCTGTACGTGTCGCGTGGAGAGGAGCTCGAAATTTCTCGTGGAATTTCCTCGCGAGGCTCCGACTGCGAGTCCAACGCTTCCAGCAACCGGACACCAGATCTGGTCGGGTGCTGGAAGGCAGACGAGTCGCCCATTAACGACCCCGCGACTCGTGACCTCTGACCGCGGTGACGCATTTAACGTCTGTTTCGGTATGCGTTAGGCGAGGAAGGCGAGCTATGAAGCATCGCACAGTTTTCCTCAACATCTACCTAAGGTCTATGTAAATGAAAGAAGAAAAGGAAAAAATTACGCATTTGGTAGCAGCATTATACAGGTGCGAATAACATTATTTACCTACTCATCTACGTAATATTTACGTTAATCGAAGAATTAAAAATAAATAGCATATTTCCCAAGTAGCATTTTTGGGACATTCTTCACAGCTGGGAATTAAATAATTAAAGCGCGTGCGAGTTGCAGGCAAAGTGGAAGGACCGACACTGGTCTGGAAGCCTCGAAGCTGCTCCAGTTTTGTCCCGCGCGGTCTCGGCGCTCGTCTTGTTCATCCTAATTAGGTGGGAGCTGCTCGCTGCTTGCTGCTCGTCCCGAAGGTACGGGCTAACGTACGCAGCGTCACGCTTGGCGGACCCGCGGGCTGTAAAAATTACCTACGAGGCGCACTAGACACCCGACGCCGCCCGTAGTCAAGCATGCGTGTAAGAATTCAGAGCTCTTTAGTTCTAGGCCTTCCAACCACTCGCGCCCACAGCGCGCGCCACGTCGCTCGATTAACAACAGCCCGGACGCTCGTACGTCGCCTAATGAGCCCAACGCGCAGGATCCCTTGGAATTTTTAATAGATCTCGCCTCTTCTCACACTGGTTTTGCGCGCAAAACTCACGGGAACATCAGTGGAATCTCGCACAAAAATCTTCGTTCGGCTCGTATGATTAACGTTCAATGATACTTATCGCTATCGTTTTGACCATCTCGTGATTGAACGAGGAATTATTTAATGTTCATTTTGATTAACTAAAGATACGAGTAAGCTCGTAAATATTTTTGTCAGGAAATTTACGATGTAAGTGCGACGCTGTAGGACACTTTGAAATAAAAAAAAAGTCGGTTTCGCACATACGAAATCCAAATTTATTAAATTTGTGCCCGAGAACAACGAGTAGAATTGAATTTCGCTTGAATGTCTCTCCTTTCGTCCGCTGATAGTCGAAAATGGAAGAAAAAGATAAAGCGGGTCAGACTCGAGATAAATGGCACAAAAGATTAAACGGCGCGTTCGATCGGGGACTTCTCGTCCGCTCCTGCCTTTGGTGTTTCGCGACAGTCGGCACAATTCAATTCGGAGGTCGCGATTCGACGGTCGATTTTTCATTCGGAAAGTCGAGTCGCGAGCGAGCGAGACAAAACCGCTCGGCGAGTTGACGATACACTCGAGTCGACGATCGGTACAAACGCGCCGAGAGACTCGAGAGACACGAGGCCGGCGACTCCGTTCGTCTCACGGGAGCCCAAGGAAATATATAAATCCATGTGGCTGCCGTGCGCGCTATACGCGATTGTGTGTAGCACAGTGGAACGCGCGGCCTGCGCGACGGTGGCGGGCGATAGCGAACCGCGATCCACTCGCCGACTCAATTTACTGCCACGATTGTCCGTCTTATTACCGTCCATTCATTTCATAATTGTTTCACTTCTTGCCTTCTCGTATGCCTTTTTCATTGCTCGATGAATTTGTCGGTGCAATAAAACTCGCAATAAGGATAAATAAAAAATGAATTCGTGTATTGTTATTCCTGGATCACGATTTTGATAACGAATCCAGCTGAATAAAACATTTTTAAAAATTCTTTATCACTCATTTTTTTCTCTGTACAAAAATGTGCTATGAGACCGCAAGTTCGCCTTGAAGATCCAATCAAAGTATTTTCCAAAAAAGAAAAAAAAATGATGTGTCGTGTGACCCCGGTCTCCTCTACGTGAGTTCGTGATTCTATACGAGGATGCTGGAAGCTTACAATACGATTCTATTATCGAGTATAGTAATAGCACAGGCGGAGATAAGAGTATTGCGAACCACTTTATAGGGCTTATATTATATAGTGGCAGAAGTAAAATGGAGCAGGGAGGCTCGCACCGGGTTTCGTATGTATATATACATATACATATACGAACATGTTTACGACGATACAGACCGAGTAAATCGTCGTCGAGTTACCGATACTCGTAACTATAGCACAATCGGGTGGGAAACGCCTGCGTGATTCACGTGTATATAGATATATACATATATATATACACAACACTTTATGTACAATGTACACTATAGGCAGAGTTTTATAGAGCTCTCTCGCCTTCTCAGTTTTCTCTATTGCACAGAGCTCACCGGGCGGGCGATAACCGATAACGATCCACGTTATTATATGGAGGAGGCGCAGGAAAAAAAAATGTAGTCCGGACCGAATATAATTATTCTCGGGTGTTTCCCACGTTCGGCAAAATATTGTGCAGCAGGAAATTTTGAAATGCGTTTCGGGTAAAAAAGAATTCTTTTTATTTATTTTTTATCCTTTTATTTTGTTGAGCTTTTAATTCCGGCCTAATTTCCACCCACACGCGGGATTTTTGCCCGGGTTCCGAACGTTACGGTCGCCACGTCAGAGGACGAAGTAAACAATCGAGCCAACACTCGTCAGCGGGAATAACAAGGACAAGCCACGATACCAGGAATTTTTGCGGCACGATCGCTTTGCGATTTTCGACCCACGCTGAAAAGCGCGCGCCATGAATCTCAAACGATGACTCCTATTGTTGTCATTGTGTATTTTTTTATCCTCGAATGACGCGCGGCATTTGTGAAGGCTGATTTGTCTGCATTCGGTTCGACGCAGGCGGAGATGTCGATTGAATTTTTATTTATTTAAAAAAATGTTGATGGAATTCACCTGAGTTATATTTATTTAGAGTTTTTTTTTTTTGTATTGCTATATCGATGGAAAATAAAAAGTACGATAAAAAAATAACAGGTATCTCGAAACGTATGAACGAATAATAGAATAAATAAAAATTCGAAGATACAGTAAAGAAAATCGCGATAACGATTATTTGATGGCTAATGTAGAATTCTCTGTGTGCGGTGTCGAGTAAATCTTGTCGCGGCAATTACACGAAATGAAATACACTGAGTTTGCTCGTCTCCTCGTCGGAGTTTGCTTTGCGCCTCGAGAAACAGATAAAACACAGCGACTATACCGGTGACTGTGACGCCATGAATATGTATGACGAGCACCGAGAGTTAATATATGCGTAAAACTGTATCACGCGCACACGTCACATATATTTTATTCGTCATACCAGATGAGCGAAATTACATCCGCGTAAAAAAAAAAAATCTTATGTAATTGCGTATAAAATATGCGTTTTACGGCACCTAAGGTTCCGGTGCGCAGTGCGCGACCGTCGCGCTTCGAATGCGCCTTTGATTCACGAACCGGTGGATAAACGGCACACGCGGCGCCCGGCGAATATGGAAAATTATAATGAATGAACGATTAGCTGTAGTTACCTCGCGGCTGGTTAACACCGTCAGCCTCGCGAGAGTATAGCATTTTTTAAATTGTTTATCCTCTTCCCACAGTTTTTCTATTTATTTATTTATTTTTTGACAAAAATTCTGCTGGATTTAAATAAATAAATAAATAAGGGAACTAGTTGCGACTGCACCTGCAGATTTTTTGTTCTTTTTTTTGGTATACAAAGGCAGAAGTCGACGTTGGGTGGAATCCCATGGGACGTCATATGGGAAACAATCTCGGTAGAAACAGTGCGCGACGGATAAAAAGTGGTTCGAGGCAAACTCGTCGAGGGTGCTTTCAATTTAGTTTGTTCGTTTATTTTTTCATTTTATTTTTTTGCTGTATTCACTTCGTGAAAAGTTTCGCGCTTTTCACCCGACTCCACCAAGCAACAGCGGAGAGCAGAAGGGAGAAATAATAAATAAAGGTGCAAAAAGCACGAAGCACAGAGAGAATAAGATAATTCAGGCGAAAACTTTTGGAATTTTTTTCGCCTTGTTGTTTTTCCCCGTAATTTTTCGTTCCAGCGTTTCTAGGTGCGTAGGAAATATTCACAAACAGAAACATACATCGCGATAGGGAGCGACAGGAGGAACGCAAAATTTTGAATAAACATGCGTGCCTTAAAGTCGGTAAACAGAACTAACGGTGCAATTTTTTTAAGTGTTTGCTCAAGTGTCAAAGATACTCACATAAATCTAACGTATGTACGTCAAAGAAGAAAAATAAAAAATAAAAAAACACAAGAAACCAAGGCGAGCGCCGCGGTCAAACCTTATGAATATTTATCCGCCGATTGTCGATAATTTCTCAACAAAAATTCATACTTCACATTTAAAAAAATAACGCAAAAAACAACGCACTTTTAAAAAGCACAACGTTTCGATAGAATGGAAAAGAAGAATATTTTTCTTCTCTCGACTTTATGAATTTTTCGGACCGTTCAGACTGCGTCGAATTCTCGTCGAGAGATTTCGCGATGGCACTCGACTCGATCTTTTTTTTTCCTTCCTTTCCTCTCGACTCGACTCTCGATCGATAAATCCCAACAACATAGCTGCCACTTTTGCGAGACCCTCGAGATACTCGTGTGCGAGCGCCGAGCCGCAGTAATGAAATTCTCGCGCGAAACTTGCTATCGCAATTTCGTTCACGCGGAGCTTTCCAGCGGCGACGCGTGTGCGTGAGTTGCACGCTGCACGACGACGACGGGTTAGGGCGGGCGGGGGTCGGGAGGGAGCGCGAGGGACAGAGTGCAGCAGAAAAGTCGCATCGTTGTTGCGCCGCGTACGTGCGTGACACACTGATCCAATTTTCTCGTATATGTACCTGACCTGCTGAATGTAACGACGCGAATGGCAAACCCTGAATAGGATAACCTCGTGAATCTATATACAGGACATTCCGTGAGAAATCCCACTCGGCCCATGATCCCTGACCTCTTCCGTACCATTTGTGCAATTTTGCGGCAAATTGCGGAAAAAAAAGATATTTTTAATACTCATAACAAAATTAAAGCGCAATATTAAAGCGCATAAAATAAAGAAATAAATTGATGCACCGATGGTGTTGGAAATGCCGACTTGGCCTAAAATCACGTGTAGAAGAATGGAAAATGCGGAAGATAAATGCACGGGGCTTATCGTGTCATACTGTGACATATAGGAATAGCAGAGTGCGGAGATCGAGCGTTTTATTTGCCGACAGATCGATCACGCGCAGCGGTTCGCCCGGTCGATGCGGTTATGACTTACGGCTTGCGACTGGAATCACGCGAACGTCCCGGACGGACGATCGCGATGCAAATTCGAGAGCGGTCGCGCTATCGAGACGGCACACGAAGAATCGGCCGCGTTTGCAGGGTCAGCGCGCGGCGAAAACCGAACGAGGTCCCCGTTTTATTTGCCGGCCTTGCGATTTCGCTCGCGATAACGATAATCGCTTGGGACCGCGACACGCGACTCGGCGCGAAACCGAAAAATATCGGAGATCGGGAGATTCGAATCAGGATTATCGCGGCCTGTGCACTTTCACTCCACTTTTGCTCATTTATTTGCATTTTTAACGACGCTTCCACTGATTTTCCGCGACAAAAATCGGCTATGTTTTTTTTTGTCACGAAAAAAATCAAATACATGGTTTTAAAAAAATTTTCCTCAGTTATGAATAACCGAATCAATTCTTTTTCGCGCGATCGTACTAATCAAGGAAAAAAATTGCATGCCAAATTTTCGATATTACTATTTTCACTGTTAAAAAAAAAGTTTGTCTAATGAAATCGTTGAATCCCTCGAGTATGAGTCAACTCAACGATCATTCCACAAGAATTCGAGAAGAAAGTTCGAGCTCTCGTTAATGATCGATAATTAGCGGAAAATCCTGCCTCGCGAATCTACGCAACATCATTGGCTCTCTCAACGTCGAAAAATTACCGCGACTTTGATATCATCTCCCCGCTTTATTGAGCGCCGGGCGAACGAGTCGTATAAACGTGTCACGAGTGGTTGGCGCGAGTCCCAATTAGCTCGCATACGAGCCGGAAAACATGCAGGAAGTGCTTTCCACGAGCACTTTCTTTGATCGCCCTGACGCCGCGGTCGCACGTCATATTAAATACGCTCGCGCGTGCAAGTTTTGCGGTCCGCACGGTGAATTGATTCAAAAAGCGAGCCGAGTCTCTCACGAGCAGCGTGGGAGATGACGCGTGAAAAGAAAGGCGTCTCGGGACGGGAGGAAGGAACAAAAAAAAAACATCACACCATCACCAGCGTCGGTCGATGCTCGTTCGTACCCATAACGAGATACTTTAGGTAATTCGGCCCCGGTCGACCGACTCTTCCCGCGAAACACCGGAACTGACTTATTCCCGGATGTAAAGAACATTCCCTCCCTCAATAATTACATTGTTTACGTGCCATAAGACAAATATTAGGCAATAAAGAAAAATGTTATTAAACGTAAGTGAAAAAAAAATATATATTTGCAATTTGTAATTATGCAAGCTCCGTACCCAAACTTTTTTTCTTTATATTGGGGGAAGGAAGGAGAAGGGGAAGCAGGAAATAAACTAAAGTGCAGAATGATAAAGACAATTAACGTGACATTTTTCTATCAGCGTTCGCGAATCACGAGGGTCAAAGGCGAAGCGTCAATAGAACAATTAGCCGCCGCCTGGACGAGTGCGGTAACGATCGATGCACCGCAGCGAAAGATGCACCGACGCACGCAGAGCGCGCGAAGCGACGAGTCGCGCGCGCCGGTTGACGGAATTCGATCCGCGTCGTCGTGGAACCCGACGAGATCGGCCGAGTCCGATTTTGAACATTGTTTCCATTGATAACGCAATTTTTGTTTCCTTCAGAAAAAAATAACACCGTGTCCCTTTCGAAATATAATAACGCTCGTGCTCGGACAGCCCTTTCTTCCCACGCGGGAAAGGAAGTTTCGTTGTTCCGTCGTTTCGTCGTCTCGTCGTTTCGTTCTCGCTGGAGAAAACGAGAAGAAAAAAAAAACCTAACGTAAAACACACTCGAGTCGTTTGTGCAAGACGCTCAGAGTTCCCGCTGTTACATTGTAATTGTGTCTCAGCGAAAAAAAAAAAAAAAACGATAACAATCGCTTCCCAAATCCGAGATTGAGACAGACGTGAAAAAAACAATAACACAAAATGTTTATTTTATTTTCCTGAAACTTAGATACATTATTATTTTTTAACTAAAACGATTATAGAAATCTGCCAATCGGCAAACTCACGTTCGGTCCTCTCTCCCCAGTGATTCGCGAGGAAGATCCCGAGACCTCGTACACCGGACACGTGATAAAATTGACTCAGAGAGCTCAGCGACACCTGTCACGCATCGTAACGATCACTTTTTCCCGAAAAATACTCCCCGAAAAAAAACGAAACGCAAAAATCTTCGACACTATTCGCGACTCCGACAAAAAAAATCACCTCCCGCACAGTTCACCGATTACTACTTTTCCTCACCCTCGAAGGGTGAAACGATCCAAATAATTTACGGCCCGCGTTAGGCCGGAAGCTTTGATTTTTTTTTTTCTTCCCTTCACCCCCGAAGTGTGAGTTAATTGTTTTGCCGCTTATTCGTCGGGCTGTGAGTAATTTGTGTTTGGGGCTGCGTCGAAGCAGCCTGACTCGATGGTACGCGCGTCTGGAGCGAACGGCGTGCGCGTCGTTCTTTCCGCGTCTGCGAGTTGCGTTCGACTGAGCGGCGAGCACGCGTCACGGGCGCAGCCGGGACCGAACCTCCCGCGCGTTCGCTTCAAAGCCGCCGAGCTGCTGCTGCTGCCGCCGCTGCCGCTGCTCGCTCGCTCGCCCGTTCGACTCGACCGACGTGCATACTACGCGCCTCCCGTGTGTACAGCTACAGCTACTCTGCCTTCCACCGCTGCGGCCGTCACTGGGAGCAGCAGCGGCAGCGGAGGCGGCAGCTCAGCCGTCGCGCAGCAGTGCAGGACGCGCGCGGCGGGCAATCCGCGGAGATCGCGCACCGCGGATCCTGCACATGCGTGCGGCACCGGGAGGACCCAGGGATGAGCTCAGAAAATTGATGAGCGCGGAGAACATTTACCTCTGGCTGCTGTCAGATAGAGCCCAGGCGCGCGGGCCCCCATCAACCCGGTCGATGCTCCGATTGTTTGACCTCATTTCCCTTTTTTTCGCAATCCTCTTATCTAGCTTTTTGGTTTAATCATTTTTTAACGGATTAAAATTGATGAGAATGAGCGCTCGGGGTGTTTTGAATTGTGATAAAAGTGTCGATGCGAGAGGAACGAAAGTGAAATGTTTTTTGCGGGGACATTTTTATTTTAGGGCGTTTCGGAGGTCATTTTGATATGAATATTTGGGTCGTCTTGCGTTTGACACGGGGTCGCGGAGGCTGAAGGAAAAAAAAGTGCAATTTTTATATCAGGATAGTCGCACGAGTTGGCAATTGAAAATCGTAGCACGATCATGATCAGGGTTACCACGGTTTCTGTATGCTTTGATGTATTTATATTTATTATATCTATCGTATGGACAGTACAAAAAAAAAAGAATTAGTCGTACGTGACAGTGGCAAGATTCGTGATTCGTTCGTAACACCGCAACCAGCTTTTTCGGTGCCAGACAAGGCCAGAGATATTTGCCACAGATGTAACGTCCTCGCCTTCGCCTCCGCGCGTGCCTCGCGCCGCGGATATAATGCGGGAAAATTAAATATCCGCGCTCGGGGTATTCGTGGTCTGCGGCCGAGACGTCAGGAATATATTTCGTGTTGCTGATACGCGAGGATGAACTGACAAAACCGACGTCGGTGGTTACGGCGCATCCGCGGCCACGTCTGAGCGAGCGTCCGCTAGAACGAATTTTATCATCTCCACGCCCGAGGAATTTTCGCAGCTGCGGAAATAGTGCCCGAGGGTTGCGGCGAGTGGACGAAAAATTGTGCACTCGCTATTTTCACCCGGGGCTTTTTTCTTCTTCTTTTTCTTCTTCTTCTTCTTCTTCTTCTTCTTCTTCTTCTTTTTCTTCTTCTTCATCTTCTTCTTCCCTTCTGCTCGGTTTTATAAGCGGCCAATCTTGCTCGCCCCGGTTACGTTCACCTTTATGTCCGGCGTACGAAAGTGACGAAGCGCCCGGGGAAAATAATCCTGGAACAGGAATCATTTTCAACCCACGTCGAGGCGGGTTATATTGATCAGAATGATTTTTTCCAATAGTTATCATTTTATTTATGCATTCTAACATTTTTTATGTAAAAAAATGCCACGGAAATAATATTTTTTTTTCAAGGCTTCCATTATTTAAAAAATCGGCTTTCACAAGACACCGAAAAAATGCGACCTAGACAGTCCTAAATATTTGTTATTCTTCAACCGTAGCACGGTGATATTTGCGATTTTTCCTCAGGCTCGAAAAAGTATCGAAACTTTTTATTTCGCCAAAAGTGACGGTTGATGGACTCGTGTGGTTCATCAATTTTTTATTTGTGGCTGCCTGCGAAGCGGTTGTTAGTGCACGAGGGGTGCCAGAGTGAAATGAGGTAGGCAAAGGTGCGGGGTTGGTGCGCGCGCGTCGACCGCAGGAGACAAAAACCAATTTCCCCGACGGCACAGGACGCGTCGATCGTAAAATAGCGGACAGACGTGACTCGCTTCTGCGCGTCGTGGCCTTTGTCTGCCGTCCGGGAGCTTTCGAACAATCTTTTTTTTTTTATATTTCCAGGTATTAGTGCTCCGTCTGCTCCTTACGAGGAGCAACCACTGTATAAATCCATTCAGCGACATTTTACGGCCTGTCTACACGCTGTGTAATGACTGAAAAATTAGGGGTCATAGATCTAGGTACGGTAATTATTATTGTGTATGGGAAAAAAACGGTTGCTCAAGAGAAAACAAAAAAAATAAATAATTAATCTCAAAAAGAAATTGTGGGTCCCGATTTTTATTGATTTATTTTTTTTAACTTCAGGGAGACTATAACTTACGAATAGAGTCAAATTGTAAGGATTAAACATTCCTGTCGACATTCGTGAAGAAGTTTAATTTTATTTTTTGTAATTCTTCTAACAGCATTTATCTTTCAGTTTTCGGTACAAGAAGACCTATTTTGAATATATTCACAGAAGAAACGCGAGAAACCGGGGTGGGAGTTGCACCAGGCGCAACACTCGCCTCGAAACGTCAGAGACAGAGAGAGACTGTTTTGCTCCCTCTAGCTATCCTGGAAGGGCCAAACAAACAAAAAAAAATGCTAATTGGCTATGCAGCTTTGGGTTTCTTTTTATTTTACAGCGTGCGGGGTGAAAAATGCCACCGAAACTACCGAGTAAACCGTGTGAGTGAAACCTTTTTTTTTGCAAAAAAGTATAATTTTGTTGTCAAAAACAATTTAAAAAACAGCAGATTACTGCATGATTCATTATTCTTCTTTTTTTTTCAAGAATTTTCGACACACATTCGGAAACACTTGAGTCATATGTAAAAAATAAAATTGTCTATATTCACACAACTAATTTAATTTGGTTAAATATTATATTTGTAATTGTATACGTTGCAAAAAAAGCGAAAAAAATAATTGGGAAAAATAATATACGTTGCGGTCATTTCACCGTGGCAGTAATAAATTGTGGGAGGGAGGAGTGTGCAGCTTTGTAATGTGCAACGTTGCGCTAGTGCAGCGAGCGGTGGGTGCATTCGGGACCAACTGCAACGCGAGCGGCGCGTTTCTGCGTCGGGGATTCGCGCGCACCAGACTCATCCGCTTCTCCGGCGCAACGCTACATATACCGACCGACCAACCGACCAACCGACCAACCGACCGACCGACCGACCAACCGACCGACCGACCGACCGACCGACCGACCAACAATAACGCCTTTAATTATCGCGCGTGTAATTAAAAGGCGACGGCTCCTCCACGCGCCCGCACAAAAATTCACGTAACTACACCGCGGCCACCGATGGACCCGTCGGCCCTTTTCCGTGAAATCCAGAACTTCTCGATCGAAAAACCGAAATTCCACTTTGACTACACGGAGAGAAGGATCTGATAAATTTTACCATATATCTAGTAAAAAGTACCATTATTTTCTGGCACAGGGGAATCACGACGCCATCTATCAAGAAGTTCGAGAACTTTGAGAATTTTTACCACAAAATTGAGAATTTTTACCACGAAATATGGTAAAAATGTTCATATATATGGTAAAAATTCTCGTAGTTCTCGTACTTAACGTTAGATGGCGGCTATGGCGGCCAATTACCAGGCGCATTGGTAATTTTTACTAGATCCATTGGTAAATTTTATCAGATCCTTCTCTCCGTGTATACCCATTCGAGCCGATTGTTGCAGTTGCCGAGAAGCGAAACACACTCGAATGAATTGAAGCTGCGGACACGAGCAATTAATTCAACGATTCCGTTGTATTAATTGCAATTAAGCTCACCGGACGTAATTGCAAATTTAATTATTGACCCGAGCGTTCAATTGCTTACGCAGAATAAGTAATAAAAAATAAAAAAATGAATAAACGAATAAATGCTGATAAAAAAAAAGTAAAAAAAATGTACAAATAAAAGTAATTTCTTTTTTGCTTTTTTGCTAGTCGCGGCTGGCCTCATTTTTGAGTCTAGCTTGCTCAAAAAAAAAATCGGCAATGGTTTCACGAAAACATTTGAATGGTTTCACCGAGGATACGTGAAAATTGTCACGTACCCTCGGATAATTCCGTGTGTCACCCCCTCGAGGCACCGAATCAAATTAACTCGATTCTCCCGCGGTGTCTCGCATTGTCCCGAGCGCGCGAGCAGGAAAATGACTTCGTTAGAAAAATTCTCCAACGGGCCGCGTCGACGTTCTCGCTGTCCGTGGCGGCGCCGCGGGAGGAAACGCGAGGAAACGACGCGAGCACAATCGCGAGACCAAAGAATCGCGCGCGCCCAACTTTCCGGGCACTTCCGTCGGGCGCCTGGGTGTCGCTCGCGGAAGCCGCCGCGCGCGACTCGTCTCGTTCTGCGACGTTTCGCACGCCGCGCAATCCGGCGTCGCGCGTCCTCTCCTTCTCCTTCACCGCGGTGAAAAAACTTTAATCCCGCGCGGACTCGCCGCGAGGCGCCGCGAATTTTCCATTGTTGCGCGTCGCTCGGCGCTGTCGACTCTACCGACGTCTCACGAATATTCAGCGCTCCGTCCTCTCTGAAAAAAATGTGCCACGCATTTTACTTGGTCGGCCACATTTTTTATTTCCTGGGACTAAAACACATTATGATTTTCCCATTGGTTTTATGAAGATAAAAAATGTAGTTTATTGTATTTAAATACGTTTTGCTGGAAAAATTTGGATTTTACAATATTTTTTTACCTCAGGTCGAAGGCCGTTCGTATTCGATTGACCGAATAAAATAGATTTTCCTGTAATTTCGTCTTAAAGCTTCTCAGCGCGCGATCCTCGCGTTTCATCGCAGGCGGCCGGCGGCAAAGATTTTCTCTCGCCTCGCGTTCCGGTGTGCTCGCCGAGTTTGTCCTGCGTTTCGCCCCGCAGCGACGACAGACGCGCGACTCTTCGCGCCACCGCGCGGGACGACGAAATTCGATTGGCACACCGAGAATCTGGTAAAATTCCAATATTACGCTAGAGCGAGCGGCGCCCGCGCTTCTCGATTTACGTTGCCGGCTCCGGGCGGTAGCGTCGCGTATCCGTTTCCTCGGGCGACACGCAACTGTCGGTACGTCGTCTCTGTTCCTCTTCATCCTGTGGCGACAGTGAAATGGATTTAAAAAAATGTTATCGAACATAAAAATATTGAAAAATCCAAGTTCCAGAAAAAGCAATGTAACGAAAATTACAAAAATATTCGAGGAAATCGCGCAAAACTAATTCCATGAATTACAAGTAATTATAAAAAAATGTTACATCAGATTTTTTTTATTTTTTTTACGCAAATATTAAATTATTACTCGCGTTGCATACCTGATTCGCCGCCGCCCAGTGCGCGGACGGTCGCGTTTTCAGCGCTCAAGTGCGTTAAGCAGGAATGCACAGAACAGTGCGCACGGCCAAATGCGATAATGCATAAGCGGCCGCAGCCGCGGCGACTCGACGGAGCGCGCTGGACGCTGCTGGGCCCGAGCGCCGCGGCGCCCGAGTCCCGTAACGCGGAAACTAATTAGCGTCTGTGTTTAACGCGCGCGCGCGCAGGGGCCATTGACGAATTAATCGCGCATCGTTGGGCGCGCCGAGTTCTCGTTCACAACCGATTTCCACGCTCGCTTCCTCGTTCGACGTCCTCGGACGTCGAATTTGCTTCAATTACGCACGGCGGGGCTGAAAAATCCTCGTCGCTGGTCGCGATTTGCGAAATTTCGAAAAATTACCTTCAAACTCACAGTCCACATAAACAGTTCCAAAGACGGTCTGACGAATAATAAAACAAAAACTTTTACTTAATTTTCCAGCAGCCCAACGAAATTGACGGAATTTGCCCAAAAGTCTTACTGCAAATTGTATCGTCTACGAAGAAAAAAAATGGTATCGTCTTCGTTGGAAAAGCGTGCGGTAAAATGTGCAAAATAGCAGCAGACGACGACAACGAATTTTCGTAAGTACAAAATATAGTTCAGGTTTATTCGACACCTCGTATTATGAGTTAACAAAAATTTGGTGTTGCTGGTTAAAAAACTAATTAATTGAAGGTAAAAATAAGAGGTTGCCGAATTCGACGGCTCGGCGAGTCGCGTTCAACGAAATAATACAATGTGTCCGCGCTCCTCCGACGAACGTTTCGCGAATTTTCATTCATTAACTTTATTCAGTATATGTACACGCGATTCAAAATATTTGTCTTATGATTTACCGACGCCGCGATATTTTCGCCGTTTCGCGACGAAACGCGAGAACTGTCGCGAGGGCGTCGGGCTGCAGTCACCAGGCTGGGCGAAATTTGTGGCACCGGCTCGCGACGTGCGATCGGGAACGTTCGTGAGGCGCGAGCGCGAATCCGGGCGACGCATCGACGATCGGTGCGCGCGCAATCGCTGGACGAGCTTATCGGACCCAGAGCGCGACGAGCGCCAGGGGAACGAGAACGGACATCGCGCCAAGACTGAGATGCGATGAAGCGTTACAGCCGTCCTCGTTATCGCAGGTGTTGCAGTTGGATTCCGACTTGCCCGCCTCCAATTTGTCGCAGTTATTCACGGTCTTGTCCATGCATCCTCGCTCTATCACCTCCTTATCGCCCTCTGCAAGTTAAGAGCGAAAAAATACGTAAATTTTTTGTTAATACGTTCTTTTCGTCTTAATCACAATTTCCCGATAATTTCAATGACGGATATATCGGACGGAAAAATGTCAAGGACGCGACTCACCTTTGTACGACAGCTTGTAGCACGCGAAGCTGGGCTCGGCGCGCGCGAACGGATCAGCGCTTCGCCTGAACCTCATCGGTATCATTTTTGCCGACGGCGCGTCCGGCATCGCATTCTCGTCGCTATTCCACCACTGGCCGCCGTTGTCTGAAAAAATCGTGATCGTGACAATTTTATATAAAAAAAAAATAAATAAAAAACTATATTTAAAGATTGCAAGTTTGGATCATCGAGGGGCATACAAAATCACGGACCGACCGCGATAAGCGCGACGTCCAAAACCAAAACGAAAAGTGACGCTTCTTGGTTGTCTCGAGACACGCGTTTTCAACGCGGCTATTATTTTTTAGTACACTTTCGTTAAAAAAAAAATAGGAGAGGGAGATCGTTTTTTGCGTTTGTCGCGAAAAGCGAACTTTTCGCACGCACACGGAACAGCGGATCACCCGATGTCGAGGGGACAATTGGCAGCAACCAACCGTCATGATATTCCGTACTGACTTTCGCACGGTCACCGCGAAGTGACATTTCGATCCGAAGATTGCTATTTCACTTCGATGTCAAAAAACGTCACTTTCGCAAATTTTGCACATGGGAGCGTGATGGGGACTTTTTTACACGCGCATTGTCAAAAGTGCCGTTAAGTAGACTTTACGAATGTACTCACTGTTCTCCTGCGCGTTTGATTCTTCGTTCGATTCTCCATCGGGCTTCAAGTTTGATTCTCCGTTCGATTCTCCCTCGGGCTTCGAATTTGATTCTCCGTTCGATTCGCCCCCGGGTTTTTCAGTCGGCTTCTCAGTTGGCTTCTCTGTCGGCTTCTCTGTCGGCTTCTCAGTCGGCTTCTCAGTTGGCTTCTCAGTCGGCTTCTCAGTCGGCTTCTCAGTTGGCTTCTGTGTCGGCTTCTCAGTCGGCTTCTCAGTCGGCTTCTCAGTTGGCTTGTCAGTCGGCTTCTCTGTCGGCTTCTCAGTCGGCTTCTCAGTTGGCTTCTCTGTCGGCTTCTCAGTCGGCTTCTCAGTCGGCTTCTCAGTCGGCTTCTCAGTTGGCTTCTCTGTCGGCTTCTCAGTCGGCTTCTCAGTCGGCTTCTCTGTCGGCTTCTCAGTCGGCTTCTCAGTCGGCTTCTCAGTCGGTTTCTCAGTCGGCTTCTCAGTCGGCTTCTCAGTCGGCTTCTCAGTCGGCTTCTCAGTCGGTTTCTCAGTCGGTTTCTCAGTCGGCTTCTCAGTCGGCTTCTCAGTCGGCTTCTCAGTCGGCTTCTCAGTCGGCTTCTCAGTCGGCTTCTCAGTCGGCTTCTCAGTTGGCTTCTCTGTCGGCTTCGGAATCACGCACTGCTTCTGATCCAATTTCTCCGGGTCGTCTGCGCAATTGGCGTCTTTTTTCGAGTTGCACACATAACACTTCAGAGCGGATGCTGAAAAATATGAAAAACACAAACAATTCGTGAGTCAGGCCAATTTTCCGAATTTACATACAACGACACCGTGGTTTTTTTTAAATATGTTTAAACATTTTTTTTGCCATTTCCCTCTTACGTGACTCTCACCTTGCTCGAATTTGGCGACTAGTCCGATCGCGAAAAGGGCCAGCACGGCCACGCGGAGGGAAACCATTTCCGGTTTTGTAATATAGCTGGCCGCTGCGTTGTCGAGTCTCACTGATGCGCGCAACGTTCGCGATCGTTACTAAAATGGAAGCTGCCCACCTGCGCGTCGAGCTTTTCATATATGTCGCGGCGCTCGGCCTTACCACTCGTTACCCCCGGGACTGTCCGGCTTAATCTTCGATAGTATCGAGATAAACGGCGCGCAGATAAAGTCGCGCCGCCGCGTTTCGCGGGGCGCTGCGGGGACATCGGATACGATGGGAGCGTCGGGGGGTTATCGAACAATATCGTGAGACATGAGTTTCGATCAATATACAGCGAGCTTCGGCCGCGGCGGAGGCCGCGGACTCGAGTTCGAAGCTGTAATAAATTTTTATCCGCTCGTGTCGTCGAGCGCGGGCTTGTTTGCCCAGAGGCCGCGATAAGCGAAGGGCGGTGGAAGCGAGGGGAGGGGCGGGCGGGGTGCTGTGTCGGAAGCGGGGGGGGGGGGGGGACACGTCTGTGTCTCTCGAAGTAGTTTTACGCAGATATTGCGTATCGCGAGCATAGCCCGAGCGCGCGCGCGCACGCTGCTAATCTTCGTAGATTATGTGTGTTTCACAATTTTCAACCGTGCCCGTCACGTGCAATCGATCGCGGACAATCAATATACCGATCGTGAGTCACGGTCGAGCGCGCGAAATACGCCGGCTCGCGACCGAAATCGTTCGCGGACGAATGGGAACTTCTTTTGCATCTCACTGCGACTCGCATCGTTTTTTTTTTATTTTTCTGCAGTTTAGCTGTGCCCTCGTCCAAATGCGATACAGCGGTGCATTGGAATGAGTGGCTGCGGACAACACTCTGGAGCGAAGGGAGAGACTCATGGAGTTTGTGTGGAATTTGTGTGGACAGTAGAGAGGAGAGGGGATACGTAAAAGCCCAGACGGTGTACGTGCAGGTATCACCGTTTCCGCTGTTTTATCCGCTTAACGATGATTTCTGCGACACCCCCCCCCCCCCCCCCCCCCCCCCAGACGCCCCGCGAAACGCGGAGCGACTTTATCTGCGCGCCGTTTATCTCGAAACTATCGAAGATTAAGAACGAGGAAGTCTGCGAACCGCGGATTTTTATTTATCGTCCTCATTCGATCTTACGCGATGATGCCTACTCGCAAGGGTCTCGGGTGCCATTTCAGATGTACAAAATCTAGGGCATCGCCGCACAAGTGGCGCGCACGAAATGCGAGATGTTGACTGAGAGAAAAAAAATGAGAAAAATAAAATTAAATAAAAATAAGAACGCCCGATTTATAAAGGGGTCAAGATCAGCTCCCAGTGTGCCGGGGAGCAGGGCACGAAAGAGACGGCGCGTTATCGGTATAACACGTACGAGCGCTGAGCCCGCTTGCTCTGTTTTCGCTCCCGCGCAAACCTGTCCCAAACGATCCGGACACTCGTAGTCCCTACTCGTTTACCATATTCAAACGCTATTCAAACGCTGAGTTCCAAGAAATAGCGGTGGTCCGCGTGACTGTCGAGAATCCCAGATTCAAATCCACATCGAAAATGGTTGAATCTGTCGAATTCATCAGCATTAATTTTGCAACAGGAAATTATTTTTTCAGATTGCTGAGAAAAAATGAGTCCTCCCAGTGTTGGTCGATTTTTGTTCGTGCTGGCCAATTTTTTCCGTATATAAACGAAGAGGATTTTTATTCGAAATTTGTGTGGCACTGATATTGATGGCAGTTTGCGAATCTTCGACATTGATATAAATATCGAGTGACAACGAGGAAAAAAATGGCTTGCGATGACACAAAACATTGCTCGCAGTTTATTCACGGTCAAGAGACGACGCAACGAGTGCGAATACACCGAGTGACCGAGGCGCGTTTTAACAACCCGGAAACTGGGTTGCCAGGACTACAATTCATCGACGATTATTTATCTTTGGCCCGGATCTCGCTGACGGATTCTCGGCGTCAAAGGCGAAGCGCGCGCGATACAACGAGACAGCGATCTCGAGGAGATTCCGAGCGTTACACCTGTCGGTAGCTGGTTGATAAAAAAATACATTTCTTTCCGATAAAACGTCCATATAATTTATCCGTATTTCTTTTTGCCACAAAGTAAAGTGGAAATTTGTGCAAATTGTAAATAATCCCCGAAAAAAATAACACAAGTATAAAGTTTAGAAAAATTGAAAAAAAATATAATTTGAAGGGTTGAAAGTGAATTTTCCGATGAAAAAATCGTGTACGTGCTAAGTTGAACCACGCGAAAATTCGAAGGTTATGGCTAAAAGCGTTCTGACCCGAATATTGGAACCAGCGACAGCGGGTGATAAAGGAAAAAAATGAATCAGGTCAAAATAATCTCAGATTACAAACAGATGTGTTATCGCTTAATTGATAATATACAAACTTGGATCAGTCACAGGTGAGTACATAACCACACGGGAGATTAATTCTATTCGTGGAAAATTTGTACAGCTCCCGTTTTTTTTTCAACCTTACATGACGTTGTTTCATCTGTTGCGATGTTACAGCGAAAATCGCACATCCGATGGTTAAATATGAGAGTTTCCTCTGTACAAAAAAGTGCGAAAGGTCAGTTCAGGCACATTCTGCGGTAGTGCTACGTACGGTCGAAAAAAAAGAAACCAAGGACAATGCAATATTCTTGTATCATAAATTTATTATCGGCATTTCCGTTTTCGAGTTGATAATGTTGAAAAAAGTGTCCGAAAAAAATGAGTTTCGAAGCGATCGGTATCTTTGTGACAGGATTATCGACGGTGTTTTTTTTTCCTTTGCTGAATCCAGACAAGACAACCTGCGACTCTGCAATCGCGATTGGCACTTCAGTCGCGTATATTTGTCTACCGTATGTACATAGCGATGGTGACGCATGGAAAGAGCTAACAGTCTACCCTCAGATAGCAATACTCGAGTTCATTACCGTGAAAGTGTTAAATGTCTTCACTTAACGTGCAACAATGTTTCTCATCTGCAGTGCAATCGGATATTCTTTTTCTCAATTTTGCTTTCGATGTTTTTTATCTTTCGTATCGGCAAAGCCAATGAAACTAATATATTCTAAATATCCTTCTAAGCATTCGACGTGAATTCTGACGTTTTCTAGCTACGAAGATGTTTAATCTCACCAAGCGATACGAAATGTTTTTTTGATTCGATATCATTTTCCATCGTGGACTCTCCAGTGAGAACAAATTCTGTGAATTTAGAACTCGAGTGGATAATTGGTAGATCGACAAGTGACGAATGGTAACGTCTTTAATCAAGAGACGCGATATAAGCAGTGCCTCTCGATGAGAGAAAGATTTTTTTTCGTGAGAATTATTTTTACACCTCGTACTCAGGAAACGCGATTATCACGAAAAAGGTCCAAGAGTCAGTCTGATTCCAAAAACCGGCGTTTAGGACAACTCGAACGTTGTTACGTAAAAGTCAAGCTAAATCGGATCTTGCTTCAAGTACCCGACAATTATCATTCAAAAAGTATTAAAATCTTCCCAACAAACTGTCAATACCACGTTGAATCGCCAAACGCGTGATAAGAACACGAATTTCAAAATAACGCCACAAAACAAAAATCAAAAATCAATATTAAATCATCTAAATATCTTCTATTAAAAATAATATACATCTCACCTAAGGTGACGTGCACGAGACTGTAATAAATCTTGTGCCACCGAGTTGTCAGCTTTCGCGAAAGATTTGCATAATTAGCATAAAGATCGACCAAAGTTCCCGCGCGGATTCTTCTCGCAGGTGTCGAAACACGTGGCACGTGCTGCGCGCAGAGCGTTTGACGAGTCGTCGGGCAGGTCGTGGCTCACGGATTCCGCTGATGCCTGGAATATACTTTACGACTTGCATTATCCGGCGGAGGTGGCGGTGTTGGTGGGCTGTTAAATCTTGGCCCAACAGTTGGCGACAATAGTGCAGAGGGGGTCGGTCGAAGGGGACACGAGAGGCAAGGAGTTCGGTGCTGTAAACGTGGGCCGAGCTTCGTCGCATTAAATGCAAATAGTATACATCTCGTCTACCTCGCAGTCGGGCGACCCCCGGAACCCTCTTCAATTCGCTTTCTCCATTCCGACGAGCGAGCGAGGAGCGAAACCCGACTAAGCGCGACGCGCACGTTTCCACCGCCTCCGCTTATTTCCGTCTCGCGAGAAAAGTTTAAGACGTTTCCGCGCGATATTTGCATTTTCACGAAACTCCCCCGAGGGGGAGGGGCCACGGTCCCTGAAAAAAAAAGTTTATTTCCCAACGCGTTTACGCAGCCGCACGTACTTATATATACCGCAGTATATAGCGCAGTAACGTCGACAATTTTCCACGACCTCCCGCGCAATTTACAATTTTACCCGGGCGACGAATGCATCGTATTTCCCCATTTTTTGTAAGGAAAAAATTCGTATTCGTATTTTGCGAATATAATTATTTTTCGTGTTGATTTTACGGTAATTAATTGTTGTAAGCTCCCCAACAATTTAGTATGTGGAATCTACAACACCGAAGTTGTAGATTTTGGTAATTTTTTTTTTTTTAGTTCCTAATTTGGGCCATTTGTGAAAATGCGAAGGAAATGACAATCTGAGCGCTGATAACATTGCAAACAGTGAACCCTAAGTGTACGACGTTTTCGCATTATCGTTGTCTTAAGCTGTTCTTAAGTACCTTCTCGTTGCCCGCCGGGCCGGCGAAGGACCGCGCCGCACGCAAACGGAAGGAACCGCCCGAACGCTCGACCGCTCTCGACCTCCGCGCGCTCGTTGGACGCGAAACGCGCGGGTTTCTCTTTTTATTTGCACTTGGCCCGAATACCACGTTTCAACCGCAATTTACCGCAGCGCCGGAGACGGGAAGGGGGGGGGGGGGGGCAAACGCGCGTGTATATATGGCAACCGCGTATCTAGTGTTTTCATTATTGTACTCGGAGAGCACGTGCACTCGGGCGAGACCTTGGCGAGGTCTCGAACCTTGAACCTCGAGCCCGACGATCGTCGGACTCGCCGATCTCCGCGACGATAGCTGGAAATCTAACTATTTTTATCTTTGGATCGCAAATTATTCTAGGCGTAAGGAAATTTTCAAACAGAAAAAATAAATATAAAACTAAGAAATCATTCATCCTTCCAGCATTGATAATTCGAAAAAACCTCGACTTAGAGCAAAGTTTGTTCCTTGAGGAAATGAAAAAATTCAAGGTAACAGCGCTGGGACTGCACTGACCATGGCGCACGCTTGGAAAGGCAAATAGGTAATATCCGAGCGTCACAAACGACGTTGCATTCGTCCTCGCCTTCTTTTTCGACCGTTCGACCGATGCAGCGCACTTTCACGCCCGACCGATTCGTACGAATCTTCGCGCCTCGTCGATGGCGTAGAAAGTCCACCGACGGATCATCGGCCGACGTGTCCAGCGAAATATCCGCCTCCGGCGGAATTCCCGTTCCTCCAGCGAATCGCGACTGCCCGCAACGATTAGAGAAATTCTGCGTTCGGACAAAGATCGCGTTAATTGCTCCTGTCTGCAATAAACAATCGTAGCTATAGTTACACCAATCACTATCAAAGCTACTATAATAGCTTCGACCGTTTATAACGAATAGAAAATACGCAACTAACTCATCTTATTCATGCAGCCCAAACACGATTTTTTTACCTCTTAAAATCAACAAAAATTTCGTCGAATAGGTGATAATTGATCGATGCGAGTCAAACGGTCTAAAAAAAAATAGAAGTGAAATAGATTCGACTTAATTGTGTCGCAAAACGGAGAAACCGACCCAAGGTGCGCAAAACAGTAGCAACAGCGACAGTTCTTCAGTCTCAACGTCCTGAGTGTAATGCACTCGGCAATTACGCTCTAATATCCGTGCATTTCGCCTCTGACGTCGCGCGAACCGCGATAGAAATCGTTCGGCACGTGCCGTATATCACACACGCGTGATTGACATTCATGAGCGCGCGAGGGGTATAATAATCCGATGGAGCGCGAGAACCGTACGGGATCATCGACGCGGCAGGTGAAAGCACCGGATTCCATATTAGTACTTTGTGATACAAGGGGGAGAAAGCGGCCATTACGCGCGGAGGTTAGGAAGCGGCGCACTCGCCAAATCGAGTGCTACAACGGCACGAGGCGAAGCCGAGTGTTGTTTGTAGCACGAGAGGAGGCGAGTGCACTGCTTCCTAACCTCCGCGGGATGGCCGCTTTGTCGCCCATGTATCACATACTACTTTTTGTAACGAATGTCAACGTGATGTCGCACATCTTCGTGCCTGCAAAGCGTGCGTGAGATCATCTTGTAGATAGTTTCACGCACGCCAATGTGTGCGTGAAGTAATGTAGATAACTTCACGCACCAGATGGCGTACGTGAAATTATCTACGTTGACATGAGCATAATACGCAATCTCACGCACGCTTTGCGGGCACGAAATGTGCGACATTACGTGCATGAGTTACAAAAAACTATATACATACACGTGTATGATAAATGATATATACGTTTGTACGTAGCGCATGCGAAGCCGCCGAGCACATCGAGCGTCTCGACATCATCAGCTCGATCCGGCCGAGCGTCCGTATCGTCCGGAGAAAGCGGAAGTCCTCTTATTGTTGCCGAGGGCACTGAACGTTTTTTTTTTTTTCCTTGTCTTCTTATTTATCTTTGGGCCGCGTATAATACAGCAACGCACGTCGCGTTGCCTCTCGTTGGTCTCGACCCTTCTCCTGTGTTTTTTTTTTTCAGTTCGTGTTTTTTCTCCTTCTTCATCGCGTCGGCCCGAGGCACAAAAGGCCAAAACCTGATCCGCGCGATCGTGCGCTCGGCATTCGCGGGATCTGCGTGTGTCGAATGCGAAGTTCTTAGCGCTAGTGTATGGCGTGACTGTGGCTTTTATTTTATTTTATTTATTTGTATTTTTTCGTGAGACCAACATTTCGTATGTGAATTATGCTGAATGTCAAATGAATTTTATGTGGGAAGAAAATGGGAATCGATTGTATCAACAATTTTCATCTACATTCGTTTTCACGGCGTGGTTCAACATGCGACGTGCGAGATCTTTCACCCCTGCGCACTTCATCGATGACTTCGCTGTGTTTGCTAATAATTTTTTTACGTATATTTATTGATCAGCTCGCGAGAAAACTGGAATATAGATATTTTTTCTTGTCGCTCGGGGAACCCCCGGGAATTTTATCAGGGTTACTGATCTCCAATAGTCTGGATACCAGTACTTATTATCGACGATCGCGATTAAGTGATTTTCGGTTGTAGAAATTATCAGTCGGCCTTTTGGTTCCTCGTACTTATAGCGCCACTTAAAGATATCCACGATAATTTAAAGAAAATATATTTTATTTTTTCCTATGAGCTGAGTTTTTTTATTCAGTACAAACAATTCTTGAAAATTGTCATACTACACTGAGAGAAGAGTTTGTTAACAGTTAACAAATGCAGTGTTAAATATGGCGAAATGAACCATTTAGTTATTATTGCCAAATCTTGGTTGAGCTAAATAACGTTCAGTTGCTCCAAATGAAGCTCGGTTACATTTATTCCTAGTTAATAAATCTTATTTGGCTCAACTAAGATTTAGTAATAATAACCAAATGGTTCATTTCGCCATATTTAACACTGCATTTGTTAACTGTTGACAAACTCTTCTCTCAGTGTAGTCCGATAAAAATGTCAAAGCAACTAACGAATATAACGGGAATACTCCCGAGTCCGTCGAATCGATTGACGTTTGTATCCATCGGTGGCGACGAGAAAAAAAAAAAAGCTCAACGCGATAGCACAGTTGCCAAGCAGATAATTTGCGATAAGCAGGTGTAAGAGCCTCAAGCGAATCTGTACATAGCCGCGCGCGTATCAGCGTTACAGAGCATACGTTGGAAAATGATTATTTTGCCACAAAAAATAGAATTTTTATGCGGCAACAAAGCGAAGAAAATAGAAAAAAAAACAATAACCGCTAGGCTGGAAATTCCCCGCGAAGATCCGAGACTTTTGTCTTATCATCCGGCACTCGCTGATTGACTCGACGTATTTGAACCAATCGGCTATCAGAACACCATTCGATCAAAACAGTACAAAATTATAGAATTACATTTTTTTTTTATTATAAAATAAAAAAATTAAAAAATGAAAATTAAAGACAGCCGTGGAACTGCAGTACGCATTAAAAAAAAAATAAAGCTTGAAATTCACACGAAACGGACATAACTCATCCAGCCCGAAGTTGAATCCTGCGACTCGCAGTTTCGTCATCGTCGCGGTGCTCGGGGCCCCCAAGGACAAGGTTATCGCGATCGTTAGTCAGTGACTTACAGCTTCGACGCGGCAATAACGGCGCATCGGACGTACGCCGAACATTTGCCTCTTTCCTCGCAAGATAAATCGCCGCGCGTCGCAGCCTTTAACGATGCATCGCGTCTCCGCGAAATCGCGGAAGCCGTGCGTGTGAATGTCGCTTGAGCCGAGGTGAGGCAGCGAGAAATCCTCGACGCACTTAACGATCCCCGAAGACAAGGTTTTCACCGTCGGTTGGGAGTGCAAATAAATAGTCCATTAAGATCCGAAGATGAGATCGAGATTAGTGTCTCGAATCGCGATGTCTACTGATCGCAAAATCCGTGCGGCTACGATCGATCGATGCACGCCAAGCAAAATGTGTCACCGGAATTTGCGAATCGATGATAAATTTGTTCGATATTTCGCTGCTAGGGGAACACGAGATTGAGCGTCTGGCCAACCCTAGCAATCACGACGACTTTCAAAGTGACTATAAAAATAACGCTCAACAGAAGTTGTTTTTTGCACAGAAGTATCTTTCGGAAATTGAAAAATGACCTTTGAAATGACGAAACAAAAAAAAATGTGATGGTTACATTTTCGTTGCTTGAACCAATATCTTACCGTCAAAATAACCTTGCCATCAAAAGGGTCATCATGACGGTAAGTTATTCTTTCTGCTGACGAAAAAGCAACTGATGACCAAACACAAAGATTTTTGTGTTTGGTTATTTCGACGGTCATTTTGATAATTTCGAACGTTTTTTTCTGTGCAAAAACCAACTTATATTGAGCGTTATTTTTATGGTCACTTTGACAGTTTTTTTAAGTAAAAATGAAAGTTATCGTGATTGTTAGGGAAATCGTCTAGAGTACGCGGAGAGAAGACTCACCACTAAACTGTTCGGTTTATCAATCGGACGAGATGTTTAAATTCTGAGGCTCAGGCCTGAATTTTGCTGGAACATTCGAATGTGCAATTCGACGCGTGATTACATTTTGAGTTCAAGTTTAAAGATCCATAAGTAAAATTTGAAAACTCAATATTTGGTGAAGGGTACGCAATACACACATAAATACACATACGCGGTCGGTGTTTTCGGGGTGGATGCACTCCGGCGTGTTATGCACCCCGCGTGAGTGCATCCGCGGTGCGTGATCCCCGCGCACCCGACGACACCGGGAAAACGTGAGGGAATGACGATTCCACAGTCGATACGCGGAATGATCCAGCCGCGAGGTGGCGGGCTTTCCTCATTAGTATGCGACACGCCGCGTTATTTCCATTTCATTACATGATTTAACGTCGTCACTCGCGATCTTCACATTTTTCCATGTATTATTTTCGTCTCGACTTCCTTTTATTTGACGCAATTGCTTACAACACTTACGTAACACGATATTTTTATATCAAATATCAACCCACAAATTTTCCTAGATTAACAAAAATTACCAACAATAATGTCATTTACATTCAAATCTATTTACCTTACAAATAATTTTTCCTTGAAAAAGACGATGAAGGCAAAATCCTGAAAAAAAATGTATACCGAAATAAACGTCGATAAAGTAGAAATTGTTGCTCAGTCGTCATACGACGGATCCACCTGCACGAATTTGCGACCAAGGCACCGGGTTGCGATCCTGCAATGGTACGCGAGAGAAAATACGGGCGGGGTCGTCCCGCGATGCTGCGGGGGAAAAAAAAGTACGGATGGCGGTTTCGCGATGCTGCTGGGAAAAGAAGTGTACGGTCGGCTATGAGCCAACATTGGGACCAGGACGGGGGACTTCTTCCCCCGGTCAAGTTCAGGGCTAACGAGAACCGCGATCCAGTCTCGGCGTCTTGCGTGGCCGCTACACCTCGGGAGTTTCGTGCGCCGCGAGCGCAGCGGCAACACCCGAGAAGCGCTGCACCTTCCTCCTCACGCTGGTTGGCAGCAGAAGATACGCGCGTGGTACAGACTACAGCGAATGCGAGACCCTCGGCACCATAAACTTCGGACTCGTATCTCATTCGCTTCTATACTTTCGTCTCTTCTTGTACTCATTGTTATTATTAGTAGTATCATTATTATATATTTTTTAAGATCATCGGAAGTTCAACTACACTGAGCACCTGCGAAAAAAAAACAATTTGCAGAGTCGCGATATTACCGGGCCTGGCTTGGACTAAAAAAAAATGACGAAATGCGTCGACTGCACCGCGAACCTGGAAGTCACGAATCGGACGTTTCGTGATTGACCGGAACTGGAATTAAACTTTGATCATTCGCTATTTCAACTGCATTTTAATAAAATGGGCGGTCAAAATAGCGAATGGTCAAAATAACGAATGACTTAAATAGCGAATTCTGTAATGATAACCATTCTAGATTCAGACGTTCATCATTTTTGTATTCGCTATTTTAGCCATTCGTTATTTTGGTCATTCGCTATTTTGAACCCCACCCAATTAAAAAAAAAAAAAAAATTATGGAAAAGAACGGTTGAGGTGTCTAATAAATACTTCGGATTCCACAGTGTCTCGGTGCGATCCAATCGGGATTCACCAGCAAAGTGGTAACTGTAATAGTTACCACACGGACCACTAGGGGGATTATACTGCATCGTCAATGACTACTTTACAGCTCCGCGCTATTAGTTATACGGCCGGTTGAGTTTAACGCGCGCGCGCTCGGTGTAACCCGACGCTTTACGGCGAGTACAGATGCAGCTTTGATAGCTCCGCGCACAACCGTCAGCGTAATCTGTATTTTTTTATTCTCGCAGAATGAGACTCATCGTCCTGCGGCTTCGCGAGACAGCGAGCGAAGGAGTCCGGGACGATGTGGCACGATTTTTTTATTAGAATATATTTTCCGAATGGCCTGTGTCACTTGACCCCGGCGACCGCTGTCTTATCAATCGTCATTAAGATCGTATTCCACCGCAGACAGGAAGTGTCGTCGAGCTCGGCGACGCAGTTAATGGGCTGAGGGAGAGACTCGATCCAGTGGACAAACGGAAAGAGGCTTCGAGGTACTTTACGCGCCGTAAATAGAACCCGAGGAAGTCGCGCACAAAAGGACTCGAGGCACGAGAACCATCTCGGCGAATCGGCGAACCGCCTAAGGGTCGATCGACGATCGGATGAAGAGACGTCGCGTCGGCCAATAACGTCGCCGTTGGCGCGCAAAAACTCGAACTCGTTAAGCGATTTTCCTAAAAGTGGGCAAAGACTTTGTTTGTCGTGCGACAGATGTTTAATTTGTTTTTCGTTTGTTCGAATTTCTTGAACGAAATAAAAATATACGAAACAATTCATTTCAATTAAAAAAAATATGCGATACTTGGCAGAACTGTCAAAGTTATCAAGGACAAATGTACTTGGACTCGGTCGGAGAGTCTCGGCCAATCACAGCACGAATAAACTGGTAACAATACTTTCCCATGAACTTTTTAAAAGAGGGATTCTCCAATGAAAAATTTTTACTTATTTTGATTTATGCAGGAAGAAAATAATTTTACTGGAATATATGAGTCGCGGATTTTAAGAGCCTGGGAGTTTCGTGTCGTGTCCGGATCTGAATGCAGCGGTGATTAAGGTTCGTCGTAACTCATATTGTCGCGGTGATCCTTGAGTGATTGCAGAATGTATTATCGTATGTCTGTTGTGCGAGGACGTTTTTTATTATTTTCGTCGTCAGTATTAATGTCACCGCGTAGACTCTGCGCGCGCGGTAAGGAGAACGCGAGCTGGCGAGCTGCATGTGCACTGCGCGTTCATAACTCTGTCACGCGAATTACGTGCAGCGCGCGTTGCGCTCGAAGCAGGACGCACGGATTTATAGTGTTACAAGGCACCGCGCGCAGGTCGCGGGTACGGTACGAACACACGCGATCGGCCTCTGTGTACTCGCGAAAACGTCTCCAGTTTTATTTTTTTCTCAATGTGACGAACAGAACTTCCAACATTTGTTTAATTGTTTCTTAAATCACCTACACTGTTAAAAATCTACGGTGTCAAACGCTGCTGGTGTAGACTTTTTCTTAGTGCTACTTATTACAGTGTTAATAGTAACACTTTTTACGGTGTAAAATTAACACCAGCCGTTTCGTTAATTTTTCCTATGTTACCGACGAAACATTGTAACACTTTTCGCTTTAAAGGCATGATTACACGTATCATGTGTGATTTTTTATTATCTCGTGAATGAATTAGTTGCTTTTCTCAGTTTTTCCTCGAAAATCAAAATTCTGACTAATTCTTTAACGAGATTCACATTACCGGGGTCTGTATTTCAATTTTCGCTTCGATTCGTTGCTAATTCGCGAAAAACGGCACTTCTGACCTTTTGAGGTGAAAGTCGGTATTTCAGACTTAGTTAACACCGCTCATTATCACTGTGAATGGTGTGGACCTATATAGACACCGACTTGGTGTTGTTTTTAACACCGGATTTTTAACAGTGTAAAAAAGGGCTATAACCCGTAAAAGAAGTTATTTCGATGAAGAAAAACTCGAGTGGTCGCTTTTAGCATATTTTGACCGGATGTCGGACTTCTCAATGACTCGGAACACAATAATACTTATAATTGTTTAAAAATGTGACGCAAGTACAAACGCGACGGTATAACAACGGATCGCGACGATTGATAGTTGTCACTAGACGCGAGGCCTACCGCACGATTTCTCCGAGTGCGCATAACTAACGCATCACGTCCGCAATTGTATCGCCGCGTGAGTGCCGCACCAATAGAATTGCGGGCCGAGGCAAATGTGGACAAAACCCGCAGCTGTCGATCGTGGAAACTGTGTCGCCGCGGCCGATGTATCGCGACGGCTCGCGCGCGCTGTGCGCGTGTAGTATACGCCGGTCATTATGCTCGTTGCGGCGCGCTCACGAATTATATTATGGGAAACGTAGCCGTAGCTTTCCCGCTCGCGCGTCGGTCAATGACTCGCGCCCGATGGCGTACAATAGACCCTGAAGCGCGTTACATACACGGTAACTATAAACGACGATCTCTCGGGGCGTTGTATATTATGCATTCGGCTTGTCCGCGCTGGAGACTCACGGTCAGACTGCAGTGTCACGCGCTGTATCGCCATAATTTCATTGATTCGCCTCATTGGGCGGAGCGAAACACACCGCATATAACGATAATAATTATTTCGCGGCGGAAATAAATTAACTTAAACGTCGACAATAATTTTTAACATTAAAAAAGGAAACAGCATTTTCGTCACCAGCATCGATTTGATGTTTTATTCAAATAAAGAGAATTATTATGAAATTGTATTTATTTAATAAATTTGATTTTATTTAGGGTGAAGGCACCAGTAAATGAACAGTTACCAGTGAATGAACAACAGCTTTTTCAGAGTTCATGACCAATTATGACGACTTGACTGAACATTGGATTCTTACTTTGTTAATTTTTTAGCTATCCACTGCGATTATTTTGTCGCTGAAGCTTATTTTCGATCAAAACTGTAGGTT
This sequence comes from Itoplectis maculator, assembly GCA_964034905.1. Taxonomy (NCBI): domain Eukaryota; kingdom Metazoa; phylum Arthropoda; class Insecta; order Hymenoptera; family Ichneumonidae; genus Itoplectis; species Itoplectis maculator. The sequence continues at coordinate 9,356,490 of OZ035858.1, read as the reverse complement.
AGATTGGCTCGTTCATTTACTGGTGTTCTTCGATTTTTGGCTTTCAGTATTTATTTTTATATATTTTGCGATAAAAATACGAGATTTTTTTGCTGTTTCACATATTTTGACATTCTGGTCAACGGTTAAAATTTTCGGAAAAATTTTTAAATATTGCATTTCATAAAAACTCATGATAAACAAATCTTTCTGCTTAACCGTTCATTCACTGGTGACTTTACCCTATTCAATAAAAAAAAGTGGACAAAAATTGTTCCAGGATTTTCTTAGACGAAATATTTATTCCCACGCTCACAATAAACAGGTATAGATAGCCGATCGACCGGCAGAGTGAAACAATGTTTGCGGTCCGAGTCCGAGAAACTGAGAAGTGTCTCGCTCGGCGTAATTCTCTCGCGTTTCTCCCTCGTCTGGCGTTGCGTTCGTTCGCGTGAGGGCCGAGAGGATCTTCGTGGCAGCGGTGGCCGATGCGGCGCGGCCCTCGCGAGTCCGCCGTCTGCATCCTGGAATGCGGTTGTTCCACTCGGACCCGATTCTGCAGTCTGCCGCCGCCGCCGCCGCCGCCGCCGCCGCCGCCTCCTCCTACGTGAGCGGCGCGAACCGAGTCCCCGAGCGCGCGGAGAGTCGCCGGTTCCTCCCCCGATTACTCGTCCTCGTGATGTAACCGCGAGACCGACAACGCGCGAATAAAATTCGCCGACGCGCCGAGTTTTCAGCACTTTCACCCGACGCCCACGTGGCCGTCGTCGACGATTTGCGGAAACACAAACGGATGAATGTCGTCTATAATTTTGATACAAATATTTTTTAATCTACATATATATTTTTTGTTAACCGACACTGATGCACTGAGAAAAATTAATAGTTGTGATTATCAATCATTGGTTCGATCTACCAAAATATTGGCTGCAGTTACTAAAATATTGGTAGCTCTGACCAACGATTGGTAATCACAACTATTCATTTTTCTCAGTGTGGGTGTGCGGTTGGAGTGCGGCTTCGGCGGTTCCACGAGTTAAGCAGTATTCTTTGCGGCCGTAACTTGGATGGGTGACCGTTTAGCCCGTGCATGGCGCATCAAACAATGAGCGGGAGGCATTTTTTCGACTAGAGACTTTGGTGTCTGCACTTAAGTAACATTGTGTTTCTTTCGTGTGTACATCAGAGAATCAGAAATATAGATATAATGCCGTTTGTACCGGCACGGGATTTCCGCAGTTTCCCCGTTCCCTCGGCAAATGCGGTACAGTGTAGCTAAGTCGGCTGCGGACACATTGGAAGTTAGGTAGCTTAGCGAAGTGCGGGTAGGGGGTGATAGGGGGGACAGGGACGGGTTACATAAAAACCCGAAAGAGTATACGATGGAACACAGAAAATAAATAAATAATATTTTTTGTTCAAAAAGGAAAAAAGTGTTCGAAATAAATATCACCGTGACAAATATTTGTTTGTTCGAAATATTTATTGGTCGTTTGAATACGTGCCAAATGCGTCAATCACTTTTTTCTCCAACTCCCTAAGCCCTTTTACTTCCCGTCCACTCAACGCAATCGTGTCGAGGACTTAAATAAAAAAAAAAAAAAAAAAAAATCTGCACCTGACCGGGTCATCGGTTTTGGCGTTCCGGGTCTCGTTTCCGGCGATGAAAATAAAAAACTGTGCCACCCGGAAGTGGCGCGCGTAAGCGGTCGGCCGTCGAGGCGGCGACGGAAAAAACTGGGTCCGGTCGGCTCATCGCGAAAGAGAGGCGAGAGAGAGAGAGAGAGATAGAGAGAAAAAGACGGAGAGGATGTTTTTGTTTTAAGCGCGTTCGATCGGCGCGCGCGGCTGATCGAACGTACACGGAAATATATCGACAGGTTGGCGTTGTTGTACAACGCGCTTCGTCCATTCATCGTTCGTCCATTGTTCGCGGGGCGAGCGAGTAGAACGTCGGAAAAATCGGGGTGGGAAAAACACACACACAAGCAACGTCTGATGGGAATTTCCATAAAAGACGAACACGCGAGTCTCGTGTCCGTGAAATAAGGCGCGGCCGGCGAGGGATGGGAAAATGGGCCATGGAGATGGAGGGGGAGGCACGTGACAGCAAACGGAAAATATTATAGCGTCGGTTGTTTTTGTATTTTTTATTTTTAGTTTTTTTTTCTTCATTTTTAAACATTACCCGGAGGGTCGTAAATCATCCCCGGCTCTTTCCGGTTCTGACGTCTGCGTTGCGCGGCCGCTTCTGCCTTGTGAAATACGATTTTCACGGTCTCGGCGGTCGGCGCGAATGCCCCGCGCGCGTACGTCGCGAGGGGCGTCCGAAGACGAGGGAAAATATTTATCACCGCTTTCCGATGCGTCGCGAACGTTCGTAAATTTCGCGCCGTCGCGTCCCGGCCGGAACGTTCGAGTTAATCGAACGAATCAATTTCGAAGCTATCGAGGCTCGGTCGTAATTTTGCAGTCGTTCGCGTCTTTTTTTTTTCCCACAACTTTGACGTACGCAGATGTCGCTCAGATCCCGTTGAGCTTTGAACGAAACTCGAGATGTTTTTTGGACCAGGTTAAAAATTAATCGTCGGAAACGTTAAGGTGAAAAATCTTCGAAGAAATTGGTGCGACGAGACATTTTTTTTTTTTGGCAAATCTATATTTACAACACTCGGACCGAACACAGAACAGTATAAAAATCGCTCGTTTACGGCGGCAAACAAACGCTTTTACAGCAACAGCAGCAGCAGCAGCCAATATAATAGTGGTGTACTCGATTTCGGAAGCCAAGTTATCACCGTGATAGGTGTGAACTGATATAGGCACCGGCTTGTGTCGTTTTTAACATGTTTAACATTGCATATCTCGCTGCAAGCACAACTCTTATATATATATTTATTTTTTTTATTTGGTTGCTGTTTTCTTCAGTCAAGCAAATCGTCGCGTGCGCGCAGCGTTTTATTTACAGCATGGCCGAAAACTTGAACACTTTGTTTATCGCGAAAATCTCACGTTTACCATTCTGTAAACACGAGCTTTGCGGCATCAGTAGAATTGTACGAAAAAATTCATTTGGTCTGCGCATTCAGTGGACCAACTCGAAAAAAATCGGATAATTTCCAGTCGAAATAATTGGTCATCGACATTGTTTGGCAAATTCGAGATAGTTTTTTCTTTTAGAATTTCGTTAGAATTTTGTATAGTCGGAATACTGGATTTATTATCATCTTTTCATATGGCTGACGCGCGCTTAGAGTCAAAATTTTGGCCGTCGTCACGGGAGCAAACTGCTTCTCGAGGGTCTCTTGTACTCGTCGTCAATGTCGTGAAGATCCGGCGGATCGGCGTAGCCGCTGTCGTCGTAACGAGTGCACCGGGAGCCGGGCGATCGGGGTGGATGCACTGAGTGCACCGGATGAATACTAAACAACATGAAATTTGTATTAAAACACATTAGGTAAACTTAAAAAAAAATGAATGTGATCAATCAATTAATTTTGATTAATATCGAACTCAAACTCATAAATGTGATTCAACGTCACTCAACGTATCTCAACTGGCTCCTCATTATTTTTCATTACCTCGGTCGGTAAAAAAAATAGATTCAGTTGCCGACCGAGACCCAACGTGACGTAGGAATTTCTCATCGTCTGTCTGAAGCATCTACCCTCATTTCATTTCAATCTTTTCATTCATTTTTCTCGCCAAGTGCGATCAGTCGAAATCCAAAGCACTCGAACGCCCACAAATTTGTAAAATGTACAGACAGTGCCTGGAATTATTACCTTGTGCACCGGGACGGACTGGTCTCCGGCTCGTCGTACCGTCGCGACAGCATCGTGAAGTCCCGATGGGCCGAGACCAACTTCTGGAGGCGCGAGATGATCTCGTAATCCGGCGTGCAAATCGGCTCGGACAGTAATTTGGCCACCGAGACGCGGAAGCTCTGCAACTGAAACGCGACATAAAACGAGCGAAATGAGAAACCGAGTCCCCGAGAAATTTAATTTAATTATATTTTATTGCACGTCTCGTGGGATTCTTCTCTTCTTTCGCTCACCTGGGATTCGCGTCGCGTCACTTCCGACAGACTTTGTTTCACCTGCGCCAGTTCGTCTCTGAGCAGCTGCAGCGAGTGATCGTTTATCGATCTTTCCTGTTCCGCCGTCTCGCTGGTCGTTCGCATCTGATCCTTCACCATCGTCAGCTTCCTGCTGTAACGCGTGCGCAGCATCTCGCTCTCCACGAGACGTTTTTGCAGTTCCTCAATCTTCCGGCTGCGCTCCAGCGCGGCGATCTGTAAAAAAATATGTGGCGACATTTTTGTTTTATTCTGTTTCGAATGACTATTAACTAATTTTCTATTTTAGAGTTGACCTTGTAATCAGCGGCTTCGGTCAGTTGAGCGCTCAGTTCGCGATTTCGCGACTTTTCCTCCGCCAATTGAACGGTCAGCCTATCGATCTGTTTCATCGCTTTTTTAGCCCTATAATAATTAATTTCGACAGAATTATACTTAAATTTACATCAATCGCGTTAATAACCATGAATTCGGTCGGTAACGAAACCTGTAATTACATTTTTCACACTTTAATAATAAAAAACAAAAAACTAGCTTCCTCCCAGTGTTTGAAAAAATTAAGCTCGACATAAAACTTTGGGACTACTCGAACGGCGGGGAGAAAAGTTTTACCGAAGATTTGCCTCGTCGCGCTCGGCCTGCAGCATTGATTTAACGCGGCATCCGTCCTCCTGGAGCGACAACTTTCGGCGAAGAAGATCGAGATGAAGGTCCCGACGCTGAAGCTGCTCGCGCAACGTTCTCACGCGACGCTGAAGTTGATAGACTACGGAAGTCTGAAAAAAAAAATCGCAAGGACCGTTATCCGCGAAAATGTAATAATTCGATTATGATTTTTCATCAGCAGATGCATTCTAAATTGTGCGTTGCAACGTGCATTCACTTTGGACGTCCGATGAGTGGTGGATGAGCTGCAACGGTGAGAAAAAAAAATCAATCGTAATAAAAATCAAAGACGGTATGTTCGAAAACTGCTAAATGACTGAATGAGTGGAACAAATAAATAAAGAATTAAATTTGTACAGTGAGGCTGCATCTTTTTTCATCTAAATATAATAAAATTCTGCTCTAACATTTTTTTTTGTCTATTTTTTCCCGAGCCTACGGCTTACTTCTTTGAGACAAGGAAGCTCGTGGAAGGACCTCTCGCGTCTCAATATCCTCGGGAACGTCGTGTAGTTGCAGCACACTAGCTGCTCGTCACACGCGCCCGCGAGTAACACATGGAAAAACACACACACACACACACGTACTCATTTAGCGAGAATCAGAAGCGAGAAATCGGTCGCGCTGTACTACAATAGAGTGAAAGCCCGGGCAAATCATCCTCCCGGGATTTCTCCTCGTATTCTCTCCATCTATCCCACTGTAATCGCGATTATTTATCTACTTGGAAAAAACCGCTGGTAAATAATAGATATGACAAACAAAAGAAATTATAATTATTATCAACATGGTACGAAAAATCGGTTGACCGATTTTGTAAGAATTTTTGTTCAGTAGTACATTTTTCCACGGCCACAAAATGATGGACCAATAATTCAAATTAAAATGATTCTCTTTTCGTCGCTGCTGTTGCTGAACCGATAAGTACGTCATAAAATAATCAGAAGAAAACAACAACTTCCTGTTAAAAACTAATTCTTATCTTACTCGCTGTGCGATTGGAAAAAGTGTAAATCGGTGCGGATTAGATAACGCGTGTAACTTCCTTTATTTTCCTGCTTGTCATTTCCTTTTTCTGTTTTTGTTTTCTTTCTGCTTTTCTTTACCTTGTCGACAATCTTGTCGGTCTCGAGCCGAGCGAGTTGCTCGGCTCGCACGAGCAGCGCCTCGGTCTGAAGATCAAGACCGATTTCTTGTGAGATCTCGTCCATCTGCATCGCCTTACCGAGACGTTCCAGGAATATCGTGAACTGGAAAAAGCCGAGATATAGACGAGTTTCACGCGGTCGCACCGACGATCGGCGCGCCGATCGATCGATCGCTCGACGTCGGAGCGAAATCGACGTCGCGGGCGTCAACGGCCGCGGACTCACCGTCTGCTTGTCCCGTCGCAGCGACTCACGCGTGAGCTCGCAATTCGTCAGCTCGGACTCGATCTTATGGATTTTCGCCTCGAGCGACGATCGCTCATCCTCCAGGCTTCGCACCTTCATCATACTCGTCTCCACCAACTCGCTCTGATGATTTGCCGACTCCGTCACCGCGTTTATCTTCTCCTTCAGCGTTTGAATTTTCTGCCGATTTCGATCGAATTTAAATAAAATGTTATTAAATGAATAAACTTGTGTAGAAATTAAATAATCAAAAGTCGATCCAACGAACCAGTGAGTGATCTTTGTTATCGGCGAGAATCTCGCGAATTCGATCTTTGATCGCGTTCTCCTGCGATTCGACGAATCGGTTGGGATTGCTGAGAAGAATAGCGAGCGACTCGAGAAAGTGTCGCAGCTCGTTCTGCACCCTCTGCGCTTTTTCCTCGCGATTCTTTAGATCATCTGCCAAAAACATGTATATTACAAACATTACAAAATTTGAATTCGAGTATTATTAAATTTGTTTTTTCGATAGTTTTGAAATTATTCACACCTCGAAGTTGGCATATGACAGCCTCCTGACTCGAGATATTTCCATTGGCGCTCGTTATGCTTCTGTTCGCGTTCACCAATTTATCCCTGAGCTCGTTGACTTCCCTCTCGGCGACTCTGTACTGCATTTCGAGGCATTCCTTGTCCTGCGATCAATGAGTTAACAACATTGGAGTACTCTGATCAATTTTTTAAATTCTGAGCCAACAATGTGAAATAAAGTATCTCAAAAATATCCAACGATATCATATCATTTTTTTTCCACAAACCAAAATATTTATTCTAGTCCAAAAAATGTTCAGATAAAAATATTGAATTGCTATTTATGACGTTTTGAGAAAATATTAATTTTGCAAGTCGTGGAAATACCTGACGCAGACGATCGAGATCCGAGAGTTGACTGTTGACCTGGCGCTGCAATTGATCTCTCTCGGCCGTCACGCGATCCAGCGCGTCGCGACAACTTCGCGAATCGACTTCCACGCTCGCCAAATGAGTCTCGACGTTGGTGCTCTTTGTTCGCAGTCTGTTCACCTCCTGCACGAGCTCCTCGGCTTTGTGTATCACGACTTCCGGACTGTGATGCGAGCTCTCGCAGTACTCGGCGTTCAGGGCGTGCGCCAGTCGCCTGACGAAATCCTGGCGATCGACATTTTTTCACCGAACGGTCCATCGGGGAGGAAAAAAAAGACAAAAAAAGCAATGTCCACCGAACCTGAAGATTTAGACGAGCTCGCTCCTTCAAATCAATTTCCTCGGCGATGTTGTGCTCCAATTGACGAATTTTCTTATCGTACTCGCGATGTTTTTCCTCGTGGTATTTTAGATCACGCTGCAGACTCTGCACCGTTATTTCGCTTCTGCCCTGCGACGCGTAGAGATTTCTCTCTCTCTCCTCGAGATCCTGAAAGCGAAAAGAAACGATATAAAAATAATTAAAAAAATTAAATTATAAAAAATGTATAGAATTAATAAGAAAATCCTGGGTGGTCAACTTGTATTCGTTTTTTCAGACTGGAGACGACGGCGTTTTGCCTCGCAGCTTGTTCGCGAAGCTGATCGGCCTCGACCTGAAGCTCCGTCACCCTCTGATCTCGGGATCTCATGTTGGTCTTCATTTCTTGCAGCTGCAATTCAATTTTTTCATTACATTTCTTTTTTTGCAACAATTGTTTTATTTACTGTCGAGATTTTCCTATGATTCTCTCACCTCGGATGTAAGTCGGTCCCGTTTGTACTCCAAAGCTGCTAATTCGCTTCTCAACGCTGTAGTCACGTCATGAGTCATCGCATCCTCCGGATCGCGCTGAATTTTTAATTCGCATTAGGAGTAGAAAAATTCAAATCCATTTTTTTTGTTTTTTTTTTTTATATAACATTATTTTGCCAGAGGTCCCCGAGTAAAAAAAAATAAGTGCCAATTTCTGGCTCCAATTTTATACGAACTTTTCACGTACTTTCCGCATGAAACTCGAAGTACGCGAAAAGTCAAGGATTGTCTCAGTGGCGAGACTTTTTCACGTACATCTCGCGGATCCCGCATGGGTCCGAGATTCACTTGTTTTTTTTTACTCGTGTCGGTGAGTTCCGCTCAAGAAAATTTCCATCGTTCCTCGTGCATTGAATTCCAAGCGCATTAATAGAGCAATTAATTGAAAATCGCAGCACAAAAAAATATTACAAGCCACCCTTTAAGCTTCAACAACGTTATAAAGCAGCCCTGCGCCTTTGGTTGCGCGCAACACTTGTACTTTTCGCGTAATTGCCAATTTGCAGGCTTCCCACCGGGTTTACACGGGATTGACGAGCCCTTTAGGAATTTCATCGATAAAAAGTCAAACGCAAATCGAAATATCAAAGAGCCTGAAAATTAAAGCTACGTCTAACATCTTTTGCGTCCAAATTTTATTTCCATCAATGTTGTCATATTTTTATAAATATAAAAAATAAATTCTATTCATCGTGACGTATGGCAACCTAGTTTTATTCAATTTTCTGGTTTTAACAGCCAATCGCTTTCAAATATTTGGTGGACACGATTTAATTAATTAAAAGACAATCAAACTCCAACCTCATACATTAACGCCTCATAAATATTCATCTCGCGCGTCCGACGAAACGATAGTTCGAATTTATCGGCATTTCGATGAAGTTACCCGAGTGATATTATATCCGCTGAACAATTCCGCGTTATCGAAGCCCATCGAAAGGGTATCAAACGTTTATTCCAGCCTCGAGCGTGGCTCGTGCCCTCGACTCCTACTTGCCGCGCGCCGCGCGCATAATAAAATTCGCCGAACGTTTCGTTATGCACGGTCGACGCGTCGGCATTTCCGGCCGACTCGTATTATTGAATTTGATTTAATTTCACGGTTCAAATTGGTCGGCAGGTGCTGACCGCGCTGTAATGCGTCCCGTACTCGGCTTATACCACTCGATTATTTTATGGCGCGAACGGGTTGATTGCCCTCTCAATATATTTATTGCGATCTGCATTCATTAACATTGCGCATTCGCGGCCCATTTGCAGATCGATGCGTTAAAACGTAACCGAACGTACCACTCGCACAGAGGAACATTTATCGGACAATGTGGGTCAATAAATTACCGGTAATTACGCCTCCCATTCACTAAGGCGAAGCCTCATTGTTGCTCCAAATTGTTGTAGAAATTGTGAACAAATAAATATCCGAATATGAGGAATTTCGTGTTCAGATCAGTTTAATTATTTTCAATTAATTGTGCATTATTTTTTGCAATTATTTTTTTTGCAGGAAAATTCTTTTTCGCGATATTCGTGTGCCGGCTCGACGAGCATCTTTCTCGCTTTCTACCCCCGGCGAACTGAACGTTTTAAACAGTGATCCGCTGGAGCCTTCCACGGGGTAGAATACATAGACGACTATATACTTGTGTATACTTACGTGCATATACACATAAAGCACAATCTACCGCGATAACGTGCCTCACGTGACTCGACTCGTGCTATGCACGAGCGAACCCCGTTGTGCTACATTCGGCAATAGTTAAAGCGAATTTATAAATAAATCCCCGGTGTGTATTTCGTGGTCGATTATGTCAACGTAGCTATTGCCTGCTGCCTCCCGGCGTGGCAGTCAGTCTGCTCCCTCGCTATCTCTACGTTTCCGCGTGCCACTATTGGAAATCCATTACAGCTACCGTCGCGCATAAATACTGCTACTTGAAACGCTCGATATCTCGTGGCAATGCGAGAACCGCCGATTCCCTTTGCTTGTACCGCTCGCGGAATCTCGCGAGGACGTGACGGACGAGATGAGTCGGGACACGTGTCGAGAGAAATTTCGCAGAAATAGAAATTGTCTATCCAAGTGATCCACGTTCTCCCCTTAACTTATATCAATTTTCTTAACGTGACTAAATCAAACAGAGATCTGACTTCAAAAATGAATTTGTTAAATTTATAAGATTACTTCAAAAAGCCTATCATTTTGGGATTATTTTTCTGTTTTTTCTATCAATCTTAATACTATTTTTACTTAAGTTTAGTTTTAACATGTTTTTTTTTTTCGTTGAATCCGTAACATTTTTTTACTATGAATAAATTTATATTTGTGAGTCACCCAAGAACTTGAAAAAAAAATGATGAATAACAATTTTAACGTTGCCAAAAAAATGTCATCAGCTCGACAGCCACCGGACGGATTACGAGTAAGTTCGTATCGGAGAACATTCGTAGGGACGACAGGTGAAATCGATCCACTTGCAACGCTATGGCAACGCACCCCTGTTCTCCAGCAGGTCAATATAATCGCTCCTTCATGTTCGTGCGACGTATGTAACGCGCGGCGGGTGCAAAAACCGCGGGTTATATTGGTTAACACGGCGAAATTCCAGTGGTCCGTCGGTCAATTTTTGTTCGTCCCGTGGTGAAAAAATTAATTAACTTCGCAACTCCGAAAAACATTTAATTAATTTCCAACGCGTGTGACACAGCGAAGCAGAAAAAAGTGCCGGCTCTGTACATTCACTGGACAATTGAGACCATTTTACCGTTAAATGTACGAGCGTTGAGTTATCAACAATTTCAACAAACTTTTCTAAAAAAAAAATGTAAAAAGATAGTTGCAAATAATTGCCAAAGCATCGTGTAAAATATGAGCGTGCGTTATGCATTAATAAATATTGTTCGTGACGTGCGTACAATTGTCACAAACTCAGTGTTTATCTGTGCTTCTATTGGCTGATAAGTTTCGTAATTTCGTGAACCTGTCGAGGCGATGATATACAGAGCGTCTCGAAGATCTTGAGGTCCTCCTCGGTGTTGCCTCGTGCATCCCTTGTTTCCTCAGGATCCGTCATAGCGCCACTATTCTTACCCTATTTCTTCGCAAAAATTGGCCCCATTCACTTCCAAACTGACGCAGGATCACTGAGAGTCGCACAGTCACTGTGATTTTTTTTTACTCTATTTACTTTTCCATCTTCTTCGACGAAAAGCGAACGTGGTCGCCGCGAGCTGCGTGAACGCAATGTATAAAAGTGTTTGCCCCCGACGATTGAATGTCAACACGCGAGGCCTCGGGTGTGTGGCGTCGCCATTACAACCGAAGCGGCAGCCCCGCGGGCTCAAGATAATCGAAATTCATCGACCTAAGAAAATAATGAACCCGCAACCGTGGACTCTCCTTTGAGATCGGAATTGCAACCACTATTATTTTCGTTGCTAGGATATAACGCCTCGATAAGAATGGATCTCGTGCTCAATTCGAAAGAATCCAGGGGCATCGATAATTTCGTCCGCGAGTCAGGCAATTATTTTCGCTGAGAAACAAAAAAATAAACTGTAATTTTTATCCGGTTGTATACTTATCGTCTTACGATATTTTTCAGTAAATTGTAATTATTAATAAAACAATATGAGATCAAGGGACGCGGTAGCGTCTCGACGCCAAGTTAAAAAAAAATTAATCTGCCTCCTCACAACTCTCCTCCGACCGAGACGCCCAAGGACTCTTACTTTTCTCGACGTTTGTCTTTTTTCGTCTGCTAGGAAATTGTAACTCGAATTATTTGAGATACCACGTCGGTGACGCCACATGTGTCAGGTCCAATATTTTGTTTTTTTTTTTCTTCAGTAGGAGAAACCTACCCTCACATCGGATTTAAATGTGTTGCGACCGATTTTGCCGATGTTTCGAATAAACAAATATGTGTGGACATTTTGTTCTGATTAATACCATTGCACAGCGCGACTTAAAATCATCCGAAAGTTGGGGTGAGTTTCAAGTGCAGCCTGCAGTGGATGAATAAACGCCGTGAATTGATTTTCTTGGTAATACGATTTCCATGATGGTTTATTGTAACATCTTCTTACACAATCTATATATGTCTATGTTCCTCATTCTTAGTAGTTGAAATTAATTGTTTTTGGGTGGGAACGCACGTCTGACGATAAATTCACCAGCCATGCCCAGACCAACGAGCAAGAGGGCAACGGAACATCCGAACACTATTTTGTCAGGAGTGCCTCGGATTTTGTATACCGGAAACTCCAGGTCTCGCTGTAACAGGAAATAAATTGGTACACCGATTACAAAATAGAAAGCACAAACGGCTTATTGAAGACGGAGGATAATCAGCTTTACCTGATAAAGCTCAAAGGTCTTGAGCATCTTTTCAGGCAGCACGCCGCCGCTGGCTGCTCGGGTGTTGCTAGCCGTCGTCACGGGCTTTGTCTTTATCGAGTCGTAGATCATCTTCGGTGGTTCGGCGGTTTCCAACCTGTTTGCAGACTAGAACAGGAATGACATAACAGAGGTTGTCGGTCAAACTGTGAGCATTTTTATCCTCAAGGTCAAGGTGCTCGTTCGATAACAAAAACTGTAATACAAATTTCTCCGTCATTGCCACGAAAATGTGGATCCGATAAATCTTTGCACCTGGACCTAGAAATTTCTTGATTTTGCTGTAACGATATTCCGATCAATCATTCTCACAAGATTTTTCACATAACTATTTTCTACAGATAAATGAAATATTTCATGAAAAATCAGAGTGAATACTTTCCTCAAATAAAAGAATAATTCCCAGTTATTTCCCACGAAAAAAATGGCCCATATATTCGTTGGTCGAAAGAATTGAAACGGGACATTCGAGAGTGAGGTTATGTTTCTCGAACTCGAATAAAAACGGTCCAAAAATACTTTTTGCACATCTGACAACTCCGATTGTCAAAGCAACGATAGAGACGCGATTTGAAGAATGAAAAGTGCTTCGGGCGGTGGGAAAATTACGTAAAATAGATTCGATACAAGTGGAGCTGGGATCGTCTGCTGCAGTAAAGTTTGATCTTGCGATGTAACCGACGTAAAAATGGAAGTCGCCCATTGTTTCAACGGAAAAAGTAACGACGAGAAAGGTTTCGAAGTAGGAGGAACAAAAAGTTACTTACGAGTGGATAAAGGGGCTGCAAATTCGTCGATTCTTTGAGACGACCAGTGAAATTGTTGAACTGGTAAGATGGCATCCTTGCTGCTTGCGCAATCGATGAGGCACAGGCGCAGACTCGGTACGACACCAGCTGTGCACGGAAAAATTAACGAGTTCGGCGCCTGTGCACAATATTTTCGCTGACAGTTCGACGGTTCGCCACTATTCCGGCTATTCCGAGATAATAAATCAGTGACGTTTGAACATTGCGAACAAATCGTACAGACTCTGGCAGAAAATTTCGTTGTCTATTTGTCACGTTGCTATTTTGGTTATCATACAATTTCGTCTATTCGTTCAATAAAATGTAAAGTGGTTTTCAGCTTTTGGATTAACTATTGACCATTGCTAATTTATTTTGAACAGTCAAAAGGATTTATTCTGCAGCAAAAATGGATTTGCATCATTGAGATGAATTTGCGACTGGCAACTGTGGAATTTGGGTGAAGAACCTGAGTTGTTCATTCGATGACTTCTTGAGCTTATTTTTTGTTTTAAGTATGATTTCAAAAACGAATTGAGTTCCCAAAACTGTCTTTGCGACTATTGAGAAATTGTTGACCACTGTGACCCACATAGTCACAAATACACAAGTTATCATGGAAGAACAACGGAGACCCCACATAATATTTCATCCCATAATATCATCGATCCAGAAGATAGCGCTTTACGAAACAAGATCCGTAAGAAATCTGTATGGCAATTATTTAAGAATTAGAGAAGATGTCAAATAAACACACTTTACAAATGCATCAATAAATTTATTTAAATGACCAGTAATCAGACATTTGCTTAATCGAAATTCTGCTTTTTCAGCGATTCTATTTGATGGGTTCAAACAATACATTGACACGCTTTCGTGTCTTGAAAATCGATCGAATGGAGCCCAGAGAGCTAACTGTGGTAGACGATAAGATCGAATATACTCAGGAGGAAATTGCAGATTTAGTGAACATGATAGACATGGGAAATCGCAATCGAGCTGGTCAACGCAGCAAAACTGGAGGTGTTGCGAAAGTTGTATCAGCGTTTGGAATCGTCGGTAATGTTGCATCTGGATTCTTTGACCCGTACAGCTTAGAATCATTGGCTAGGGTTGCAGATGCAGTTATCTATACATTTTATTCATCCAACATGAAATTTTTGTTCATAAATTGCATGGGTCAATAAAGATTAGTCATTGATGATCTCAAGAATAACAACGCCGATTAAAACCTTGTAAAAAAACGCTTAAATGCGAATCTGCTTGCACATTTTGTCTTTCAAAGGGAAGTCAAATGATGTCAGACTGGATGTTAAATCATATTTTGTGTAAATTGGAATGTGACATGCAATAGCTTGGGCTCCTCATTTTTGCATGGATTAATTTTTCTACAATGCCTGCCCGTTAATCAATTTTTACTTATGAGTTTTGATTATACACAAGAGTTTCACCTGAAAATGAATTGGTCATGGCCGGGCACGCCAAGTAAGGAACACTCGTTGTTTACTTGATTCAATCATTTGAAAAGTTATGCTTGCCTTTTTTCATTCAAGAAAAATAATTCGAACGGTACGAGTGTTCGTTCATTGGTTTTTTTTGTCCGACATATTTGTGAAGCACATGTTCATGTAGTTCCACTGTCATTGGTATTGTCGCAATATATATTATATCGATAACTAAATTATCAGCGTGTGTTTTATTAGTTAATTTTATAAATCAAAGGCATCATACATGACTGTGCTTACTTACGTTTGCTTGCTAACAAAGGCAGCAATAATAAAGCAGCAGAGTCGAGCGCCGAAACACCCGAGGAGCCCAAGCAGGAGCAAGAACCGGAGCCGCCAACGGTGCACAAACCGACTCAAACCAGGTTCTCCTGGAAGTCAATGTGGCAACGAGACAGTTTTCCCAGATTAGTAGCGGCTTTTGGTCTTATTGGTAAGGCTTAATGAGCTTATCAAGCATCTTTTTCTTATTCAGTCACTATAATACACAGCTACGTGACAAAATGTGCGCAAAAACTACCGAAACTTCTGGTATGTATTGAAGAACCAGTGGGCATGACGATATTACTGTTGTCTAATCGTGTATTTATTTTTTTAAATGCATGAAAGAGTCCAGGCTGCGATTATTAGTACACAAATTCGGCATGCTAAAATTTTACTTGCACACACGGTGGGGTGGTATTCACGCAAATCAACACTTGGCGCATCAATTTGCACGAAATACCACGAAAATAATTGATTATTCAATTTGCGGAAATACAGAAAAATGGGACCAAAAATACTATTTATTGATAACGGTTCGTTAACGCTCTGAAGGCTCAGTTTTCCGCAATAATTAGTGGTCTTTCGTTAAAATTTCCTCAATCAGGGGCACGGTCATATTTTTCTTGATAAATGGAGCGAGATTTAGTTATGATGTTTGGTTCCCGGACTATATCCCCCGGGCACAACGCTCCAGGACAAAATTCCCTCGGACAAAAATTCCCCCGGACAAAATTCTCCTAAAAAAATATTCCCGTTGGAAAAAAACAGACAAAGCTAAATACATTCAAATTTATTGACATGAAATATTATTATTTACAATACGATGGGAATTTTGGGGATTGAGGAAGGACCTTTGTCTTTGGGAATTTCATCCGGGAGATTTCGTCCGGGGCAATTTTGTCCAGAGACATTTGGTCCGCACACCATGATGTTTCCCTTTTTAAAATCTTACGATGTAACTATTTTTTTTAAAGGTTTCGTGCGTTTTCTGGAAGGATACTACATCATTTTGGTGACGAAAAGGCGAAAAGTCGCTGTCATAGGCCACCACAGTATATACAAAATCGAAGACACTTCCATGATTTACATTCCCAACGACACGGTTCGGCTTTTTCATCCGGACGAGCAGAGATACGTCAAGATGTTCCAGAGCATCGATCTTAGCAGCAATTTTTACTTTAGTTACTCCTACGATCTCACTCACACCCTGCAGAGCAACATGGCACCGCCCAAACACATCAAATCAAATATACCGTCGAATGATCCAAGGAAACAGGGCGGCGACGAAGACGATACTGAAAATGCGGATGATTTTTTCAATATGTGGGCTTTCAGAAAGAGTTGGGAAAAGAATGGGTAAGCCTCGAAAGATTAATTCATATTAAACCAAAACGCAGTTTTTTTGTACAAACAATGATAGTAGAGCATTTTTGTTACAGTTACGGAGAAAGATCTATAGATTACGGCATCCGAAGTAATCCGCATCGGCGATTTGTGTGGAATTCGCATCTGTTGAGCTCAGTCGAAAAACAGTTGCATCCAGACTGGATTCTCTACGTAACGCACGGATTTATCGGCCAATCCAACGTCAGTATTTTTGGAAAATCGATGTACATCACGCTTATAGCTAGAAGAAGTAATAAGTACGCGGGAACGAGGTTTCTGAAGAGAGGAGCAAATTTCGACGTAGGTTTGCCACGAGATCGTTTATAAAATCATCGCTTCGAGGATGAGTAAAGACAGCTTTTTTATCACCAGGGTGACGTAGCCAATGAAGTTGAGACTGAACAAATCGTACACGACTCGGCTGTTAGTTCCTTCAATTCCGGTCGATTTAGTTCTTTCGTGCAGATGCGCGGTTCTGTTCCCGGTCACTGGAGTCAAGATAGCAAGATAGTTCCAAAACCAACGATATCCTGCGATTTGACTGATCCATTTGCCGAAACAGCAGGTATAACGTTAACACTTTATCACTTTTACACACTGAGAACAATGTATGTGTTACAATATTATTTATTATTTTCATTTCGTAGAATTCAAAAGATCCTGCATTGTAAACATAATATCATTTCAGGTGCCCATTTTAATCAACTGTTGAAACGATACGGCTCTCCGATAATAATACTGAATCTCGTAAAGAAGCGAGAGAAAAAAAAGCACGAGAGTACATTGAGCGACGAGCTAAGCGCCGCGGTGAAATATCTTAACCAATTCCTACCACCGGAGCACAATCTGTATTACAAAAGTTTCGACATGGCGAGGGTAAACAAAGGGTAAGTGTTTAATCACGTCTTTTCGACGCATTGCGGTAATCACTCCTACTCATTATTCTTTTTTTTTTAGGAAAGAGGCTGTCGTGATGGGTCTTCTTGCAAATATAGCGAATAACGTGGTAGTCAAAACCGGAATCTTCCAATCGCAAGGTCCTTACTACAATCGCAGAAATTTATTCCCGTCGTTGGGAAACACGAAGAAACCCGACAAATCGCACAAAATGGATTCGAGCTTTTTGCTCTATGGCGAAACCGTCGATTTGGAGTTACTCGGGAACAAGAACGGCAAAAATAAGGATGACAGTGAGAGTACTATTAAAGCAAAGCCAGAAGACACTTCTGCGGAATCCGCGGCTACTTTGACGGAGGCGCTGAACGTGGAGGACAAAGTGAGGGAATTTTTCGCAAGGAAAAACACTCTCCAGACCGGAATAATTCGCACGAACTGTGTCGACTGTCTGGATCGCACGAATACAGCGCAATTCGCAGTTGGTAAGTGCGCGCTCGGCTACCAATTGTGCGCTTTAGGTGTTTTGGAGTCGCCGAAGTTGGAATTCGACTCGGACTGCGTGAGAATGTTGGAAGAGTTGTACGAGGATCACGGCGACACTCTGGCTCTGCAATACGGCGGTTCGCAGCTGGTGCATCGTATTAAGACGTACAGAAAAACTGCCCCTTGGACCAGCCAAGGAAACGACATCATGCAAACTCTGAGCAGATACATAAGAAACACTTTCAGCGATCAGGAAAAGCAACATACGATGAATTTGTTCTTAGGTACGATTAAACTATCACGGGTATGCGATTCACTTTGACAAACTTTAATCAGATGTTAAATATGAAGAATAAAATTGACAAATATTTCCTGCAGGATTGTTCGTACCCGAAGAAGGTAAACCACCGATATGGGAGATGGTTACGGATTATTACCTTCACCACAAAACCGCCTGTCAGTACATGAGAAAAACGCGAGTGCTCACTCAATGGTGGGACACGAACGTTTTGAAATGCCTTCCCTACGCCTTCAACGAAGTCACCAAAACGTGCTCCGAGATGGTACAAGTGCAGGACACGCAGGAGGAGATGATCGACGTTTATTACGACTATCATCGGTAAATAACTCGTTATTTTCGATACAAGTGTAATACAACTTTTTCGAACAAAATTTGATGACACGCTTGCGCCAATCGCACTTCGTAGTATAACAAATACTCCAAAAATATTTCATTTTTTAACGAATACATAATAAATTTCAGTCCTTTCGAGTTGACGCCCCTGGCGGATTTCTACCCCTACAACGTCAGCCACTCAGTCAGAGATTTCATGCCTCATTTTACAACAAACGTTAGTCCGTTCGCAGTGCGCGTTCGACCAGGCCGAAACAGGGAGGAAACCGGGAACAAAAGTATGAATATGAAGAATCCATCGATGACGGGCCAAAGTAGTACAAGCAGTACGGCTTCTAGTGCCAGGTATGACTTTGCTTTTTTTTTTCTTTAAAAAACTCTGATATTATATGACAATAAAAAATTGAGACACGTTCTTCTTGTTGCAGCTCAAGCGTGGATAGCAGTACCGATGACGAGGACAGTCATCAGCAGATGAACGATTCCCAGCTAATGGGCTCGCGGGACAGTACGGAACTCGTTTCGTTCGAGTCGCTGTTTCCCTCAATGAAAGAAATTTACGGCGTCGAACTTGAATATCCTAAACGCGCCGATATAACGCTCTACAAACGGTCGGTTTCTTTTTTGTTCCACGGAAAATTATCTTGCTGAACTCGTATTCAAATTTTGATGTTTCATTGCAGATTCGTCGTGATAGGACGAAATGCAACCTACACTACAGATCACTCGAACATACGGTCGAAGTTGATGCAGCAAGCGTCGTTTCCCAGCAGCGTGCCGACGAAAATCGACCTACCTGTTGTCAAAGACACCAGTATCAGTATCTACGAACAGTACGTTCGTAGAGGAGAGGTATTTTTTTGCTTTTCCCTTTTTTCAGCGACGTCTTCGCTGACTTTAGGCAAAAAAACGTATTTTTTATTACTGGCACGAATTCTTCCAGGTCGGTGGTTCAGTGCCAAGTCCAGCGAACATGATTCTCTACGAAGAATATGCGCATCAACAGCAACTTCAATTAGGCATAATTCAACCGGCTCGTGTGTAACTCTGTAATTTTGTAAATTTTTCGTACTAATCTTGTTGATTACATTGTAAATAAAAATTTGTTTCTTATGCATTCACTTGTTAAAATGTTCCTTTTGAAATTCATCAAACGATTTAAAACGCAATTTCCTAGTCGCGTTTTTTGTACGTGTGGAGGGGCGTATTCCTTAATAAAGATGAAATAATTTATTCACTCAGATTTTATTGGAATCGAAAAAATTAGATACACAGGCTCGATGTTGTATGAGAAAAGAACAGTAGTATCTTTCGGCGCCTGGATTTCTCGTCGTAGGACGATGCAATCTACTTCAGCTTCTTCTTGGGACGAATGTTATTCGTATGTCCGCACTTCTTCTTGCGGCAGTTGGTCGCACGAGGATGGAGACGAGCGTAACACTTACGGCAGATCATTTTGTCGCAGTTGTACTTTTGCGCGAGGATACGCAGGGTGGGCTCAATTACACCACCGCGAAGACGGAGCACGAGGTGAAGGGTGGACTCTGCAGAGAAAAAAAATCATTGTTTAGTTAGCAATGTTATTTACAAATAAAATCATAACATATTGTGATATTAAAAAATACAGCTCACTTAATTCAATCACATATATCAATTTATTTTTGTACATATTCAGCTATTAAAAATATGTATAAAAATATATTTAAATTAATTGTTCCTGTAGCTTAGGTTTCAATCTTTAGATTTCTCATGAAAATATTTTTAAACAAATAAATCATGGTTTTGACAAGAGATTGGTGGAGCAACAAAAAAAAGTATATAATTTTGGTGGAAGTGGAGCTATTAGCAGGTAGAATAATAAAATATATTAATTCTTACCCTTCTGGATGTTGTAGTCCGAAAGAGTACGGCCATCCTCGAGCTGCTTGCCGGCGAAGATGAGACGCTGCTGATCGGGAGGAATCCCCTCTTTGTCTTGGATCTTGGCCTTGACATTTTCGATAGTGTCGGAGGCCTCAACCTCGAGGGTTATGGTTTTACCCGTAAGGGTCTTTACGAAGATCTGCATGATGGCTTAACTGAAAAAAGAAAAATGAAAACAATAAGTCAAATGTATTGAAAAGAATAAATGTCTCGTAAATCAATACAAAAAGGAAATAAATCAGTTTTGGAACAGCGGCAAGCAAAGATCTCTACTTTCCAACATTATATTTCAGCGATTAAAAAGGACCGGCCATTAAGTAGCTGCGTTACAAAAATCTCCACATCACATTTAAAATTAATTTTTATTTTTAATTTCACAATAATTTTTTTTGTTTAAGATTTACAAAGCTGTTACCGAATGTTGCCGAAAATTCTGAAAAAGTGAATAATCTCGAATTTTCAAGAAATCGTTACGGCCGTAAAAGGGTTATACGTGAAAATGGCCTGTGACTTTGAAATGACGTTCAACCGGCAGAAAGATTGCGGGGCGTATCAAAGAATCCTCGAACCTATCGCGGCAACCACAGAAAGCCGAGTTTTTCGGATTTTTTTTCGTCAAACCGTTCGCAAAGCTCGACGTATTCACCGGAAAATTTCGATATCGACGGAATCCTCCATGTGCGTGTGACTGGCAACGCGACGCAGTCCTGCGATTGTTTTCGATCGCAATTTGTTCGCAAAACGCGGCGTTCGACGCAGCAGTCGACGACGGGAAAAAAGTTGAACGAGTTGACGCATTTTTTGTCGCTCGAGCTACGAATTTTCGAAGGAAATACGAGGATTTTGTTGAACTCACCGTTCCGACAACGTGTTTGCCACAAAACGTCTCACACGAAAAGATTCTATACTGGCGGCGCGGCGATCGATTTCCCGTCCGTCGCCGACACCGGAAGACACCGGGCGACCTCACGCGGCGACGAAAATGGCGCGACATTTGAATCTGTGATCTGCCGGAAAACACACAAGTTATCAATACATTACAAACAATATTGCAATAACTATTCATTGAATGTGAAGAATAAAAATGACATACACGCTATCCTTCTTCTTTAATATCACCGGGCTAAAAGATTCTTTAGCCCGATACCCGACTTGATGATAATGAACAAAATGCAATGAAATTGTATACATGATAGAAAGTCAGATGCAATCAAAATTGCATTAAAACAAAATTGATTGAAATTACAAGCGTACAAGAGTAGCATGATATTGCTCTATATGTTCAAAGGACACAATCTGAATTTTCGGCGAAGTTACGTCAGTTCAACGTTATCAGCTGTTCGGTCTCACCAGTGGCAGAACCGAAAACCGGCGCTCACGATGCAACTCTACCGGCGAATTCGCCCGGTATCTCCCTATTTGTGGTTGCAGCTATTAATCGTTACTCTTGCCCGTCAACACACGTTCGTGCATAATGAACAACGAGCGTGTAATTTAATACACACCCGGTATATGCGCTCGACGATGACGGTTTAAATTCGCTGTAAGCGCGGATATTTACATGCACAAAGTAGGGACGCGTGTGCATATATCACGAAGGCTCTGGGCGGAGCGAGACGACGGAGAGAGGGAAGCGAGACGACGAGAGCGACGCAGTTTCCAGCGTTACCCGCGATGCCCGCGGAAGTCTCTCCACCTGCAGGAATGAATAAGTTAACGAAATTGCCTCGGCGATTTACGCGAGTTAGTCGGACGTCATAACTCGAGTTTCCGCGTTGCCGTGGAGGCTGCACCTACTTTCCGTCGAGCAGTGGATTTAATTCGGTATCCGGTATTTATAGAGGAGCGAGAGTCAGAGAGAGTGAGATAGCGAGTCTATCCTTCCGGTTCTCAGCCGCGGGAGCTTCTAAATACGCGAGCTGGTGGTCCACGCGGTCCACCGGCTTTTGCCTTCCATGCGATTCTCGCACGGTTCGCGCTCGGTGCGCGACACAGGTCGTGTGCACGCACGCCGCGGTGATATGCAAATTTTATCAGGAACCTTTAAACTTTGCACCCTGACCCAGATGTCTCCGCGGGTGCGAGCCACAAAGTCTCGTGATAGCCGTTGCCGTGCATGCGTCGTGAACAAAGATTTGCACGGGGATGCCCCCCACGGAAAAAAGGATACTTAAGATATACCGACGGCTATATAAATTATATACGCTATATATAGCGGCAAAAAGTTCTATATCCTCTATATATCTGATATATATCCGACGAATATATCGCGGATATTAAATACTGATATATTGCGTGTCTATGACGCATAGAAGCTCTGTGTATAATATACGGATGAAACATACATTCTTAATTCATAATAAGTATATCACCGATATGTACTCGAATAGCAATTCCCCGAGACCGTTCGGCAAGATGGCCAGTGATTATAGCGGAAATTGACGTTAAAATACTTCGCAGGATTAATGAGGGTTTTGAACGTAAAGCAAATTTTAAAGGCGAGTGTGGCTCGGAGATAGCGAGTGAGCCTGATAAGCAGAAGGTCCCGGGTTCGATTCCTGCCGAGGGCAGGGTTTTTTTTTTTACATGAATGCAATCCTTGCAGATTCTAAATATATAATTTGTATATCATGAATGCATAAATAGCAATAATAATATAACTATAATAATATAATGATGATATTATCTATCTCAGATATATAATTTATATATCGCGAAAACATGTATTATATATCTTTTATATAAAGCGGCAAAAAGTTCTACATCTCGGATATATGTATCATACATAATATAATACATAATACATACATGTATTATGTATTATACATTATACATGTATAATACATAATATGGATTTCTTATGTCTCCAAGATATATAGTCGATATATAAAAAAATATATTTCCTAGTATACTTTTTTTCCGTAGGGGTGAGATGACATAGAGAAACAGGTAAAAAAATTGTGCGATAAGAATGCTGTTTTTTTTTAGGTGTACAATGAAAATATATGCTTATGAAAAAAATGAATTAATGCGATCGGTGGACAAAAAAATGTAGTCAGTAGATGCAGTCGCAGTTTCGGTGTGTCGCAGGAGCGCCAGAGATGTTCGCAGGATCTCGGTCACGTTCGTTCCCGGTCAGGCTCGGTGGGTCGCTGTGGTTATGCGTCGAGTGGCGCAATCTGGCGCCACGAGACCAAGAAGAAGTCAGAAGTTTCGAGCTAGTTCGTGATAACAATCGGGGGTTCATCGGGGGTTCGTCGGCGGCGTCACCGACTGCTCTCGTAGCTTCTCCGTGGCTCTTCACGCTCTCTGATACACGCAACCGATTGGCCGCGACAACAAAGCCCAACGGCTTGGTTACGGTTTCGGTCGCAGAGGTCGCAGCACCGATTGCGCCGAGCCAGTCGGCTCCGCTATCGGCCGCACGCGCGACAGCGAACGCGCCCGTTTGCTCGTCGTTGTATATACCTATAGAATCAACGAAATTTCGCAGCGCGCTCGTCAATCAATCACCCGAGAGCGACCGGCAGCAGCAGCCGTCGCGTTGGATCCGCGGGAAAATATACATATAATATCCCTGCACGCCGGATACAATTTTTATACCGGCGTAAAAAATACATCAGGTTTATTCGCGGCATCTGCGTCAGCCTCGATGCGACGGGAACGACGCGGCTTGCGTTGCGTGGTCGCGAAATAACCTGCGTTTGACCCCACGAGCGCGCGATCCGCCCGCTTCATAACATTTGCGGCATTCAAACGCGTATTTCCCAATCCGCTTTATTGTGCAGTGCGAGAATTTTTGCAAAGGGGAAAAAATTCATGCGAAAAAATATGTGAAAATTGCATTTAGACTTTCGGTCGATTTAATGCATATGACCGGTGGAAGGGTAGAAGGGCGAATTCCACTGATTGCAGTGAAAGAAATGTATTTATTTTTTTTTTTAATAAAATACATTTGTAATATCAGCGACCTCGCTGCTGGATGAAACGTGTAGATTTAGTCATTTTACCGAGCCGAATTCCCAAAACCAATAATTGAAAAACTGAAAATCGCAGTTTTTTTTATTAATACAAAGAAATGTTTATAACGAAACAAGTTTCCTTCGCAAATCTGAAAAAAAATGTTATGTATTCTCACCGACAATGGTAATAAAGGGACACGCGCGCTTCATTTGGTCAGATATCTTGCCAAATGATATTTTCAGCGAAACAAGTGATTGGTTCGCGTACACGTTAGCCAGCCAGCACATCCGGCTATGTGCGTTTGTCTGTCTGTCCGTCTGTGTGGACGTATGTTACTCGTGCACATGCAAAAATGCATCGCACCGCAAATGAACAGTAGATGTAGCAACAGTGTCAGAAATATGAGGGTTTTCACTGAACAAGCAAATGGGCAGCCAACAGCAGCAGCAGTAGCAGCAGTAGCAGCAGCAGCAGCAGCAGCAGCAGCAGCAGCAGCAGCAGCAGCAGCGCAGCGGCAGCGGCAGTAGCGCTAGGTGCACAAATGCAAAACCCGCTGGAACTAACCGGGCATCGTTTTAATTAAACAATATGCCTCCCGCACTCGCCTCCCCCACCGCGTTACTGAATAATGTTTTCCAATTTCCAATTGGGAACACCGCGCCCGCCCGTCCTGACTGTCCGGCCACCTTCCCCCGATGGCTCGCCGTGCTTTTTTTTCTGGGTCAAATCGATTTTCCCAACCACCGCACGCCGCTCGCTCGCTCCCGGTCACTCCGTGTGTCTCTTTGCCGTGTGTCTGCGTCCACCGCCGAGTTTCAGCATTGTATCTCAAAATAAACTTCCGTTATACAATTATGACGTTCCATTGACGAGAAGCTTCCAGACATTCGTCGACGTGGGCGGCTCGCGGGTGTGTCCCAGATAACGACTCGATTGTTCTCTCGACGGCTAATCGCTTGGCAGGACCGATCGTCTCTGGCTTGGCGAGGGAATCATTGCCCGCCGCGTGTCAAATAAGTTGCGACAAATTCGACCATCTATTTTTCTGTACGAAAATTCCAAAGAATAATAGTGTTATTTTAACTCTTTGTGCGGTCACATTATACAGAGACATATACAGTAGTTCCACGTGAATTTCGGGTCGATTTTACCCACAGTGACCACGAAGGGTTAATTACAATTTTATTTTTTCCGCACCAAATTCTTTTCGGGCTATTGCGAGGAATCGTTTGAGCAAAATATTATTATTGCAAAAAGGATAATTGGATTTTTCAAAATCTCTTTGCGGCTCGTTTTCCGAGGTTCATTTGCAGAAACAAGAATCCCCCCCGCTGTACCGCGCGGATTCGGTGATTAGCACTGCGGACTGTATCGGCGAGTAGGGGAGTGGGAGGGGGTGAGGAGACTAATCAATGTGTAGCCCGTGTGATGTGGCTTTTGGACGAGCGGAGCAATAACGGAACAGGCCGTGCTTAGTTTGAGCATAGCGGTGGTGACCGGGGCCGCTCTCGCTCTCGCTGGCTCTCTACGCGCGCGTCCCTCTCTCGCTCTGGTTCGCGCAGCGTTCGAGCGAGCCAGAATTAGCGGTTCTGTCGGTGGCCGGGACCGGCGCTGCCCAGGCTATCCTAATTCGCCTCGTCCCCTGGTCGGGCCGCCGCCGCCGCCGCCGACGCCGTCGTGGCCCCCGCACACGGCGTCATGATCTCCGTACGATCAAAACCGACGACCGTGCAGCGTCAATGTATGCACCATTATTAGTCCTTATAGCCGTATAACACTAATGCTCCTCGGCTGTATATCAGCTATTCGGCCGAGGCGTTCGAGATTGAAGCTGCGAATTCTGCTATTCCGAAAGCGAATATTCTCGAAAATTGTGCTGGAAAGAAAGTAAATTATTAAAATGCGCATGAAATATATTTTTCTTCAATGGGTTAAATATTTTCTGATTCAATACTCGTGGAAAAAATTCCATTGTATTTCGATAAGTTGCGTCGTCGAAACAAAATTTGTGACACAGATAACCTCACCTCGCTGACCTTGGTCGTAATTCCCACGCCGTGAAATCGACGAAGAACGAGGCACGAGCGAAAAAAGACCGCGCGGGGGGAGGAAAAATTGAGACAAAGGAGGAGAAAAAATTGCGCTATTCATTCTGCACTCGCGGTGCACGGGCAACTTCCGAGCCCGCGAACGTGCACGCTTCTGCCACTTGTCTCTCGGGTTCTCTCAAGACGCGACCGGGTTCTTCCTTCGCCGTCCGGAGATTCCTGACGAATCGTCTTTGGATCGGGTCCAGTTTCTTATCTACCGATAATTCCATCTAACGATACTTTGATGAGAACTTTTTTTCGACGCTGCGCGCGAGCCACTCGTGAGCTCGTGATGTCTCCCCTCCCCCCCCGCCGCACAAGATCGTGGAATAGACGTGGTGGGTATATCGATGTATCGTGACGGTTAATCGAATTCCTGTGTTTTTTCTAGTAACGCGTAAGAACCATTTTTTTCTACTGACAATGGAAAAAAATTATGAAATAAACGAATTTTTTTTTCCCTCAATTAAAAATGATTCTCGTTTTTTTTTGCAAAAAAGGGACCGAGTCCCTTTTTGTCGTGACATAAAAATTATCGAGAATCATCTTCGCTACAGACGAAACGCGCAAGCGAGAAGCAACGTATTTTTTATCGCCGCGCCCGTCGCGGTTCGTCGTGTTCTATCGATTTTTCGGTGCACACACGTTACGCGCGGTGCTCGACGAGCGTTCGGCGGGAGGAACGCAGGCAAGTCGCGGAAAGTCGAGAGTCCACGCTTCGCTTTCTCAGCCGCGTGCGGCGAAGACACAAAGGACACAGAGCGGGCGCGATCGACAGTGAGAAGACTCGTCACGATTCTCGTGTCGAGGACGAGTGTCAACACGGTTTGCACCGTCGTTTGACCTTGAAGCGCGGACGAGAATTGCTTGCGCAAAAATCCTTATCGGGTCATATGCCAGGAAATGTGGATAATATCGGCTAAAATACGGCGGCAAACACACAAACGCAACCAAATGAGTCTCCGGCTGACGGGATTCCTCTCTGCGCGGGTTTGGCGAGAAAAGAATGGAACATCATATATACGTCTGGTGTTACGCATAACGAGATACCGCGAAGCGCCGGGCCGGGTGCATAATAACCCGAACGAGACCGAAAACAACGAGACCAGGGAAAACAAGTGCGCGGATAAATTATCGCTAATTCGCAAATGATATGATTTAGGGCGCATTCACAGAGGCGGATCAGATTTATTTTCATTGACGTGGGTCATTGCGATATAATCGGATGCTCACCGCAGAAATAAAGACAGAGATACGTGCTGGCTGAAAGGGGGAGTAGCGGCGATAGGTGGGGGAGGGGATAGAAAGAACGAACGTGGCCGAGCGTTATTTATGGAAACCGCGGTCGAATTTCGCCGAATTTCCGGACGATATATAGTTACCCTCTCCCGCACCCCTCCCTCGTTGCCCTCTTCCGCTCGGCCGGTCGATCGGTGAAGTACTATATCATCAAAAACGTTTTATCAAAACAAAAGTAGTACGCCAAGAATAAAAAATTGTAGTCATTCCAATAAATAAGATTGAAGAAAAAAAAACATCTTTTTCAACAACATCCGAATTCAATATATTAGTAAGCAAATAATGGAAATGTTCCTTTACGACAAGTTGTCAAAATATCACGGCGTCAAAATATCACAACCTCAAAATATCACGGCGCTAAAATTTAACGCGCCGCTTGGCGAACTATAGGAGCTCGAGCGCAGGGCGGCCAATGCTGCGCCTGAATTCTCGACTCGCTCGGCGCTCCGGCGTTGGTTGCACACTGCTCTCGTCGCTTGTCACGTGCAACGTTACTGCTCTCACCCTCTCCGCGGCCAAACAAACGTACCGAAAACGCGGAGACGCGCTCCTGCAGACAAATGCCCGACGTACGTGTGCCGAAAGGCCGAACCGACCGGTGTACTGGCCGGTGAAAATCCAATTCAATATTTTCTCTTTCTTTTTTTTTTTTTTTTGGACTGTTCTACGGGGGAAGAAAGGTCAGTGGCAGATACTGCGATTGCACTCGCAAAATGTATGAGATTTTATTGATCGCGCATGAGTTCCGAGGATTTTTTTTGTATTTTATTATTATTAATTATTCCGCTTTTAACAAGTACAAATGAAAGTACCCGAGTAAAAAAAACAAGTGCATCGCGGATCCATGCGGGATCCGCGAGATGTACGTGAAAAAGTCCCGCCAATGAGACAATCATTGACTTTCCGCGAGTTTCATGCGAAAAGTGCGTGAAAAGTTCATGTGAAATTAGAGCCAGATGTTCTACCCCTGAAAACACTGGTTACAACCCTTTTTTAGTTGATTTTGGAAAAAAAAAATTTGTCGAACAGTTTTTGAGAGAAATCGTAGATCTGGCCGCCAGGCCGAAAACCGCCCAAATCGGGGTCACGAAATTTATTTTTTCAAAATATCTACTTTTAACCTATACCATCGTTCTCAAGTCGCATATTCTACCCCTGAAAACAATGGTTACGACCCTTTTTTAGTTGATTTTGAAAAAAAAAATTGTTGTCGAACAGTTTGTGATCATGGGCACGACATTTATTTTTTCATAAGAAATGAATGCAACCATTTTAAATGTGTACTTCTCAGGTACTTTTTGTGTATTTAATTGCTGAATTTCTGGCTCCAATTTCACACGAACTTTTCACGTATACGTGAAAAGTTCCGGATGAAACTCGAAGTACGCGAAAAGTCAAGGATTGTCTCATTGGCGCGACTTTTTCACGTACATCACGCGGATCCCGCATGGATTCGAGATGCACTTGTTTTTTTACTCAGGTAGATAGATCCGGAAAATTATATACGAATTCTGTACGATAAAAATATTGAAGACTGTTAGATGCAAGGAAAATAAAAAAAATGTATTACTTAATTCAACTTGTAGTAGCGTCAAATGCTGGAATAGAGAAATTCGGTCCCAATCTCCGAGAACTCACGTCGAAACGAGTGCGGCGTGCATGCTGCGAATATATCGGGGAAGGATGTTTCGGGTCGTAACAGTCGAAGCGAGGAGTGAGAAAATTCGCGAACGCCTGACGAGGCAGGTAATTTCGAAGAGCTCACACGCCCGGTTCGCGAGCCGCACACACGTTACGCCTGGTTCGGTATTTACGAGGCAGCGCTATATTATATTTCGTGTGTGCGAGGGGCATGCAAGGAAACTCTAGGCGCGCGATCGTATATAGCGCATAATGCGTAGTAGTCGTCGGTTATACCGTGCAGTAATAGTACACCCGCGCTGTACGCGAATTCGGAAGGTGCGAGAGCCCGCGCGATGAAGTAATATAAAGCAGTGTCGCACACTCGACGTTTGCTTATGGCCCTTCGGTGTACACTCCGCGTGGACTCTGCATTACGAGTGTATAACCGTCCGCCGCCATAAGCGCGCACAGCGACGCATTAATATATCTATATTTGTCCATACACAAGTCACTCGCCGCGAGGGGACAGATAAACCTTTTCAGAGCCTCTCGCCTCCTTCGTTCGCCAGGATTTCTACCGTTGACGTCGCATTACCAGGACCTTCGCCGACTCCCGAAGTATCCACCTGCGAAGATTCTCATCTGCCGGATTGTAAGTAACGCGCACACACAGCAATATCGCGACGACGCAGCTTAGTTCTGCGCTTACCGACCGAGCGTCGCGTCCTTACCGACCACTCTCCTCCTGCGTTTATGTTGCTTATCTCTCGCTAACGTTGCCGTTAAACGTGTCTCGCCCGCTGGGAAGGTCAACGCTCGAATATAACAAGAAGCAGGAGTAAGGACTGAGAATCCTCCTCTCTTAGAAAAGACATGGCAATCGAAAGTCGCAATTTTGAAGCCGCCTTTCGAGCGTTCCTATTGGACGGCGGCAGCTTCGATATATCGACATGGCCGCTGCAGTCACGCGCGCGTTTTGAATCATAGTCGATAAACTTAGAGCGGTAAATTCGAAATACCAGGGCGCGCGCAGCGCGCCCGTTCGTAGCGCGCCGTGCGACGTGAAAACAACAGGAGCGCGAGCGAAGCGAGCGCGTTGTTGCTAGTCCTCTCTTAAAAAGTACATGACACATCGAAAGTCGAATATCGAAATTTGAAGCCGCTAGAAGGGCCAATTACGAGCGCTCCTGTGCCGACCAAGCGTTCTGGTTGGTCGGCGGCGGCTTCGTTACGTATCGCGCGCATTTTGAATGGCTGTACTTATTAGCCACAAGAGTGGAAGCAAGGAACAAGGAGCAAGGAGCAAGGAGTGCGAGCGAAGCGAGCACGTTGTCGCTAGTGAAGAATAATTTCGAATGACAATTACAACGGAATCAAAATTGTAAGTCATGTGTTTTGTCCATTACGCAATACGAGTTCAAACGCAAACAATAACAATGATCCAGCGCGGGCGATGTAAACACAGCTGCGGGTGCCAGTCGGACGGCGCGTCGGCGGCTCTCGAGCGCAGCGTCCGCGTTGTTCCCGGGTGTTTCGCCCCGCCGAAAGGGCCGGGGCGCCCGAGAGCGAGAGAACTAATAATGGAAAAGCCCGTACGAGTTAGTAAGATCATTAAACTGCGCGCGGGGCGGGCGCCGGTGGCAGCGGTGACGCCGCGCGGCCGCCGGAGCGAAATTCAAGTCTAACTTGAGGCCAACTCGTTCAACTCCAGTTAACCTTTCATGACACTTCGACGTGTGGCAGAACTGGATGTCTGGGCGGCAGCAGCAGCGGCAACAGCGGCGAGCGCGCCAGAAGCGCGCGCGCGCGCGCGAACGAGCGAACGAGCTTGCGAGTAGCGAGCTCGAAACCTCGTTCGGCTCGAAACTCGAATTATCGAGCTGCACACAGCGACGAGCCGGGCTCCTCGCCTTCTCGAACCTTGGCGCACTGGATACCGGGTGGCGGGGTCGTGGGTGGGGGGGACTGAAACTTTATTTTGTACTCCATTACAATTAGCGCGTTTCAGCTTGGCCGAGACAGGCGGAGAGCGAAAAAAGAAAAACACAAAAAAAGAAAAGGAAAAGAAAGAAAGAAACTCATCGAGAATGAGAGAAAGGGAGAGAGACAATGATAATCGTTGGCTGAGGAAAAGATACGTCGCGCCGCATCCGGGAATTTTCTTCGACCGGGCGAAATGTCCGCACTCGTCGGGAGAGCGAAGAAGCGCGGGCAAAGCGCGCGAGCGACGCGACCTCCGGCGGCGAGAGTCGCGAGGTTCGGAAACGCGCAATTAAAAGTTGTTGCTCGGCGTCTGCCGTTGCTGTCGGTGCGGCCGGTTCGCGGGCTTAATTGAGGGCCACGTCCGTTAATGACACAGCCCGAGAGAGCCGAGCGCAAGCGGCGTGAACGGTGGGAGGCGGCTCGGCTCACGGCGCGCTCGCGACACACGAACGAACCGGAGACGTATATATAGCGTGTACCCTTATCTCGAGGAAGGATTAGCGCTGTAGATCGCCGGTGTAACACATCGAGAGACGTCGCGGGTTGTGCGCCGGGTGGGTCGGGGGGGGGGGGGGGGGGTGGGGGATCGTACACGGAGGGCGCTCGTGTCGCGCTGAGCGATGCGTCGGGGCCGAAACTCCTCGGTGTTCGCGCGCGGCGCGGCATACACTCCGCGTTACCGAGAAATCCAACCATTAAAATGACAAATGGGACGTAATCGTCATCATTATTGAATTTATAACGTCTATCAGTCTTCCCTACACATCCAAATGGTTCGCGTCTCCCGTGTATTTATCACACTCGATGGGACAGGGGTAAAGGGGCAAGGGCAAATACGAACCGATCATGTACACCACCGAAATTGCGGTAATTATGCCTAGTCTTTTATGTCTTTTTCGAACATTCGAAGGTGAAAAAAAAAACAACATTTTTGGGTCCATTAAAAAACGAGGATGCGACAAATTTTGAAAATAATTATTTAGTGTGGTTTTTTTTTTTCGCTTCCGGTAACTCGAGAGTTGTTCGTCGAGTGGCCTGACGTTTCTGTCTTTCGTCGCAACCCGAATGTCTTTTGCGCTTGAGCACAGCTGAACTTAGACATCGGATTAGAGAAGTGCAATACAAATACGTTACAAACGCGGCCGAGCGTAATTACACCCGAGTTCGGGGAATATAATAGCGCGCAGTGGGCGATACATCGAATGAGCTTACAGCGCGACGACGGGGAGAGAGTGACGAGCGGTTCGGGTGTTGGGTGCCAGTGGTGGTGGACAGGGCGGGCGGGGGCGTTTTCGATTGCAGCGTTGCCGGCGTGGGCGGGAGAAGAGGGTGGGGGCTGGTCAGGTAGAACACGCATTGCAGTGCTCCTGTCGAAATTGGGTCAGCGAGTTTCCGGCCTGGCGAATTGAACCGAAGCTCGTCGCGGACGGTGCGCTCTGCCGCTGTGTCCGACTACCAGCAGGAAGCTGCGTCGAGTTTTGCCTCGGACACACCGATAAAGACGCGCGACCGAAAATAAAACGCCAATTTGGGTCATTGTTCACTCGAACGAGATACCCGCGCTCGATGGAACGTCAGATTTTTGTACGTTTCCGCGATATCAGCAAAACTTATTCGCTTTTAAATATCGACTTCTAACCTATATCAACGTTATCAAGTCGCATATTCTACCCCTGAAAACACTGGTCGCAACCCTTTTTTAGTTGATTTAAAAAAAAAAATTTTGGTCGAACAGTTTGTCAGAAATCGTAGATCTGGCCGCCTGGTCAAAAACAGCCCAAATCGGGGTTACGAAATTTATATTTTCAAAATATCGACTTCTAACCTATACCATCGTTCTCAAGTCGCATATTCTACCCCTGAAAACACTGGTTACAACCCTTTTTTAGTTGATTTTGAAAAAAAAAATTTTGGTCGAACAGTTTGTCAGAAATCGTAGATCTGGCCGCCTGGCCAAAAACAGCCCAAATCGGGGTCACGAAATTTATTTTTTCAAAATATCGACTTCTAACCTATACCATCGTTCTCAAGTCGCATATTCTACCCCTGAAAACACTGGTTACAACCCTTTTTTAGTTGATTAAAAAAAAAAAAAATTTGGTCGAACAGTTTGTCAGAAATCGTAGATCTGGCCGCCTGGTCAAAAACAGCCCAAATCGGGGTCACGAAATTTATATTTTCAAAATATCGACTTCTAACCTATACCATCGTTCTCAAGTCGCATATTCTACCCCTGAAAACACTGGTTACAACCCTTTTTTAGTTGATTAAAAAAAAAAAAAATTTGGTCGAACAGTTTGTCAGAAATCGTAGATCTGGCCGCCTGGTCAAAAACAGCCCAAATCGGGGTTACGAAATTTATATTTTCAAAATATCGACTTCTAACCTATACCATCGTTCTCAAGTCGCATATTCTACCCCTGAAAACACTGGTTACAACCCTTTTTTAGTTGATTTTGAAAAAAAAAATTTTGGTCGAACAGTTTGTCAGAAATCGTAGATCTGGCCGCCTGGCCAAAAACAGCCCAAATCGGGGTCACGAAATTTATATTTTCAAAATATCGACTTCTAACCTATACCATCGTTCTCAAGTCGCATATTCTACCCCTGAAAACACTGGTTACAACCCTTTTTTAGTTGATTAAAAAAAAAAAATTTTGGTCGAACAGTTTGTTAGAAAACGTAGATCTGGCCGCCTGGCCGAAAACAGCCCAAATCGGGGTCACGAAATTTATATTTTTAAAATATCGACTTCTAACCTATACCATCGTTCTCAAGTCGCATATTCTACCCCTGAAAACACTGGTTACAACCCTTTTTTAGTTGATTTTGAACAAAAAAAATGTTGGTCAAACAGTTGGTCAGAAAAGTTTAATTTTCCACAAGTGGCAAACTGCCGTCTTGCCCACCACCGCTTTGGTTATTTCCACGATGATTCTCACTGCCGTACAGTGGGAATCACTGTGGAAATTATGAAAATAGCGTTGGGCAAGACGGCAGTTTCCCACTAGTGGGAAACCGGTGGTTTCGTTGTGTAGTAGATCCGCTAGAGATTTGGCTTTGTTATCCCATGGATTTTTCCTATAGTGAAGAGATCCGAAATGAAACAAAATAAACCTTGCAAATTGCTTCCTCAGTATTTTACACTTTTGACAAAGCTACCTCTATGAGTAAGTATGTTGATCAATTTTGGCTTCCTCATAGAGAAAGCTTTGTCAAAAGTGTAAAATACTGAGGAAGCAATTTGCAAGGTTTACTTTGCAGGCTTTTTTTCTTTTTTAGGAGAGCCGATCGTACACTGAGAAAAAAATTTCTAAATCCAACAAAATGTGCGGTTGCGGGCGGCGAAATAAATATTTTGTAAATTAGACAAAATATTTAATAGATCGAAGCAACTGGTGATAGAATTTAAAAAATCTCGATTAGCATTGCCGACAATTTTGTCCAATCTGCAAAATATTTATTTCGCCGCCCGCAACCGCACGTTTTGTTGGATTTAGCCATTTTTTTCTCAGTGTATCATAGAGTGCGGGTCGTGTTTCTAGACATCAGCGACGTATTCGCGTGGCGTCGTTTCGGGGCTTCCCCCGAATAACGGAGAGCAGGGGGTCGCGAATAGTTTAATTCGACTGACTGCGGTCGACCAACAGAAGCCCCGACGCCGGTCCGCCCGGTCTCGTTGTCCTGCTGGCCCCTCCGTCGTGGCTTCCTCGTCGCGTTCGCCCTGCGCGCACGGAGATCGCTGAATATGTATAATGTACCCGCGCATCAGTCGAAATTATCCAACGCTGCTTGACACACTTGTTGTTTCTGCATTGGCTGCGCTCGGCGAGCGAGTTGGGCGAGGCCGACGACCGAGCTTTGCTCGAATGTTCCACGGTGTCGTGTGTACATAGTTCGGGAAGGGGGGGGGGGGAGAGTCAATTCGCGGACTGTATGCGCATTCGCTTCCCCCGCGATGATACATGTGTTATATATGCATCAGCCGGGTCCTTCGCGACGTATTAGACTCGGCGCCGAACTTTGCCATTGTCGGGGCGCGCGCGCGCGCGATCCACGATACGCGGCGGCGCGTCCCTCGAAACTGAGTGAGATCTCGTTGCACGCGAGAGGAATACCACTCGGCGAAGACTTGCGCTGAGTTGTACCTACGACATTGGGTAATTTAATTCAAGAGAATAGTAACTGCGCGTTGGAATCTATTTATTATAAGAGAGGACGTAAGTTAAACCCTCAGATGCATTAAAAATAATAAATGTTTGTTTATAAATAATCTACTACTAAAAAGTGCGTAATTCGCGCCAACGTGACCATTGTTGTCGGTATAACTCGGCCTCTGATTGGTCGAGTGCCGTGACGACCGACAGTTTTTGTTTAACAGCGCGAGATTTGACAGTTTGTCATTATGAGCGCTGCAGCGCTGCTTAACCCCCGATCGCGCGCGTAAGCGCGCGTATTTGCTTCCTAGTCTACTACTAAAAAGTGCGTAATTCGCGCCAACGTGACCATTGTTGTCGGTATAACTCGGGCTCTGATTGGTCGAGGGCCGTGATGACCGGCAGTTCGTTGTTTAACAGCGCGAGATTTGACAGTTTGGCGTAATGAGCGCTGCAGCGCTGTCTAACCTCCGGTCGCGCGCGTAAGCGCGCCTATTTGCTTCCTAGTCTACTACTAAAAAGTGCGTAATTCGCGCCAACGTGACCATTGTTGTCGGTATAACTCGGCCTCTGATTGGTCGAGGGCCGTGACGACCGACAGTTTTTGTTTAACAGCGCGAGATTTGACAGTTTGTCATTATGAGCGCTGCAGCGCTGTCTAACCTCCGGTCGCGCGCGTAAGCGCGCGTATTTGCTTCCTAGTCTGTAAGTTATAAAAGATGCAGACAATTTTTTAACCTTTTTTCTTTTCAATATAAAAATGATTCTGCCGAAAAAAATGGTTACTTTATAGTTTATATTTTTCATACGAGTAAAATAGTCGCATTTTTTTCTACTGCTGCTTTTTTTTTTAACCGCCGACAAGAAACAACGAAACCGGCCGTCTCGCCGGGAGTTTTCGAAGGCTCTGATACCTTCGTAACTCGATTACATGCAGGATCTCATTGTTTCACTTTGTTGCAGGCGACGGATACCGTGGGAGCGGAGCGCGTGCGGCGTGGAACCGGCGGGCACGAAGACGGGGGTGACTCGGCAGTTTGCAACAAATTTTCGTTCGGATTACGTCGGCGCGTGCATAGACACTGTTAAAACCCGGTCTCGAGTATACGGCGCACGAAGGACTCGTAGGCGCGCGCGCGGTGAGGTGAGAGACTCGGTCTGGTGTTGTGAGTGAGGAAATTTTCGCCCCTGGGCTCGTCGAGCTGGCGGGGCGGCGAGGGGGAGGGGGTTATTATTGGGATGGGCCAAGGGGGGGGGGGG
Source organism: Itoplectis maculator (assembly GCA_964034905.1). NCBI lineage: Eukaryota > Metazoa > Arthropoda > Insecta > Hymenoptera > Ichneumonidae > Itoplectis > Itoplectis maculator. Next base: position 9,319,918 of record OZ035858.1, on the reverse strand, counting down.
GTGGAAGGAAAATTCACCTCGGCGTCGGGGCGAAGAAGCCGGGATCCAAACCACCCAGGACTGATTAATTCAGCGAGGCCTGTACGCTACCTCCGGGAAATTCGTAATTAGGCTTCATTATCCCCCGCGAATCTTCGCGAGATTGGCTTTTCGCCATGGAGGAAAGAGCGGCAAAGGAGGCGAAAGAGAGGGTGGGGGGAGGAGGTGGCGGTGATGGTGTTGCCTTAAGATAAATTTATAAGTTTTTGGTTAGCCCGGCCATGCAGTGCGGGATTAGCTCCGCGTCGATGATACCACGACGCGGAACTAAAGCCGCGGGGATATCAGTATGTTACTCACTCTCTCCAATCGCTCCGACCCTCTCGGTGTCTCTTGTTGATTCTCTATTTTCGTCTTCATAGCTTTTTCACAGAGACAATGAATTAGTTACTGAAACTGTTGCTACCCTAAAGATAAAATCCTGGTGGCTAAGTATTGGAAGTTAAAACTTGAGGCTAGTTAATCGCTTGGTGAAATTTTGCAAAATAATGTGGTAGACCTGATCAGATGGTTAAAGCTTTTGAAAAAAAAAAAAATTAAGAATCAAAAGAAAATCAGTCTGGCAACCACCATATTCACACGTTCATCCGATTATTCGTTAAACGATCGGGTTACATGCGCTATTCACGTGTCAAAAATGCATCAGGCCCCCGTCGCATCGTTCGATCGTCTCGCGTCTGCCGGTTTGTAAAATCGAGACCAAGCAAGAAGAGCACCGCACGATGAACATGCACACAACGCGTGCGCGGCAGTTGCGTCGCGCTGCTCGCTGGCTCTTCGCACTCGCTATCGTAATTTCGCCTTGTGCAATTTTCCGACCGCTCCGCGCCGCCACGGCTATTGGCGCGGGAATCGAATTTGTCCCGGTAAATGGATATTTATGTCGCGAACACTGTGCTCCAGCTTCCGCCGTAGTCGGAGCGATGCGCGTACGTGATCAAGTCACGTGGGGGTCGTCGTCGTCGTCGCCGAAGACGACCTCGCCGCGGTCTCCGGTAACGGCGGAACTCCCGCTCTCTTGTTCTATGGCCTCTACGTGGCGAAATTATAGTTTATCCGTGATAGCCCTTGTCATCTATTTCTTTTTGCTTCATTCTTTCCCAAACTCCATCGCATCTCTCATTCTATTATCTCCGCGGCAATCGCGTTTCGCCTCGTCGCGGTGTGAAAAGTTTCCGATGATAAAATATATTTTTTGGCGTTTTTTTTTCTTCTCAGGTACGCACCAGACAGCCGGCTCGTTCGCTCGCTCGCTCGGTCCCGCCTTCTTCTACCAACCGCCTGCACCAGCCGTCGCACCAGCCACCATCAGCTCGCGATCTCACACGCCGCAATACTCGCACAGCATGGAGAACATACAGAGAGACGGTGGGTATAGTAGGTTGTACTGTGCTCGCCCGCTGCAACCTGTAGAGGCGATGCGACCTGCGTACACTTACCTTTATACACATCCTCGACGGCGTGTACCCGAGCTCTCTCGGTGCTAGGCCCTCGCACTCGCCGCGCGCGCGTTCTTTAGCCTTGGAGGTAAAGCATTGACCTCGGCGTTCCATTCGGAGCGCAGCCGGTCGCGCGAGCTTCTTGCGCCGCTCGGGTCCGCTCTGTGCGATCCGCGTTCGTCCCGCGCGCGCAATCGAAGTCACTCGGGGCTTGAGCCCAAGCGGATCGCCCGGATCGAAATGCGAAATTCTATCAATCGGCCGCGTGTTACGGCCTGATTGAAAAAAAAAAAAAAAAAAAACGAACGCGAAAAAAAGTCCTGGGATTTGCGCGTGACGACTGCAATAGACCGCACGATTTTTTTTTATTTCGTTGAATTATAAGTGGTCACAGGTGAATGAAGTTGGGCGAGACGATAATGCGATAATTGATGCGTAATATTCGCGTGGACTGTAAATTCAATGTCTGCACTTCGTTGCTGTTTCGACTGCTGCGATTAGTTGAGTGAAGGGCGGAAAAAAGTTTGCAGAAAAAAACATGTTCCTCGCCCGTCCGTCACTTTGACTCTGTTAATTCGCTGATATTATTCATTTCCCTGACGTTAAATATGTAGAAAGAAGCTCGTCTCGTTTTTTACGTCGACGTCAGTTTCCGTAACAACCCTTCGGGTTAATGAATAGATTCTCGTCACGATTATAACGAGGTAGAAAAGTTGTAGCTTGTATTTACATTTTTTTTTCCTATTGTTGCCGTAACGACTGCAGCACTGCAACCAATTAGAGACGAGTGGGGAGGGAAGACCACTGATACCCAGATAAAGAAACAAAACAAAATAGAAAAATGTTACAGTAATTTTTTTAGGTAATCGCATAATATTAGCGGATCGTGAACGAATTATCGACTACAAAAATTCAGCTTGTCCCGTTGCAATTTTTTTCATGCGTTTCACGTTTGTTCTTAGTTTTTCTCCTTTGCCTTTCTCTCTCTCCCCTCTCTCTCTCTTACTCTTCCAACGTCCAAGGTAAATTGTACAGCTCGAGTCTTTTATGAAACTTAATTTCCCGGATAATTTTATCATTTATTATCACCATCGCGGTTACGTATTACGTTCATAACTTACCGAAGACGGCGTGCAGTCTGGCGTTAATGGAAATTTCAGGTACTGCTCGCCTGATGCTCCGGTGCTGCTATCTCTTCATCCTTCTTTTCCTCGCTCTCCACTTCTCGCCACACGAACACCCCACACATACATTGCCTTCCGCCAATAAGCCCAAACGCTTCTACCATCTTTCGTCCTTCATCCATTCCCAATGCATTTTCACCCTCGTTATTTGCCACACTGGTACCCCACCCCGCTGATCTGCTAAGGCCGATAGGGTCGACGAAAATGGATCCTCGCGTCACCGCGTAATGAATTCAATTATCGCGTGTATTCATTGCCGTAAATTTATCGATTCGGTATACAATTTAAATATGATATATCGGTGATCTGGCACTATTTTTTGTGTGCGATATATCGTGCGACTTCTTTCCGCAAAATAGACAAACTATGCCTCAAAACATGTAAGTTGCGAAAACAATATAAACAATGTAACGGATGTAGTTGACTATGTCCAAGGACACAGGATATATGGCAATAGATGAGCGACTTCACATCGCGCGTGTTAAAGATCGCGATCGGGATTAATAGAAAACATTTATAACTAATAATATCCGCCCCAACAACAAATATTCCGCGTAATCATTTCGGCCATCCGTAACAATATTTAAAAAAAACGAGTATAAAAATACTTCCATTATTTTCATTCTTGATTGTATTTTTTATGGCGGCCACGTAGATCGATAATGTGTGAGATGGGAGAAAACGGGTGCATCGAGAATTACGTATAAATTTGCCTTTTTATTATTATATTTTTTCATCTCTTTTTTGTCCTTCCCGAAGCACGCGCGTTACAGTCTCTTAGCAATTTTTCCTCGATCAGTTTATTAATCGTCCTCGCTGACGCTGTCCGGCGCAGCCACCGGCGGGTGGTTTTGCGGGCGGGGAGAGGGTGGCGGGAGGCAGGCAGGAGGAGGCGAGGCGCACCGACTATCGCGGAAGTCTTTACCGACGTAATAAAAGTTTAACTCGTTACGGGAATCGCTCGTTCGCCGCGGCTCGACTCAGTTGCGCCTGGGGCCACTCTGATGCGCCCCTACGCGCCTCCCGCGCGCGCGTCTACGCAAACGTTAACGACCCGTTGCCTCGTCGTTCGTTCATTCGTTTCACTTTTTGTTACCTCCTTCGGCTCCCGTTTTATTTTTTCCCTCCATCATTCTAATAATAATCCTCTCTGTTTCGCCCTGATTCTTCTATTTTCCGGCAAAATTTTTCGACGCTCGGGCAAATTTTTCATTTGACCTTATTCCTTCGTTTTTTGCGTCAGTATCACCGAACGGCGGAGTCGTCGTTGCCAGAGCGAGCAACCCGCATTGCACACGCGCATTTCATCCCGGTGTATCGGTAACGCGACACTCGGCCCGCAACTGTATTTAAACTGGATTTCATTATATGCCCGAACAAATAATAATTTCGGCGGTTTCTGACGAGAGCGGCGCGGGAACGAGGAACGACGATAGATATGCATCAACCGCAGTGTCACACGTGGGTGGAAAAGCGGTAATATAGGTAAATATAGGGTGCACATGCGAAATAACTGGCCCCGCTTAATATTATATTATTTTCGCGAATGTATACAGGGTGATTCAGAACTTTTTTGAACCATTTGGCTGAACGATAGTTGATCGTCCCCTGATTAAAGCTGCTCAGCAGTTTTATTTTAATTTTCTGTAGTTTAATCGTGAGGATTATAAATTTTAATATATATGAATATTTATGAACACATCTAAACAGAGTAATCTATCTTGGGGGTCCGGGAGATCTGGGAGGATCCGATAGTTCTATTGATTAAATTCTGCGACGTTTTTAATTAAACAACAATTCTTATACCGGGTGATTCAGAATGTCTTTTCCACCCATGGGTATTTGGTAGATAATCGTCTCCTGAGCAAAGTTACATAGGCGTTTTTCGAAATTCGCAATATTTATTTATAAACAAGCATTAACGAGTTTGAATAACTGAACCAATCGGAGCAGCAGAATTTGGCGCGCACGAATGTTCGATATCGACTGAAGTTGCTAAATCTCCGTCAAACGATATCAATTAATACCAAACACTCGAGCGCGCCAAATTCTACTGCTCCGATTGGTCCAGTTATTCAAACTCGTTAATGCGTGTTTATAAATAAATATTGCGAATTTCGAAAAACGCTTAAGTAACTTTGCTCAGGAGACGACTATCTACCCAATACCCATGGGGGAAAAAAACATTCTGAATCACCCTGTATGGAAGTTAAAAAAATAATAGAATAAGGTAAAAAATTATTCTGAATCACCCGGTAGATATTATATTTTCTGCCACTCCGCATCATCACATTTGTCCTCGTGGCCTCCGCGCGACTGCTGCGTCGCCCTTCCATTTGCAATTGCGCTTGTGTTCGCGGGTCGACGCTTAATTACAGGGACACACGACGGCGGTGAATAATTTTTCAAAACGTTGCCATCAATTTTCCAGCCTTTTTGTTGTTTGTCGCCGCCGCGGAATCCCTCAGGAAATCGGAGTGAATGGCCCTCGTCGTTCCTTCCACGAGACTCACATAACGATAGTTAATTTCGACGGAAAACGTCCGGCTATTCAGCCTCTTTCGCGCCCGGTCAGTCTGGTGTTTGCATTCGGAAACGGACAGTTAATCCTAGTTGAATGACTTGCCGTGGACGGATATATATTCGTCTATTTACACGAATCAGTCGACCGTCTTTTCAATTATACGTACGACCGGCTCTCGACTCCACATTTTGATATGTTTGGCTTGCGAAGCTCTTCTCATTTAAAAAAACCGTATTTGAGTGATTTTCGTTTTGAGCAAAAGAACAAAAATAGATTCAATTAAGGCTCGATTGATAAAAAAAAATCTAAATTAAAGAAAGTCATGCAAATCCACACTCCATCCATAATAACGATAAATTCCAATACCAAAAAAAATTAAGTCAAATTAATTAACTCGACATTCCGTCGTTTCGCACGTTTCGCAGACAAAAAATATATCATCTAATCTCGTGAGCCGACGTCGCATGCTCGGTCGGCCATAGTTTTGTTGTTGTTTTTTTTTTTTTTTTTTTTTTTTTTTTTTTCCCGGTACAGTCGGGCATTGGAGTACGGAGGCAGACGGCGATGCATTTGCCGTATACGCCCGCGACTGTGGAAACTGATGGAAGCCCTGAAACTAGTCGTTTCGTGGCTGTGGACCCTCGCGAGATGAAACGCGAACGCGAAGCGGCACCGGGAGTGAGAGAAAGAGACGGAGAGAGACGGACATAGACGCGGATAGTCAGTCTGGCATTGGGTATGGAAGCGCCGCCGTGCAGCGACAGTGGTATCACCGATGAGACTCGAAGCGATATGCGCCAGTGGTAGCGACCGTAGAGTCGAACTGTAGTGCTGCGCCAGTAGTAGAGGCAGAGATTCATCCGGGCCGCGTCGCACGGCCGCGAATCGCTCCCAACAGCGGCGGCAGCACCGGCAGCAGCAGCAGCAGCAGCAGCAGCAGCACCACCACCAGACTAGTAATGCAGTTTGGTAGTTGTGCACTTGTAACGAGGAGGCCATACTCGTGTTACGTGCCTCACCATCCTCTCTCTCTCTCTCCCTTGCCCTCTCTCCCTTCCTCTCTTCGTCTGTCCGCCCTCCCTCTCTTTCTCTTTCTCTCGGTGTACATAGTTACTTCTATGTTGGTACAGTATACCTGGCCGTTGTACGATTCCCAAGCTCTCTCGGCTGGCTCTCCGGTCCGGTACGAAACGGGTGAACGGTTGCTCCGTCCACATGTCGTATTTGTACTACAAATCCTCTGGCTCTCCAAAGCTCATCCCCTTACATTTCGCGTACTCCTAATCAGGACCACCCTGGCTGCCTTCGTCATCATCTTCCTCTCGCCGCGGCTGCCTCTATATTCAATCCCGCGCCTCTGTGACCGCTGTAGACGACGATCCCGTCATCCGATACCTCCGACTCTCTCTCGGTCAATATTAAACGAGCGCCTACGGGACGGTTTTCCTTTTCATTGAAATAGACCGGAGCCCAGCAATTAAGGGAATTTAATGTGTCGCGGCTCGTTTTGTCTTCTCGAACGTTGGCTCGCGTATTTACGTCGGATTTTTCGGTGTTTGCGTCGATAATTGTAGAAATTATTTTTTTTTGTTTATCAGTTTTTTTTAAAGTTGAATGTTTGGAGTTCTGGAAATGCGGTTTTCAGGCATATTAATTAAAAGACCAGATAGTCGTCGAGTTATTTTGAACTTGGAAGCGAAAATTACACGCCGGATGCATAATTTTTCTTTGCATTATTATTCTCGAAGATGAAGAATTTTTTAAATAATTCGCGGTTGGTGTTGCGTGATAAAGAGCGATGTTATCGACAACTAATTTACAGAGAAGATTGGTCAGGAGGCGAGGGAGAGGATGCATCAACGGGTGAAAAGAATCAATGGCGTTGAGGTAAATTTATTCGCACCGTTTCTTTTTTTTTCGTTCCCTCTTTCTCTCTCTATCTCTTTCTATCCAGATTCATGTTTTTCAGTACGATTTTCCCGAGTCCCGAGCGTGGCTGCAACCTCGGCGGTACAGACTGCACTATATGCGCCATACCCTATTACGACTATGCGCCAGAGGCGGACCGTTGGCATTAACAACAGAATAAATTATCCTATTCGGCACGAAGCCTTCATAACTCAGTGGGTAAATTAGCATAAGATCAATATTGCTTTTTCGCTACCGTGAAGCGAGAGAGACAGAGAGAGAGAGAAAGAGAGAGAAAGCCACTATATTTGCCTCTCGAGTCGCCGGTTATACCGATGCCTCGACGAGAGTGTTTCTATGAATGAATATGTACTTGCATTAGCAATTTTTCCTTTCAATATTCCGACGATGGCCGCTATGTAAGATTTCTCTTCTGAGATCAAAATTAGATTCATCATAGGCAAAAAAAAGGATTCGAAAAATGGAATGAAAATATTTTCCAATTAATTAATTTTTTTATTACCATGCTCTCGATTCGTGAGAATGAAAGTACAATATCGCTCATGTAAAAATTAATATTTGGCACAGATTGAAAAAATATTAATTGTACTTGTTGAGTCATCATAACTCATTTTATCGTTGGAATATTTATCCCGACAAATACGCGCATCGTGGCAAAGTGAATGAACCGGTTATTGACTTGTTGCAGAAAATCGGCAGGGGACGAGATCACGATTGTTTTCGGTCAGATTCCTATTGGAACGCGCGTCGGAGTTTAATCCCCCTCCCAGCTAGGACAGGAAAGTCAGACTTACGTAAATGGACTTCGGGTCGGCCCAACCAAAGCCACTCCGGTCGTTTCGGCTTTTGGTGGCAATGGAACAGCGACCGCGGGTGCACCGACGTTTATACAGTCCACCGTAACGCAAGCACCGTAATCTCCGCTCTCGAACTCGCTGCACATTTTCGCGATCGTCCGCGGAATTGTTCGGCGTCGCCGCCGGAAACAAGTAAACAACGTGGGAAGGGCAGCCGCGCGCATCGCGCGCACCGTGCTGGCTGGAATCCGGTGGTGTTAAAACGCGCAGGCGCGACATCTCGTTCATTGACTCACTCGAGCGACAGAGCCTCGCTCGCGTTCAGCGCATGCATTGGAATATCGTCCGTTCGACGTTCATTTTATTTGGTATGAATTTAAAAAAAAAATAGTATTTCGAATTTTCTCCTATAAAATTTGTTCTATGAAATGGGCTTAAAACCGATTTTGAAACGTGGGATTTTTGAATAAGCAATGTTTCATGAATACATTTTTTATTACTAAATTTTCTTAAAAATGTCAATAGACTCAGGCACTCCTAAAAAAGTACAACTTTTTCGGCGAGACGACTTAGCGCAAAATGTCGTCTCGTAGTGTACTAATGAATGAATATGAAAAATTGAGATGGATCTTCGGCGAAGCCGGTGCCGAGTGGACAGGACGGAATGACGCGAAGGCGGAGAAAGGGCGGTAGACGAAAAGGGGAGGGGTGACAATTTTCTCGGGTTTGGCGGTAGGCAACACAGGTTGGCAAAACATATTCTCTTCGCTCTTTTCTCCTCGATCACTCCGTCGGTGTTGAGAGGAAAGTAAGACGATATTTTTTATTCACTGAAATACGCGACGAAAGGGGCCAACTCGCTCGAGAATTTGAAACAAGTTGTATCGAATTCATGCGTCTTGAATGATTGATTATTCGTAAAAGATTCGGAATAAAAAAAATGTGTTATACATTTTTTTTGCTGAATAAATAGAATGTTTTATTTTCGGCTGAAACCGACGCAGCGCCCGGGCGACTGTTTCCCGTGAATATTCGAGAGCCGATTTATGCGCAGCGATGTTCGGTAATTGAGTTGGTCGTTCACTTGCAATTCCAAAGTCCGCGCGCGCGGAGTCTCAGACTCTTCCGCCTCCGTTGCGTTGATTATCCGTCCTAGTGCAGCGGCGGTATAATTGAAATGGATCTCTTTCAAAGGAGGAGTGAGTTAGCGCGGGGCTCTCCACGGCCGGGGGTAAAAGGTGGCGCGGGGGCCCGGACGGGAGAGGAGGCGAAAAAAAGAGCGAAAAAAAAAAATCCGTATCCTCAACGTTCTTCCGAGATGTGGGTGGGACCAACGAGTAGAGCGAAGTAACTGACCCGTTGGTTAATTGCCTTAGCTCGGGATCACCCTTTTACCTTCACCCGTTCTTTCCGGCAGCCAACCTTTACTTTATACTGCCGCTGGTTTACGCATATACCACATAGCAACACATATCCAGCATTCCGGAGCAGAGTGCACGGAACGAGGAAGTGCATACGCTTTTTTTTTGTCTTGTGTTACTTAGGCATTTTTTGCAGTGGGTCAATGCAGTGTTCCATTTTTATGCACCGTATGGGTCAGTTATTTTTATTTTTCCTACGCAATTTTGGAATTATTTGATTATTCAATAATCAAATTATTCCAACAGAAAATGGTCAAATTGGGAAGCCGAGAAAATTAATATTTTTAAACCCTCGCAGAAATTATTTGGGAAATTATTTTAAAAAAATGGTGTGCTTATGATATTATATTTCGCTCGATTGAAAGGCGAAACGACACGATTGACGTGGTTGGATCTCTCGCCGGCGCCGGTAGATTCGGTATAAAACGCCGACCGCTTGTATAACAAGTGGGCGCAGCGGTTAGACGTGTTATGCACGCGTGGCCTTTGATTAATAGGGTCCATGGAGTATGTGCGTCCCTTTGTGATCCTCCTTGATCAGTGGATTACGAGGACATCGTACGCTTATGGCCATTGGGCGGAGTGGCCATTGCAGCTCGATGAGGTTTCACCGGTCTATCTGGCTTTCGAGGGTGCGGGACGGACTTGTGCATAAATTAGACGTATTAATACGATCGAGATCTGGACAGTTGTCCCCGCACTGCGCCGACTATTTCGCGGCTTAACGCGTGTTTCAATCGAAAACTCGTCAATTCTGCAAAAAGAAAAAAAAAAAAGAAAAAATCAGGAATCCCTTCAAGCTACATCATAACATTCAGCATTGCAATATAAATATTCCCCTTTTATAAAAAGTCCTCTGATACAACTCGAAAACCATTAGATCAGACATAAACAAACATTATTAAAAAATGTTCAGTAATAATAAAAATGATAACTCCAGAGTTTCATAGTTGACATAAAATGTGAACACTTTTCAGCTTTTCCAAAATTGTTTTCTATATTTGATTTCACGTGACGTTTATTTACCTGTAAAATATTTGTGCGATGATGACGAAAAATAAATAAAATGTTGATTCTCTGATTTTATTTTTGTTGCAGTTAGACGTGCTCCCCGCTAGGTTACGCCAATGGATTCACGTTGGCGGGGGATTGGCCGCCTCCAACGCGGTATCTCGCTGATTGGCCGGCACAGGGAGGTACGTTCGATAGCCCGGCACGAAGCTCCAGTACCCGGCAGGGCCTCGAGCGGGAGACTGCTCTGTTCCGTGTCATTTTTCGAAATTCTCCTCGTTCTGTCTGTCTCTCTCTCTCGCTCTCTCTCACTCGCTCGCCTCACGCTCACGATCCACGATCCGCGATCGCACGCTCTGTCGCTCCCTCTCTCATCGTTATCATCGCGAGCAATCATTAACGCGAACGGCCTCGCGGCATCATCGGATGCCAACCCCCACTCCGTCGCTCGCCGAAAAGACGACGGCGATATTTTGAATTTTCAATTTTTTTTTTTTCGTCGCGATTGTCGTTTCACTGCAGAGTCGCGAATTTGCTTTTTACGTTTGTTTTCAAATACGATCGGTCATCCCGGTTATCGCGACTGACGCACGACCGACGTTTTTTTTTTTTTTTTTCCGTTCGGTCGATTCGCCAACCACGCGTGTTGCGATTCTCGAGTACAACCGACGTGGATTATCGTATTCTCAGTGCGACGCTTTTTGTGACGTTGTATTTTTGTGTTCCGTGCAAAACGTTTGGTTTGACAAGTTCGACAAGTGCCATTTTGTTATTTTGAGGATTTTTGTCCGGAGCCAACCGCGAAGAGCCAGATCCCCGTGATCCAGCGGCTTGGAGCAGCCACGGGCGAAAATCTTCTCGCAGCTCACCTCGCCGGTAAGTACCAGAAATATATACATTTTTTCTTCGCGAGACGCTCGAAAATTCAGCATCGTATTTTACTCAATGGCATTGGACTTCTACATTTCTTTTTTGCTGAATTGTTTTACCCTCTCTGTTGATTTTTCGTCGTGTGCTTCAAATATCGTGAAGGTTGTTTTTGACAGCGGATTGGCATTTTTTTTAGAAATGCTTGGAAATTGTCAAATTTAAAGCACTATTGTAACATTTCGGTGCCTCCATTTTTCAACTAAACGCACAAATATTTTCAGCACAAAATACTGATGAAAATTCAAATTTCAGGATTACATATTTCCCACGAAGCGGAAGAATTTTTTTGCGCCCATTTCTCTTCATTTCAAGGAATGTTTTGGTGGTCGTGTTTAGCAATTCAATGCGTTCTGTCAGGCGTGACGAATCTCATAGTAAAACAACAGATTCTCGCAATTTCGCGAAAAAAAAACGCTGGCAAGTCAAATTTCCGGATTTCCATGTTTTCTCCTCGTCATCGGACCGAGCCGAATGAATGAAAAACGCTCGCGCTTTCGTCGCTGCGAACGATGGGTGCGCATAATTCGGCAATTCAATGTGTTCCGTCAGGCCAGACGAGCAGTTTTTTTTTATTCAACGAAACGACAGATTCCCATGCGCCAAAGTGCACAACGAATCGCGCGAGTCGAGATTTACCGTTAGGCCTCGTTTGCATAATGACAGCAGTAGATGCAGCGACGGTTCGCTCGGTCTAGTTTCCGGCGGAAGTTTCTTCGCTTCCCGGACCCGCGACGCGACGGTATTTTGCGTTTTTCCGTAATCGACGTGCGGCGTTCGCTCATTTCGCTTCTCTCTCTAGAGAATGTCGTCGTGATGTATAAAACGCGCGACTCAACATGGACAGAGAGGGAACGTGAGCGAACGAGCGAACTTGGATTTTAGCTGGCAGTTCGCGTCGTCGTAATCCATTCCCATCAGCCGGGCGCCCGAGATCGACGCGGATCGCGAGTCTTCGGGTTGCCACGAGCGACCAAAAAACTTTCACCCTTCGCGATGTTTTCCCTCGGAATTTAACTCACTTTCCTGGAAACGTCTTGCACGACCCGTGTGTGTCAGCATTTTTGCGACACAGTGCGAAAAACAAATATTCGACGATGTACCGAGAATATTCGACACGTCGATTTTGCGAGATTCCGCCGAAAATCCATGTTGGATGCTCGTTGGAATTATTTGAGGAATTATAAATTGTGGATAAATTGTTATTGCAAGAATACAATGGGGAAGGAAATTTGAAGAGTGTAAAGTAAGGCGAGCAAGAATTTTACGGTGACGAATACATTTACGGCAATTGTATTCTGCCATTTAATTATTTTTTTCGTGAATCACTGAGAAAAATGAGTAGTTGCGATTACCAATCATTGGTTCGATCCACCAAAATATTGGTTGCGGTTACTAAAATATTGGTTGCTCTAACCAACGATTGGTTATCACAACTATTAATTTTTTTCAGTGATTGGCACATCTTTTGAGGAAAGATAATCCACCAAACGGTTGGTTCGCTAATTAGATGCGAAATGTAAATTTCTTTCTAATTCGAAACCCCAGTTATATCATAGAGTCCGAGGTCGTCAGTGACGTTCGTAAAATGGTAAAGTTTGGCCGTCCGGCGGGCAAACTATCGGGACTCGGATTAAGTTCGATAACCCCAGCGCGCGCTGGAGCCAACGCGAGCTGTGTCCGTAGTCGTCGCAGTCGTCGTCGTCGTCGTCGTATTATGTCTGTTTTGGCGCACGGTCGATTAGATAATGGAATTTCAGATCAATAGTCTGGCCCGTAAGAATAAATCGAACGAGGGAACCGCCGAGACGGCGATAAAATAGAGAAAATCGAATCGGAAATCGTGGGGGTAACCTTTTCGCAGGGCAAAACTGTCGTCGATATCGTGAATATTTCATCGACATTCCAGCGTGTTTCGGCGCGCAGTCGTATTTTTACTCTCAATCGCGAAACAATGGTCACGATTTTTATATTTCAACTTCTAGTATGGTTCACGGCGTAAATGTGGTAAAAAATATATATGCAGAACAAAAAAAGTCTTCCGTGTTCAAATAATTTTTGAGTATTTCATTATTTTAACAGATGTTTAGCCTAAAACATTTTTTCAATACGAAAAATTGCGCTTACTCGAACAATTGCGAAGCAAATGTAACTCGCGTGTTCATGCAGCGAAATATCCCGAAAAAAAATCTTTATACCGCGAGATACTACTATTTTATAAATGTAACCTCATTCAGCAATATTCTCAGCAACTCCGAAATTCTGTTGTGGCGCGGTAACGCTTGCATATTTCGAGCCGACGCACATTCGAGCCGACGTGTTGGGCGCTCTTGCGTTTATGCGCGAAAAGATCCTCACCCTAAACGTCAGGAATCGTTTTTCCTCGCGCTGCTCCGGCGAGCATCGCACCGCGAATTCCATTCGCGTTGGGGTTGTTGCGCGCTCGCGAGTTTTCTCCCTTTGGATGTGAGACGTGGGTGTCTTTCTCCGTCCCTCCCTCTCTCTCTCTCTTAGCTCTCAGGCGTTTCGGTATGATCTCGCTCGGGGTATAAATATTTACGCGAGCGCGCGCTCGGGCGTGCATCGCGCGCGAGAGTCGAGCGAGAGGGGAGAGAGAAAATCTCAAAAGAAGGAAGAGTAACATCCGTGCCGGGAGGAAGCGAGGAGGAAGACGATCGCAATGCTCGGGGTGGATGATGTAGACGCTGTGTGCGTTTTGTGTGTGTGTGCGCGTTGCTACCTTCTTCGCTCTGCCCTCTCTTTTTCACTCATCCCCGCGTTTTCGCTCCCGTCTGGGGCTCTTTTTCCATCAAAGCGCGCGCGCGTGTAGCGTCGTCGCACAGAGTGACGACGGAGACTCGCGCGACATAAGGAAACGCGCTTCGAGCGAAAACTCCGGAAAAATGTGGTAAAAGTGGCTCGAACCGAGAGGAAAATGAGCGCGATATCTATATGCGCGTGCGGTGTGTATCCATACACACGAGCGGTTTGCGTCGCTGTGCGCGACGATGTAGCTGCGTAAACTGCACGAAACGTCGTCACCGGTGCGTGCAAAGATAAGTGATCCTTCGCACTTTTCGAGCATCCCGCTGTGCGGCGGCTAACCGTGACGTTTCTTGAGCAGCGCTTCTCGAGATCTTTTGATGTGCATTTTTGTAATTTAAGTTTTGGCGGAATTTTTGAAAAAAATTTGCAAATGTCGGAGCTTTGAACGTTTTTTTTTAGCATTCTCTTGGGTCGAATTATTCTGGGGATAATTTTTATTTATAAAAAATAATCATTATAATTTTTGTAGAAACTCGAAAACTAATGGAATATCGATAATAACCACGAAATTCCATCAAATGCAGTTTTCACCGTCGTCGTGTTTCGACATAATTCACCAAACTCTCTCGACTCTAATAGCTCGTCCCTTTCGAGATTTTATAGGTCCACAGTTCAAAGGGTTCCACAGAGAAAAGGAAAACCTTCGAGGACGAAGCTCAGGCACTACGAACGAAGCATCCGAACGAGAGGATTCCACGTACCCGTAGGAAATATCCGATCATCCGTCCGCGAGAAATTGGAAGTAAACGAAGGGAAAGGAAAAAAACAACAATACAACCGAAAAAGAAGAAGAAATCAAGAGCGCGACGAATTGGGGAGAAAAAAGTAAGGAAAAATATAGGAAATCGAGTGAGGACCGCGGTGGTCGAAAAGGTAGCGGGGGGGGGGGGGGGGGGGGCAGAGAAGGGAGAAGAGAAGCTGAGATGAAATAAATGGCGACGGTGCGTTTCTTGCCGCTATTTATATCCCCGGTTGGTAGTCCAACGCGGTGAGCGATACACTGGCGCGGCAGCATCGCAAAAGTAAGAGCACGCCGGTTCCGTTTCTTTTCCCTTTCGCTCTTCCTCTTTCCTATCCGTCCTCTTCTCGTCTCTTCTCTCCTCCTCCTCTCGTCTCCCTTCCTCCGGCCCTCCGGGCCATGCGTCCCTCTCTCTCTCTCCCTGGGTCCCCGCGAATATATCTTCCGCGGGACGAAGGCAACCGTGGGGAGGAGAGAGGACGAGGAGCTCTCGCGCTCTCCTTCTTTATCTCACTCTGGTACCGCACACAATTTTTCGCGTCTTCGTTTCGCCGAGCTCGTCGCACGCCCCGAGGCGCCGACTCGTTTTCGTCTGTACTTCTCGACTGCGCGGCCCGCGGCTCGGCGTCGCGGCCGCTGTGCCGTAATACCGGGCGCGCACACCGGAGGCGCGGTACACACACGCCGTAATACCGCGCGGCAATCCCCGCGCGACGACGCTCTCATACGTGACCCTTTTTTTATATTCTCTCTTCTCCGTTCCTCCCCGCCCTACGTTTTCTGCGCGCTGTTTCCGTCACATCGTTCGCGTTTCGCGGAGCCCGCTCAACCGGTAGTCAACAGCCAAATCGCGTCGCGCAGTTTTAACGTCGATGGGCTGTGATTTTTAATTTTGCAAAAATCGTGGACCTTGCGACTGCTAAAGAGCAATTATTTTATATATATTGTTACGGATGGCCAAAATGAAAACACAGATATTTGTTGTTGGGGCGGATATTATTATTTGCAAATGTTTTCTATTATTCTCGATCGCGATCTTTGACACGTCAGCTCGCTGTCAATCTCTAGCCAAGACTGTCGTCTGTCACGATCGCTGATGTGAAGTCGGTCATCTATTCGTTTGTCTATTGTCATATCCTGTGTCCTTGTAAATGTCAGCTAAATCCGTTACAATATATATATATTTTTTTTTGATTATTGCAACTGCATTAATTTTAATTACAATAAAATTCCCGGTCACACGGTTCTCGATGTTTCAAGAAGTTAATCCCAGAATACCATCGAAATTTCCACATGGTCATTTCCAGGCGAATTATTTCTTCACCGTAACTCTATTTTTTTTTTCGCAAATTTAATTTTCGCCTTGTGATTTCTCAGAGTCCGATGTTCGGTGTCGTCCGGGGCCGACGTTACGGTCCCGCGGATTGCGGTGAAATCTGCAAACACGCGCACCGTGGCGGAAGGGACAGCAAGCGAAGCAGCAGGCGACTGATAGCTCGTGAGGTTTCGGGACTCGACGTACCGGCGCGGTGCACTCGAGGCCGAAAGCAACGGAGAAAGCATCTCTCTCTCTCTCTCTCTCTCTCGGTCTCTCCGCGCCTAGAGAGGAAGCAGGAGTGCCAGCTCGAGTGCATCTCCAAGTGGCGCTCGTACAGACAGAGATAGAGTCGAAGGTACATGGAGGTGCATTGAGTACGTGCAACGAGCTGGCAGCAGCGGCGGCGGCAGCAGCAGCAGCAGCAGTCAGGCTTGTAGAGGAGCTGCTGGCGAGCAGGACTCGAGGAACCCGTGGAAACCTCTAATTCGAGTACGTACCCTACAGGCTCATGCATATTCAGCGTATTTGTGGCTCCGGTGGTTACTCATTGTACTCGAGTCCCGATGGCCGAGCGTCGAGAAAATTGCCGCTCCGCGACACACCGCCGGCCCGTATACTCGTCACGCCGCTTTTCGTTGACGCCGCCGTCGCGTCGATATCAGTCGTCCCGCTACCTGCGGCCGCGGGTCTCGTCGTCGCCCGTGCCGCGCGACCACCGTCGTCTTGGCACAACGGCGGACAGGTGCGAATTGCCTCGTGGTAGAAGCGATGGGACCGTCGATTCGTCTCGCGGTCAGACTGTTAAAGGGAACTGTGGCTACGTTTGTGGTGCGTAAAAATTCATACGGGTAAATGGAGATTGTGAAGCATTTTGTTATGCAAATAAAAACTTTGGCTTGCTCAAAAGTATCTCCAAAGTCACAGATACAAGGGATGACCATTTTTTTTTCTTATTAAAATAATCGCTTAATAGTTCATAGTTACCTGCACTGAGAAAAAAAATTGTTCAATCCAACAAAATGTGCGGTTGCGGGCGGCGAAATAAATATTTTGCAAATTAGACAAAATATTTAATTGATCGAAGCAAACTGGTGATAGAATTTAAAAAATCTCGATTAGCATTGCCGAATATTTTGTCCAATCTGTAAAATATTTATTTCGCCGCCCGCAACCGCACATTTTGTAGGATTGAGCATTTTTTTTTCTCAGTGTGATAAATTTCAGAAAGGACAAAAATGGCTTACAACGACAATTCTACGAGGACTCAATGTCCTTGGTCCTGCAACATTTTCACATTTGTCGACCGCGCTCGATCTGCAGCGTTGGCCTCTTCGGCTGTCTTACTTGAGACCCTCTTATTTTTCGTTTCTTTTTTCCTTTTCCATTCTCTCTTCGTTCTCCTTCCTGATTCCTCGACCACTGCGCCAGGCGACCCGGCCACCTGTCTAATCTAATAAGTCGAGGGGGCGAAGGCCGTAATTGAGGCGGCGTCCGGGGACCCGTCTTCGTTCACTCACACAAAAACCCACACACACACACACACACCTGACTTCACGCTTATGTGGCAGGACTCGATGGCCGTCTTTGCGGATGGGAGGTCCCTCTCTCTGTCTCCCTCTTTCTCTCGCCCTGGTTGTTTTCCTTCACGAGTTCCTCGAGCTCCCAGTTGGATCGGGGGGAAAAACCACGAGGATTCATTGGCGAACCATCGATTGAATTAGACGGTAACTACTGCAATGCAATTTTCCACGTTTCTGTACGGCACAGCGCGCGATACCGGGCGCCCGAGGACAAGAACATTTTCGCGAAGGGCCCCATAAGTGCACAAGTGAATTTGTGATCCTCGACTCGTGTAAATTGTATTTTACTTCGTGGAACAAATAATTCACGAGGTCGTCTGTTTTTTCTTGGGGTCGTCCGAAGACAAAACAAAATCAAAGTTGCTCGTCAATTTCTCCCTCCGTGGTTCCTGATTTTTTTTTGGGAGCTTAGAAGTATCAAGTTTAAAATACTTTGCGTCAAATTAAAAAAAAAATCGAAACATTTCTTTGATGTTTCTTCTTCATTTTTCGCTAGCTTTTGATCTTGCCACGATCGCCAAACGGTAGAACACCCGACGTCTTGGGAGAGCGAGGGAAAGAGAGAGAGAGAGAGAGAGCGAGAAAGTTCAATAAGTTAGACGTAGCGCGAAGGGTAACAGCGTTTACGATCGCGTCAGGTTTCACTCCTTCGCCTCGATCCGTGAGCGAGAAAGCTCAGGGCGTGTCCGCCTTATCTCCATACCTGATGGTACGTCAACACTGCTGCCGGGTCAGCCGCCAAGGGAGGAGGCTGAGGCGCCGCTCCTGATGGTAATAGAACCTCCGAAGAACCGATGGAGTTTGTACATTGCATCCCTCCTAAGGCTGATATTATGCTCATCGTTCTCGATCTCGCCCACTCCCCGCATCCTTCCCATCTCCCGCTCGTCGTGTCCTCGACTTCTTCTCTCCGTCAACCTGATGGATGACGCGCGAGGCAAAGGGACACCCTACGGACCTCCGTCGTACACCCAATACAAGCTTCATCGCCTCGGGCTCGAATTTCCATCCTCGCCCTCGCGAGGACGCTGAAATTCCGCCTCACACTCACTCTCTCTTTCTGATGTCTGTCGCCTCGCGCGCCACCCTTACCCACCTAATACTTTTCCGCATTTTTAACTCGAAACTCTTGTGTTTCGCGATCGTCGACTTTCGCCATTAGTTTTTTTTTTTTTTTTTTCATATTTTTTCTCCCGTTTTTTCCCTCCAGCCCGCGCGAAATGAAATCGCTCTCGGGGGGAGCAAAAAAAGACGCGCAAGATCGGAAATATCTGAAGCTGCGCGAATTTCTTCGGCGCTGGAATTTTCAGCGGTATTCGGAAAATTGGGGGATATATTAGAAGCGCGAGATTCCGCAGCAACTGCGCGGATCTTGAGGATAGAATTTCAGACAATATTTTCCGCGGCACTCCGCTCCGACAATTAATTTTGTTGCGCGTAATCGTACATTTTTCACAGCTCAGGTATATCTTATAATGTTGATTTTTTTTCTCATGTTAGGTAGTTATTCATTGTACTCGACTGCGGATACACGTTCTTTTCCAACACTCGTTCACTCGGGGTCGTAAAAAATTGTTTACCCGGGTCGAAAATTGTTTCTTTTTTTTTTTCATGAGATTTAGGTGCTTCCACACTCAACGGATAAGACGCCCTTCCATGTCTATATAGATATGCGCGCCGCATTGTTGGAAGTAGCTCCGCGAGCGCGCGAGGGAAGAGGGGCATCAGGTTTAGGAGGTCGTCACTCGGCTGTCAAGTGACGCGGGAGCCACTCATTGCGAATTTGCATACCAATGGTAAATGTTTATTGATGGGCTATCTGCATGGACGCCCCGAGATGACGACGAGACGCGAGGGAGGACGCGAGGGGGGGGGGGGGGGGTAAGGAGCCGTGTTCTGCTACGGGCGAGTGCGCCCGAGGTGTACGAGCGCCAGAAACGAGGAGCCGGAGTGGAGGGACCACGAGTGGGAGTGGCTGCTTGACGGATACTCGAGGGATGCTATGAAATAAGCGCTTCGTAGATAAGGTACATTTTCCGACTTATATACGCGTACATACGTTTTCCTCTACACACGAAAATACCTCCGACCCTGCATCCAACCTTTCGTCCATGTCAGAATTTCGCCCGATTTTATTTTCTCACCGTTCGGCGTAATGCGAATATTTTCCACTACCGCGAAAATAAAATCCACTTCATTTCCCTGCATTGAGATATTTTTTTTAACGCAATTTCGTTAAATTTCATTAAATGTAGGTTGACAGTAAAGTGGCAAGTGGATGCAGGTATTTTGTACGTGCGGTAGAGTATGATGATGATAAAAATAATAATAATCGCGTCGTTGAGTGATAGGAAAATTGTAAATACCTTGAGCGCTCAGAAGCGTCGCAATTCCCAGAGGAGCTTTATGTACTGCGATATATAAACGTAAAATATATATATAATATATATCTATATATAATATAAAAGAGGATCGCAGTCGCAGCGAAGTTAGTCACAAAGGGTAATCGCCTTTGCCGCGAGAAAGCAGACAGATTGAAGTTCTCGAGTGTACGGTTTTCTACTTTTCCTTACGGCACGGCGGCATCGCCGGCTTCCAGAATCTTGGTGCGGCCAACATCCGCGCGGCGTTCCTACTCTCCGCTGACTTGTTTCTTTTTTTTCCCTTCTTCCTTTTCTCTCGTTCTCTTTTTCTTCATCGAGCGGCGCTATCCTTTTGTGGCAGCGGCCAGCGAGAGAAAAGTGCGCGGCGATCCACTTCGTCCGTGTTTTCTCGTGACCTGTCGCGTCGTTGCTCTCTCGCCGACGACGTGCGTTTTCCGCGACGCTCAAGTGAAATCCGGTCCCGTCATTCGACTGATCCGAGCTTCTGAAGAAAAGACACGGCGAACAAAAAAATGTATCCTAAAATTTCGAGTGAATTTGGATCGAGTCCTCAAGATCGAACCATATACCAATTCAAAATGAGCCGTTTTTTTTTTATTCAATAGACAAAGAACCGCAATCTTCGTTGCAACCAATTTTGCTCACGATTAGGTGTAATTTCAGGTAGTGCATCGGGGATACGGACGCTCGTGGGTCGGAACCAGCTGCACCGGGAGCCTCCAGTCACTGACTCGCTCGGCTACAGTGCGAACGCTCCGCAGCAGCCACTGTCTCCTCCTTCGCTTGCCGGCTATTCGAGCGAGCGGGCTGACTGCACTTTGCATATACGTTTGTCAGTGCAGCAGCAGCACCAGCGGCAGCATCGCGTCAGAGCTGCGGCGAACTACATAGAGATAGACGCGCCACCGCCGCCCGCACGAGTAGTCCCGGCCGATGTTGGCTTGTGCTAGCATTGCACATTGTCGTCACGTACCTTTCGCTCGCGCCCAACCGTAGAACCGTACACACGTATATATATATACGTATATACACACAACCCGGCCGCCTACGGTCCGTCCCGTCAGCTCGTCGCGCTCTATACTGATTTCGGATTCCTATCTCGGTACCTGCCGGGCGCTGCTGCTGCTGCTGCTGCTTCTCCGCCCGCGTTCGCGGTCAAAACGTGGCCTCGCAGCGCAGTTCCCCTGCGGAGAAAGAGAGCGCGCGAGCCGCCCGACCGGGACAACGAGATGCATACGAAAAAGGGCGGGTTCGCCCGCACGGCAATTGCGGATGTTTAGGTAAACAAAAACACGTAAAGGTCGTTTTCCGTCTCGCGGAAAAACCCGTCGCGGGGCACGTGCTGCGCTCGAGGGTAAAAGGTTGTCGAAGGGTAAATAATAGATTCACGTACTACTACCACGTGATATCAACGCACGCGTTATTCGTTATTTCATTTTGTGTTGGAATCGCAATCGAACTTTTTCTACGTTCAGGGAGAGGGAGGGACAATATAGACTGGTATCCACTGTTTTGAGAAGCTTCCCGACTGTCATCAAACTATGGTCGAGGCTTCCCCTGCGACGTTTCACGAGAGAGAAAATAAAATCGTTTGACGCATTTCGTCACAATTTTCGGCCTATCTATCGGTTATCAATGGGCATCGTACACCTGCGTATGAGAGACACGTCGCTCTCGTCGTCATCGCGACGCGATGATCGATCGTCGGTCGATCGACGCGCGGTGTATAATGCAGACCGGTGTAATGCACTGCGCGGGGGCTCGATCATCAATTTTCGCGGTGAAAGAGGGACGTGAAAAAAAAAGGAAAACAAAAACGGATTAACGATTTTTTCATTTGACGAGAGCGTTTAACAAGCGCCAAACGAGGAATGTCGGAACACCGCGCGAGTTCGATTACCCGATACACCACCCGGAGGGGATGACGAAGTTTTCATTTGACGCCGCGTTTTTCATTTTCGACGCACGTACTCGCGTAGCTGTCGCGATATTCCGCGGGTCGGTAAAATTGAGGACGAAATAATTCGCGGCGACCGAGTGTCTTGCGTTTGGCGATGATTTTTTCACGTCTGTGTCCTGTGCGAAAGGCGTATTGGGATACGCAAGCGCGAGCACAGATCGCGTACTATTTTCGTTTATATTTCATTCTCGTGTTTCTTGAATCGCGATATTTTTCCATTGATCGATTGATAATTACTTGTTTAACCTTCGGCTATCCTGACATTATTACACTGTTAAAAATCTACGGTGTCAAACGCTGCTGGTGTGGACTTTTTCCTGATGTTACTTATAGCAGTGTTAATAATAATAATACTATTTACGGTGTAAAATTAACACCAGCCGTTTCGTTGAATTTTTCCTGTATTACCGACGAAACACTGTAATACTTTTCGCTTTAAGGGGCTGCTGGAGTAGATTTTTTTACCGACATTGGTCGGTAAAACTAGAATTCCGCAATTTACGCTTTACGTCGTTATAACGCTACAGATATACTTCAAATTTGACAGAGATGTTATATGAACAACAACGGTTCGGCGTAGATATTTCGAGCCGATAGAGATGTTCTTTATCGGCTGAAAGTTTAACCAAAAACACGTGCACGCAGTTTACGCTTTACGTGGATTCAGTTTCTATAATCGACATTTCGCCAGTTCTGAAATATTCAGAAAACATAAAAGAATTGGCGTAGATACGGATTTGGCACGTTTGAGTTCCTCAAACGATTATATCTTACAGCAAATGCGTTGTTGACATTTCAAACGGCCATAATGGTTTTCGGAGATTTACAAATATACAATTTTTCCTATTTTTTGTTAGTTTTCGACTGAAAATCGCATCTACGCCGAACCGTTGTTGTTCATATAACATCTCTGTCAAATTTGAAGTATATCTGTAGCGTTATAACGACGTAAAGCGTAAATTGCGGAATTCAAGTTTTATCGACCAATGTCGGTAAAAAAAATCTACTCCAGCAGCCCCTTAAGGGGGGGGTAGGGTATTAAAATTTTTTTTTTGGCATTTTTCTTTTATATTTTTTACTGAATGCATAATACCTCAAGAATATTGTGTGAAATTTTCAAGTCAATCGGAGCAAAATTGACGACGTTATGAATATTTTTACACTCGCGGATTGCTGTACCTCCCGGCCCGAGCGCGACTTTAAAGCGTTTTTCCCACAACTCACGTTTTCAAAGTCGGTGCCCATCGTACCGTCAAAACTACTGCACCGATCCTTTTGAATTTTTGCATACTTTTTCTGTACATGTTTTACGAGGTAACGCGGAAGAGTTTTTTTCGAATTTATTAATATTTTTTATTTTACAATAGCAAAATAGCCGATTTTTTTCCCGAAAAATCGCGTTTTTCCCTTTAAAGTGTTCCCAAAAATTGAAAAATCAAAATTTCGAAAAAAACTCTTCCGCGTTACCTGGGGAAAACAATTACCTAAGAAATGAACTTTGGTTTTTTAATTTCGGATGATCCAGTACCGAGTTCTGATGGGCACCGCAATTCTACTTTTTTCCGAGACGCTTCCGAGTAAATGCCGCCATTGCTGTATTTTTAAATATTTCTTTATGAAAAAATTACACAATATTCTTCGAATGTTATACTTTGATGTACAATTGGTCTTATTGAATAGATTTTAACAGTGTCGTCAGAAAAAAATTCACAAAAACGTGCCATTTTTGCACGAATTAACCCTACCCCCCCCCTTAAGGGCATGAATGCACGTATCATGTGTGATTTTGTATTATCTCGTGAATGAATTAGTCGCTTTTCTCAGTTTTTATCGAAAAATTGAAGAAAAAAATTGACTTTTTCATTACAGATTCCTCTACCGGGTAATCTGTAATTTTTTTTTTCGAAAATCAAAATTCTGACTACTTCTGATTTTTTTAGGTGAAAATCGGTATTTCAGATTCAGTTAACACCGCTCATTATCACCGTGATTGGTGTGGACCTATATGGACACCGATTTTAACACTGGATTTTTAACAGTGTATTGGCAATTCTTTGTATCTCACTTGTATTTTCCACAGGGGGTAAAATTGAGGACGAGACGATCCCGGGGCGCACCGGCCAAGGTTCTTACATTCGGCAATGACTTTCGCGCGTGTACATCCCGCGTACGGTACATCCGAGAACATGTAAGCGCGAACACAGTGCGCACTCGCTTCGTTTGTATTCCGCTTTCGCGTTCCTCGTACCAGTCGCTCACGACAAATAGCCGCCTGCTTATGCCGAGCCCGGGCGAAGACGCGCGGGAGCACTCTGCATGATTGAGAGGGATTTCCGTGACGTTAAGGATTCTCTCGCTCCTCTTCCGCTCACTCCCTCTTCCGCCCTCTTTGGCTTCGCTCGCGCACGGTGCCGCCCTTTTTTTCCGTCGCGCTTTCCACATCTCCGACGCGTCGCGTCCACGTTCCTTCGTCTCTCGCGTTCGCGCCGAGCGTTCGAACTTCGATGCCCGCTGCACGGGCTCTGATTGCGAAGGGATTTCTCGAGACTGCGTCGGGGAATGAATATGCTCTTTGAAATCCCGTCGGCGCTCGCGGATTGGATATTGTGTCGCGGGACGTTCGTACCTACGGAGATATACGCGAAGCACTCGAGTCTGTCTTGTTTTTCAGTAATTCGTACATTGATAGAAATGTAACAGATACAGACAGGGTATAAGATTTTATCTCCTCTCGCTTTTTTCAATTCTGCAATTTACACTACGTGATTTTGCTTTGATGCTTTGTGACTTTTGCTCGCGAAAAGCACTCTGCATTCTTATTTGGAGCAATTGCAATAAAGTTAACGACGCGCAGTCGTTCTCATTTTCCGGCACTTTGCCCGATTCATCCGTGTTTTTTTCTCTCGTTTTCCACCTCTGAGAAATCTTTTCAGTCTTGTGATTTTTTTCCCGATTTTCTCTGGCCCTCCAGGATTTCCTTATCGCACTCGACTTCAGACACGCGATCCACAAGAAAAAATTGCTTAACGCCTGAATTAAAAAATCCGCACGTGTGTCCCGTCGACCCGACATCGGAGTCTGCCGACCGTTCGACGTGCCATTAGTGGCGAAACGGCCACGAGCTACGCGAACTCCGCCTCGTGCGCGCGGCGAATAAACGTTGTCATGCTCGCCCGCCGTTTCGATTCACTCGGTTTTCCTTTTCCATCCAACTTTTCTTCGCCGTTTCGCTCTTCCGCGATACATCGCACGTGTCCTCTCGGATATGTTTCCCGGTTGCTCGCGCGCGGCGAGCAATAACCGAGCTGACACGCACCGGTGCGTGACCGGCAGCTACGGAAGCTTTTAAATGTCTCGCATGCGGCCTACGCTCTTTTTCCTCTCCTTCGTCTCGCGGAAACGAAAACCCCGGGAACTTGATTTATCGCCCGACAATCCCGATAAATAACGAGCCATTGTCGCGCCCCCAAAAATATTCCTCATAAATTCGCGCACGCCTCAGGTTAGAAAAAAAAGAAGAAAAAAAAAATGAGAAAATGGTCCAAGTGAATTTATCGCGTCTACCCTGGAAAGGTGAAAGAAAAAAAAACACCTCGAATACGATTGCTCGTGTTTGCTATTGGAAAATTCTTAGCCAGCTTGAATTTTTAATAGCCGCGAGAATTTTATGCTGATTAGATGGTTTTGGTCCTCTCTCTCGCTCTCCTGAGTCTGGTTTGCAGAAAAATTCCTACCTTAACCCGGCGCTCCCCCTGCCCTCCCCCCGCTCATCGGCCACCGCGAATATCGTGTGCGTGCGCGCGAGTCTGGCGCGAGAGGCGCGGCGAGCGTTTTTCGTGATTCCGTCTCGGGGGGGGGTTCTGGTTATTTTACATTCCAACGAAACCTCAAGCCGTCGGTGGTGCGCGCGTGGCGTTCGGCCACTTTTCGCGATTGAGAAGAATCCGAGAACTCGACCGCGCTCCCTCCCCCCCGCCCCTCTTTCACCCTCTTTCCCCACGGCTATCCTCACCCTTCGCCGGGTTCTACCTTCGAAAAGCTTCTCCGGTGTTCCCGGTGCGCGCTTGAGCCTGCGGGATTTTTCCCGCGAGGTGCCTGCTGCGCGCTAGCCCCGTTGCACCCAAGATTCTCGACGTTTATCGGAAAATGGAGATCGCCCCGGCGCGGCTCGCGGCCCGAGCTATCGGCCGACGGCGGAAGAGGAGAACGGGGGAGGATGGGCGCCGGGTAATTTGGTTACGTCGGTTATTTTTATCGGCCTTGCAGCAGCGGCGGCCGAAGAGACAGAGAGAGTGCAAGAGAAAGGGGGAAACCAGGGGAGGAGCGAACGAGGGAGACGAAGCTACTGTGTCACATGTTCACTCGCTTAGTCGGAATGTCGCGCGCATTCGCTCGCTCGCTTACTCCAACGTGTATGCAACCCCAACAGCAGCAGCAGCAGCAGCAGCAGCAGCAGCAGCAGCAGCAGCAGCAGCAGCAGCAGCAGCAGCAGCAGCCTTTTACCTCTCGATTTACCGAAGCGAACGTGCGCGCGCTCGGAAGTGGCACTTGCCTAGATTGAGAAATTTCCGGCCGGCATGCGGTTCACATATGTATATACCGCGCGGGGATGGAGCACACGTTGGTCGCAAACATACCGGAAGAGAATGAGCCACGCGGCGGATCTGTCGATGCCTTAGGTGCCGATATTCGATTGTTTTCTTTTTCGGTTCTTTTTCTTTAATTTTTTTTTCCAATCTGCAAGCTTTTCACGGTAAAGGAATTCGTAGGTATGTCCATAAATCCTAGTTTGATGGTGATACATGTAGAAAAGAAATGCGCCACTTTTTTGCTGATTTAAACATTTTTATTCTTTTATTTATCTTACTACGATTCATTGGGGCAACTGAAATTTCATTAGTGCAAAGAATTTTCGTATTTTTGGATTAAGATACAAAAAAGAAAAAGTGATTTTTCGTACAAACATATTAGTCCTGTTAGTAGAAAAAGGAAGGTGTTAATTTTTTGGGTAAAAAAATGTGAGAGGCTCCTAATAAACCCAGCGAGACTTCCTCAGCCTGGGGCGTGTAGAGTAGATTCGTACGATGACTTTCGAGGAAAGAAAAAAAAGAAAAGAAAAAAAAAAAAGAATGAAAAGGGTTAGTGTTTTCCTCCGTTGCCACTCGTTCGTGGTTCATCCTCGGGCTCTTTCGCTCGCACTCGGCGTGCTCGTTCCGTCTCTCCGAAAGTAGCGTGGCACAAGAAGCCCCCCAGCAGCAGGTAAAACCTTCGCGAGGAGGTATCCTCGACGGCGAGGAAGAGAGGAGTATGGAAGGGGTCACGAGGGGGGTAGGGGGCGCCCCCCCCCACTTCCTCGCATTCCAAAGGGATCATTACGTCAAATAACATAGATCTCGTATTCCTCTCGTATTCCCCTCGCCTCGGCTCTTTTCCCGCCTCCCGGTTGCCCTCGTCTCTTCCGCCACTCGCCGCACGACGTGCACTGCTTATCCCGATTCCTCCTTCGTTGTATACAGATATACGTTTCGCACGTAACCGCGCGCGGTGCTCCCGCGCATCTCCGTGTTCTCTCCCCGCCGACCGACTCTCTCTCTCTGCCGAAGCTGGTCCAACTTCCTTCGTCTCCTTTTTGCTACGGGTTTCATGCGCCGCATACGTATATCCATACCCCCCGTGTGTACTGCTGACTCTCGTTGGACCTGACTATCACTGCAATTCGTCGAACATTCGACCGACCCGACGCCCGGTGAATTCTCGGGTTTTACAAGAGTTTATATGTACGGGACATTCTGCGCCGAGTCGGTGATATTTTTTACTCTTCGTTTTTTTTTTGTGTTTTTTTTTTTTTTTTTTGAAAGAAGAGTACTATTAAAGATACAAGATAAGTTTCAGATTAGCTAAAAAAAAAGGAGGAAGCCATAATTCGCAATCGACAAGAGATTCGTCTAAATACACAAAT
Source organism: Itoplectis maculator (assembly GCA_964034905.1). NCBI lineage: Eukaryota > Metazoa > Arthropoda > Insecta > Hymenoptera > Ichneumonidae > Itoplectis > Itoplectis maculator. The sequence goes on along the minus strand of OZ035858.1, from coordinate 9,291,881 downwards.
GAAATCATACAGACATTTTTATACATATTTTATTGTTTGATTAAAAAAATATATATTTCGAGTAATTAATTACGAATTTAATGTCAATCTGGCTGTGGACTCGCGAAGATTTTGCGCGAAAAGAAAGGGACACCGGTCGGTGGACGTCGCGAGAAAGAGACCTTATCCTCCTCCTCTTGCTCTCTGCTGCTGGCTTCTCTCGTAAAAGCTGATTCAGCGTCGGGTGGTATACAAGCCAGTGCGGCCGCTCCTACATACTAGCGTTTTAGTAACATCGTATTCGTTCCAAAGATAAAATGGTACTGCCGGCCCAGCTGGATGGTCGTCGCGTGGACGTTTATCTCTGGGTTTTAGTAGTGCCATTAATTACGAGATCGGCTCTCGAATCCATTACCCGGGACGCACTTGTTCCTCGTCCTGTCTCTCCGCGGCCCGTACTCTGTCGCTCCGAGTGGTTTTATTAATTGGTCCACCGACATCCCCGCCGGAAATACAACCCATCCCGGCCAGGCGATATGTATAAAGTCGGCCGTAATATGGTACCGAGAGCGGAAACTCTGGACTTCATAGCCGTAACACGGTCAATCTAATTATTCTCATTTTTAAGGGACTCACGTTCGCGGTCTTGTAACTGGATTTTCCGACGTCGACGATATGATAACGATCTTAGTTAAAAATTAACATAATTTCTCAGCGAAGTTAGGGATTACGTCGACAGACACGTTGATTTTTTTTTACATTTTTTAAATATGGTGTTCCACATACTTTAGCTGCCAATAAATATAGATAACACGAGTTACCATCGAAAATTAACATACGAACTTAACATGATATAGTTCAACATTTAGCAATTATTCGTTTTTATTCAAGCGGACATTTAATTACTGCAGGATTCTCGAGTCGAACCGGCGTTGGCGCATTAAACGGATAAACAATAATTGGGTGCAGAGTCATCCAGTTTTCGTGCACAGCGAGATACACCGGATCATCGTTGGGGATAATCGTACAAAGGGTATCGCGACATCGGAAATGGAATCAAACGTTCGAGCTAAACGCGGATATGGACACAACATTGCAATCGCTGTGGGAACACGCTCTACTATTCCGTATAATTTCCGGAATTCAACTTATTCATATTTTACATTTGCTAAAATAATTAATACCGCCAACACACATATCTAACGAACGATCCTTTCGATCAAAAATTCAGTCGGATAAACAGAAATCGCTGTTAAAATCATCATGCAATTTTCACGTGATTTATCGGCCATCCTGTGACGTTGCCTTTCATTGGTTGAGGTGATGCAGCCGGTGAAAGGGAGGCGGGGGGGGGGGGGGGGGGGATCGCTATTCGAGTCAACCGGACGTCACACACGCAGACACAGATCCCAATCGCTTGATCACCTCGCGTTTTTTTTCCTTCTCCTTTTTTTCTAAATTCGTACCACGAACTGTAGCAGAGGGAGATGGACGAGGGATGAGCGATAGCGGTACCATAATGACTACGAGTGTTAGCAGCAGCCCGGAACATCGAGGACGCGACCGAAGAGTCCGAGCGCGCTAGGGTTGATACAGGATTGGGATGGATGGTGATGGGAGGGAGGGAGGGAGGGAGGGTGGGGGGAGACAGAGCGGGGATGGTACAAAACCGCGGGTCGGTAGTATCGAGTGGCCGTGTGTCCGGTTGTAAATTGCGTTCGTTTCTGCCGAGTTGGGCCACCGGGGTGGCGAGACTGTTTGGCAGCAGAAGAGTGGCGGATCGGAGCGAGGGGATCGAGCGAGGAGTGGGGGAGAGGGGGGACAGAGCAAGGATGGAGGGAGTTGAAAAAGCTAAACCAGACACCGAGTGCTCGTCAAACAGCTTTTTGGAAATTACTCGTTTTGTTTGAATCGTACGCCGTGGTGTTCATATAGCTTCGAACGCGCCCGTCATCCTGCTGATGGTGCTATCTGTACACACGGACGGATGGACCGACGGACAGACAGACAGACCCACATTTATGTACGTACGTTATATATGTACATACACGTATGTGGGCAGGTGTGTATACATACACACGGTGGAACGTTCTCGTTGCATTTGTGGAATCTGCCTTTTCGATGAGCCTACCGTGAGTTCAACCACTTTGGCACGAGTCCCCCCGTGCTAATAACAACGAAAACAGTCGAAAATAGCGCGGAACCCGCGCGCGCTGCATCGACACTCTCTGCATAATCTCCGCAGCATAGCGATCGAGAGAAAACGGAAAATGGTCCCCGGCTGAAAAACAATGCTGACGCTCGGGCGAAGCCGAGGGTAAATATGCATCAAGCGTGGGCGCGAGGCCGCGGGCCAAAGCTGTTTTTTCAAGTGCTGAAGCCACAGCACAGCCGAGAAATCAGTCTCGTCGCGGCGCGACTCTCGAGCTACTGGTAATTGTCGGACTGAGCGACTGTTTTCGCGGGCGAATTAGTTTCTTTTTTTCACCTTCGGGTTGCATCGACGTTATTTTCCATAGAACGCCACGAAAAAGTGTGAATTATTTCACGGAGGGGAATGAAGAAGCTACTTGCGGAAAATCTACAAGAAAATTGAAATATCGAATTGGCAAACTTGGGTAAAAATTATTCGGCTCTGATTCGCTGTACGAAATGCCGTCGCGATCGAAACGTAGAAGGTAAAAACTAACGAGTTAACAATTTGTGCGTCCGCCGCGCGAAGGAGATAACACTGTTTGCCGGGTTTCCCGGTCAAGTGGCCATTTCGATGGACTAACGACGCTTTTGTTCTTGGCATTCAGGTGAATCAGCGAGGGCCACGGGCCACTGCGGGAACTCTTGCGGGAACTCCGGGCGCGCGTTCGGTTCCCGAGAGCGCGGCCAGGGTGTGTCGTCGTCGACGCTTTTAATCCACTACACGATCGCAACACAGGACTAGCGGTGCGCACGTATCCAGCCGGTGCGGCTAGTCGGGGCCTAGAGCGGTACGGCGCACGGATCCCCTCTGCACACAGGAGTAGCCGGGGGTTTTATGGACTACAATGCGGAGTCGACGTTGACCCCGCACCATCCAATTCCAGTTTCGAGTACTAAAAGTGGCAGCTCGTTCCCCCGGCATCACGAATATATAGCACATGGAGTACGTAGTAGTACACAATACGTACATACTTCGCGTTGGATGGCCGAACTATCAGGGGAGAGAGAGAGAGGGCGAGAAAGAGGGGAGAAGGGGAGGGAGGTGAGAGAGAGAGAGGGGGAGGCAACCGCCGGTACCGCAGCGCCCCCTCTCATCTCTCGCTAACGCTTTCGCATTCCATCCCCTCGGGGAATACTGCAGATAGGTCTTGAGTAATTGAAAAAACCGAAAAAAATATATACACACGCCGGTGTGTATATGTATATACGTTTTTTCTCCTTTTTTCTTTCACTCGCTGCGGATGCTTTGGCGGGTAGCTCACTCGAAAATGCCCGGACGCAAAGAACACGGCCGCGCCCGCCCAGTGGCCCCGCTTGTGTTGTGCCGAATCTGTAGACCGGAAAAACGGCGTCTAGTCGCGGAATGCGCGAGAAGTGTCGGAGTCTTGCACGCTGCAGTGGTTTTAAGGTTTCGAGGAGTCCGCCGGTCTAGCGGGAGCACGTACTTTTTTTTTTTGGAATAGCAAAATGAATCGCAGACGAGTGGAACTGGGGCATTTTTTCACAAGTTTTGTAGCTGGGGATTTTTTTCAAGATGATGAGAATACTTTCGCGAGTAATTTTATGGCGTGAGATTTTAAAAAGGATTTTTTCTCAAAATAAAAACGTGAATAAAATGAAAGTTTCTGAAAAATGAGACGCAAATTAGCACTGAATGATGGTCAATAACAAAGCGCGAGGAAACCGTAATAGCGAGTCGTACAAGTCGAGTGAATAATTTGCCTGTGAGCGAGAAGCGATGGAAGGGGAAGAAAAACGCGAGCGTTAAAGTTTAACTGCTAAAGTTTCCGCGCTTCCAGGGGTATCGAGCATTTTGTCGCGCCCGAGCAGGGCCGTTGCGGTGTATATTACACACGGCGAAGGTTACGGTTGATGCATCTGGGGAAAGGTTATATCTGGATATTGCACGACCGGGCGCGAGGAAGACGTTCGCCGAGATCGTTGCCCGGGTTACGGGGTTTTGCCGACGGTGAACCGCGTTTAAAGGCTCCGGCGGTCTGGGTTGCTCCTTCGGGTCTGTCGACGCCGGAACAGGTGCAACGTCGGACGGCCCGCGAGTTCCGTCGTTCGAGAGTCAAGAAGGAAGCGAGCGAGCTTCGCGGTTTGCTCGTTACAAAAAGCGGCGTTAACGCCGAACAAAAAGCGCCCGTTAAGCGCTGCTCGAGCGACGCTAAAAGACCCCTCGCGGGTTTGTGTCTGATGCAACCCGAGTGCGGACGATCCGCGAGTATCGCTAACGGATTCTACGCGGTGCTCGACGAACGAGCGTAAACTCGGTGGCTTTGTGCAGAGTTTACATTTTAATAAGGGTGAGATAACGACAAAAGTCGTTTCACTCGTGGGGCTATCGCTTCGAGCGAATCAGCTCGTGCACGCCCGAAAATATATTTTCGATTAGAATTGGGATTCCGAGAAAAATATTTATTCGCGCTTTCAAGCCGAACCTAATTGTCGAGTTGTCGGCCGTCCGGAGCGACGTTAATGAATCGATCGCTGATTCGAAACTGGGATACGAAAGGGTATGACTGACACGGTAAAAGCTGAGAGCCAAAACAATGAGATAGAAAAATGGTGGAGGGAGGAACGAGAATGAAAAACAATTGATTGCTTTGTCTGAATTTTAACCGGCTATACCCATTCAGCGGAAAAAAAAAGAAATTAAAATAAAAATGGAAAAATAAACGTGAGTGCTAACTTTTTTTTGCTGTGGACCATTTTGAATGGACAAAAGTTGCCGCAGCGGCGTTCTGCGAATAATAGTTCGTATATATCTCGGTGAATGTTTTAACGGTAAATATTCTCAAAACGAAAGTTTGCGAAAACTTATTTTCTCATATTCCGCTCTTAACCCTCGGCACACATTCCAAAGTTCAACTTCGCTTCGATCGTTTATCTTTCATTCTCACTGACAAAATAGCTTTTTGTGCGTGACACTCGACCTGCACTTTCGCGGATATCGCGCCGCGTGAATGAGATTCCGCCTTGACTCAAGATCCCCCGTCTGTGATGAATAACTTTCCGCGCTTTTGAATTTCTCTCAAAGCGTTCTCGCAGCTTTATCAAGAACTAATTATGTTGCGAGATTCGCATCTGCTCGAGAATACGTCCGGCCATTCACCGGCTTCGTGTCTCGCTTGTATTCAAACTAAAAACTTCGGGCGTTAATTACATTCCATCGGCCGGTTAATTCGCTAATTTTGCCGCGAGTCGTTTAAATCGGTTTGAAAGCTTCGCACAAAACAGTGGATGCTGATTAGAATTGTTCTGCAGATTATAATAATTTTTGTCGACTTTTAGCCGCCTTACTTTTACTCTTTAAGTATCAGTAGCTAATATTAATAGTTAGCATATTTAGAAGATTTCAAGACAACAAAATTAAAGGGTAAACAAAATTCTAATTCGATCACAAAAATCTGTAAAAATGTTTTAATTTCGTAAAACAATTCCACGCGTCAGTGCGAAGCGCAGCATCTCAAAATACCTTTTTTTTTCAATTCCAAACTATTTTTATTCGCCAAAGTGTCCAACGTGTGATAAATGGGCTCGAGCTCGGTCAGCCGCAATTTTTGAATATCGCGCGTTCAGTGAATGAAATGAATCATCAGCGGGTGACATATTCCCTCGAAAAAAATTCCGAGCTTCATTGCTATTCCGTCCGCGGCGACCATCCATAACGCCACCGAGGTTCGGGAGACGAAATCTCGGTGGCGCGGAGACCTTGAGTGAGACCCAAGCACGGCGCGCTCTCGAAAACACGCTCGACTCCCGAGGTGTCCGGTGTGCCACGTATTTTACACCATACCCAGCTTAATGTAAACCTACGAACCTGCTACTTTGACAGAGAGACGGAAAGATACAGAGAGGCGGCGAGGGAGAGAAAGGGAGAAAGAGAGACGAGTCGTGGCCAAATGAGAACAAGAAAGCGAGGAAGACGAGCCGCGCGCGCGCTACCTGCGAACCATTAGTGTCCGCAGGGCGCGCACATTTCTTCGTGCTATCTGGTAGGATCATAAATTACGCCTCGGTCGTTTCTCGTCGCGCTCATTCATACGATACTCTCGCGGCGTGCGAGAGGTGACATAATCGCTCGGGTTCCCACACTGTGTGTGTATATACACGGTGCGCCAGTGCGCGACGAAACGTTTCACCCGCATTCGTCGAGAGCGACCACCAGCAGCAGCAGCAGCAGCGGCAGCAGCAGCGGCAGCTTCGTACGGTTGGTAGTAGTCGTCAATCCAAACATACCAACGTGGACAGAAGCGTCGGGGATGAGCGAGCGCGGCAGCGATATCTTCCTCTTCGCTTTTTTTTATTGCGCTTTCGCCAACCCTGAATAGAAGCCCGAGAGAGGTGTAGGTACTATTCGTGGATGTGCCGCATCCGCGGGCTCGGCCCAGCCTGTTTCATCCGTCCGTCCGTCCGTCTGTCCGTCCGTGCATCCATCATGCTTGTACCCAGCCGCTGCTAACGCTGTACTTTACGTCGCATCGTATACACACACTCGCGACGACCTCTTTGCACCACCGGCGTACACGTTCTTTTCGCCGGAAACCCGTAGCGTCGAAATGTCCCTTGCGCGGCGGGTATTTCATTTGGCCGGTCTCCTGTCCAAAGGGAAATCGTCCAAAGGGGCCCCGGGAAATTCTTTCGAGAAATAAATGGACCTTTCAGCGAGGCCGCGCGATTACTTTCGCCTCGTACGATTAACATTTCGACCGCGCTATGTCCGGGGGGAGGACATCGGCGATTTCGGCGACGACGACGAATGCGCTTGTTTTGCGTCGCTTGAATTTCGTTTTTCCGTCGCTTCTGCGGTTAACACGATTACGAAGGAATTTCTGACACAAAAAGTTGTCATCAAAGCTTCGTGCAATTTGTAGAATTTTTCTCTTCTCTATGAATTCGTTTTTTCGTTTGCGGGTTTTGCGCCGGTGGAGAGACAAAAATTTGTCGATGGAAAAGCGAGGACGGGTTTTTCGACCGAAACTCCGCGGAAGCGACGGTTGAGAGTAAATTGAAAAGATGTGAAACCGTTTCGAGCTAACTTTAACAGGGAAAAAAAATGTTCTTCGAATCTTTGCCGCATTGTTTGAGCTGTTTGTTTTATTTTATTTGATTCTTCTCTTTTCTCCTCTCGACAGTTCTCAAAGGGAGCAATTAAACGGCTACGCGGCAGACCGACGAGGAGCCTCGGACTTGGTCTTTTCATCGCGACAACGCGGGCGACTTCGCTCGTTGTGTCCGAACGCACGAGACCCGCCCTTTCCTCTCGCTCTGCGGCTTCCCGGCAGCGCGGGGGTGCGGTTTTACCTGAATCGATTCGTCGAAAATCACTTCGGAGTCCACGCCGACCCACGAAATACTGGAAAACGACCAGTGGCGGCTTTGTGGGCAAAAAAAATATATATATTAATGAGGAAGAAATGTGCAAGGTACTACTTTGCAACTTTTTTATTGCTGCCCAATTACCAAGAGTCATTTAAAATAACACATAAAGCAGTTTCTTTTTGTCCAATCTACTTATATATTTTACGGTACGAAAATGATCACGATAAGAGTCCAGAAATATCGCAAGACGAGTAAAACTATTTCTGGCTTCTTCGTACGAATAAATCGTTAATCGTCCGGTCGCAGGTCGCGGGTCGTTTCTGCACGGCTGTAAATCCTATTTCTGGCCGCGGACTCCGAGCTCAACGCCGCAGGACCCAAATTCTCAGGGCAGGGCCCCGAAAAATGTCACCCCCCGAGATTCTCGCGACGCGTCCGTCCGGTTTATCGGAAGAAGCTCGCCCAGATAGCCCAGAAATCTAGGCCGTCTGTTCGTAGGGAGGCGGAACGAGCTGTGGGTCACGGGGTTTGACCTGGGACACAAGGGAAAAGGGAATATAGCACCCTCGCCGGGCACGCGAGGGTTTCAGAGCCCGGCTCAGACGCTCGGGCGAACCTGGGAAGCCTTTTGCCTCTCGCGAATAATGACCAGGAAACAAGTCATTACCGAATATTCGTCGGCGTCCGCTTTTCACCTTTTTCCTCACACGCCTACGGCTGCCGCCATCGACTTTTCTATTCTCCACCCCACTCGCAGTTTTCTATTTTCGCCGAGAGCCTAAGATCCCCCGTCCCCCCTCTCTCTTCCTCTCACCCACTCCCCCATCTCTCCGCTCATGAAAAATCTCATTTCCACCCGGCGTCCTCTCGTCTTTTCCCACGACGATTACTCCAACTTCGGCTCGGCGCTGCTGCTGCTGCTGTGCCTGCGAAAACTCCGCAGTGCCTCGTGCGCGCCGACCGACTTTCAGTTTTCGTCCTCGTCGTGCGGATTCTCCTCTCCGGCTCTCTCGGTTGCGCCGCCGTGTCACCCTCCCAGAGTTTCCTCGCCTCGATTCTCGCGCATGTTTTTCGCGAAAATTCGTCGTTCTTCAACGCGAAAGACCTCGCATCGATCCTTTCCGATTTTTTTTTTTTTTTTTTTTTTTTTTCAGAAATGAACAATATTTGTGTGAAAAGTCAACGATCCACTATTATCATAAATCATTTTCCATTTTTTACTTCCGTATTCCGCTGTCCGTTATGCTCCGCTCCTCACGGTTATTTGTAGCAGTCAAACTGATGTTCCATCACTTCTGCGCCTCGGCGTTGTGTTGATAAACACGCAGTAGACCAGCCTCGCAGCGAGTCCTTCAAAGCACCCCCCTCCACCCGCGAGAGCCGGTCCATTTCTATTTACACCCGATACCGGTCTGTCCTGTTGAGTTCCGCTCGGCCCTAACACACGGGAGAACAACTTCCTCGCTCCTCGTGAGCGTCGTTTTCCTCTCGCCCTTCAGGTCCCCCCCCCCCTCCCCCGCCCCACGGGTTATGCTATGGCGCCGCGTGGGTCGATGGTGGGGCTCGGCGGCAGAGGGCTCGGCGATACCAGTACAGTAGACGTTGGTCTTAAGACGCAGGACGAACGCCGCGTGAAAGACGACGAGGGAGCGAGAGAGGAAGAGGGAGACAAAACAGAGATGGAAGATGAAGGGAGAGAGGGAAAGAGAGCGACAGAGAAGGACCAACCACCAAGCAAGAAACGAAACGAGAGAAGCAGACACGAGAGTGCCATGTTACTCGGCTGAGCTCTTCGAGGATAATGTAAGATCGACGCGAGGCGCTCGGGGGGAAAGAGAGGAGCTCGGGCACCGCGGCGCTGGACCGTGAGCTGATGTTGATCCGGGTTGGCGGGACGAGCCGGCGAGAATCGTGACGCGTGGAGTCGCCGTGGCCGCGCGCTCGCGCGCTCCCCCCGCGTGTGTACGACGCGAGCGGCCTCTCTCGCTCGGGGATCCTTCTGCGTCTCCTTCTATCCTCGCCTCTTCTCCTCGGTTTCTCGGTTTCTCGGCCTCTTGACGCTGGTGGCGCGGAGACCCGACTAGCGTCGGAGCCGCACGACGAGGGAAGCGGCAACGGCGGCAGCAGCAGCAGCACCAGCAGCAGCAGCAGCGGCGGCGGCAGCAGCAACAGCAGCGCTGGCTACGGCCAACAGGAGAGAAGCGCGCGGTTCCGGGACGTGGAGGGGATGGAACGCGGTTAGTTCACTTTCCCGAACGCTCGCAGCGTGGCTTCTCAGGGCGCGGTCGAGACCTCGGTCATCCAGGACACCACTTACGGGCCTGGTGTGTTGCGCGCCCGAGATTACGGGCAATCGAACGCGCGCGCACCTTCGCGAGCTTCGTCCAATCGTTCCCGTGCACTCTCGACTCCGTCTCGCCGCCGGTTTAACGAATCGTTGCGTCAGCGCCCTCTGACGTCGTCCAATTGCGTCGATCATCGTTCGAGGCTGAAGTTGTCGAGGAAAAATTGTGGGCCAGCCTGGATCATCGAGAGGGAAAACCTACCGGAGATTGTGAACCATCGAACACTTCCCATCTCGGTTTAATCCAACCCAGTCCACGTCACTTTGACGATGGACTCTCGAAAGTGACGTCAGCGCCCTCTGTCGTCGTCCGACTGCATCGCGGTTGCGTCAGGACTGAGTTTATCGCGTATCAATTAAAAAATCCGCACGTTCCACTTGGATTATGCCAAGAACCGGTTTGAATTGATCGCACTTGTGGTAATAGAAGTATGAATTTTGTTTAAGGAATCCTCGGAGGACGATTGCGCCGGTGCCTGGCGGCCATTCAACGCGAGTGTCGAGTTTGTGTTGCACGACGTTTGTTTTCATTCACGCCCGGGCCCCGGGACAGGTTGCGACGCGCCGGCAGAGCCGGGAATATATCGGGGGTCTCGAGCGCCGCCGAGTCTCGTCGGGCTTGTTGTGTACCCACCGCGGCCGCGCGTAATGGGGCCCTCGGCCGGACGAGGAAAGGAGCGACGAACACTCGACTTGGCCTTGCATCGCTCGTCGGACTCGCACTACCACCCGGGACCCTTTAACTCGCCTCTTCACTGGGCAACGGCGGCGGCTATGGCCACTTGGCGCGGGGCTCCCGTGTATCCATCGTCGTACCCTGGCCCAGCGGTTTCAACAGGGGGTTGATTTTCGTTACCACCTGACTCTACTCGACCGGGAGGACTCGACGCGACGTGCGGCGGTAGCAGCACCGATCGCGTAGTCTCCTCGAGGCTGTTAAAAGGAACGACGCGGCGACTGGCCATGGCGCAGCGAAGGCGAAAAGGATGCAGAGACGACAAGCGGACCCTGAAGTGACGTTTCGAGAACCCGCGCCCTTCTCGTCTTTCCTCACCCCGAATATCATATTCTCCGGCCGTACGTCCGCTTCCACCGCAGCAGCAGCAGCAGCAGCAGGTGCGGAGACTCGAGGCTGCACCGCATACCTTACTGTCTGCCCCGTTCAGCGGGTTTTCGTTGTTTTAATATCGCGCCGAAATCCTTGAAGTGTCGCTCTCGGCTCGGGTAATAATCGAGGGGATTCGTCGCCCGAGCGGTGACTAACTTTGTGCACTCGATCGGCTGTATTTTAATCGAAAACGTCGGGCTTCGGTCAGACATCCGCATACAATTTTTCATATTTTCTAAAGTTATTTGTGGGAAAAAGAATGTAAAGAATTGCAATTTTTTTCTTCCGGTTATGAAGTTGTCATGAACTAATTTACGTTGCGTTAGTCCACTGAAAAGGAGCGAAAAGCCTCTCGGTGCTCGTCGTGGCGCAGGATAATTTTCACCGACTCCGCAATGGGCTAAACCCACGACGGAATGCATAAGCCCCAAGGTTATATTACACGAGAGATAGAGGGAAGAGCAGGCGCGCTGATACGCGACGTACACGTACCAACGTACGTATCTTGCGCGCCGAGTTCTCCGCTGCTACGGAGCGCTCGGTCGGGTATCTCGGAAACGTAATAACCTTGAACCTCGCGGTAGTCACGCGAGCCGCAAATTCTTTGCTCCCATCGCGTATACGTTGCGCGGTGTGCGAGGAGAGTCGCGAGTCAGCGTAGCCGCAGAGTTACGGTCTAAGGCACCGAGGAGGAACTCTCTCGTACGATCGCGGCCGTGCGATAATCGCGGGCAGGAGCCACAAAGTTGGGATTACGGTAGTGGCCGGAGTGTTGCGCAACGAGGGCGCACGATCAATTGTAGCCTTGGTCGTTCGGGCCGTGTCACGGGCCGCACGTGGGGCTGAAATACGGACTCGCCCGATGCTCAGGGTCAGTCGCGGTGACTACGGCAAATTCGCGGCTGCCTTCGAATGAAATGAGCGAGGCGAGTCATGTCAAAATTGCTTGAGGCACACGAGGTTAAATTCATCACTATTATTTTTATCGATCTTCCTTTCTTGACTTGACTTTCTTAACAAAACAAATAAAGTAAAGTGTTGGAAATTTGAACGATACGTTTTTTTTTGCAATCCATAGCATTTTTACAGCAACAATAGATTTTGCGTCGATAGTGTATCGAGGGAGGCAACGTTTTTGTGGCTTTTATTGGGCGGGGAGAAAAAAAAAACCGAGAAAAATGTATCCGGGAAAAATGCGTTCCTGTACATTTTTTCTTTTATTAAAAAACGAAAGAAAAAGAAGAAGAAAGGAAGTTTCGCGATAGGTAACAGCATCCGCGTATGCTGTGATGTTATAACAGGTACACGGGGAGTTGTATGTATACAGGGAGTATGGATATGGAGAGACCCTGGCCGAGAGCGAAATCGACTCTACAACGAATCGGCGCTGTCGCCCAACGAACGGTTTTATCGCGCTCACGTGTTCACCGCCCTTTAGGAGGAATGATCCCATTGTTTCCATTTCCAATCGCACACGACGGGTGGTCTCGCGTTCTACGCTGCTGCTGCTGCTGCTGCTGGTGGCGCTGGTGCTGCTGTGGCCTCTTTTCCCCTTGGCTCGAAAAGCTAAAGCCGAGAGCAGGCAGCTCCAGAGCTCCGGCTCGTCCTAGCATTGGCACAGAAAAGCTATGTCTATAGCACCTGTACACCGGGTTCTCAGCTAGCGCGAGTCACGCGTGGGGTTATCGTTCGCTATTCCACATTGGATTTCCACCATGTGTTACGTGGTCCCTGTGAAAATTCATTCTCGACTCGCCTTCGGCTGCTGCTGTTGCTGCTACTTCTAGAAAAAATATGTGGCGTAGTAGTCACACGAGTTATCGCTTTGAAATATACTGTTTACGGAAACGCTGACTCTGACTTTGGTCTCGAAAATAAATATGTGACTTAAGCTGCGCGAATAAATTCAATAATTTTTTTTAATCTTTATAAAAAGTACTCGAATCTTTGAGGTATATTTGAGAAGCAACTGTGGGATTGCCCTTACGGCGCAGCCAAGTTGTATCGTATCGAAATATATTGAAGTTGAGATAAAATCCGGTGGTTGAAAAACAAAATTGTTACTTCTACTTCGAAGAAGTTGTGAACTCGTTAAATCAATTATTCGATAAATAGTGTACAGGAAATTCTGGAAAGTTCATCTTTTCAACTGTAATTATTCGCATTTGCCGGCAAAGGCCGCCGTCATGCGAAAGTTAACCGCGTCGAAATTTTGTTAGACTGGAAGTTGGAAAAGGACTGGTACAGTACGGTGGTTGGGGGTGTGGGCAGGGGGTGGGGGCACATGCTCTCGAACTCCAACGAGCATCAAGGGACACCGAAGTACGATCAGGCAGAAGGAAAGGCAATACACATATAGGTACTCGAAAGTTGCTTCGGTGCATCAAACTATGTTTCCCCCGAAGGTCCAGGCGCAACGTCAAAGGGACTGGCGCGCCGCTTCAGCTCACGAACTCGTCAGGCCTCGGTAATTTCCTAAAGGACGTTATACAGGAGTGCGACGAGTTATGAAGAGAACCAAAGTAGAGGCCTGTCACGCAAATTTGGTAAACGATATAGGTATAAGAGTGACGCGAATTTTTTTTAAAGTCAAATAATTAGTGGAAAAAATAAATGCTTTACTTCTGATGATCTTTGAAAAGCCAATATCTTTAATCATCAATTTCAGGAATAACGGAGGAATTAGAAAATAATCATTAGACTAGGAGAAAAACGACAAAACACAGGGGTTACATTGATAGTGTGATTTATTCAGAGCTGCACCGACAAAATATCACAGAATTCTTACAATACAGTAATAACATTGATAAGATGACGAGAAAATAATGAGTATGATCACAAAATGAATACTAAAACAAATGGCAAGTGTGATAAAAATGAAACCATCTGGCGCATGGACAGGAAGACATTTTCGAAATTCTCGCAATGCATCGACATTCTCGTCGCGAATTTACGTTGTGAAGTAATTGTAAAAAACGCGAATCGTGAAAAAGAAAATCAAAAGCGTTGCGAAAAATAAATACACGAAGAGCGTCTGCTTGACTAGATTTTTCAGAACTTTGTAGCCCGTTCTGTCGTCACGCGGAAGCGGTGGCGCCGATTGGTCGATGATGTAGATTATCTGGCTCTCCTGCTGCTGCGTTTGGGTTGCCCGATGGAACACAACCTCGCCGAGTGTATATTTTGGCAACTTGGTGGGGCCATTTTTCGTCACGTCCCGACCCACTTTTTCCTGGGAGTTCGTTTTGGAATCTTTGCTCGAAGCAAGATCTTCCTCCACATTTTCCGGCTGCTTGGCAGCTTCCAGGTCAACGATGGTTGGCGCATTTTTGCACAATTTTCGTTGACATTGCTTGTGACACTTGCCAGAGTTTTCGCAACCTCTTTGAAGAGGTGGAATACTGTGACGTGGTGACTGCGTCGCAGAGTTGTTGTCAGGTGCTGAACTGATCTGCATGTCTTCCAGCAGTGGGCAACAGTCAATTGGTTGCTTCATTCCTGATCGCCGAAAAATTCGGACACGATATCACAACACAGAGACAAGAATATTTAAGAACACTTTTTCTTCCTGATTGTAAGTTGACTGTGAGTTAAAGTTCTCTTGGTTTTAATTCACAGTGTAGATGGTCGGTATTTTCACTACTCTTTCCGAAGGAGGTTTTAGAGATGTTTGTGTTCTCCGAAATTCCAACGGAATATCGTACAACGTGGAAAGCAACTTTTCGAAGCACCTTGATTGATGTCACTGTTGCGAATGAAGTCAAAACTAAAATTCCTCTGTATTTATGCAAAAAAGGTGAGCTACCCTACCCCCACCACAGCGCTCGTAACGCGATTGGCTGCGGCGGTGGGTCAGATGTACTCGGTCTGCCACTGACGCCTCAGTGCGTACAAAATGGCGGCACGCCGCGTCATGCTTAACCTCAACGCATTCGAAAATATACTTTATTATAACAGAAAAATACTGTCTTTTAAAAATTACTTTTTGCTTTTTTTGTCGTTTGCGACGATGTGTATACATTTTTTTTGGTCTTTTTTCGATTTCTGTATTTTTTTGCGCTACGTTTGTCACAAGAGCAATTTTTCTAGCACTGAAGGCAGCACATTCGGTGCATCGTGTAACATAAGAATTAATAATAATGTATTGATTCCTGATTTGACAAAAAAAAATTCGAAATGGAAAAATGTTAACTTTTTACAGTATTTCAAACGGCGCGTTGTGGGCACTTGGAGAGAAAAATACCGAACCGGAGCAAGCGAAAGAGGTGTCTTGGGGTGTCAGTTTTATTACAAAGGAATGGAGTGACGGCAGGTAACAGCAGTTATAAAGGGATAGATGACGCCGGGCAATAAACGAACAGATAGTCCCAGGTAATAAAGCAAATAAGGTCGTCAGGTTGTAAAATCGCCGTCGAGCGTTCATTACTTACGGGAAATCACCGTTTCGGCCAAAACCGAACGGTTAAATGTTCACGGAAGAGCTGTTTGGGCCGTAAAACCCTATTGACAGAAAATGTTAACGGGTTCAAGTACCGCGAAGCACATAATGATAGCGGATTTCAGTCATTGCACGGCAACTCCACGCAGGATTAATGGGTTGCCTCACCCCGAGAGGCTAAAATTGAAACTGGCAATTCACAAAGTTTTAACTCCCAGATTGTTAAATATTTTTAATCATATGTTAACACATTTTAAAGGGCAAACATTAACAGCAAAATAAATGTTTGTCCATAAAAAAAAGCGACTCTTTGTCGATTACGAATATAAAAAAATATATATATATATTTTCGAGTTTAAAAACACGTGCCACAAGCGCGTCGAGTAATATAAAACATGCAGCAGTTGAGCAGTAAAAAATTCTGAGCACTCATATTTTAGCCCCTCAGGACGGCGTAACCTCTTAAGGGTAAAAGGGTAAAAAGCGAAGGTTGTAACATTCTGTCTTCGGCTATATCTGTTGTCTGTGTGTATTGCGGGTAGGTCTAGCACGCCTGCTAAACCGACCGAAAAGCCGGCGCCCAAGGTGAACCGGTGCCGGCAGGAGTGGATCGAGTGAGATGCCGGTGCCGATGGTGTTGTTGCTGTTGAGCACGAGTCAAGGGAATACCTACTATACTCTTTGTACTCCGGCAGTTGCGAGACGAGCCGTCTGGTTCGCGCGGCTCTCGCCGTCTCGCCCCAATGGAGTAGGAACTCTCGAGAAGTGCTTTGGTCTTACAATCAGCTTATGCACGTATCGCAGCTAATATATTGATAATACGTGACGAGAGTGCGGCTTCAGATTACACCGAGGAATTGCTAGATATCCTCTTGTAACTTTATTCTTCCTTTATTTTTTACCGCATTAAAAGTGCAATAATTTCGTGTAATTTGATGAAATAAACTTACGTAAAAAAATATTTAACTTTATCGCAGCAAATTCGTGCCAGTCCCGAGAAAATATATCATTTCAATCCGGCAAAACGAATGAAATAAAATTGTCGCGCGAATCGTCGGGGAATTGGTCGCCGTCCAATAATAATGGAAATACGGAAAATGTGCTTTAAATAAGGGTGGAAAAGCTCATTGTACGGCAGTGCATATTTTTGCGCATGTGACTGCAAATTGCAAATCGATCGTATCGGGGAATAAATAGTGCTATAGAGAAGCGCTTTGCGCTTATCGCCGAGCCCAACGACGAATATGAGCTACGAGTTTCGGGAGTACAGTTAACCCGCGCTTAATCCATCGAGATGACCAATTCAATTAATTTCGTCCACTGAGAAAATTTAGTAAATTCGTATATAACAGTTACAGCATTTTTGGCGAAAAATCACACAGTGAACTTCTCGCGTCGAGTCAGTCAGGATGCTCAAAGCCAAAAGGGACCAGAAGGATTTTTGCCGCGAAATATACTAGAGTCAACTGTACGGTTAATATTTTCTCTCGACAGGCAGCGCCAGATGAAGCGTTACAATACCGCACGCAGTTCTCCGGTACGCGCTATACGCTACCCTCAATCCGCGAGGACGCGGTTCTCGGTATGCACACACAATCGAATTCCGATTGACGGGGGGGGGGGGGGGGGGGGGCGGGCTCGTCGTTACTTGCCGCCCGCGTTATCTAATTAACGTTCATTTATTTTATCGACCGTGTGTGGAATAAGCCGCACTGCACATACGGCGCGGCAAAAGCCGAAGGGAAAACACGAACGGGATTGAATGGAAACCGATGCGGGTCTCACTAAAAATATTACTCCGCATACTCAAACAAATCGTCTCGCTCACCGTAAAACTATCATCGAGTAACTAAATTCACTCTGAAGCAGCGATATAAATTACAAAATTATTGGATACAATAAATCAAACTCAAGTTCCCATAAAACTGTACATTTTACATTCCCATATACAGATCCCATATTTAAATAATCTACGCCCCACGATTATTCATCAAAAACAAAATATTTCTAAAACACAACTCTGTCAAATTTAAAAAACATCTCGTAATTTGCACCGATTCCGCAAAACGGTCGACAATTTATATCGTCCACCTGCTAAAAACCGTGTGCACTTGGATGTGTCAAATAATAATAATA
Source organism: Itoplectis maculator (assembly GCA_964034905.1). Classification (NCBI taxonomy): domain Eukaryota; kingdom Metazoa; phylum Arthropoda; class Insecta; order Hymenoptera; family Ichneumonidae; genus Itoplectis; species Itoplectis maculator. The sequence goes on along the minus strand of OZ035858.1, from coordinate 9,274,352 downwards.
ATATTTTTTATTTTCTTTTTTACGGCAAAAGTATGCATTCTCACCTTAATACACTCCTCACACGCAGAAAACGCGCCTAAATATATATTTTTTTTTTAATTCGAAATTTCTTGTAATAGAAAGACCTCGATTAAGGCACCTTTGAACATCATTTTCCAGCGAATTCGTTTGAAACAGTTGATTGTTAGGTCAACCTCTTGAGTTTAAGCCATGAAGACCAATGAAAAGTGCGATAATTAGTAGCAAACATCAGAAAAACAAAAAAATTGTATTTCTCGGGTTATCGAGTAAAAGTGAAAAAATCCGAAGATTATCGCACTTTTCTTTGGGCTTCATGGCTTAACCTCAAGGGGTTGACCTAACAATTGACTGTGCCAAAGGAATTCGCCGGCAAATAATGTTTAGAGGTGCCTCAATTGCGGTCTTCTTATTACATGAAATTTCGAATTAAAAAATGTATATATATATTTGGGGGCGTTTTCTGTATGGGAAGTGTGTACTTAGGTCAGAATACATACTTTTGACGTAAAAAAGGCAAAAAAATGATGTTCTTTTTTTGACACAACCAAGTGTGCACATTGTTTTCGCATCGCCTCATGCAAAATCGTGTTTACAGGACCCGGAGCAACGTCGCGGTGTGTTACGATCGTAAATCGAAGGTTCAACATACGGTCACACGTGGCCGGCAGGGACGTAACGTCTCAACCGAGGAGCTCTCGCGGCACCTGCGGCACATCGCAGTCTGGTTCTTCGTGCTCGCGCGAGGTCATCGTGTGAACCTGTCGGCGATGGGGGCCAGAGAGCGTCCGAGCGACGGAGAAGCCGCGCGAGGAAACGAGAGAGGGAGACAGCCGACAACTCGAGTGTGGACCACGGGAGTCGCGCCGGAGAGATCCCGACCAGGAGAGCTAAGCCCGCACTTGGGTCTCTCTCACTCTCTGTGTCTGTGCCGGGAGCCGCGGTAGCTGGACTCGAGCGTCTCGCTCGCTCCGCCGCCGACGTTCGTCGCTCCAGATGTGTGGAAGCAGCTACAACGCGCGGTGCCATCGACAGCGGAGAGACGGAGCGCGCCGACGATAAATTGAAGCCTAAGTAATGGTCGTACGGGCGATCGAGCAGTTTGGCCTGAGCTCCAGCGGCGTATAAAGACCCATTGTCGTCGGGCGAACCGGCGCTGCGAAGCCCCCGACGATCCGCACGGGCGATGCAACCGCTGGCTCTGCCGCTGCTGCTGCTGCTGCCTCACTGGCTGCCTCGCTGGACTTTGACCGCACCGGCGGCGCGCAGCGTTCTTCAGGTGCATTCGAGCGATTGCTCTTCTCGTTCTTCTCATCCCTTCGTCTGCGCTCGGCCACCCCCGCCTTTTAGGTTCTCGTTTGCCCCGATAAAAACGGATTCCCGCGGACGATCAGTGGCCTCTCGGTGAATTCCGGCGGGCAACATTTTTCCGACAATTAGTCGATGGTCGAGACGGGAAAGTTGGGAGATTTTTGTTTTGACTGGATTCTTCAGTGAAAATTTCGCATTTGAATCGAATATGAGTTTAATTTTTATACGAAAGTTCGATAAGTGATACCAAATGCTGGATGAAGAAGATATATCTACAAACTGCATTTCGATACATCTGCCAATAATTTCGCGAGTCTTCGATTCTCCAGTTGCGACAGTTGTTCGAGTACTTTAAAGATTTTATTGGATATATTATCCTGGGCTCGTGAATCCCTTTGGTATCGTCGTACGTAACTTCGCGATATCGTCGTTGATAACGGAAACATCGCTGATGGGAATCCGACGACGCGCTTGTAAGAAAAGTCCCGAGGAAACTGAGGAAACTCCGTGGAAACCCGGTGAATGCGGCGCTGTAGCGTCGTCAATGCGCGGGACTTGTTCGTCGTGCCTCGTGTCGTTCGCGATCTACAATGAAAACGACCGGGACGTGGGTGGGGAACGTTCCGCGCGCGATTCAATGAAGGATCGGGTATCGAGTGACTGCGTCGCGACGCCGGGGCTTCCGGCACAAAAGCTCACGGTGCATTTCATTGTTGTGGCTTTGCCTCCGGTGATGCCTCGACGGAGGCTCAAACAACTCTCGCCAGAAAGCAATTAATGCACTGGCATTTGCGTTTTCGGACTCGGCCGTACCCGGGGGGATTCCCCGAATCGACCGCGCGCGGTAGGGGCACGCGCGATTGCCGAGGAAAACGGCTCCTTTCATTCGACGCTGAGTGAAGGGTCGTACACAGAACGAAGGAGGAGGGAGGTCGGGGGTCCTGGTACCGGGGGAGGAAACGCCGAAGGAGAACGTCCGACCGTTACGAAGTTCCATCGGAATTATACGACCTGTATTTCACCCCCCGTACAGCCGGCCCCGTTGTCTCCCCCCCCCCCCGCCCCCCCTCGTCCCGCAAACGCGAGATGCAACGTCCAGGGAACGAAAATCTCAGCCCCCGGGAGTATATAATTCGGTTTACGATCTTGGGAGAAACTTCGTCGTGGGGACGGTCGAAGGGGGCCAACTGTGGTCTCACCGAGACCAAAATCTCCAACACAATATCCCACTTCCTTCTCACAGTCGCATTTGGATATGAGCGACCAGTGGATTTTGTCGTTGCCCTTTTTTATTTTTATTTTTTTATTTTTTTTTTAAGCTTTGACAGCGGGTAGAAATAATTGCTCGAGCGTTGTACAAATATTTTTGGTACAAATGGACTATTTCCCGAGGGCGGGGGGGTGGGCTGACGTTTAAAAAACATTTTCCATGGCTGCTTTTTTAAAAAAGTAGTTGGAGGGGGTGAAGCGAAAAATTCGAGTTCGATATTTTATCGAAGCACACGCAAAATAAAAACAGATCTGAAGCTGTATTTTTCTTTAGTTTACCGTTGCTGCTGTCACGCACACGCATTTTTCCCCGATAGTTTTGGATAGCACATGCGAACAAAATCGACGGAAAAAAAGACCGATGTAACCCCGGGGCGAGCTGCGCTCTGTCGCCTCAGTCACGTGTTACTATTTTTTGTCACTATTTTTCTTTTCTTTTTTTATTTTGCCAGGCGATGTTTTCCGTAAACATGCAAAAGTTCTCTCGCGAAATCGTCGCTCGATTTTATTTCGACGAATCTCAGGTGACTCGGTCGCTCGTAGACGAAGACGCCCGACGTGCTTGCGCGCGTTCTCTTCAATTCGTTCAATAAAATCTCGGCGACGATCGTCGTCGGAGACGGGTAACGCGACGGGAGCGTATCCGGAGCCATCAGCGAGATCGACGGCGGAGTTAAGGGAAATCGATCGCGCGGCCAACGATTTCGTGGCTGTGTCGGCGTCGTACCAATCTATTCGGGGGTAGGGGGGCACAGCAGCAGCTTCCCAACTTGCACTTCCCGCTCGTTCTCCTTCTACCTTAACGCTCTTTTAACGACCGGTCGAGTCGTCGTTAAACCGAAGAAATACGATCGTCCGGGTGCTCGTCCTTTTCGTCGTCATTCTCCCACCTCCGACTTCGTCCCGGTCTCGCTCGCCAAGGGAAACCGTACGGATTAGCCTGATAGCCGGTTGGCTAAGGCCGAAGCTATACGTATACACCGTGCGTTCCGCGCGAGGACAGACGAGGATATGAGGAGAGGGTGATGGCCGTCCGGGATTTATCTCCGAGACCGATAGCGAAATGTTATATTCATATGCGCCATCTATATACCACTCACCGCCTCGTCTCATGAATTAATTTCAACTTGGCTAAAAAATCGTTCAGTTTCCTCGTTGATTAATTAAAATTAACGGCTTGGACAATTTAATTCTGAGCACATTTTAATGCGTCGTTGCGACGTAAACTTGAACAAGAAAATGAAGTCTCCGTTTCCTTATTCTTTGCACAAAATTGCAATAACCACTTAACGAGTTAATAAATAACGTTTCACATATTTTTGATAAAGTAATTAACGCTCGCAATTTCAATTCAGAGAAAATAATTCTACGCCCTTTCGAGTACTTCACTGGAATATTTGGCTCGCAGTTATTGCAGTAATTAAAGGTTTTGCAAATATTATCTTAGAAAATCATGCGATATCATGAATTTTAATTAAAATCGGGAAAATATTTATTTGCGACAAACGCAGCGTTTATATTGCGACTCGAAGCCGACGTATAGAGCGACGCGGGCCACGAGCGGGAACTGCAATGTCGATTATATCGCTCGTTTGATTGACAATATCGCGCCGCGACCACCGAGTGCAACGCGCGCCGGTCCATCTCGTTACAGAAATCGCGATTATTACTTGCAATACATTACGCGTTACCGTGGTATATCCGTCGTGCGTATAACACCACCCACGCTGCATATCCACCTACACCCTCTGCGATACAGTCGGCACAGAGCTGTGGATGTTGACCGTATCTACGTGCGCGCGCGCGACGCAAAGCACCGGCAGCAGCGGTATTACCGTCCTTCGCGACTCTTGCGCAAACCTGTGATGAATAGTCGAGCTTTGCAGCGTGTGCGTTCATTCGAACGAGTGTCGAACATTAGATAGATCTATGCCCCGGTATAAAGTTGTTTGGCCTCGCGCAAGAGTAGCCGGCCCAGTGTAGTATACTAACAAACATAAATCTCGTTACACACACACACATAAATATATTTCTGTACCGGACATTCCGAGCCAAATAGACGGGTTCGTGAACCCGTCGACTTCGGCCAAGTACTTTTCGTATTTTCGTTACATTTTTCAAAGATACCATTTTTTCAGAATGAGGTAAATTGTATTTAAAAAAATGCATTGTTATCGCAAATATTCTCTGACGGGCAACGAAATTTGTTCGGGCATTCTTTTCGCAAATATTTCAAACAGAAGAATTCGTATGAAACGCAGCATTTTTTCGCAGTCTATTCGTATAAAAACAATCACGACGGGCCTTTTTGAGGCAAGTATTTTTTATTTTTTTCAAAATAGAAGATGCGAAAATTGGGCATGTAAAAAAATGGTAGAAATATAAAAAATTGCCGGAGGGCGAGGTTCGCGGCCCTGCGGACCTCGCCTGGAATGCCCCTTACGTATACAGACCCATATAAAATCCTGCGAACGCTGATGGACGAGCGGAGATATATTTGGCTGTTGCGCGCGTGTGTGTGTTTCCGTGTATAGATGTTGCACAGAACCCGACACACATAGGAAAGAACTCGAGCTCTCGCACATGCTCAAATCACGCGAGATCGCTCAGCGGGTGTGAGAGGTCACGAAGCGTCGAATCTCTCGCGCGCGCCGTGCAGCGTGGAAAATGCGAGCCTCGTCGGACGTCACACATCTCTCGGGCGCAAAGGTACGAGGGAACTAACGCGGAAGCGATGCATATACCGGGTACGACTGCGAGCGCCCCCGGGATGGAACGATAAATCGATGGGATAGACGAATGGGATAGCACAGACCGAGAGTCGTCCCAGTCGCGCGCGCGCGCGAATTCGTACGTACACTGCAAGTATTGCGTTATCTCGTAGGCATTGGTATACACGGACGAAGGCAACGCGAATACGTGTGTATCGTTCATCGTGTCGAAGTGGAAATGGGAACCAGACGCTGAAAACATCTATAGGTTGTATATAAATAGATAGCGCTGGATACACACACAATGGCCAGACAAATTACAGTGTACCAAACGAAAAAAAGAAGAAAAAGAAAGGGGAAAAAAATAGAACTCGCGAATAGGACGAACGTGATAAAATAAATATATAACCGTACCATTTTCTTCCGTTACGTGCAGAGTTTGAAAAAAAGAGGGGAAAAAATGGAGAATTCAAAAAAATCGAAACGTTTTCATTTTTGCCGGTGATTTGTGAAGATTTTTTGCACCGAGCGTTCGATTATTACCGTGTGTATCGTCGTTCTTCTGTCTTTTTCTTCGAATATGTTTTCAGCGTTATTGCCACTGGTTTATGGTTGCCGGGTATTTGTTTCCCGCAGACCGCGCGTGTATGGGTTACGATTTTGTACGGTGGAATCGAGAAGTCGTTAGTTACAACCCGTTGGAACGTTATTGCGGGCTCCGAGCGCAGCTGAAGTTTTCCATTCACCTTTTTACCCGCGATATCGCATTCTCGTTCGTTCCTTCCCGACGTTCGATCTTTTTATCGACGATTTCGCGCCTCTCGGAGCTTGTGCCGCAGCGCCCGCCGAACGTCGCCTTTATCCGCAATGACGGTTAATCGGAGCGATAATCCGGACTGGCCCCTCGGCTAGCCCGATGAGTCCGGCGTCCGCGAATCGTTTAACGATTCTTTCGTAACCTCGGCTGGGACGATGTACCTCGTTTTTTTCTCATTCTCCTCGGCTTAATCGCAGCTGGATAAGCAAACGGGGCATAAGGATTTTTCCTATTTTCCCGAGACTCGAGCTCGGGTCTCAAATAATTTTAACGCATTTAAATTATATTGACGCGAGATTGAGACAAGAATTCCAAAGGTAATATCAAATTTCGAAAAATTTCTTCTGTGTGTTTGAAATACTTTTGACGAATCGTGAACTTATTTTGATTTTTTATTCTTCTGAGGGGGTACGCCGCGGGTGATTGATATTTGACTTGACATTTCATTAACAGTCTCGGACACAGGAAGTGGACTGGATCAGGCAGCAACTGTACGACTATCGTCGCGTTCGGTCTTGGCCAAGTGAGGACCGCCCGCAACAGCTCTGCGGCCGCTTTGAGTATACGAAACTTGAACGCTCTCTCTCTCGCTCTTCCTCTGTCCCTCCGGCTCTCCTCGTCTCTCTTTGCCGCTCGCCGCATTGTCGCGTCAATTTGAACATCCGGACATTCCTCACATCCTGCGGGGGGATTCCTGAGGAACTCGAGTTCGAGCTCTCGCTCGAGTGGGAGGACGCGGGAGAGTAAGATTGGCGTCGGTTGAACGGTCAAAGGAGCGATCCCAGCGCTATAATTGCTTTGATGCTGGCGCAGCGACCCCGCAATGTTATTTCCGATATAATCAATGTTTGCAATTCGATTAAATTTTCGGGGTGCGAAATGACGCTTAATTTTGTTCGCCAACTATTCAGGGTCGGAGTTGAGATTTAAGTACATGCATAAATGCTGTGCATTTCGATTTTAACGTCAGCACTATTTAAACAGACAAGTTTTGTTAGATAAAACGTCCAATTCATCATCAGCTCGTTGGAGTTACCCGCAATAACACAAATAACGTGCGAATCCTGGTTCATCGTCGGTGAAACCAATTTTTTTTTCCCCACGTGTCACTTTTTGCCAGGCTCTGCGGTTGCCTTTCTCTGTTTACCCGAATTAGCCGACGGCCTCAGTCGAGCTTCCGGTCTCACCCTTCCGCTCTTCGCTCCTTCTCACTCGTCCCCTTCGCTCGTTTCTCGTCCACGCACCCGGTCGCCGCCTCGTGTTCTCCGCTTCTCTCTCTCTCTCTCGGGCAGCTTGGCACACTCGCCAGCGGCATCCCTTGTGGCCTGTAGTCTCTCTCGGTCCGCATCGATCCGCTTGAGCTTGATTAACAGTTGCAAATTTAATTACCGGCTCCCCATGGCGTCCTTTCCTCGCTAACCATACTTTCTCCTCTCCACTCGGTCCTCCACTTCACTCGGCCGTCTCGTTCTTACCCGCAATCGCGAAACTTGACGTCATTCTCCGCTTCCCTTTCGTCTCATCCACTTCAAACTCGTTCGCTCAGCTTCCCCTTTCCCATTGGTATTGTTTTTTTAGTACCTTCCGTGCTCTTTCCCGTCACAACGAAAAGATATCAGAGATCCTGAAATTCCGACCAAAAATTGTCCACCGAACAAAAGAAATTTTTTTTTTAATACGAACAATTCTTCGTAATACCCGCAAAGGGTCAGTCGGCCTCGACTCCCTCGATCACAACCGAGCCAAAACTTTCCGCAAAGATAAATGAAGGTTCAACAATTTTTCGCTTCATCCCCCCGGGGACGAGAATCGGAGCCGCGAGCTGCGAGCTCCAACGCCGCGGCTCAGAAACGAACGAAAGTTTTGGAATTAAACACGCAGGATTTACAATAGTAATTTCACTGAACAAAACTTTATTATCCCTCGGATCGCGCGTTCGAACTTAATGAAAGGAACATGCACCTCTCCCTCCCTCTCCCCGTCCGCGCTCCCTCGCCTACGGTGTGTATCAGCTCGAGTCATAAGCTCCCCGAGAGCACGTGCAACTCTTCGATAATGCAAACTGCAAACGCCGTTTGCGCGCTCGACTTTTCGAGGGTGAAAACGTGGTGGAGGAGGGCACAGCGTCCCGGCAGCATCATCTACATAGGAACGGAAGCGGGCGCGACATAACCTCGCGGAAGCCGTCGGTGCCTCCGGACCCGTTGCCGATCTCTGCGGCTCCTCACGATGGACAAACACTCTGTTCCCAGGAGCAAAGTGCGAGGCGCATGGCTGGATGGTAATTCGCGCCAAGATTTCGCAGAGGGATCCTCCTCCCCTCTCCGCCCCCTCCACCCCTCAACCGCGAGGAAGGCGTCGAAATCCTTATTTTCCACCGTCCCGTTCTCCTCCCTCACTTTCCTTGCTCTCCCTTACTCCCTCCACCTTCGCCTCCCCCACCTTCCCCGCCTGCCCAAATCTCATCCCGCTTGAGCTCGACATAGAAACACTTCGCTGTTTCTACGTTTCTCGCGCTTGCCTCCTCCCTGTGGGATAGCAGCGGCGAAAGCCGCCGCACGTCCCGCCCGCTAAGAGGGAGCCGGTTAAAGGAGAGGTCGGGTAATATGATTATTCTGCTCTGCCGGATGGCCCGGCTCCTCTGCCGACGGCGTCTCGCGCCCTCCGGTAAACTTTAGAAGTTGCACGCTCCTCCTCCTCCTCCCCACTCCTTCCCGTCCTCTCCCTCCCCATTCTTCCGCGACAGAGCGAGTACCACTCCAAGATAATGAAACGATCCACAAGTTGTCGAGCACTCCCTGTCATCCGTCTCCCTTCTCCCTCTCCTTCGCCTCCTCCTCCTCCTTTCGCCTTCCTTAACTCCCTCTAGGCATCCCGTGTGACGTTTCTTCGCCGGTCGCAAGTCGGCATCGAGCGCCAACGGGGACAGAAGGAGAGAAGCAGCCGCGGAAGAGCCGCCACCGCCGCGGTAAGAAATGGCACAAGCGACGGAAGCTCAAGGGAGGAGACGAGCCGGGGAGGAGACCGAGTTGGTGGATCTTCGTGATTCCGAACGCAACGACCTCCAACGGTGCCTTCCCTCCCCGCCCCTTATTCTCGTCCTCCCCGGCGCGTTCCCGCCGTTGAGACTTCCAACCGAGAGCGCGCCACTATCGCGTTGCTCACTCGCTACACAGCCTCTGTTTTCTTCTATTTTGGCTTCCTCGTTGTTCCCGGCTCCTCATATTCTTCTTCGCCAAGTTCTTCTGGCCCGGGAGACGGGATGAAGAGCTCCTTCCATCGCTAGCTCCTCGTATACCTCCTCCTCGAACTCGCGTCCTTCCAGCGGCGACCGCGGCATGCGGAATCCAATCCCTCACCCTTCAAACTTTGATGCACAATGTGACTCTCCACTTCACTCTATTATACCCGTCCGTCTTGTGCGTCTACGAGCCTTCGAGGTATCCAAAGTTACGATTGCGGTGCCGGCTCTTCTACCGGCTGAGCCCCACGACAATTCAGTTTCACGAGCTTCTTCTTTGGCACCAGGAACAAGGGAGACAGAGAAGGAGGAAGAGAAAACGAGAGAAAGAGGGAGAGGGGGAAGAGAGGAGACCGTGTATGGGAATGGCTACTGGAAGCAGGAGTAACAGTCATTTGGCTAATAGAGGATTTTCCTCCGCGTTCGATTCCCGCTATGAGAGGAAGTCGTCCGTCGTTGCCGGGATTTCATTGCTGGAAACATAACTTAGCACGACCGCGCGGATTATTTTTCGTCTATGCGACTTCGAACGAGCTTTTCGAGCTCATTTCAAGCTCTATCAAGGATCATCGAATCAAAGCTACGACAGGAATCGGGATATCATTCGCAGGTTCGGAAGTTGCGACTCCGAAGAGTCCTGGGCGTGGACTAGATTTTTTTTTTTTCTAACTTCATTTTCAACTCTGCACTTTCGAATTACAGAGCGTTCGAATGTGCCGAACAATCGAAACCGGCTGGGACAATATTATGCGATGATTAGCGGTGGATCCGAGCGCTCTAAGCTGTACGCACCTTTGTTATTCCGGCTAGTATCAAATTAGAGCCAGTGTGGATTGTGCGCCGTGTCGAGAACGGACGCCAACGCCATGAGTTTCATCGCCGCGCTCGATCAGTTTCAGCGATTCGATAGCTCTAATCGCGTTGCGGTCGGCGACCGCGTCGTTGAACACCGACGACCGAGCGTCCCACGTGCGTTCGGTATGTACAACGAGCACTCGTTGCCGTATGAATTTGGCGCTATTGATTTTACGCCACTGGATTGACACAGTAATCCCGTAAATTTGAGGACGTCGCGCTAATCGGTTGTTTCAAGCTAAACAACATCCGGAAACAAATTCGAAAAAACGTTCGTTTTCTTTCTCTGGCAACTTCTCATAGTAGCAGAATAACGAGTGAGGTGAAAGAAAATAATATATCGTCTATCTGATAATCTTTGCTGAGCCCAAATGCGATTTTTCTCAACACTAGGCTAAATTTCTCTCTGGTCAGAAATCCTACGCAAATCGAGGTCAGGAAATTAATTTTTTTTAAATATCGACTTTTAATCGATACCATCGTTCTCAAGTCGCATATTCTACCCCTGAAAACACCGGTTACAACCCTTTTTTAGTTGATTTTGAAAAAAAAAAAAAAAAAAATGTTGGTCGAACAGTTTGTCAGAAATCGTAGATCTGGCCGCCGGGCCGAAAACCGCCCAAATCGGGGTCACCGTAGGTTAAACAGTGCTGCAGCGCTCATTATGACAAACTGTCAAATCTCGCGCTGTTAAATAACGAACGGGCGATCTGGACGGTCCACGACCAATCAGTGGCCGAGTTATATTGACAACAATGGTTGCTCATGCACTTTTTAATAGAGGATTTTCCCAACGATTCCGAATACCTCCTCGCGACTCATCCGAGCTGCTCGACTGCCACGACTGAACAACCACTTGTTCCGCGAACGTCCGTTAAATCTGCCGAAAAAAAAGAGTAACGTAAACCACACCCAACCGGCGGGAACAACGAACTTCCGCCGTCGCCGCAAACGGAGTTCGAGCAATTGGTATCACGAGCGACACGTGTGCTGTAAATACTGAGCTCCCGGACGACACGAGCGTAAAGTAGTTATCGCGGTGTACCGAGGAGTCGGGTGGAGCGAGTCCGCGTGCACGTCTGTGTGTCTGTGTCGTGTGAGGCGGGGGCGTTCGGGATCTCGGGAGCCTGGTGGAAGTTGGTTCGATGGAATTTCGATATTCCATCGAATTCGGCGAAGCAACATCGCGCGCTCGGTCGAATGGGCTTGCACCTCGTGACTATGCATCTCGTGGAAGACCAAGTTTACGACGATATTAACGCGAACGTGCGGCGACGGCGGGGACGGCGTCTCCCCCCCCCCCCCCCCCCACCCGGTGGTCGCCCTTTCCTCTCGCTTTCCTCTCGCACTTCGATACCGCGCGTGTCTCACTTTTACTCCGTCTCTCTCTCCCTCTCTCTCTCGTTGTGTCTGCCTCGCCAGGTTCGCCCCGTGCCTCTCGCCTTGCACCACTCGCTTCGCCGTTACCCACCCGATTCGCGGCGACGCCGCCGCTGCAGCTTTGTTAGAGGACGAAAACTCGTTCGGTTAATAACTTCTCGTCGTGAAAGCTCGGCGAACCCTCGATAGAGAAGTGCCGGAATGGTCGTCCAGGCACGAATGAACCCATCGCCGCAGATAACATCGACGCTCCACTTCTCCCCCCTGCGGTCGCGCGTATTACTGTGTCGTTACCAGTTTAACGATGTAGGCGCGAAAGAATCGATGCCCCCGCGTGTACTAGGGGGTGGGGGGGGGGGGGGGGGGGAGAGGAGGGACGAAGCACCTATACCGTACGTAGTTCGTGTAATCGCTATTGTACGTCATTGTTTACACTCGCCCGACTCGCGTTCGCCATTGTGCGTCGCTTGATTTAGTCCCCCGGAATGACAACGCCCGTAAATATGGGTCATCAGCGGATTTGGGCGGTTTTTTCGTGTCGTACAGATTTTTTGGCGTATCGGGACATTTTTCAAGGTTTGTACTTTGCGGTTCATTGGAGTTATTAAATTGTTTTGTAGTCGTTAATTATCATGAAACATATTTGGAATGACGTTTGGGATTTTCAGTGTTAAAAAAAAAACTCTCAAAATGTGGCCGTTTTGTATGACCCATTTCTGTAGCCATCTTGATCGCTTTTCCTGTGCCATGCAACATGGCGGGAGCGATGCGACTTTGAAAACCTTCGTCCCGTGTCACGACATTGAAAAGCGTGAAAATGCCGCAACGGCTGCGGTCGACGTGAATTTCATCAAGACCGAAAAATGGCCAACGTCAGGCGGATGCACTAGGAAAGTTTCGCGCTGTGAAGTAGTTTCTCGCTTTGGGAACAAACTCGGGACTGTCGTTGTCGGCGCTTGAAGCCCGAAGTACAATGCGGGATGAGCAGTGCTGGCGCGGTGACACGTAGAACGCGCGCCCGCGTTGTGTAACCTCGAAAATTCGGTCGAGTCGGTCGGCGGGCGAGAAGCGACGTCTCGTTGCCGCTCGGAAAAGTTTACGGCGTTTCGTCGCTCCCGCGGACTCGTTCGATACTCGACGCCGCGGAAACATCCGAGTATCGTTATTCCCGGCACGCCCGACTACCCAAAGTACCTGTTTACGTGAGTCGAGGCGTTTCGCGCGCTGCAAGTGTGACGCGCGCGCGCATTTCACGCGGAAGCTCTTAACGTCCGCGTATGCAGAATACGCGCGAGAATTGGAAATGTACGAAACTTACGACGCGAGTACTTTTGGCCCTCTCAAAGGAAAACCGGCAGCTGCCCGGCGAAAGTCGGTCGAACTTTTCCGGACGCTTGAAAACGCTAATCTCAAATTTAATTCCAACTTTGCGCCTCGGAGTTCACTTGTATCCAGCCTGAAGTTAAGTATTTAATATTTCGCGCTAATTAAAAAAAATTGTTATTTCTGTTGATAATGAAGCGAACAAACTATTTTAAGCCTCGAAGTCAAAATTAAACATTTATTGCTACTTGTATAACACACAATGCCGTAAGTGATGAATATGTCCATAAAAGATATAACCCATGGGATCTCAATTCGACATAAAAAATATCGATTATTCTTGTCATTAAACTGATAAACAGTAGTAGTAGTGAATGACGACGAGGCATACTAAATATTTTCCATACATTGCACAATGTGAATAGGCCGCATCCATCGCGGTTCCTCGGCCCGTTGAACTAATATTTGCGCTAATTTCACTGTCGTCGCATAGTCGTTGATATATATTTTCGCTCGGACCGCCGCACGCGGGCGAATAGGTGCGCGGCGGCGGCGGCGGCGGGCGATACTCTCGCCTTTATCATCCGCCGCCGTCGTAGCTCTTCCGCTCGATCATTTTCACGAATTGCCGGGGAGAGGAGCGAGCGGGGTTGTGCGCGACCGCCCGAGCATCGACGTATTTATGCGACGCACATGTGCATAATGTAATGGGTCGCATGGTCCACACATATACGCGCGGAGCGCTCGGCGAACGTCCCGTGCAGGCACGTAGCGACAGCTGCAGTTAATGCATCGAGCGACATGGCATGCCCGCTGGGCTCGAGCACCGCGCAACGCCTGGACCAACCTCCTCTCTCTCTGTCTCACTCTCTCTCTCTCTCTCTCTCGCCCTCTCTATACTCTCGTCCCGGCATCCAGTTGCGCTCGCTACGGCGCACGTAGCTCGCGTATACGTATCGAGAATCGAACGTGATCGTCTCTCCCGGTCTCTCCTATCGCCTCCCGGCCCGTTGTACACCGCAACCGAGTCCGAGTTATAGTCTCGATGCACGGGGCAACACTTCGCGTCTTCGGTTTACGATTTAGTCAACTATTCTCGTGACCTGCGCGACGGGAGGGCGGTCCCGGTCTCTCCCGCCGCCACTCCCCCGGGCCACCGATGCTGTCAATCGCTGGCATCCTGCTGCCCAAAAACTGCAGTTTCACGGGTGGACGCGTCGATTTTATTGGATTATCGAGACAGCGAGATATACGTGGCTTCGTTCGAGGAGTTTGGGTTTTACGTTGCGATTTTGGGGCCATGCTCCGTGGGACTTAAATTTATTTGGGTTTTTTTTTTTTTTTTTTTTTTTTTTTAATTCAGCACTGAAAAAAGTTAGTAGTTGTGATTACCAATCATTGGTTCGATCCACCAAAATATTGGTTGCAGTTGCTAAAATATTGGTAGCTCTGACCAACGATTGGTCATCACAACTATTCATTTTTTTCAGTGAGTGGTAATTCAGAGATCAGGAGTTTTCGAGCTAAAAATGAATTAATTGTAGGCCCTTTTGCTCGAGGGAAAATTGACGATCCGTCGAGTTTCTCGAGTGGTCTACACTCCGCCCGTCGCTCAGTCGCGAATCCTTCTTGTTTCGCCGCTTAAGCGCTCGCTGAACCGAGACACTTGGCTTACATGTGACAAAAGTGGTTGCGCAGGGCGCCGGGCGTCACGCGGGCGACGATGCCGTAACTACTGAAATCGATTTCGCAGCTGCATACACACGGGGTCCACCACTACTCCCCCCCCCCCCCCCCCATCTCTTTCTTCGCCGCAAGCACACAAGAGCGGAGCGTCTAGAGAGGTGCTTCGGCTCGTATCCCGCTCTACATACAAATGGCAAAATTACAGTCGCCAGCGCCGGTGCACGGATGTCGGAGCGGTGGGTGGTTGACGGGCGGGAAGAGAGGGGACGGGGGTTTAAGGGTAGGCCGTAAACTCGCGATATGACCCGGAAAGTGTACGACGTGGATTCCCCTCCAGCGTCGCGGGCGACAGCGATGGCACCCGGTGACCGTAGACGCGCTCGCCCGTTGCCCATACGTGCGCGGGACACGTGCTGCTCTCTCATCTCTCTCTTTCTCTTTTGCTCTCTTGCCCTCTTACGGTCTCTCACGGTCTCTCGTTTCCTCTCTCCCTCCTCTTTTCTTGCCCCGTTATCGACGAGATTATCTCTGGACTAGGTGCACGACGTGGCGAGAATTCCCGACGAATTTCGCGCCCGCCCCCCCCCCCCCCCCCACCCGCCCCCCCACCCCGGACTGTACCCCGGCCGCCGCGCTGCTAGTTCAGCCGGACACCTAGTCACACAGATAATTGTCGACTTGGCAACCCGACTCTGCCCGACCCCAATTATATTTTATAATGCGCGGGTCGTCAGGCCTTCTTCCCGTTCGTACGACTACTTTTCGCTTTATTACGAGCGGCGCGGATTAAATCCGCACCGACGGATTCTCGCGCTTCTCATCGGGCTACAAACTAGATGGTAGGATATGTGGTAGCTTAAAAGAATAGCCTGGGCCTTTCCGTTCGTGAGGTGTTGATGTGCATTGCTAAATTAATTCTTTGCACGTGTCTGTACTGTCCAGCTTTTCATTCAAATTTTAGTTGCGACTGTACCGCAACGCATCATTATTATAGAATTTTTATTTTAGTACACTGTTAAAAATCGGTGTTAAAATCGGTGTCCATATAGGTCCACACCAATCACGGTGATAATGAGCGGTGTTAACTGAATCTGAAATACCGATTTTCACCTAAAAAAATCAGAAGTGCCGTTTATCGCGAATTATCAATGGATCGAAGCGAAAATTGAAATACACACACCAGTAATACGAATCTCGTTATTGAATTAGTCAGAATTTTGATTTTCGAAAAAAAAAAAAAAAAAAAAAAATACAGATCAATTACCCGGTAGAGAAATCTGTAATGAAAAAGTCAATTTTTTTCTTCAATTTTTCGATAAAAACTGAGAAAAGCGACTAATTCATTCACGAGATAACAAAAAATCACACATGATGCGTGCCTTCATGCCCTTAAAGCGAAAGGTATTATCGTCGGTAATACAGGAAAAATTTAACGAAACGGCTGGTGTTAATTTTACACCGTAAAAAGTGTTACTATTAACACTGCTATAAGTAACACCAGGAAAAAGTCCACACCAGCAGCGTTTGACACCGTAGATTTTTAACAGTGTACAAGGCTTTGGATTTAAAGAAAAATTTTAAACCCAGTAAAATTGCTACAGCGTGGGAAACGCAGGGTCAGAGATTCCTCAACAATCGCCCCGACACGCGATGTTGCAAACGATCATCCGGAAGTTTCTTTGCATTTTTTCCTCTCTCTCTCTCTTTTTCTTCTTAATAGTTCGGTAGCAGTTTTTCCTCTTTTTTCGTCTTGTTTCTTTATTTAGTATTAAAGTGTTTCCGGAATGTATTTCGTCGTCTTGGGTGCTTACCTCTCGCCTATTCACCCCGCTGCTCTCATAATTATCGCAACGCAGCACCTTCGCCCGTGTAATTATATAGATAGCACTGCCCGGTGCGTCGTAGGAGGGGGAACGGGAAGAGTAGGGAGGGGGAGGAGGGCTGTGTACACATGCTCGACAATGGGGCGCAGAGCGCGCACGAGGAGCGTGTAGTTACAACGCCTCGGAAATGCGTCGGTAGCCCCGCACTATTAACACGGGGTACAACAACCTTCTTGGCACTTCGGTTCTTTTGCTTCGTTAAACACGTTTAACAATTATAATACTCATCGTGGCGGTCGTTTCCACTGAGAAACCGCTGAGAAAAAAAAATCACAAATTTTTGGAAGGGTTTGCGTTTTTGCGAAAAAGAAAACATCGATTTAACGAAGTTTAAAAACCCTATCCGATGGCAAATTCGCCGCTGACTCCAAAAACGACAGCTATGCCGGAAAAATCGAAAATTCGAGGAGAAAAACGCGAAAAACTATATATTTTTTTTTTTGACAAACTGCCAAGTTTCGCGATATTAAATATCAAACTGCTGCCGGTTTGCCAACGACCAATCAGATGCTGAATAAAAGTGTATAATCGTATAGATAGCGCTGGAGTCGAGTCGCATTATGTCAGCGACGAGTCAGCGGCGAGAATTGCATAAGGCT
The DNA here is from genome assembly GCA_964034905.1 of Itoplectis maculator. Lineage (NCBI taxonomy): Eukaryota > Metazoa > Arthropoda > Insecta > Hymenoptera > Ichneumonidae > Itoplectis > Itoplectis maculator. Next base: position 9,257,259 of record OZ035858.1, on the reverse strand, counting down.
CTTGCAGCGCGCGCGCGCCGGCAACGCCGAGGAGGCCCCGCGCGTATGTGCATTGAAACTGTTTCAAGTTCACGGCGAAGTGGATAGAGCCGCCCCGGGAGTAGGGTCGACGCGGAGAACGGAGCGGCGGCGCGGGTGCGGGCTACGTGCAGCCAACCGGCTGTGTCCCGGCGAAGCTGCTGCCTCGTCTGACCGGCTACGCCCGAGCAGACGCGACAATGCGAAAGTGCGCGCGCGCGAGCGTTCGCCATGCGGCGCGCAGGACACTCTGGTCGTTAGTCTGAAGACGTCGCAATTACGGCTGCATAAAGAGATGCAATGACGTATAATAATAACACGAAGAAAAAAACGTAAATTGAATAATGAACCTTTTGTGTCTGCACTTGGTTTTTTTCACCTTTCGTGAGAACACTTCACCTGTGTTATTTAGGCCAAATATCTAATTAGACAAAAAAAAAATTATTAAACGAAAAAATTGTTTGCATAAACTATGAATGATGATAAAAAAGATAAATTAATCAATACATGACATAGTGTAGACGTACCGTTTTTGGCCACTCTAAGACCGATTGTGGCCATCACATTCAAAGGAATAAAACAACACATTTAATAAAAACAAAAAATAATTTTAAGAATAAATTAATAAAAATGGCCACAATAGGTAGAGTGGCCACTAACGGTGCATCTACCCTACTTTTTTTTTTTAATTCAAATAAATTATAAATAAATCGTTAATTAGCAAATAAGCAAACGCGGTCAAGCGTGAACGATAAAAAGCCCGTTGACGGTCTTGCGTTTGAATCGTAGTTAGTGGGTGTAGTAACGCGTGTAATTAAACAATATGCTAGGACAGTGCGGGAAGCAAAGGTGGAGAGTGTTTTAGTCCGTTTAGCTAAGTAACGACGACGGCCACGGGAGAGAGAACTAGTTGCCCCGACACACAGCCCCAGCTCGTTTCTCCTCGTTCCTCCTCGTCGTCGGCGTCGTCGTCGTCGTCGTCGTCCTTCGAAACCAGCTCGAGCCTCTTCACGTCACCCCACTTGCTCTCGCCCGTCCTTCTGTCTTCCTCCGCTCTGTTCTCACAGCCGTGGGATATCCTCCCGAGTGTGCGAACGTCACAGTACGTGAACACGATGCCGAGCCGGTGGACGACCCCAGCCCTATTATGCATCCCGCGCTGTACATACATATAAATATACTATACATAATGTTATATATTATATACAAAGTGTACACACACAAATACAACCGACAATAAAATACTTCAATTAAACTATTTACGTCACTCGCGTCAATCAAACTATCGAGTTTCGCGTAAACGCTCTCCGATCGCTCTTTCTCCACTGAATTTTTCAACGACCTTTTTTCCCCCCTCTAATTGCAGACAGTTCGGCTGATTGATCGTTTGATCACGCAACTCGAGCTGTCAATTAGCGATTTTTTTTCGGGTCACGAAAAATGTATCAATTTTCGCGTTCACCCAGGCAATGAAAAAATATTCCGGAAAAACGGTGAAATATAATGAAAAAGTTTGTTTCCGGTAATTAAGTAAAATTGTTATTTTCGCGGGTGGATGAAAAGTCATCGAAGTTGATGTTTCAAATTGACGATTTAATTACATTTTGCATTTAAGAATTTATTTGGGGGTTCAGTGAGGGTTTTTTTTTTTGTAATATTTCTGCTAGGAATTATGGGAGGGAAATGCACACGGTGCGAGATTAGAATGGACGAGGCGACGATTTTTCATTTACTATAATTTTCGCTAGCGAAGTGCACTTATCCTCTCGGCGTCCTCGTCGAAACGCCGCGCGCGCGCGCGACTCGAGTCCTCGCTAAATATTCCAACGCCGCGGAAGATTAGCCGCGGGGTTATATCTCGCGGAACCGACGAGCGAGCGAGGCGAGCGCGAGAGGCGGCAGGAGCTCGAACTTAACCGGAAATTGATATTTTACGGAAGAGCGAATTTCCGGTCTCCGGTAACTCTCATTTTCCTCCCAATTCCCCCCGAGGTGAATCGCACATTGTTTGATTTTTCTTCTGTTATTAATTCACTCGGGGCTTCGACGCCGTTTAATTATTCCACGGGTTTATCGCTCGTACAATCGTTTTGATTGAATCAAACAATCGAAATCGATATCGCAAACAATTTTCGAGCGCGCGAGTTTCCAGGATGTTTGGGCGCTGTCGGCGCGGTTCCAAATTAAAATACGTCGCATTACTCGCTGTTTAAATGGCTTTCTGCGAAGAAGAATGCTGCGGGAAACGTGTAAACGAATCCGGCATTGATTTGAGAATTAATGCTGCTTTGTGGCGGGCCCGTTAATGGCGGATAAAGGCCGCCCATTATCATGCTTACGAAATAACGAAATCGGAACAGCGTTAATACTGCTCAGAAAAATACAAAATAATCTGTTTGCGGCGATTGCACGAGAAAAAAGTATACAGCACTCACAAAAATGGTTCATTTCGTCCCGATCGTTGACAGGTATTTTTTTTTAATTAAATAAAAAGCCAGATTTGGCACTCGCAGAATTTTGTTTCCATCATTTTCCGAATCCTCGGCGGCTTTCAACGTATGTTACGGATTTAAATTGCGCGAGGGTTCGAAGTGAAGAGCCGAGAGGAAGAAGAGCCCGGCGCTATGGGCTCTCCGGTCCCTCGGGGCTAAAATAAGTTCGGTTGGCCCTGGCGAAAAGGGTATGAGCGCGCAACGAGGGCGCGGAAAAGGTGGAACGAAATTGAGGGGCCAATGGGTACGAAGGGAGAATGGCCGGATCGGAGATTAAAAAAAAAAAAGAGGTGAAAGTTTGAGTGGTTCGCAGCAGCCGATCGCGAGCGGCCCGGGATTAAAAGGAGCACTTGGCAATTATATCGCGTCTTCGAGCCGCGCTCGTCGTAATGCAATGAAAATAGGGGAAATGAAAGAACAGCACCGACCGTCGGAAGCGCCGCCTCGTTTGCCCGCTCGAACTAATATTCGTTCCTGGAATCCGCGACTCCGCACGGAATCGCGTGTACCACAATCGAAAAAACAATAACGCGCGAACGTCTGACAGGAAAACGTGAAAAGCACTCGCGAAGGATCTTGAAGAGTCTCATATTGAAACTGGTCGCGAGATTAGTGTTTTAATTTCGTTCTCCCTGTTTCCGAGCTTTTCGCTCCGATTGATGCTCCACTTGGCTCGGCTTTGCCTTCCCAAATAAAGACCAAAATATTTCTATGAATTTTTAAGACTTTTATCAATTAAATGTTATCGGTTACTTTATATGACACTGAAGTTGATTTAGGAAAATCCAAACGTTCGTGAAATAGAAAAAGAAATTTGGGCAACGTTGATAAGCGACGAGAGCCAAGAATTTTCCACGACGTCTCGTGCATTTTCCGTAATTGTAGCGGCGCCGTTCTTACACACGAACGTCACGAAAATCCAACATACATCTTACTTTTCCTTTAAATTTCATTTGCAGAGAAAGGCCAAGAGAGAGGAGCGAAGACTTTTCCCGAGCGGCAGCAGCAGACCGGAGGGCTTACTGACGACTTGGCGCGCGGGAGTTGAGCGCCGGCGCCGCGCGCGGCACACCGGTGAGTTCACTCGGCCCTGTAATAGGATTATAAATTGTAAACGGCTGCAAGAAACGAGCAGCTCGACTCACCGAAGCCACTTTAAGTCTCCGGGGCGGCGCTTAAATAGCGACGAAACACCGAAATTGCTGGTAATTAACGCACGACTTCGTGTAGCGCGGCTTAAAAAAAAAAAAGAAAAAGAAAAAAAACAGGAAAAAGATGCAGAAAAATATTTCGAGACCTCTCGAAACAGCCAATACCGACGATTTTCCGATTACAACCGAATCGAATTTCTCCCTGGCGAAATTCTTTTTTGGTCGTATTCTTTTTTACTTTTACTGTCGTCCCACCCAACTTCAACTCGCCTACTCAATTTTATTCGTCGTAATAGCCGTTTTATTTCTCGCCCTCGAGCTAAACTAATTGCATATATCGCAATCAAACGCGAGCACATATTGCATCGCCACTGTTATTACTACAGCGAATACAGGAATTTCTGGTGAAAACCCCAGAACCTCCCTCTTTCCGCGTACCCGATCGAACCGTTAAAAAGTATTATGTCGTTATTGTTCCGAGCTTTATTTATAACTGCCGATAAATCATCCCGTTTTCTCGCTTTTACCGTGCCGCCCGCGCGCGCGACTCGCGCAATACGAGCGGATTTGTATTGTTTCGTCCGCGGTGAGCGGGAATTAATTCAATTAAAAATACGAAAATCCATTTCCATGGCAGTTATATTTCGCGTTTGATTAACTCTTTAAATTTCGATTCGAATCATCGACGGTCACGCGGAATTACTGTATAAATCCTTTGACGTGTGCGCACGCGCCGCAAACGTTGTTCGCGTCTTAGGTCGTCGAAGACGGAAAAAAAAAAGAATAAAAATAATAACCACCAACAAAATTTAATTTTTAAAGAGGGAAAAAAATTGTTGAGCTACGAAAAAATGAACTAAAAATGAATTGCTGGCACTTGAAGTCGCTACTAAAACGTCTGCAACCGAAGTTATGATAAAATTGACATTTGAGTCAGAAATTCGATGCGAATTCTTTATCTGACGTGGCTAAACGTCGCCATGGACGCGAGGGGCTCGCGCGTTCGCGTCGCGTCCTCGGTCGCGTCGTTTCAGTGGCGCTGAGAGGCGAGAGAACGACGAGCGCGTCGCGCGGCCACCACCGGAAAATGTCGTTTTCAATGCGGTCGAATAAATATTTTTCCGATCGGTTTAACACGTCCCACCGCGGCTCGAAAGCGTCGGCGCTGGGCATCGCACACTGCGGCGTCCGCATTGACGCGAAGGATCGGCGGCGGAGGCGCGCCGCGAGAGTGCAGAGCGCCTCGGGGTGACGTGAAAATGCTCGTCGAAAGTCCTTGGCTGCCGGTGAATAAAGTTGCTATCTCGTATTTTCTCCACGATAACTTTTCCACCATCGCTCTTTTTCTCTCTCATTCCTTCCCGTCATCGGCCTCGACATCCTTTTAGGCTGTCCCTTCGTCTTATCTATAATGCACCAAACCACTTTTTTTATTTACATTTCTTTTCCCAAAGCTTCACTCAGACTCCGAAATCATCGGAAAAAATTGTCGAGGTTTTTCGGAGTAAATTCGGAATTCCGCGAAATTGTAATTAAAGAAAAATGTTGTTTGTGCAAAAACGCCGTTATTTGTTTTATAGTCCAATACTGTTCAATGTGTCCTGTAACTCGAGAGCGGATGCTGCGCAAACAAAAAGTCCGGCGATTACAATAAAAATACGTAAGCTGTGTTTTTTTTTCTTTTTTCATTCGAACGTCGCCATAAAGTACCGGAGTAATAATAAATAAACGAAATAACGTCATATACCGCGGGGGATCCGCGAGGACCAGACGCTATTTACGGTGTATAAACCCCGGGCAGTATCGGAGAATTGTAACTGTCCGGGGAATCGGGAATGGAAGACGTACGAATGCTACCAATCCGCGTATTGATCTACAAACAAAGTTGTCTTGTTTATCGGGCCACTCTGCCCGATGTTACTTCCGTCCTTCGCGCACCCTCATTCGCTCGCTCTAGTCGCTCTCTCTCCTGCTTCTTCTTCTTCTCCTCCCCGATGCAGCGCGCACGCTGAACGCGAGGACATCACCGTCCGCGGGACTCGGATATCTCGACAGGGTCTCCGCAGTCCGGCATATCGCAGGCTCGTAATTCTTACAGCAGTAGCCTCATTTTTTACCTACGATTTTTATTACAGCTTTGCTTATACAATATTGACGTTTCCTTCTTTTATCTTCGCTCCTCGACTCGCGCGTAAACCGGTATTATTTTTCCTCACAACGGAAAATAATATATTCTCATGGAATATTAAACGAAATGAAATAAAAACGTATTCAATTTTGTATTCACAGAAGGCTAACAAAATCAATTAATATCGTTCAATTTATTCCGATGATTCGATAACAAACAAAACGAAAATCATAAAAAAATAAATTATTACTGCAAATGTTCCCAACGAATGCCAAGTGGAGTCGCAAAAGTTTCTCTGCCGCTCCTGAATATTCCGTTTTTCTCGTTTTCTCTTTTTCAACTTTACCTCTTCAGTCGCAGACCGTCCGACGACGCAGCCGGCTCTGCCGGCGTGTCTTATGTTCTCGAGTGGCCCCGTAGATAATTTTGATCGCGCGACTTTCCGTTCGTTTATGCTCGTGCCAAGTTCCTTTGCCCCGCTGCCGCGCGATGTCTATACATATAAGTATACATATACAGTGTACGTATATGAAGCTGCGTCGAGTGTCGGTAGGATCTTGGCGCGCTGAATGCAAACGTCATCAGTGCCACCGTTGCAGGTCGACTGCAGTGCCAGGGGTAGGAGGAGGGGGGTGGGAGGGGGGGTGGGGGTGGCGAACATGCCAAGGGCTCGGTGCACTCCCTGCGCGCGACGGTGCCACGACTGTTGCTCGCGACGCGTTGCGCGCCAGTGGGCGTTCGCGTAATTGAAATCAAGCCCCGGCATTGCCGCGACCCGCGAGTTCTTTGCGTCTGAGTATCACGCGCGGCATTTGTACCCGCGCGCCGGAAGAGTAAGAGAAGCGCGCGTGCGGGGCTGTTGACCCCCGGGGAAACGCGCTTTATGGAAATAAGCCCCGAGTCAATTAGGGCCGGCAGGCTCCGCGCTCTGTGCGCGCTCTTGGCCCGCAATACGTCGCGTCACTGTGGGAATCTGCCCATTCGGTGTATGTGCCGCTGGCACGAAATATCGGATGATGTATCGGTTGCCGCGTCGGGTACATCTATCTCGGCTATATGGCTGATTACCTACGTGCGACTGACTGCGCGATTCTGTATTTTGCTCTTGGATGAGAAAAGAGGCAAATTGTTGGAGCAACGATAAGCGATGTTGCTGGCATATTTAATAAGTATGAATTCATTTTTTTATGTAATTGAATATATTTATTTATTTCCTGACACGATTTTTTTATGGCCTTAAAGGTGGCGTTTATTGCATGACTATTTGTGGTCTATAAATATTAGGTTTTGCTCTCCTTGTTCCCACTTTGCCAGCCGAACTATTGGATTTTAGTTTTATTTTATTTTATTTTTTTTTCGTTTTAAATCGCAACACGTGAACTTTGTCTTTCACAGCAATATCGGCGAGTACACACAGTGACGGGGGGGGCTCGAAGTTCGAATCGCTCCGAGCCTTTTTCTAGACATTTTTTTAATCACATTTTTTTTTCCAAAGCCCCTGCTCCTTGTCAGTTGGATAAAAAGCGGTTGCACCGCGGGTCGCCGCTATGAATTTAGGTATTTTCACGGTGAGATTCTTGTTTTTCAGCCGCAGTTGCAGCTCCCAATTTCGCGCCACTCAATTTTTTTTTCTCGTTTTTTTTTTGCTTCCCGTTGCGTTTGATCCACTGGCCGTGACGAGCGCGCGATTGAAGGTGTACTTTTAATTGACGTGGCCAGCCAGATAGGTCGGTCGCTCGGAATCCAGACTGCACGCGAGTTGCCGGGGAAATTTGTAATCTCTTTTCGCCGGTAGGTTTGGGGTGTTTTCGAGTGCTCTCTCGTTCAGAATGCCACAGAGAAAGCTTGCGGTGTGAAAGAGAGACGCGAAGCTCGGGGAATGGAACGAAACGAGCGGGCGGCGCGGATTCGATTCAATTTTCCTGCGTAAAAAGCGCAACGTCTGCGGGATCACGGGCCGGAATATTCATAGGTCATCAAACCGCAATTTTTGACCGAACACAAGTTTATTATCGGAAAATCAGCGGCCAATTTTTTTTTGCGTCAGGTATGTAGCACGGAGTCGCTGAAATGTTATGCTATTATAACACTTCGTTCACCGTTTTACAAGTAGAGTAAACATTTTTTCAGCCGTACGAATCGCAATACTTTCATGTTTTCAATGTGTGGATGCACTATTATTTTTTTATTTTTATTTTTTATAATCAAGGAAACAAGAAATTTAACCATTGTTTTCAGGGGAAACAACGGAGAATGGAGAACAACGGTATAGGTTAAAAGTCGATATTTAGAAAAGAAAAATGCGGAGTGCTCCATTCCGGCTTTTTTGGACCCGCAGCCGAGATCCAGGAAGACAGACATAAAACGAGAACTTAATACACTCGGCTTAGGTGCGAAATTTCAGCTCGACACATCCTGCCGCTCGAAGAATTACGGACAATCGATTTATCATCTGTTCAAGCCCACAAAATCCACTTCCCACCGCGAAAACGAAAAATACCGCTTAAAAATGATTAAAACGACGTTGAAGGTGGGACGCGGCACCAACGAAGAATCCGGAGGAAAATTCTTCGTCCCGGCCCCGAGGGTGAGTGACTGTCGTTTGAGGGCCGAAAGTCGGTCAGTTATTTTTCATCGATTGTGTTGACAATTATTCGGCGAGGGAGAGAGCGGGAGAGAGAGAGTGAGTGAGAGAAGAGCGAGTCAAAGAAATATGAAGAGAGGCACCGAACGAGGACTGTCGACTGTCGGGGCCATTATCAATTTCAGTCGGCTTTTCACGTTCCCCGTCTTCCTTCTCCCGCCTCTTTCGCTTCTCGACGTTTTCCTTTCGCCTCGCGACGTTTCGCAACCCCTCGCCCCCCTCAGTTTACCCCCAACATTCTTTTTTTTCGGCTCTCTCCCTCTTTCTCTCTCTCTCTCTCTCCCCGTTTCCTCTCACTCTCATTCCTCTCGCTCCGACTACCGCCGCTGTCTGTGTCACTGTACAATGCTGCTGGCTGCTCCCGTCGCTCTCGTCGCCGTCGTCGTCTCCGACGGAGACAGAGAGCGAAATATAATCTCGCTTTCTTCGTCGTCTTCGTCGTCGCCGTCGTCGTCGTCGTCGTCGTCGTCCCCTTCTGAGCAGCTTCCGCGGCGCTGGGCGTCTTTGTCGTTCGGTAATATCGGGCCGATATATTAAAGTCGTGGCGTATTGTTAGAGCCGGGTGCGCGCAATAGAGCCATCGATCGACCGCAACGAGGCGACGAGGAAGCCGCGCGCTCGCTCGCGCGACTCCGTCCGCCTCAGCCGGAGGATATCCTACTCGTATTTTCCCTCTGGTTGTATAGCGAGGCGCAAGGACATTGCCGTTTCATAAAAATACAGCCCCGCTTCCTTATCCTCCCCCGCGCAGCAGGGGCAGCAGCAGCAGCAGTAGTGGCAGCACACGGGATGTGCGCTCGACGAGATAGAAAAAGAGAGGGGGATTGCGATACACACGGGGGTGGCGCGCAGCCTTTTCTATAGATGAATACACTCGCATCCCTCTCGTGGCTCTTCATCGATATTTCTATTGTTAACGAGAGAGAGAGAGAGAGAAAAAAACGCGTAGAAATGATCGTAAAGCGATATACAATCTTTACGACCTGACCCCCTCCCCCATTATACTTATCGAATAATCATTCGACCCCGGATGTATTTTTGTTTTCGGCTTTTTCTCTCGTCCGAGATTTACGAGCCCGAAGGAAAGACTCGATTTTTTTCACACGAATACTGTGTTATTTTTTTTTTAATACGAATCTGATACATTTTCGCAAAAATAATTCTTAAAAAAAGTAACGAGAGGGAGATTCATAGGGATTAATGATTTCGGCGAGTTTTGCCTGTCGCAAATAGCCGCGAGTATAATGCGTTATTTATTCCGTCGGATGAACTGACCGTCGAACGCGAATACGGATCGTCGAAAATTGAATTGATTATCGCCGATTCGGCGGACTGCGCCGAATGGCTTATTCGGCTATGAGAGATATAAAATTAAATAATAAAATCTCTCGGCTCCGCGCGCGCGGTACGTCTGACTGGCGGCAATGCCGAGTGCGAGCTGGAAAAAGCGCACATGGACCGTGCGGTATTGTTCATCAGCGAGAAGCGCGAACGGTCAACGAAATACGATAATTTTCTCGACTAAAAAACTCAGAAACACCAAAAAATCGAGTCGACTCAATTTAAGAAGTAAATTAACCTGGCTCAAGGTTCAACGAACCTCTCGCCCGATTGTTTCGCACCATCCCAACATAAAACAAAAAAAAATACAACGAATCGAAGAACCGTCCCAAAAAAAAAAAAAATCAGCAGGTGGCAAAATAGTTCGCCCATTCCTCAAACAGTCGTCGATGAATCACGTCCCTCAAGATTTACCCTCCGACTGAACTTTCCGCGAAATCGATATCACCGCTTCCCGCCCGATTCGGCCGACCGAGCCGAACGGGAAAATCGTCGGTATCGCGCGCTCGCGAGGATCGGTACGGAGCACGTGTGTCAGCTATTCGCAATTTCCCGGCGCGCTATTTTTCCCCCGCTCGATTTATCGCGGCGCGCGGATGTCCATCACCGCGCGCGCGACGAGGTCGGTATCGACAGAGAGTTTCATATACGGGGATCGTAATCGGAACCACTTGGCGCTGTCGAGTCGCGGTCTCGTCGTCGATCGTCAGCAACAGCAGCAGCATCGTCGTCGTCGTCGTCGACGTCGTCGATGTCGTCCTTGTTGCTAATAATAGCGCGGCAGCCGCGGGGTGGGGAGGAGGTAGGGTGGTGGTCGGGTATAAAAAATGTACACGCACCGGTGGCTGCTGGGCACTAGGAAGGAGCGAGCGATAGCGGCAGCGGCAGCTAGTGCCACATGACGAGAAGAGTATAGAGAAAGGGGTCGATGTGTTGCCTCGCGTTGCTGCTGCTGCTGCTGCTGCTGCTGCTGCTGCTGCTGCTGCTGCTGCTGGCAGTGGCGGACTCGACGTCATCGCGCGCGCTCGAGGGGGGTGGGTGGGATATGGCGCTGGATGGATATATGAACGCTGCTGTATGCCCGACACGCCTCTTGGATGCACATATTGCATTTCTGCGAGCGCCGCAGGCACTTTTAGTGCTAAGTGCACCGAGACTCTATGGTACGGTGCCCTATGCGAGCTCCTCCTCTCGCTCGCTCTCCCGCGCGCCCCCGATCGTTCTGGCTCTCCAACATCCAAGTGCACCAGCGCGCCGATCTTCAGCTGATGCAGCCTTCATACACGTTTCATCGTTGCTTCCCCAACCCTTTCGGTCCGACTCTTTATTTTTTGTATTTTTTTCATTTTTTTCACCTTTTTTTAACTCTCCAGACCGAGGAATATACAGTTTCATCGGGATGAAATTGTCGGATTTTAAACCGGCGAATAGAAGAGAATTTCGCGGGTCCCGAGCGATGAATATGAATGGGGAAATGTCATCGACGATCGTCTCAGTTGTGACACCATCAACTTTAAACAGCTGAAATTCCCGCTGATTTCACGAAGACTCACGAAAAGCAGCAACAATATTTTCTACGGATGCACGGTAGTAATATTCGAATCGACGAAAAGGTGCGCTGATATGTTACAATTTTATTCCAGACTCCGTCATCGATGCCCCGGCGGGAACAGCGACGACGACGATCACCGTTCGGGGCTTCCTCAAAGTTACAGACGACGCAGATTGATTCTGGAATATTGACGCGGCTTCGACGGGAATCGCAAGACGAGGCAAGACGACGACGACGACGACGACGCACTTTTCAGGTCACGGCACCTGGCGTCGCGGGTCCTCTCTCTCGCGGGACAATGGGGAAAATCTACGGGTTCGATTGCCAGAGAGGAAATAGGCAAGAGGCTCGCGACGACTGCTACGTGCGCAACGTGCGATTCGCAACGCGCCGCGCGTATCCAATAACCAGACTGCGTCGCTCGACGCGGACGAGATAAAAATCTGTCGACGCGCGGAACCTCGGAGCGCGGCGTCACTGAGACGCTGGGACAGAGGCATCGACTCGTTGTGTTCGGTCGCGTCAAAGGTCGCGCCTTTCCGCGTGCCGACGGTATATTGAAGTGCGCTGTATGATTCAAAAGCTCCGGACGCGGAGCGCTTCGATGGTACGTGACAGCGACGCCCGGGTCCGAGTGCACGCGATGCGACTGTATTTTCCATGCACCGGATTCGCCGGAATGAGACCGGACGTCGCGATATCAGCGCCCGACTCGCGCACGTAGATCGATCTGGAACAAACTCGTTCCAGATCGGCTGCGAGGAATTCAATTGACTACCGAGGCAAACGTAAACATTTGTATTTATCTTCAACACCGGTTGAAGATAAATCCAGCGGGTTTACAATTTACAAAATTCTGCTGTAGAAATTCGGACGCGGCCCTGATAGCAACGTGATTTATGTCCGACGTATACGAGATTTCACGCCGTCAGCGTTAAATTATATTCGCGTTTTTTTTTTCTTCCGGTCGTGCGATTGGGACAGATCCGATACTGTCCAATCTGTGTCAACCCGATTCCCTCCGCACCCCGCTCCCTCCCTCGAGTCCGCCCCTATAATACACCGTGCTTGACTGCAACCGCCAGCTTGTCTATACACCACCGCGAGGGGTGTGAGTCCCAAGTGCGAAATTCAATGCATTCAATTCCGACACGTGGCCATAGACAAGCACGCAGGGTGCGAGAGAGGGTCGCTGCAGCGCCGACCGATGCGCCTCTCCCTCTCTTTCTCGTTCTCCCTCTCTGTCCCTCTGTATGCGCACGGCCTGCAGCACAGTCGGGACCAGTCTGGAAAGCACAGGCGTGCATGCACCGAGCAAGCGAGCGGAGCTGGCGAGCGAGAAAGCGCACGAGCCGTCCACGCGTGCATGCATACCGCACGCATCTGTGCACCCTGTATGCCTGTCATCGGCCGTATGAATACACAGAGACTCCGCGCACACAGAGACGCCCGATACATTTGAAGGATATTATATTTATGTGCACATGTGCGCAATGCACCGAGCCATACGACCGGAAAGCGCATAAAAATACGTGTACATATACATAAAGACGTATAGAATATGTACATAAATATACGAGCGCGAGAAAAAAAATAGATATATTCGTATATCTATATATTGCACGTATATTTGAGGTTAAAAAAACCGAAAGGTGGACTGTGGTGCAGTGCGCACGGGATATGTATATTTACTCGCGCGTCTCTTCGCCTTACTTCCATTTTGCCTATTTTATATATTCGCTCACTTCACTTTTATTCCCCGGCATTTTATGTATTCACTTTTAGAGGGTTGAGGAGAGCGGTGGTGTGTATACTATACTCGCACCCTCCGCGTTGCGGGTGCTCTCGGTGCTCTCTCTCCCTCTCTCTCACTCACTCACTCTCTCTCTCCCTCGCTCTTACCCCGCTCTGTATGCAGCTCGCGCCAAAACCGCGACGCGTTGCTTTTATTTTTGCCTATACATCGCAGGCGCCCGCGCGCGCACGGTGGCCCCCGTGATGCAACTGCGGAGAGTGCAACTGTGTGCGAGCGCGGGTTATGCTCCTCGAATGTCTCGTACTTTGGGGGGCTGGCGCGTCGCGAGGATTGCCACTGGCGTCGGAGCCTCCGCCCGGGCGGATTGAGAGGGCGAGCGAGGGAAAGAGAGAGAGAGAGAGAGAGAGCGGAAGTCACCCGGCATGCACCAGCAGTGGTTTGACGGGGCTCTATCATTTTTCACGGATCCGTGTATTACCACCGCGGGGCCACGAGACACGTGAAAAGTCCTATTCACCCGCGTGTGTCCCGCGTACAGCGAGCACCGAGCTTTGGAAGCTGTTTTTTCCAACCGAGACAGTTGATCTTCCAAGTGTCCGCCTCGTGAAGAGTCATTATTCAGCTTCTTTTGAGCGCGGTTTATACCCAGCGTTGAAAAAAAAAAACGAGATCGCTTGAATTTAAACGTGGCTGAACACTTGGCTGAAATAATTGCCGTGAAAAAATTATCTCACGGTAAATATGAGGCTCTGAATATAAAAGTTGTACACGGAAAAAAAAGTTTGGTTATTCCAACTAATCGTTCACGTTGCTGTATCTCAGTTTTACGTGAACAGCTGCGGTATCTATTGCATTAGTTGTAACGACCTATCGAAATGGTTGAGGCTACTACTCACATCCTTGGAGAGTTTCCTTTCTTGCCGGCATAACCTCACTTTTTCTATAACTTCGCAGTGGTGTGCCGTTCGAGGTGCGAATCAGATTTGTACGTAACCTAAAAATCGTACGATTAAAACTGCAGTAATGCCATTTACGCTAATGTGTAATATTCATTGTACAAATAGAGCAATTTATGTCGAAAATAAATGACGCGGATTGAACAGTCTAGGAATCGGATACTTGAGATGCTTACTCGAATAGTTGTGTCAACCATTCGGTTGGTTGCCGTAACTAACACGCCGCTTACCAACGGAACTTGATTCATGCAACCAATTCCTTTCTGTTAACACATATAAGGCGAGATGTAGAAGAGACAGAATAATCGGTTGGTTGTATCAACTCATTTCTTGGTTGTAGCAACTCATTATTTTTTTCCGTGTAGGAAAATTAATGTGTAGGGAGAAAAATTGACAGCTGTCACTCTGCAGCTGTGCCACGATTTGTCGCCTGCGAGGCGCGCAGGTCTAGGCGAACTTTTTGTTTCGGCGATTCTGCTGGCAAAGCAAAGGACAAACTTGCGCGTCGTTCGCGCGTCGGTGCAGCCTCGGCCGCGGGGGGACAATGTGTTTCACACGGCGTAATGCGGTTTTTTGTTACCTCGTTATCCGGGAATTGTGTTACCTCGACCGCTGACCGACGTGACCACGAGGGCGGAGGCGGCGGCGGCTGCGGCGGCGGCGGCTCGTCGGTGCCGCGTGTGCATGTCCAGTCGCGGTGTTGTGAATCAGAAGGTCCTACTGCGGAAAGTCCGTTTGCGAGCCGGCGAGAAGAAACTGTAGTAAGCCAGTTAGCTTCGTGCGGTTTCGTCCGCGTCCCGCGTCCTCGTTGTCCCCTTCGTGGCTCCGTCTCCCTCGCGCTCGCTTCGGACGCCGCGCTCGATGCGATTTCGCTCGCCGCAGACGCCACTTCCGGTGTCGGTAGCGCGAGCTTCGACGTCTTCTCGCGGTTCTCGCTCCGTGACGCGTCCGCAGCGATTTCGGTTTCGTCCACGAGCAGGGACGGACAATCGACGGGGACGCGAACGAAGTCGACAAAACCGAGAGTTGCCGAGAGGCAAACAATTCCAATCGGACTCGCTCCGCACTTCTCGATCGATCGCCCGGCAGCGATCGGCGAATGAACGGTCGATCCGATACGATCGACTCGATCCTCGGGCTTGATAACGAAAATTCAGGATATTTCCCGATTCGACCGTTGACCTGGTCCGAAAGTTCATAATTTAGTGGCTTATTTGCTTGTTTGCCGGGGAAAATAACGCTGACTACGTTTTACTGAAGTGAGACATCGTGACTGACTCGGATTGGCGAGTTTGGAGAAACATTTTTGTGATTTATACATGTCGCGATCGACTATCGACTCAACGTGGCCATTTCGACGTGCGAGGAATGAGATGTCAGTTTGACGGACAAAAAGAACATCGAGGATTCGCAGTTTTTATTATAGGTTCCCCTCGGAGTGTCAGAGGTTTTACCTCCAGCTTAATACCGCCCCCCTCTCCCCCCTCCCTCTTTCCGGCCCCCGGTTCCCCTTACTCCGATCTTTCCATCTGCGTGTCTGTCTCGTTCCATATCTCCAACTTTCTTACCCCTCGACGGTTACCGCTGGGTAACAATTCGAGTCTATCTCCCGCCCCGACGGCAACATCGGGTCTTCTTCCCCCCTTCCAATCGCGCCATCCACGGATGCTACGGTACTCGTGTTCCCCGCGATATTATTTTCGTTTTAAGGCTCGCGTGGGCGCCCGCGAGTCGCAGGGTGAGAAAGAGCGAGCGAGAACGGCGCGGCGGTGCTGGAAAAGAGAGAGGAAGAGGCGAGGCAAGGAGCCAGGCGGTGAAATAGCGGGACAGGAGAACGAAGAAAGAAATGGCAAGAAAACGGAGACGCTCGCACCGAGCTTGCCTCGCTGGTGGCTCAGGCTGCTGAGGGGGATGGAGGAGGCGAGAGAGAGAGAGCGACGAGAAAAAGACAAGGAGCGCGCGAGGGACGCGAGATGAGGAGGTGAAACCGGAGGAGAACACGAGGGGTAAAAAGGCTGGAGAGAGAAACAAATGGCACCTTCGTGGCTCAATCTATCGGCTCATTTGAATAAGTCGACAGGCGAAAACGTCCTACTGCCGGTGCATTCCCTTGTCCTTCTTCCTCCTCCTCCTCCTCCTCCTCCTTCTCCTCCTTCCCCCTCATCCTCCCTCCCTTCCTTCCACCTTTCCCCACTGGCTTCCTTTATCTCTCATTCCCCCTCGCAAAGACCTCCATTCATGCCTCATCCTCCCTGCGAGGAGGAACGGAATCTCCGATACTCGTCGGCGAATCGCTTCGAAGAAAGCCCGGCGAGGCCTCCAGTCATCTTTGCGCCATACTTTAAACGTCTCTCGCGCGGCAAATCGTGATTATTCTTCGCTCCTCTTTCGCTCACCCGGCGTCGCCTCCGTCGTACCGCGTCCAACCAACCCCCAACACCCAATACGTCTCCGGCTTCCTGCTCCTGACCAACTCTCATCTTCTCCTTTGGCTTCGCTCAACGTGCGGCCTCGCTGCGACTCCTCGCACATCGCTCTGGCCAACCTATTTCCAATGTTCGAGCACCAATTCTCTTGCCAAGAAACGTTCGCAACATCCACCAGCAGTTTTCAAGCCGTTCCAGTTTTTTTTTGCTGCCGCTGCTGCTGCTGCCATCCAGGAGATCCTGCGCCGTGCAAATGTATCCCAGCGGAAAAGGATGACTCTTGGTGCGAAGCTTTAGCGGACTTTGCGTTCAACTGTATCCTCGTTTTGCTCGTGAGCGGTTTTTTAAAACTTTTTTTCGTGGAACCGTGTGGAAAAGTTTAATCCTTGGTTGGTTGCAATTGTTCGCTGATAAGTCTGCTCGCCTGGGACACCGTTGAAGTGTCCTTTTATAAAAGTTCATCCCTTGATCCTGGACCGATTTTCTCGAAAGACACTTTAAATCGGTACGACAATTTGTATTGTGCTGGTACGAACTTTCAGCGCTTTCAACAAGCCACGACGATTAACCTTGAATTGAACCCTGGCCATGTTTTTTTTTTTTTTATTCCATCCTCTGTACTGCGTAGAGTACAACCTCGATTACCGACTACGCATTATTTCTTGAATTTCTCAGGGCTCTCGACATTTATTCGCGTTTGTCTAGTCCCGTATCCCATGATGAAGAGCGCAACACTCCCACTTCCTTCGCTTTTTTGCCTCTTCTTTGTTCCCCGTGTTATATCGTCGTTCTTTTTTCCTTCCTCTCGCAGGGACCCAAGGGCCTCGTTTCATCCTACATTGACCGTTTCACGCGCGCGTGATTTCGCCCCCCCGTCGATCGCCAAGGGGCGCGAGGGGCTCGCGCGGACTCGAGGCCGGGGGGAAAAAGCAACCCTCCCATTCACAGAAATTCCCGGAGTCACTTTGACCTCCCTCGCTACTCCCTTTTTTCTCATTTGCCGGCCTGCCACACGGTCCAATAATTTTCCTTTTATTTTTTTTAAATAATTTTCTTCCTTCGAAGCGCGAAAAACACTTCGAAGATTAAAAAAGTAAGGATCGAGGAGAGCGAACCGATTCGCAATTCCGAAAGTTGTACTTATTTCTTCAAAGCGTCGATAACGTTTCGACCGGACTGATTACTTGTTTTTGACGATAAATCGCTCGGAACAGGACGAACGAAAAAATCATTCTGGACGCGACGATTGGCCCCAATTCATAAATATTCGAACGCTAATACGCGGATAATTTAAACGCTGTTTTATCGGGCACGGTTCGAGGGAATATAATGCCTTAAACCGTGTAGCTAATTGTCGAAGATACGAGAGGGCGGAGAGCCGGAGAATATTAATATGACCGTAATCTACGGCGTGGCAGTGCGGTTACCACGGTAGGGCAGATGAGGTGCGGTATGTGGATGGCGGAGGAGAACCGGTTGAACATGAACATTCGCTCGAGCTGCATGCTCGTTAACCAACGTGCGAGCGATATGACGCATCGTGGAAATAATCGGGCGCAGGAAGCACAGAGAGGGAGAGAGAGAGGGAGAGAGGACGAGAGTGGCTAAGGGATTGTTGTGCGGAGAAACAGAGGGCCGAGTGTTGTATGGGTGTGGAATGATTTTGCCAAAGGGCTAGTGCTTGTACCTGGCTACGAACGGTACAATCCACTGGCATTTCTCGTGTGCTCTGTGCAATATGCAGTGTTTGTGCATAATGCAGCGTGGCCATTGCGGTTATATATATATATATATATAAAACGTATGTATACGTATATATGTGTGTGTACTTGTTTTATATGTATGTGAGGTCTAACCATGGCACACGTAGGGCTGCAGGTACATGTGGGGGGGTATATAGGACATTGCCTCCCTCTCGTTTTACCGCAGTCTCGCTTTCCGTCATTTCCCCCGCGTAACCAGAGACGCGCACCGCACTTCCACCGACCGCGAGTTTCGAGTTTATGACTTTTTGACATCGCACCCCCCTCGTCACCCCTGGACGGCATTACCGCTCATTAACACCGAAATTTCGCCCACGATCCTTTTTCCTCTACGTAAACGCAATTTCCTCCCTTGTGTTTACATCGCCGATCAAGAAACCTGGGTAGTTATGATTATGAGATATATTTTTTTAGTACGAATCTACCGGTTCTTTATTTTCTAATTTAATAAATTGGCACAAAGCCAACAGCTGTCATGACGAGGGCAACCAAGACCATCACCAGAAGCCACACGACAAAATTCCTTTTCTTATATATTTACTGCGATGAGATTTTTTTTTTTACAAAATTAATTTCGCTGAGTGTTCTGTAAATTATGACTTCCGAGCCCGATCGCGGCGTGCACGGCCAATAACTTTTATTCGCCGTCCCGGGAAAACTCGAGGCAATACTCTTTATCACTCAAAACCGTTTGAACTCGCTCTTGCTCCTTCTATCCATTTCCATTTTGCTAACTCTCGTTGCACTAAACTCGATTTTAATCAGATATTAAAACGATTGGAGAGCGCGGTGTGCGCGCGCGAGCTCGCGATCCCCCCGAGGCCACATCATGCCCAGCCTCGAGTGCCGGGAGCTTCCCCGCTAAAACTACTTCCAGACGAGAGTCTCCTCCTCTCTCCGTCTTTCTCGCTCCAGAATTATCCCTTGGCTCGGCTGAGCCCCGTGTACTATACCTACTGGCTGGTCCTCACCTTCATCAGCGCCCTCATCTTTCCGCTCGGATGAACGAATCCGCGGTCTCTCTTCCTCTTCTTCTCTGCCCCCTCGCTCCTCCGCCCCACTCACCTCTACAACCCGCTCTTCGATATCTTTTGCCTTTGCCACTAACCAAAGTTACAAAGTTTCCTTCTAAGAAGTTTTCCCTCGAACACAGTATATTGTAAAGCTCGCAAGATTTTTTTAAGTATTGAAATTGCAGTCCACAGTTTCGAGTCCATGCACAGTCGATAAGGTTGTTCATTTGGATGTTGGTAAAAACAATGAAATCCGTATGAATTGTATTAGCAGCCACAAACCTTTTTTTACGAATATCTGAAGGTCTTTTTGAAGTTTCTCTTTTTCGCGGAAATTTTGTTCAAAGCTCGCCGTCGCTTTTTTGTTGTCTCCACTATTAAACATTTTTTCCCTCTCTCCGCGAGTCGAATGGTTTTGGATTCTTTCTTCGGGCCTCTCGTGTCCGGTCTGTATTTCCACGCAAAGTTTGTCCTTCCGTCCGAAAATTATTGTCGCGTTCCGCTGTGGGCTCTTTCGCAGACGAATTGTGCGGCTACGCGAGACGAGGAAACATTAGCCCTCTAATTTTCCGTCTGGTTTACGCAGCGCCGTGGAATAAAAAGGAAAGTGTAAAAAAAAAAATGAAAAAAACTTTCCGCGCTCAGAGAAGTTCTGCTCGCCTAGACCGCGCGCATCCCCCGGCATAAATGAAAAGACTCGCACGTGGAATACGGCGAGTTTAGTCATTCTGCAATTTTTTGATATTCCGCATGTTCACCCGCGTGGGCATTGGTCCTTTGTAGCCTTCCTTTATCCAGCTTTGTCGCGCTTCTTCGTTTTTTTCTCCACCGCGTTTACCCGAATTTCAGTGGAGGATTTTTTTTGCAAAAATACATTTAATCATGGTAAAATCGTTCTGAAAAAGTAGGAAAATAATTTCAAACTTGTTCCTCTGATTTTTCAAATGCATTTTAATGAATCATTTTTCACTTAATATTTGCCAGGCCGATCAAATAATTTTGTCTGAAGATCGAATTTAGTCCCTTATTTTCTGGTTCACGTTTCAACTCAAATTCATATTTTAAACGCTAAATTCGATCCAAAGTAAACCCATCGCGAACTTTCTTAGACCTCGTAACGTCGACTGGCGTCAAAACAAGAATAAAATTCCATCGTCTTTTTCCGTCTGATTGATTTGCAAAAATCATAACCCCGAAGAAAATCACCATGAGCGACTGCATCAAAAGGCTCAAGTACCAAATCCTATTCCAACCCTGATTCCAGCAATAAAATAAAGTCGACTTCTCTCTCCTCATATTGATTCGCTCTTCAATTACCGCCCTCGACGAGAGCTAAATACAGAGCGGACGGTGTTATCGGTTGAAAAGCCGACGAAATGAGTGAAAGAGCAAGAGCAACAGCCTTCGCGGTGCAAGAGGGAACGATAATTTTTCCTTCGCCCTCTGCTCCCTCTTCCTCTCCCTCTCTCTTTCTCTCTTTCGTCGGTGGCGTAGTCGTTGGGGAGCTGAATTGGAGGCTTCGAAGTTTCCACGAGTGAGGAGCCGAGAGAGAAATGGCACGTTGGCCGAATGCCCGGGTTGGTGCTCGCGTAGGTGTCGCCAAAGAAAATGGCCAGTCGGTCTTTTTAACGGAACGAAAATGATACCGGACCTCCGAGGCAGCCCCGCAAAACCCGGCCCAGCAGCCCAGCCCATTTACTCCGAACTACACACACACACATATCGATATACACACAAATATCTGTATGTGCGGCCCGCAGTTATACATATAGGTATACACGCCCTGTTAAACAGCATCCGGGATGAAGGATGACACTTTTAGTAGCGTTCTATCTTTCGTCCTGCTTCTTCCACCTTCCATCCTCTTTGGCCCTCTCCCTCTTCCTCTCAGGCTACAGTGGCCTCTGGGCATTGTTAAATTTTCCAACCCCTTTTCCCCTCTCTTTTCACCCCCTCCTCCTCGCACCAACGCGCTTATATATACATTTTTCTTTTTCCGTCTATCACTCGTTTATTTTCTCTCACTCCTCGTCGCCGTCTTTTCTCTCCCCCTCGACAATCCATCCTTCTCCCTTTTGTGTTTGTCTTTCCCCGGCCAAATATGTAGTGTCAGGCATCACTCCCACCCCCGCGCCGCTTTATTCCACTCTGGCCGCTGTCTCGCGCATCTCCAACCCTTTTTCGTCGTGGGTACCTTTCTCGCGCCTAACCCCTCAACCTGTTCCCTCCTCGGCGTCGCTTCTCTCCCTCGCCCTGGACACCCGGGCTAACACCGGGTCCGGCGTGTTTGCCTCTTGCCTCCTTCTGCTCGGGGCCGCCGCCGCCGCCGCTGTTGCTTATGCAACTGGCCCTCAGGCCGTCCTTCCGTCGCGCCCTCTTCTCTATTGTTACCAAGATTTTCGAAATTCCCGGGGATCCGTAGACGCGGGAGGACAGGGCAAACACGGCGGGGAGACATCAGTGACAACTGGAGAATGCAAATGGACGAAGTACAGGCCGCGCAGGCTGTCCCTCATGCTTCATATTTCACAGCATCGCCGACTACATTTCCCGCATTACCATTGCAGATTACGTTTTCAATGCCCTTTTTTATCGTCGTACAACACGCATTTGCATTTTCCGACAATCAACTCCGGTCGTCTTGCCGCTCGAGCTTTTTACAGCGAGTCGTCGACGTGGTGGATACCGCTGACTGCTGGGATGGGCATAATTCGATTAGAGAAGTCATTTGAATATAGGAAAAATATTAAATAATACTTATTTATAGGCTCCTCCAATTTCGAGTCATCATTTTGCCTCGTCAAGTTTTTTCATTCAATTTTCGAATAACGTTGAAACATTAAATTACAGCTGCGACGCGGTACTGAAAGTTTAACGCTTCGGTGCGTGTGACTTGCAGAAAGAGATCGTAAATATCGTCGGCTTAGCATGTCAGCGACCGGTGGTATCGCGTTGCGTCGGCGGTGGGCATTGGAGGCACCGCGTCTATACAACGATGAAAGTTAATCTCCAGTGGCATTGGATTATCATCGCACACCGGTACCAATCACGATCGCCAATAATATTTTGTCACAGGATGTCCACGAGGATTTTTATTCACCGTATTTGCTTGTTCGCTTATTACCCCTCGAGGGGTGGCGGTGGCGGCGGTGGCTGCCATCGCCGCCACGATTATGGTCACCAGCCGCTGCTGGGGTGATAGGAACGTGCAGAATTCGCCGGACACGCGTTTACGTGCGCAACAGTTACGTTTACGAGCTCCACTAAAACCCCCTCGGTATAAATTACCGGGCATTAATGTATCGACGATAATGCTAATTTATCGCCATTACGAGTGGAGAACTGGATGGCGTACGGCGGACGATCGAGGCCGCTGCCCACGGACGCCGCGAAAGACTTCGAATTCTTTGTCATTATATTCTATGCAAGCCCTCGGGGGTCTCATTATTATTCCGCTGGGTATAGCTAGTTTAGCCGATGCGACGCTAGTAGAACCGGTTAATGTTTCATTAATCAATGCACTCGTGTGTAAACACGAATGTGTATTTCATTAAAATTCAATGTAACCGACGGTGGCATCAATTATAATCGCGCGGCAATCAACGCTCGTGCATTTTTATCGGGGAAAATTTGGCTAATGCAGAGTATACGTGTTTACATTTTCGAAAAGTGCATGCGCAGATATGTATTTATGATACCATTAGCGCGATTGGATTGTCGATTGAGATATATCTAGGTAAACATTTGCACAAGATAATTTGTGGGTTAACAAAATTGAAGGAGTGTAATATCCACATAAGTGTTATAATTTTTTTTTTTTCTTTTTATAGGCGACCATATTTTTTACTATGTGTTGGGGACATATTTTATCACAGTACCATATTTTTTAAGCATAAAAGACAAAAGGCGACTTGCCTTGCCCTCGAATCTCTTTGTTCACGCAGAATAAAATAATATTTCACGTCGAAGAAACGCGTGGTGCAGCGATGTAATGACGAGAAATGAGTCTCGAGGGTGAACATAATTCAGTAGCAGTAATATAGTATCAGAGAGGCTTTGCCGGACATTTGGATTTTCGGTCTCGCAATTTAAGGGTGCTTTTTCCATGGGGGTGACGGCTCCGGTCATGTAACACTAGTGGAATGATGCATCGAGGCTTGTGTTCAATACTCAACGTTATTTTCCACGAGTTCCAGGTTCATTTCGGTCTTTCGGCTCACTCGCCGAAGGGACGGTCAAATGTAACATCTGACCACCGGCGAGACTGGGTCTGCCGGGTTGGCTCGCTCCGCACGACGCGGTGCTACAGACAAGGGGTTGGCCGTCCCTTGGGCATCGTTATTCACAACTAACTCGACTACGCTCGCCCTGGTGCTTCTCAGTGTAGAGGGCCGGACCGAAGCTTCCGAAACTCCGGGTAGGGCATGTTTCGTCTATGTGGCGCGCGCGCGAGTTCGTTGAATGTATGCAGGGCGCTTGGTTCTCTCGTAATTCCCTCACAGTCTTCGGTCCAACGAGTCTTTTATTAATCAGCTGACAGTGGAGATGCCTGCGAGAATCTAAAACGGTCGGCTGCGTCAGCGGGTATTTTCAAAGCGGCTCGGACCACTTCTGACCGATTCGGACCATGTCGGAGGTCGAACCAGTTCAAATCGCCCCAAACAGTTCGAACAGGTTTTCGCACTGTCTAAAATCTAATCAAAAGCGAGTGCCATTAACTAAAAAACCATTTTAAATCTTCTTAACATCCAAACAAAATTACTCCACACATCCGAGTCTCAACAGACGGCGTCAACTTCATTCCCGAAATCCGTTACCGATATAAATTCGCGGACGATCAGTTTCACGAGCGATATTGATGAAATCGTGTCATGAAAGAAATCGCCTAGGTAAGAGACGCGATTTAACGTCATTCGCGTTCTTTTATGTCAAGTGCGATGCACAAATTTTATAGTCTTGCAGTAGTTAGCTGCCGGGGCCCTTTTCAGTGCCGATAGACATAACTGCTACACGAGTATACACGTATTATGTACTCGAAGCGTTCTCGATTCTCTCGGCGGGTGTCGTCGATGCTCGTAAAAGTCTTTGGCCCTCTTTTCTCATCTCCCACGCTCATTTTCCGCCCTGTCTTCCATCCTTCGTCACGCTGTTGCGGCGAACGCGGGACGTGATACACTGTTGTGTGTGTATCGCAGCGAACGTGTGCCAGCCATTGTAATTAATTTAACGACCTCATTATTATATAGCAAGTGGCGGTTAACGACGTTATTGTTAACGTTCACACATCGCCGATGAGTTTGGTCCGGACGACACGATTCGAGCTTACTCTACCACATCCCCTGCTCCCTCCCCCGGAAGTGCCTTCGCATAATCATTGCTCCCTCAAGGATTATACTGCCAGTCCAGGGTTGTGACCGAGCAACATTGTTTCTATTCAGACATTCATTTCCCTCCGTAATTTATGCTTTGTTGCCCTCGACTCGAAAGCGTTCGAACGTTGTAAATGCGCGCAAACAAGATTCACAGAAATGTTGTTTGAACTTATCGGTCAGATATGATTCAAGGTGATTTATTTGTCCTCTCTGTATTCGGAGTTAGGATAATTAAAAACCATACAGTACATTTTGATGTAATATCGTGTATATATCTTAACGAAAATAATCTACTGAAATAGATATCCACGTTGAAGCTCAGCTCTACTTTAATAAATCCTAGATTTCGGGATTTCAGCTGCAAACGCAGCGTTCGGAGACCAAAGTTCACTTTCCTCGTGCGACAACGACGAAAGGGAGCTTGGACCGTAAAATGCGTCACCGTCGGAAAGCTGGGGGTAGCCCACCACCATCCAGCAGCCACTACCTATAGCGGAAAACGAGCCGCAACCAGTAAGAACTTGCACGAGCCGGTGGTACACGGAGAGATGCACGGTGTCGCCGGTTCGCCAAGGATGGAAAGGGTCGACGGTGCGGTTAAGGGTAGAGAAGTATTTGTGTATGTATGTACATATATACACGCTTGTATATCTGCAAGGCCACTGTACATTTTGCTACACGCGCTTTCACCAGTGAAATATCGGGCTCAGACGCTCCCTCTCCGGCTGTGTCGTGAAACTACTATTCCCGGTGCTACGGTGAACCCGTGGCGCGACGAAAGACCGACAGACCGGACGGGAATAACGCCCATGTGACCTTTGCTGTCTGGATACCGGACCCTCTTGACTCCCCATTTTTCTTCGCTTCACAAGCGACAAGAAAAGCAAATACTGAATCTAATTCCTGAACCAAGTGATCTAAAAATCCGAAAAAATAAATAGATCGGTAAATCAAGCAAAAAAAGTGGCGCACCCTCAAAAATATTCATACCTGCCTGGCAATTTTTTTTGTCTCAAATTTAAATATTTCGGTGCGCTTGTATCGCAATTTCATTTTATTTCATGCGGCTCTTCGGTTCACTCGCGTCCCCCCCCCCCCCCCCCCGCGAACGACAATTTAGGGTGATTTATCAAAAGCGCTCGTGCAGGGGCGAAAGGGTGTGTGGGACACGGTGAAAAATTAAATGTCTCAGGGGACTGTGATTACGGGACGTTTACGACGTTCAAAAAAAAGAAAGCGTAGCCCCGCGACTCGTTCACAAGACTCAAGTGCATTCTGCCGGAGGGGGTACGTGCTGCTGCTGTTGCTGCCGCAGCAGCAGCAGCGACAGTGCTAAGGGTTTCGCGGAGGGTGTGCCAGTCGAGCGCAAGCACTCGGGGTAGTCTGGCTGTGCGACCGAGTCCGAGGGTATTGTGCACCCGGGATCCCCTGTACGGTCTGCATAGACCGTACGCAGGGCACTTTGCACCCCTGCGATACGGGGGTGGTGGTCCCCACGCGCGAGACTCGTTGCACCAGCCGCGCTGCACTCGCGTATGCACAACCGAGAAGATACAATATCAAGTGCGGGGGCATCTCGCGCATATTATATACCCCGAGTTGTGTACGTCGGTACGGCGATGCGCTGCGAGTTTTGAAAAAGGCCGATGCCTCTGGGCTATCCCTTCGCTATCTCGCTTCTTTGCTCCGACGTTCGCTACCTTTTCTTCCCCTCCCTCTTACCTCCGCTCCCAGCCCCTTCTGTCCCGGCATCCCGCTTGATTCACGGCTCTTTGTTCGCGAAAGATCTGGAGATTCTTCTTAATGGCGCATGAAACATTTTCCGTCCTCTTGGAAAATAAACTTCTGAAAAGGAGCGCGCGGATATTTATAGATATATTTTTTTCGCTCCTCTCGTCGCGAGCGCCTTAAGTGTCTCGCGAACGCTTGAAAAAGTTTCCGATGTATCTGCACCGTTGGAAATAAAATTTGCGAATGACGGCGTTAAATGCGCCGCTGAGTTGTTGCTGTTAATGCTCGGTTAATAGCGCATAATCACCACTGGCACCTTAGCCATTCACGTGACTTTTCTACTGTTACGAAGCTTTGCGAATTTACAATGAAAATGTTATTCGTAATATTTTAAATTCAGCTCGCACGCCGGAATTACACATTTTTATATCACGTTTCCTAATTTCCATATAATTCAGTGAAAAGTACTGTAATTTCACGCCTCACTTGTATATTAAATTACGTGCACTAGTTTACGTAAAAAAGCTTCGTTTACCGGTAATGGAAGCTTACGCTAAATATTTTTAACAGTGCAGTAAGTGCACTTCGGTGATGCACGCAGAAATGTTTCACTCTCGTGTAGCGTCATTCCGGGCGTCTCTTTCCGTTTCGTTATTGTCAAAGCGAGAGAAAAAAAATGAGCGAAAAGTATTACACTCTTTACTTCGCATAATCATGGATGTCGGCTCTTCCTTGAGTCCTGAAGGCGCTTCGCTCGTTACTTTCCTTTGCTCCCGCGCTTTCTTGCTCCCGTCAGAGGTGCATTCCCGCGTTCACCCTTTCTGCTGTGCGCGCATTCTACCGCTTCGCGTCTCTTCGTGCATCAGCCCTTTGCCTTTCGGATTCCCGACGACACAGACAAACAACTCGCAGCGCCGAACGCTTCTCGCAAATCCCAGTGTATTTTACGGCAGACACGGCAGCACGTACTTCACTCGGCACAGTAGTTAAAGTCGGCGCTTGGTCGGACATGATATACGGATGCTTTTTCATGGCTTCAAAAAGTCTCTGTACTTCAAAAAGTGTCATTAAAAGTCAGTCCGACTGTCGGACACGGATAAACTTTTCGCTTTCGTACAATTTGCAAAATGCTCTGCGAAACCAGACGGTAATTTTATCCGAACGATTTTTTTTATTTATTTCTGCGAATAAATGGTTATATTACGCTCAAAATATTTTGTTTTCGTTTTTATTTTTTTTGTGGATTATTTCTGATGAATTTCATACGTAGTACATGCATCAAATTGATGGTACTGCTTGAATGTCTTTGTTTAATCGTAGTTGGAAAGTAGTGTTGTTATTGTTGATACGAATTTTTCCACGTAACGTATCTTCTGTCGTACCAAAAAAGCACACGACGAGGAAAATTGAAACGGTCTGCAATATTAAGTAAAGCGGGCACAGCTGATTTGTAGCGTGGCAGGGGTGGCTCGTAAAACTCGTGGCACCGTTTCGTCTTATGGATGACTGTGAGACGTTTTTACGATATATCGTAAAAATTGGCTTCGCTCCTTCGAGAAAGGTACATTTGTTCGAGGCTGGTAAAATTCAAGTTGCAATCTCACTCGTCTGGTGGAGAATGGAATACGGGACGATCGGGAAATGGGAATTTCAAAACTCAATTAGCGAAGTCCTGCATTACTCAAATTCCGCAACAATGATTATCGGAAAAATAATTGAACTTGTTGCTTGCTCCGCGATAATACGGACTATATTGCTCGTCGTAAAAAAAATTGATGGCCGGTTAAATGGCCCTCAAACGTTTGTCAAAGTCTTTGATCGCAGTGATTCGAATCAATGTACCCGAAAATTGGTGCGTCACGCAATATTATCAGCTGCCGATACAATTCGTTCGCATGTTCATAAAGTTTTTTTATGTCCAAAGTAACGTAACGAAAATTTCGACATTAGATCTGTAGTCTAACGAAAAAAAAATCTATACAGCAATAAAAATCAGATCTTTCACCTTCATCTTTATTAATTTCGTTAACAAGATTTTTTGTTTATATCACGTTCGCAGTATCCGGAAAATTAAATCGACAATTCAACGCATAAAAACTTCATTTGGTGGTAAATCGTTCGGCGCAAAACTCAGCAGAAATTTTGCCCGGTCCGAAAGGTGTGTGTTTCGTGGCAATCTGGGAACGCAATATCCGTCGCTGGTGGCCGAGGGTGCGAGACGGAGGAGAGAACGAATTAGAGTAAGCAGAGGCGAGATAGAAAAAGGGCGATAGAAAGGGAGATAGAAGGCGAGAGATAGCGGTACAACAATGAGACATGGCTCGGTCGTGCGGATTAATAACAGGGCGACGCGGTAGTGGGCCGTCTGGTTCGCTCGGGGGATTTGACCGCAGCTGACCACCGCGTGGCCGGCATCGGCCCTTCCCGGAAGCCGAATAAACGTTCATTTATTTTTGCACGGCCTGGAACACCGTCGGACCGACCCTCCGGTTCCTGTTCACTCTGCTCAATCTCCAATTCTCCGGATATCTCTGCGTATCCTGTTGTATCATATTCCTTTTATCTCACAGGGATTGCAGTTTCATCATTGATGATACACGACGAAGCTGCCTCGAAGGGCTGATTTTCAGTAAATCGTGCACAATCTTTAGAATTCTTTACATAAATTGTGAAAAATTATTTTACAATTTAGACATAACCAACAAAAAACGTCACGGTCCAAAAATAATGTTCCTCTTTCAGAAAATCAGATCTCTGACGCGTCCTGTTCTGAAATCTGAAAAATGGCTTCGCTCTATCCACTTACCAGACACTCAATCTCTTTTTTTTTCCTCTTCTAAACAACAAATTGAAGTGATCGGCCTCCGAGAGCCGGATCGAGGGTTTCGGCAAAAGCGCGTGTAGGATCAGCTTTTTCTCGTCGAAGGGTCAGCCACTCGAGTCCCTCTTGTATCAGTCTCAACGACAACGAGATATCAATCGCGCGTGTTTCTCGTTCCCCTCGTGCCCCGCGCTACCGCTCCGACTCTTCTTTTGAACGCTGCTATCAAACACCCCGATGTCGACTGGCTACCGGCGAGGGGGGGGGGGGGGGGGGGGGAGGAGAGAGAGGACGGCGGTGCTTGCGCGTGTTGGAGTGCGGCAGTGAAACCCTATAGCCTGGACCCTCGTGAGGACAGCGAGACACGCGAAGAAGGTAGGAGGGTGAATGACGACGAAGGGTGGTACCGCTCTCGCGAAGCACTGTAGCCCTCTTTTTTCAACGTCGCGCCTCGGTGCAGCGTGTGCATTTTTCAAGTTACCTGAAAAGCAGTGCATTCGGGGGTGGAGTAGTGGAGAGGGGTGGGGAGGGGTCGGGGGTATCAAGGAAGGAGGCGTGAATAGTAGCGAAAGCAAGAGAGCCGGACAGTGGGGTGCTCGGTCCATGGAGATTAATCAGAAACACCTCTCGACGTGAGCTACCAGGGTGCAACCGAGACCGAGGGGTTGGGAGTCGTTTGAGGGTTGGAAAACGGGCTGGAAGGGGGCGAAGGGGAGGGGGAGGGGGGCAGAGGCGGTGGTGTTGGTGCTCTTGAGCGTGAGCCAGCATCTCCCGACAATGCGAAGGCTGCCTTTGTGCCCGTTGCTGCTTTGTTTAATAGCTGATGAGATGGAACCTCGGCTGCTTCTTCGAGGAGAAGTCCGCGCGACGAAACTCCGGCGACGAAATTTTCCTCGGACTTTTACGAGCGAAGAAGCAGCAGCAGAGGCAGCAACAGCCGCGACAAACTCCAGCTTGGAATGGCACACGGAAAATTCCCTCTGACACCCGACGATGAATGCTCTTTGTGAGACTTGTAACCCAGAATTCCACCCGGGTGACGCGGCCATTGTTGCTTTGGCAGAGTTTGATAATCCGAATTTTGACGCTGTTGGCGCGACACTTTTAGGGGCTTCGGGAAGGTATGATTTTGGCCGACAAGTGCTTCTGCCTTAACTCTTGACACGTGGAAGCCTTAATTTTTTTTTTTTTTTTTCGTTACTTCAAGGAAATTCCTGAAGCAAAGCCTTCGGTTTTTTGCTGCTGAGACGAATACATTGGCAACTATAATTTTTTTTTTACAAATATTAATCAGCTTTCAATTTCCTGATTTTAGGCTGATTAAAGTGGATCTTTCCTCGTAGCTCCAATTTCCATTTTACACATATTGTCTGGATCAATCGATTAGTCCCTTCGGTGCGGCCACAAAGGTAGAATGACTCCGGTAACGCCGCCCGCGAGCCCGATGGGCAGTAAAATAAAAGAAACGACCGGTCAGGAGGCAAAAAGCCGCAAAAAGGAAGCGAGACTGCACGAGTTTCCTGAGACAGGGCGCAGCGACACCGAACGAGGCAACGGGGAACAGTACGACGAGGAGCCGTGAGTGACCGCGGCCATCGCCGTCCCTGACACCACATCGGGGAGTGTGGCGCACACGCCGTTCCTCGAGGCGGGCGCGAGCGGAGCACGTAGCGTCCGACCGGTCGAGTCTCGACCGCTCGTCGATCGTCGTCTATTCACCCCCTGACGAGGATTCCCCAAAAGTGCGCGACGCTCGGTCGGTGTGTGAGCCGGGAGAGAATAAAAATTGAAAGGGATCGGACCGGAGACCCGCCCGCTCGCTTAGACACGTGCAGGCTGGAAATCCAGAAACGTTCCTCAGAGGGTCGCAATCGCGATTTTCTTCGCTGAAGCTGACCGCGATGACGCGATCTCCGCTGCAGCTTCGTCGACGATGAACGTGGCAAATCGGTCAGTTTCTTCGCGCGGAAAATTCGAGGCACGCGATTCGAAACTCGTCGTTCGACGACGCCTCGACCCCTTCGTCCCTGTCTCGGGCTGAATATTCCTGGCGGAGTTGAACCACCTCGCTCCCACCCTGACGCGCGTGGGCAGCAGCGTCTTCCTCTTTCTCCCTCGTCGCGTAAGGACAAACCGACCGAGATTGAAAGCTGGCCCGGCGCCTCGGGCCGGAAAGATTTTACGCTCAGATTCGCCGGACTCTCCCTGGAGGGCGACTGAGGAGGGGGAACGGTGTGGGCAGAGAGGCCGAGGGTGACTCCCTCCCCCTCCTCCTCGCCCCCTGTCACACTCTGCAAGCACATCCAGCTTTGTTCACTGGGGAGTTCGATGGGTCTTGAATTAATTATTTTTTTTTGTCTCTGTACAAAATTGAAAAGTATCGGTCGCCTTGTATATATATGCGAAGGAAAACGATTACCTGGTGAAGAGAAAGAGGAAGACAGAGATAAAGAGAGCGGGAAAGAGAATGACGTTTCTCGGGTTACATAGTGAACGGGGCGGCAGAAATAAAAATGTACGGTGGACGGCGGTGGACGCGATTGCAAAGCAAACGTTTCATTTGACCTGAGATTGCACCGTGAAGTAGATACTTTGCGACTGCTTAACTGTCCATAATGTACTTTCATGAAGGCCATTGAATACGCATTTCGCGTGACGTTTTACGTTTCCCTATTTTCCTCGTTTATTCTTCATTCCTGGCGGGGACTTCATGGCTCACGCGCGAATATTTTATTCCTCCGGAGATTCATCTCTCGGCCTTTTCTCCACTTTTTTTTTAAATGTCCCTCCGTCAAGATACGCAAGAATTTCTCGAATCGGTTACCGCGCAATTCTTCGCGAAAAAAAAAATCAACAATGGCCCCGGCGTCCCCATTCGCATGTCCTCGGGTTCGAAGACTCGGCCTCCCTTTTCAGTCGCGCGCACCTAATGACGTCTTTGAATAATTACTGCGTGCTCCTCCGCGACCCCGTGGCGTCTGCGACGCGACACGACAAACAACCCAATTACGTGGTTAAACATCGAGCTCGGGCGGGGGGAGAGAGAGAGAGAGAGAGAGAGAGGGAGAGCTCGAGAGTGGAACGCTCTTACCGAGCGTTTCCAGCTGCCGAGTTGCTGCTCGTGTCTCGCTCGGCACTTCCGTCGCTCGCGCGGAGCCGCGCATTTTGCCACCGCCAACGTGACGCGCGCCATTCCTCCCCTCTCACTGCGTGCGCGCTGCTCCAGTTACGTGGCAAAACACAGTACAAGGGTTGAGAGTGCCGAGGCTGTGCGCGTCCCCGCGTCTCGCTCCCCCCCCCCCCCCCCCCTCTCGCGAGCTCTCGGCCGTCTTTATTCCTTCGCCCGCGCCGATTCCCTCGTCTCCGTTCTCTCCTCGGGTTTCCGTCACTTTCGCGGCTGAGATGCGTTCGGCGCTTCGGTTTCGCAATGTCTGAGATTGAATCCACACGGCGCGCCGAGAGGGAGCACCGGGTTACGCCAACCTCGCGGCAACCGCAATCCGCGAATTCGAAACTCAGACCGCGGTTCAGACAGGGCCTCCTGTCTCGATTTTCCCTCAAAAACTCATTTCTCGCTGGGGCTGAAGTGAATCTCAGCACTTGCTTCTTTTTTCCGGGAATGTTTAAGTTTTTTTTCCTGCCTTTTTTTCGACGTTCCTCATCGTCGAATATTTAGTCGACGGGATTTCGAATGTTTGGAATGTGTGAAAAAAAGAAAACAACAACTAATTACTAATTTAAACCATGTTTTACACTTAACACATTAAAGCTACTGTCAACAGTTAAAAAATCGTAACTCCATTGGAATGGTAGTCGATTGTACTATCAATGAATATTGAATTGTAGTCACAACGACTACGATTTCTCCAATACCTGAAAAGAGAGGATCGTGCCAACGAATGTTTGGAATATATGAAAAAAAAAAAAAAAAAAAAGAAAACGACAACTAATTACTAATTTAAACCATGTTTTACACTTACCACATTAAAGCTACTGTCAACAGTTAAAAAATCGTAACTCCATTGGAATGATAGTCAAATGTACTATCAACGAATATTGAATTGTAGTTTTACAACGACTACGATTTCTCCAATAGCTGAAAAGAGAGGATCGTGCCAACGATTGGTCATTGGTCGTCCCGTCGTGTGGCCAACGGCTGCGCGGCGTTGCGCCAGCGGCACAGCCAATGTAGATGCGCCATGTGGTAGCTCACTTCTCGCGTCTCCGCTCCCACTGGGCGCCGTTGGCTGCTGCTGCTGCTGCTGCTGCTGCTGCTGCTGCTGCTGCTGCTGCCGCCGCTGCTGCTGCTGCTGCTGCTGCTGCTGCTGCTGCTGCTGCTGCTGCTGCTGCTGCTGCTGCTGCTGCTGCTGCTGCTGCTGCTGCTGCTGCTGCTGCTGCTGCTGCTGCTGCTGCTGCTGCTGCTGCTGCTGCTGCTGCTGCTGCTGCTGCTGCTGCTGCTGCTGCTGCTGCTGCTGCTGCTGCTGCTGCTGCTGCTGCTGCTGCTGCTGCTGCTGCTGCTGCTGCTGCTGCTGCCGCCGCCGCTGAAGCTTTCCGCTCTGTCCAACTCTCGCGAGCTTTCCGCGTCGGCCGAGTTCGGCGCGCCTCGTGGATTCTCGGCGGTCGATAGAGCAAACACGGCCGCGCCCCAACCCCCCGGGGGCCGCCGAGGCCGTCGGTGCGGAGGCGAGCGCGCGGGAGGATGGGTGAAAGCCACCCCGTGGCGGAATATCATAATTATTACAGGCATTACACCATCAAGGGGCTCCCGAAGGAACTACCCCGAAAAGTTACGGGAGTACGACCACCGTCGCAACGCTCCACTCTCCCTCTCTCACTCTCTCTCTCTCACCTCTCTCTCCCTCCTCCTTCTTCACCCCTCCTCGACGTCCTCCCTCGCGCCTCGTTCACTTCCTCTCTCGTTTCGCCCTCCACCCGCCTTGCGCTGTACACGACGACTCGGCGACTACAATCTCTCTTCATCTTGTGCTACACGCGCTACTTTGATAGAACAAACCCCGTGACCTGTTACGCGCGCGCGTCGGGTGCACCGACCGCTGCGTCGTCGCTGCACGGCAGTCGGTAACAACGGCGTGAACGAGAAAAAAAAAATGCAAGCGGGGGAAGATTCTCGAGAAACATCCTGGTGTACCATCGAAATGGGATTACAACGGGTGGACGTTTTTTTTTCCTCGAAACAAAAAAATTAATATCGTTATTGGAGCATCGACATCTGCCCGTGGCAGGGGAAGAGCGACGGCGCCGACCCCGAAAACGTCGAGGAAAGTTACGCGCTGTCATGACGCGAACTTCCGAAGTTCGTGCGCCGCGCGCAGCGAGTTCGGCTCTCTCCTTCTGATACACAGACGCGCGACGCCTCTTACATCACCGAGAGCGAAGCATTGATTAGTCCGCGACGGAAATAAAAATGCTGGTAGGGGGGAGGGTAGAAAAAAGTTCTCTCGCTCTCCGGAAGTTGACGTAATCACGGGCTTAGGGGGGCTGTGCGCGCGCGGCAATCTCTCGGATTCGCGCGGAGGGGTTGGAGGGGGGGGGGGGGGGGGAGGACGCACTGACTGCAGGCGCACGAGGCTCTCGAGAGAGTTTTCGAAAAGTTGCAGGCACGATAATCCCTTCGCGCTGAAATGTCCCGGGAGAGCCCGCGCGCACACTTTTTTCTCGCAAAGCACTCTCCGTCCCCTCCCCTGCCCCACTCTTCTCGTAATTTCTTCCTTGATATTATTTAATCCCGAGGAATTGCGCGAGACACACGGCGACGTCGGAATCTCGGAGCACGGCGGCTGGAACCACAAGGCATGAACTCATTTACGTGACGAACTCCCAATGCTGCGCGCGGGACAGTATGGAGCGGTGTGCAGGTGCACGTGCGAGGAAACCGCAGTCGCGCGAGTGTCGGCCGTCTGAACGAGAGAGAGAGAGAGTGAGAGAGAGAGAAAGAGAGAGGGATAGGAGGAAAAGGATCCAGGAATATGGAAGAGGGAAGGACAGAGAAAGCGAGCTCGCAAGTCCTCTCTTTCGGAATATTCACAGAAATAGTACTTCAAAGGAGCTGCTCGCATCTCCAGGCGCTTTTTCTCCCCAGCTTTTGCTCTGGCTTTTCCCTCTCTTTTTCTCTCTGTCTCCATCTCTCCGCCCCCCGTCTATCTCTCCTTCTGTTATACGAGGCGCGTCATTTCTCCCGCGGTAGCTTGGCAACACACAACGCGAGCAAACGGGAATCGAGCAGCGGAGACGCGCGCGCGCGCGCTCGGCGCGGGCTCAGCGTCAACCCGGACTCTCGGCGGTTTCTCAAAGTGTCGCTTGTCACACGCTCGACGCCACCGACGCGCCGGAGGTATCACATTGTCAAGCGGAAACCATGGGTTTAATTCGGCATTGTGACACGCGAGAGTTTATTTGACTATGCCCGGGCACACCGGGACCTTTCGACCCGGCGGGTCGGGTGTCGACTGCCTTTGCTGATGACTAATACGGAGGTGCGAAGGGGATTTTCATTAAAGCTGCCACAGGAAGAATTTTTTTTAGCAGATTTTTTTTTCTCACAGAGAAATATTAATTTAGTTGTGATTACCAATCGTTGGTCAGAGCTACCAATATTTTCGTAACTGCAATCAATATTTTGGTAAATCGAACCAATGATTGGTTATCGCAACTACTGATTTTTCTCAATGCAGACTTCTTTCCAACCAATGAGATATCTTACATGTTGGGTGCGGAAAAACAAATGTGTGCTTAGCGATTTAGAAAAATTCGCCATTAACAAACGTGAACATTAATTTTCTAATTTAATAATGTTTGTTTCTCCATTTATGTTGCAGGTTAGTACCAAAATCTTCCTACCCGCAAGACGTGGCTGAACAGACAGATCGTAAGTTTTACTTCTGTCCCAATCAACTGCCACGAAAATTCGAACTGTTTCGAACAAGTTCGATGTGGTGTGCGAATGTGCTCCTTGATCATACACGAAGGCATCCACTTCGTTGATCACACACCTCATCTCCACATAGCTTGTAATATTTTTTTTAATCCCAGGTTCTCGCGCTCTCGGGCTGCTTCATTTCGCAGTCTCAAATAAGTTTGTTTGTCGCCGTGACGGACCGGAATATTTTTCCTCTCGGCCTTCTAATCTAAACAGTAACCAACGGAGCCGGAGTACTTTTCATCTTGGCTAACAACCGCGAGGCAACCGAGACCAACCGCGCCGCAGTTGGCAACAGAGAGAAAGAGGATCCCGGAGCTCACCGCGAGGAGACGGCACGGGCGAATACTCGCAGAATTTTCCAACGCGAACCCCCGAGAATCCGGGCAAGTTGCATATTGCTGCTTGTTTGCTGCGCTTCGGCAAAGAAAAAGGACGTGCAGAGAGCGATGCAGACGATGGCGACTACTGGGTTAAGGCAAATGGGATTGCCTCTCGAATTCCTCTACAACTCGTTTCTAGCAAGCTCGAGTCCTTGTGCCTCGGAGTCTCGACCGACGAACTTTCGATTCGAATGCTCTCGTCCCGTCTCTTTCTCTCTCTCTCTCTCTCTCCACCTTTCGTTCCTTTTTGGCCTGACGAAGCTCCTCGGTTTCGAGCCCTAACGCAGCCAAGTTGTTATTCGCCGGTATCTACAAATATTCGGTTGGCGTATAATGATTAATATAGCGATGAGGACCTGCCGCGATCTACGAAATTCGGAGCTGCGCGTGGGGGAGGACGGGGAAAAGTGGATACTCGATCATCGTGAAGAATCCATTGAATCTGGGGCAGCTGAACTCTGCATTCTTACCTTATAATGACGTACAATATTCCAAGATGACCCATTGGGCTAACAATGCCGAAAATATGCATATGTTATTCCATAACATATTTTTCCCATCAGGGATTTCACCGAATAATTCTTTAGTATGTCACTTGTATTTACTCGGACACTTTACCGCAACAGAATTCACGTTAATCGGTGTAAACAGATCTACAAATGCGATAAACAAATTTCCCCCTCCAGTTTATGCCTCCGAATGGCTTTGAAAATGAAATTCCAGTCTGACGCCTCCACCGATGCTTGACAAAAGATTTACCTAAATGCCCTAAATGTATTACATTGCTTTTTCGTCATCGTGATTCATCGTGAACGCGCCCGCGCCTCGAGCGTACAACGCCGAAGTTGTGTTTGAGGATTCTGGTTATGTCACGCTCGTGGCGCGTCGTCGACTCAGTTGGGGGATGTCTCCGGCGATGCCTAAGGAAGCGAAGGAGATAGACAGAGACGGAGGGACAGAGCGAAAGCACGAGACGACGAGACAGAGAGCGCGAGAAGGAGCCCAAGTAACATCTAATAAAGCTACTCGTGCTCGCGTCCTCGGAATGATGTCTCCATCTCGGCGCGACGACCGCTCCGGCAACCCCGGTCGACGAGATCTATCCCCCTCTGCCCTATTCTTGTGCTTCTGGTGCTGTGGGCTGCTGCTGCTGCTGCCGCTGCCGCTACTCTCGGCGCGCACGTGCACCTAATGACACGGTCTCCTGGTTCGAGACATCCTCGTTATACACAAAAAAAGGAAAACCGAAAAAAAAAACGAACCCAGTCTGTAGTCATCGTGCCACGTTGACTCGGGAATTAATTATATCATCTTTTTTCTGCCCAACATGTTGCCAGTCTCGTGTGCAGCCCAAACGAGAAAATCATTGCTGCTGAAATCTACGCTACTTTATCGACTGAGAATAAAAGATAAAAAATATGGAAAAAAAAAAGAGAATTCCGAGAGTCGTGAATAAGAGAAAACCCGTTGAGCGAGTGGCATTCGGAAATAGGTGAGAAAAGGCTGCGCGGGAGTAAACTTAAGATTGCTCACTTCCTGCCTCTCACTTTCTGTCCTATAGTGATATATCTTACTTGCAGTGCCGCGCGAACTCCTCCTTCCGACCCTGCGGCAGCGGCAGCGGCAGCGGCATCGACTTCCCGACGTCGCAGTCGTTCCGCGTGGGATGCGCGACGAACGGTTGCGACGCGCGCGCGCGCCCACGGTAGTCCATCCAGCTGCATCTATGAATGCTCCATAAAGCCATCGATAAGAGGGTGGCCCGCACCCTTCGCCGCTTCACCGTCACGCGCTCGCGAGAGGAAGGAGGACGAGAAGCTTCATATTCCATGTCGATTTTCCACCGCGCGCTCGAAAGCCCTTCACCTTCCATCCACGTTTATTCCGATAAATCCATAAATTTCGCATCAGCCCCCCCCCCCCCCCCCCCCGCGTATATTACTGTTTCTCCGTCTTTCTCAGACGTCTCATTTTTTAAGAAAAAGAGGGCAAGTTTTTTTCCCGAAGATAAAGATGACACTAAAAACTTTTTATCCAGAAATTACGTCGTTTGAAATCACCGCAAAATACTATTTTCTAATTTTTTTATTTCTCACAAGGACATAAAAAAGCGAGAAGAAAGTTTTAGTCATTAAAGAAAAAAAAAAAACAGTTGAAAAGTCGTTGCTGTCCGACGTTAAACACTCTTCAGTCGAATTGAGGCACGTCAGTTGCGTTGCGAAAAAATCGCTTCGAGAAAAGCGCGCGTTTGAAGATCAAACATTTTTTCTACTTCTCAAACACCACGTTTTCTTCTTCCCGCCTTTTTCCTTTCACTTCTCCTGCGCCGTCGAAGAAATCCTTTTTTTGATATCGTTATTCCATCCGCGATTTTCTTTTTCCTGTTTTTTTTCCTCGTGTGTGTTTTTTTTTCTCTTTTTCATTCCCTCACCCACCCTTTCACTTCGCCCTCCGTTTCATTGTCTGTCTGTGCATCATTCTCCCCCCCGGCGCGCGGTAACAGTTTTCTTTTGTTCTGTCTTTTTGCGTTTCTCTCCCTTCCTCGCCTCCGCGTTGCGCCTTCGAGCGCGGAAGTTCGTTTCCTTACCGATGTACACGGATCCCATCTAACTCCGCCTCATCGGGAATTTCATTCCTCCGCGCGGGCTCTCGCTCGCGCTACACGTATTTCATGGGCATTACTCCATTATCGTTATCTCCAGTGCATGTCTCTTCGGCGTTTCCTTATTTCCCGGACAAAAGCAAAAGACAACGTCGTGCACGCTTGCGAATCCCTCGCCCGCCAGCCCCCGTTCCTCCTTCCCTCACGCCCATTCTGACTTGAATACCGCGAACGGTGGGGAGTAGGAGAATTTTCGACGAACGAGGAGCAACGAGTGGAGGGTGAGAGAGAGAGAGAGAGCGAGAACGAGAGCGAGGGAGCCAACGCGCGAGACATACACGAGGCTTTTGCCGGATTTCGGGAAGAGGGGGCCGTGAAAGGGGCACCCGACGAGGGAGTCAGCAACGTGCCAGATCGATACTCGGCAGCTCAGCTTCGCGTAAGCCTGTGGCTCGGGCGCGCAAGCGAGCCGCCCCGTATTACTTCTCGCTTCAACCTGTTCCCTCGGCACACGCATCGATAATTCAATCGGGACGCCGCAATCACCGGGATCATCTCTGGTCCTGGTCACACTCCGAGCATCGAGTCTCCCTGGACCCGGGACCAGGTGTCTTCGACAGCAGCAGTGGCAGTAGCAGCAGCAGCAGCAGCAGTGGCAGTAGCAGCAGCAGCAGCAGCAGCAATCGGAAGCGCAAATCGCAGAGTAGGGAACATTCGTCCTCGTCTCGTTGGTCCTCTTCGTCATCCGTTTCTACGTCAACACTGCAAGTACAGTGCAACGATGACAGCGGCGGCGTTAGGAAGGTGTCCCCCTTTCGCCCCCGTCCTCCCCCCTCGTCACTTCGACTACCATCTCGTTAGAAATTCAGCGCAGGCTGCGTCTGAGACTAATCTGCATCTCGAGTAATCCTCGTAGACTACATT
Organism: Itoplectis maculator; assembly: GCA_964034905.1. NCBI lineage: Eukaryota > Metazoa > Arthropoda > Insecta > Hymenoptera > Ichneumonidae > Itoplectis > Itoplectis maculator. The sequence goes on along the minus strand of OZ035858.1, from coordinate 9,217,249 downwards.
CTCAACGTTCTACAACTTTAGCTGTAGATTCGCCGAGCCACTCCGCACGTCTTCGTGCCGCTCGGCTCTCTCGGCCCTTCGCCCATTAGGCTGCTGGTGTTGCTGGTGTTGCCGGCGCTGCTGCTGCTGCTGGTGCTGCCGCTGGTGCTACTGCCGTTGCTGCCGGTGCTGGTGCTGTGTATGCACTTCGTCGGACGTCGAGCCTGTTTGAATAGCGCGCAAGCTTCGCAACAGCGTTAGCAACACAGTGTGTTAGCGTGTTGTAATTCCAAACACCGTGGAACGCGGTGGCCCCGGGAATATGTTCATTGTTTTGTTTCGAAGCCGGGGAAACTGCAAACTCGTGGTGTACGAGTGAAAAGCCGAGCGATAGGGGCCGGGAGGGGAGGAAGGGTAGAAACTTCCATCCAGCGTTGCGAATGTCGAAGACAATGAAGGAAAGGGACGGGGACGGGTGGTTGATAGTCATCGATTGATAGTCCGCGGGAGGCTCGAAGCCAATCAAGAGTCGATAGTCCTCGAGCTGATCACTTTGAAAATCGACTGTCAGGCATTGTGCGCCTCGGACACTACGCAGTCACCTCTATTTCCGAATAGCATTTTCAGACCAGACAGACCCGGACGTCCTTTATCCCGAACCTGCGTTGGGCGTGCGGGTACCGCAAGTGTTTTGCGCATGTTCGCAGCTTTGTTTAGATGCTACGAGTGCGGAGAGCCGAGAGAGCTGGGAATGGAAAATTTCGTTCTGCGTTGCAAATGTCGATGCTAATCAAGAGGGCGAACGGTCTTCGGTGCGCACGGATCCGTGTCGGGCTTCGGGAACGGTGGAAACTGGAGTTACGGAGAAACACGTGTCCCGCAGGTCATATCCGTCAATTGTGAATAGCAATTAACAAGGGTCGTGTTTCATTCCTGATCCCTGTTCGGAAGTTTTCCAAGTCCTTGGAATACATTCGTTGTATTGTCCCGAAGCTCCAGGCGGAGGGTCGATGGAGCGAAAAACGATATCCATCGTTAGAAATGTCGAAGCTCAAAGAAGCGTAGATACAGTTCTAAAGCCGATTATTTCATCCCACCGTAACGAGCGCGTATACCATGTAATTCCTCTTTCTGAATAGGTCATCCGTCGTCGTGATACCCGGCAGAAGTACCGGAAATCGAACTTTAAGGAATCCGACGTAGGCGCCACGGTGAACAAAGTTGGACGGACCCAAGGAGAGGACGCGCGGAATTGAAGTTTCGGCAGTCGAGGACCAGGTGGAGAGAGCCAACAGCCGCGTCGACCCCGGAGTCGCAAATGTGTACTGCTCATTAGCGAGTGTACCAACTTTCGGTCCAAGTTCCAGCAGTTGGTGCCGCAGTGCCCGAGCCGCGCTTGTCCTACCCATTTCCAGCTCCGTACACACAACCTGCACCACCTGCGCGTTTTACCTCTTTTCGTTTGGTCCCTTCGGTCTCCCCCAGACCTCTTCCGCTCGCTGGATTTTCATCATCCCCTTCGCCACTGTTAATTATTCCTCCTGATTTTTCGTCATCCCCCCAGAGTTCACCCAGTCATTCTCGTTGCGGTCTTCAACGGTAGACGTTTTCACCTCGTTCGCCTCGAGGCCTCTCTGTCATTTAGCCGGCTAAGTTCAGCTTCACCGAGCGGATCAGCCCGCCGCGACGGGTTTTGCACCGTCACCTTCTCGCCCTTCTCCCCCATTTCCCTTTGGCCGCGCCGCATCACGCGCTCTCCTCTTGGGTATCGTCCCTTTCCCTGCATCCCACAGATCTACGCTAATGCCCGGGCGCCGGTGCTGCTGACTGCGCAAAGTGGTTGTCCATTCTGCAGCCTGATGAGGGCGAAATACCGGGCGTCGAGCGCGCGCGCGCGCCCAACATCGCCCGACCAGCTCTCGACGCGCTCGCCCAGCTAGCGCACCCAGTACAGGGCCAACCGACAAAGAGAAACTCGTTAAACCTCGTAATCGCTGCACGCCCGTCGGCCAACCTCTTCAATTCCGACACAACCGGTCCTCCTCCTTCTCCTCCACCCCGCGGGCGCTCCCGGACGTTGGACTGATTGTAAATTTCTTCGCTTTCACTCCCCGCGCTTTCCACCTATTATTTCGAGTTACTTCCACTGTTTCCTTAATATCCGCCTTTACGTCACTCTCAATGAATTCCACCCTCATTCCTGGCCTGAATTCAATTACTTAGTATTCACTTGGAAAATTAGTGGATCTCACAAAAGCCGACGTATCGACCCGATGCACCGACGATTTATATCGATAAATTCACCAGATGAAACGTCAACTCGAATTCTCGGGGCAAAGTTTTGTCGTTTTTGTAGCACTTCTCGCGTCTTCGAGCACGTTAATTGTCCTTTTTTTTCTTCGTTTATCGCTCAATCTCCGAGAGCAACTTTCCGAAGCGCGAGACGTCATCCGGCGTGAAAAACTCGAGCAAACTTTACGACGCGACTGCGGCAGCTTCGATGGGAAGTTTTTGTTGTGCACACACCGACTGTAGAGACGTTGAATTTTCTTATCTAATATTGTATATAGATATCGCGGATTCGCCCCGCGACGTCTGGATTCCCTCGCGCGTTCTACGTCGGCGCGATTTCCTTGGCTTTTTTCTACGCTTCCTCTCTCCCGGGTTTCCCTGATGCCTCCGCGTCATCCGAGCGGCATTCCCCCCGGCCAAAGTCCCAGTAACTTTGCGGTCTGCGGTGCGGCGAGGCCGCCAAGTCGCGCCAATAGGGGAATAGCAGTTTTGCCGGGAAGAAGAGAGCGACTTTGATGTCGAGGGTACAGGGAATCTGCATTAGTCGGGCTCGATATTTCAAACATTTTCGTCCTGTAGGCAGCGCGACGACACTCGACGACGCAGACGACTCGCGGATGTAACGCTGTGATTTGTCGTGCCATATACACTCGACGGAGATTTTGATGTGCAATACGAATTCCATATTAATATATTTTGTAATTACAGGGTGATCGAGGATTCGATTTTTAACGACGTCAATGGACTTTTTTGCATCAGACACGCAGAGGCTGCATATTGCACCAACGAGAAAAAAAAAATAGAGACATCTCGACCTCGCAGACGAGTCAATGAAATTTTCATTCCAACCAACGCCGCTCTCCCGCTTTCGGTATCGTGAGCTTCTTAATCATCCTCAAATTTATTCGAGGAATAATAACGCAATTTCAGCGAAAACTTGTACTCCCCCCCCCCCCCCCCTCTCCCCGTAATTTCCTCTGATGAACGAATCGCTACGTGTATAAGCGTTCGCAAACGAAACTTTCACAAGCGACAGACACTCCCCATCTCCCTCTTTCAATTTCAAAGTTTTATTGTTTCTCCTTTGACGACGGTCGAGACTCCGAGACTCCTCTCTTTCTGCGTCGACTTGTCCATCCCGTGATACAGAAAAAAAAAACCGAACGAACGAACGAACGAAGAAAAAAGTTCAGGTCCCGTTCGCTGGTCACCGTCCGTTTGCTCCGTGGAATAACGAAAAACCGACGACAAAGTTCGAGCTCGCAATTAGGATTCTAATCGGGAGTGTTCGCTCTCTCGTTGTGCGACCGTTTATTCTCCCTTCGAACCTCCGGACCAGTGTCAGCGCAGCAATAACAGCTCGTCGCACATTCAGCCTAAAATTGTGATCGGGGATTAAAAAAATTTAACTGTCAAAAGTCAAAAGTCACCTCAGGTCAAATAATAGGTTACGAATATTTACAGAAATAAATATATCGGGCTCAATATTCGTTGCGCTAATTTTCGACACATGGAAGCGTATTTGCCCCGTCGTCCGACGTTCCGTTTCACGGTGACGGTGCCGCAGCCGCTCCTCTCTCTCTCTGTCGGTGTATTTTCCGGCATTTTTCGCGAAGAAGAGAGAACCGACGGCGGCGCCGTTGTCGGTGAGCGGGTGCCGAGCGAGCGAGCGAGCGCCGCTCGTGTGGGCACAGGCAAGATGGTTAGAAACGCGGTGGACCGCGCGATGGGTGCAGTACGAAAGATAAATATTAAACTTCCCGTGTGTGCGCGCGGCGGGCGCCGACGTTCGTCCGCGCTTTTTTTTCTTCTCTTTTTTTCCATATCCCCTCCGTCCCCCGCCTCACTCTTTCCCTGTCCCTTTCTCTCTCTCTCTCTCTCTCCGCGCGCATAAAACGAGAACGGCGAGATGCACGAGCGAGCGCGCGAGACTCGAGCTGCGCTCGCGCGGCCCGTGGGACGCGGGGCTAAGATAAACACAGCGGTACAACTCGCTTAACCAAAGAAAATCATATATTCCCTCAGCCCTCCGTCCGCGTCTCTCTCACGTGCGCGCTCGCGCCGTGTGTGCTCGCTCGTCAACACAAAATATATATTCGCGAATAAAACAAAAGGAGAAGAAAAAAATAGAAAGAAAAACAAACGCGCGGGTATAAAACTCGCGAGTGAGCTTTTCATCGTGGCTCCTGATCCTCGTCCGTTGCTGCACGCCTGACGTATATACTGTGTACTGTACAAACGGATATATCGCGCACACACAGTGTCGACGGCGGCGAACGGCGGCAACCCGGGTCTCGTACGTCGCGGCGAAGGCCGAGTGTGCGCCTCGAATTAAGGCAACGTACGAACGTGTTACTTTAAGCTGTAAAACGTGAAGAAAATGTGAGAAGGCAGATTTAGGTAACTGCTACCGCCGACCCAGCGAATAAAACACGCTCGACGCGACCGCGCGAAATTGATGACCGAAATACCCTCGGTTCCGCGTCACACGGGCGACTGGATTAATCTTCTTTTTTTTTTTTTATTTACGTTTTTCGAGCATCATTCCGCTTGGCCTTAATTCCACTCCGTCGGCCCTGTTCTTCGATTAATTAAAAATATCACGTGACGTAGGCGGAGCTCTCGCTGTTTGCGAATAATTCTCGCAACGAGTCAGATTTTATTTTGGTTTTTATATCTTGCAGTGGGGAAAAATAGCGCGAAAAAGAAGGTACAAAAATAGTCATTAGAGCAATTTTTTTTCGACGCCTCCGGTATACTCGCATTCATTTTCCCCGCTGCAGCGTCCGTGTCAATTAATTTTCTTGCGAAACCGACCGGTCGACACAATCAATTCACCGAGGCATTAAATTATGCAATCGCGCTGCGAGAACCAACGTATATACTCACCGCGCACTCACGCTGCCTCGCGCAAATACTCTCGCGCGTTCCTCCTGGCTCTTGGGTTTGAACATCTTTTTCCTCTTCGCTCTCTCGTCGAATTTCGTTTTTTCCCCTTTTCTTCCTGGAATGCCCCTCGCGGGCGCGCTGCGGGTAATCTGAAATCCGACGACTCTTGTTTTTGTATTAAGCCCCGTCGCCGGTTGCCAGGGCCGGCGAGCGAGTAGCTTTCTCGTCGTTGCAAGCTGGGGCGAAGCTTGCGCGCGGGTGTAACACCCGCGCCGGGTCGTCGCAGGTGCACGCGCGGCTTTGCGTTTTCCGGCCGAGCTCGCCGCTCTCTCTTTCGGTCCCGGCGCGCGCGCGCGCGTTCGACGCTCTCCGGGCTTCGCGCGCGCGCTCGTCGCGTTCTCTCGTGAGCTTTTCGCGCGAATTCATGTACCCGGTGTACTCGCCGCACACGGCCCCGGCGACTCCCGAGCGCAGCGGGCGCGACGAGGAGGAACCGCACGGCGCGCCCGGTGTTTGCACAGTCGCTGGCAAACATTGTAATCCGGTAACGCGCGCGAGGATTGGTCGGCGCGCGAGGGCGCTGCGCGACCAGGCCGCGCCGCCAGCGCGGCCTCGTGACGCTCGCCGCACACTCGCCGGGCGCTCCCAGAGGCGCCTGGCGAGTGTGCGAGCTTCCAACCGGTGGGCAGCGCGGCTCGAGCGCTGAAAATGCTAACCTATGACCGGAGCTCGTTGACGCCTGGTTCAAACATCGTATTTACTCGTTTCTTACGCCACTGGGAATGCAGATTAGCGACGGTGGCGCCATCTACCCAGGCATCATGGATCGTCGAGAGGTTAACAAATGCGGGGTTCCCGAGTTAAAATTTAAACCCTTCAAATACCCTTCGTTGAATCAAAATAGGTAAAATATGCCACTTTCGGAGGTTTATACGAGAGTTTAGGAACCTCATCTCACTCTGTACAATCTAATTGGAAGTTCAAGAAGGTTCAAGCAAAAAATGTTAGTCTCGCAGTAGTCTCCGTTTACTCCAATTGGGTAATATCTGCCGCTTTCGGAGATTTTAAGGAGTGTAAAGAACCTTGCAGGACTACCACATTTAGGTTTTGAAGAGGGTCTACATTTTAACTCGGGTTGGATTTGTGAACATTTTCGAGCGTAAATTACGTTTTTTTTAAATCTATTTATTTCGGCATTGCTACGTTTATTGTTCTAGCTTCATTATTGTTACGACGGAGGATGCAATCGAGGGTTAAGAAATTAAAATCACTTTTGGGAATATTAAGAATTCGCACGGATCACTGAGGACCTTAGATGCTATGTTCTACCCGAGAATCGCGGAGACGCCGAAGAAACGAGAGGGAAGAATGTAAAAATCGATGAAGGTGCTCGCCGGAGGCGGCGAATGCAAATCGAGTGAACTTCACCGCTCGCACGCACCGACGGAAACCCCAGCGCGTATATAGACGCGGCTTGTAACGTCGGATAATGTAATTCATAAAAAGTAACGCGCGAGAGAGGAGAATCGAGCGGCGGAGTCTCGTCCGTTATAGGAGCTTTCGAAGTTTAATCCTCGCGGGAACGAACTTACAGCGACACGACTGAGCTCGAGGCTTAAAGACGTTGCGCCGTGGCTGCTAAACACGGCGAGGAAAAATAAGCTGCGAGCTTTTCGATATGGAATATCCAGGACGCTGGGGATCGGCCATCCCTGTCTCTGCACTCTTCCCCTTGTTTCGCCTTTCCTTCCTCATTTGCACTACGGTAAACTCAAAAAATACATCGGCCCCTTCTGGGTTAGATTATTGTCACGTCAAGTAGGCTGTGATTCACGGATAGAATCTTACGAATCCTCATAAATTCAAGCGCTTTATCCCATTACAGCTTAAGATTTTTTACATGGCATCTGATTCTTGCGACCACACTGAAAAAAAATTAATTGTTGTGATTACCAATCGTTGGTCAGAGCTACCAATATTTTAGTAGATCGAACCAATGATTGGTAATCGCAACTACAAATTTTTCTCAGTGCAGTGATATCTCAGTGCTATTCAGAAAAACAAAAAAAAAAGAAAACAGAAGTACTTCCCATATTAGCTGCACTATATTTCGACCAAAATCTGCTCAATTTATCAGCCCCAATAACGACGACACCTCGGACGAATGAAAACTAATATTATCAAGCACTAATATAAGCAGGTTGAGCACTTGGATGCCACAAGTTTCTCTCGAGACACATTGTTCTTGTTGTGCAAGGCTACACGGAAACGTGGCCAAGTAGTCGGGGCTGAACCTGTCTGCCGCCCTCCGCGCACTCCAGTATCTATCGGTGCTATTCTATCTAAACATAGAACTTGCCACTCCGTGTCCTCCGCAATGTGCTTTTCTCACACTGTACATACCGTACATAACTGCAACTCGAACTGCGCCGCGCGCAAAGCTAGCGAGCTGGATGTACCAGTTGCCATTGGAGAGAATCGCTAATGCGTTAATCCGGCTTCGGCGAGAGAGGGGGTGGCGGTGGGGGGAGCTTATATAGCTGTTTCGCGAATCTTGACACGCTTCGATTAACCCTCCTGCGGTCGGGTCACCGGGTTCGCGCAACTTTAACAGTCTACGCGACGACAGATAGGCCTCTCTCCTCGTGTATCGACTGTCGCGCGTCTGTCTATATACGTTTCCCCGCTTTTGTTCTTGCTTCCTGGTGGCTCCCTGCGGTTCGAGAGCGAACCCCTCGATCTCGAGACGAACCTCCGGGGTTAGCCGACTGCACTGCTGTGTAATTGTGCTTTCGCAGCTAAATATAGTGGCACGGAGCGCCGCTTGGAGCTTGAAGCCCTTTGCAGCCGAGGGACAGCATCTCGCGCCGAGTATCAATTACCACGCCACCGGGTAATGCATATCGTGTCGGGACACGTGAATTGGGCTGGTAAATGTCGTGCCGCATCGATCGAACGATCGTGGTCTGAGTTTGGTTGTTGTTAATAATAGCCATTAACTGAATCGTTGAATCGATGCGACAGCTATTGATTACTCGCTAGTCTGAAAAGTGCAGGTGTAACTACTTATCCGACGTCATATTTTCTCTCCTGTAGAAATAGTGAGAAGAAAAAATAATTATTGAGTCTAGCTGGACCATACAGAGACGGAGAAAAAGCGTGTTTGTACGCCGACGGCGAGATAGACAAGTCCGTAGTTCTTTCTGATTCACGAGAACGAATAACCTCGGGGTAGCGCTCGCGCGGGGGCTGGGCGAAGGGGATGAAGCTTTAAACGAATGAGCGTCGTAATCCCAGAACTCCACCGCCCGGGCATTTGTTATCTTAAACCGGAAAGAGGCGACCGGTTGTCGGGTGTTTCGAGGGTAGCCGGCGAGGGTATAGGCGAGGCATGTGGGCGGAAGTAACGCCGAGAATGAAGTGCGAGTCTCTGTGTATGTATGTGTGTGTGTGTTTGTGTCTGTCGGTCCGTTTGCATCTGTGTGGGAAGGGACGAGAGGATTGGGGTTCGAGGGGGGCGAAAAAGGTGCTTGAAGGATTGTAGGGATGATTAGCAACATAGAGCGAAGGTAGCATCGGTGGCCTCGAAGATTAGCCCGGCAGTTAGTTCGCCTGAACGACACCTCATACGCTCTCATCCATCGTCCTGTAACCCTGACTACATTAGTCCCATCTATTTACCGCAATATGACAATTTGTCACTCAAAATCCATAGTCTTCAAAAATTATGCCGGAGTTCAAAGCACTCAAAACTCTTGAAATGCCACCTAATGGATTGTTCTCACTGACAGTTCACACCCAACGTGACTGCCGAAGTATTCGCATCGCGAGAGATGTAACTGCAGACGAAAGGTCGCTCAGCCGCATCGATAATGAGGTCACTGGAAATTTCTCGTTGAATTTATGATTCTCGATGGCGCGCACGAAGGCGGACAGCTGCACATATAGAAGAGCCCAGCGAATGCGCAAGGGCGACCAACGGGCGGAGGTGGAGGAGGAGGAGGAGCATGAGGAACCAGGAAGAGCAGGAAGAGGGCGCCTAATCCCGCAGAAGCCCCGGGTATTAAAACTCGTCCGGGTTCGCGCCAAGAATCTCGATTATTCGTGAAACGCGGACATGCTTGTAGCCTCGTCTTCCTTTAGCAAACTTGCCCTCTGTGCCTTTTCCAACTGGTCCCGGTGTGTGCGCGCGAGCGCGCCGTAGATTTAGCCTCGGTTAGCTTTGTGCTCGGGCTCCCACAGGCGTCGAACGCGAGCGCCCGATCCCCGGCGTCACACGGTAAATCCACCGGTACACTCGGAACTTTGTCAACTATTTAGCAAATGTTCATTCCGCCCGGGCGTGTAAACGAAGATTGTCGCGGGAGGGAGGCGAGGAAAAGGGACGGCAGCGACGTCGGTGGGTCACACATGTCGTATTCATAACGCGAATGAGAACCCGCATATCCCATCCCCCCTCGTCCCCCGACACCTCGACACATCCGATTTCGCACACTCCGACGACCTGTGTCTTATCGACACGCTCGTGGCGCGCCCCGGTGCAAACTCTGGCGCTTAGCACACTCGGAAAAGGACTTATCGCTCATTCTTAATGTACCAGTGCCGTAATTTAACGACCCGACGCCTCCTTGGGCTTTGAACTTTGGTTAATCCACCGCGGGACGTTTGCGAGATATAATTCGTCGAGTTGATAATGCAAGCTGGGCGCTCTATTGAAATAAGCGACTGAGAATTTTTCGGACGACTTAATACAGTGATTTTTTTAGGATTTTCTTTAACCATGAGGACATAAATCACCTTTGTTTTTAAATCGCGCTGCATTGAATCGAGATGAAGGTGGAAAGGCAGAAAATATCGTTTTGACATTTTTTTACAATCGACTGTCAAAAAATAGTTACGAGTCACCGTACGGTTAATTTTTTCTGTTGGGATGCACATATATTCGCTTCCAGGTATCATAAAACAAGCGGTGCGAGTAACAGGCGTGGACTCTCGGTCACGTTTGATTGAAGTGCTGAATCAGATACGGTTAACCGTTGCTTTGAATAACACTTGAAAAAAGAAAATAAAAAACGATTCACGGTTTTGACATTGCACATATCACGAAATGTCAAAACAGTGCAATTCGGCGGACGTTCGCGTTTACTTTCAGATTTTCCGGAAAGTCAGCTTACAGGTGTCGCGGATGAATGAATTTTAATTTTTATTTCGTAAAATCCCGGAATCTCACAAAGTACAGGCGCCAAACGTCAAATTTGTTGAAACTAAGGTTGCGTCCTAATTACACATCAGCAGATACAACAATTTCATTGTATTTTCTGCATAAGCTGACAGGCCTGAGCGAGGCTGTCCGTAATCGTGAGGCGCGAGTAATATTCCAGCAGTTTGCGAAAATACATCTTTATCCGGTTACGAGGCAAAGTATGTGTCCCTTTTAACTTTGTCGGGACGCCCGGCTTTCTTGCTGTCACCCGGTGTTATTAAAGCACGACGAGAGCTTTCGGGATTATTCTGTCTCGTTGGATGAAGAGACCCGGGTCCCCGACAATGACGTTGGCGGCGGTGGCGGCGGTGGCGGCGGCGGTGGCGGTGGCGGCGGCAGGGAAAGGCGACGCGTACCTGGCCGCCAGTAGGAATTTCGATTATTCCTGGAACGTAACGTGTCTCCCTTTCTAGTACCTACCCTTGCCGGAAGCTTATGCGTATGACGCCGCCGCCTGCGCCGCGCTGCGTGAATATTCGAGTGGCCTGGCTCTCGCGTTCTCGCGCGCTTTCACCGCTTCCTATAGAATGCTGAGATATATATGTACATATCTATATATACATATAGATATGGAAAAGCCCGGGAGCCCGCTAAGTTATACGCGTATTATATGGGAACGAACTGGCACCAATTTCAAAAGCCTCGTGCATTTTCATATTATATTCTTTTACGACCTTGAGGCAACGGCTTTATGATCCCCGATGGCGTTGCTCATCGTTCCTACCGCATTCTCTTTTCATTCTCTATTATAAAACCCAGGGGTTTTTTTACACACTTTATGAACGCAATAACTTTAAAGATTTTTTTTTAGGTAAACCGTTTACTGTTTTCTAAAGCCGCGGACGTATGTATTGGATAATTATAAAAATGTTAACAAGGGTTTAGAATGATGGAAAATTAGTTTATGCATAAATTTGATACGATAGCAAGTTTGTGAAAAAATATGTCTTTTAATGAGAATCAGATATGCTTTTTTAGATTTTCGGCCTGTCCTAATGTTTGACGGCCCTTTTGTCGATGACTCGCTGATGCCTCTCCCCCCCCCCTTAATTCATTGTAACTAAATACGAGCGATAAAAGCGCATTACCATTGTGCGGAATACACGGGAGGGAGAGAAAGCATGCGGGCTCGGAGCATCCGTCGAATCGCCGGTGCATTGTTTTATGATAATTGGTAATTGTTCAACGACACGTAACTCGAGGCTTACCGATGCGCGAAGAGCCGGTGCCGCAGCGGTTATAGCACTCTCCGAAATGCCAACAGCCGGCGGACCGCTCGTCCGACTCACGTAATCCCGTTGGCGCGGTGGCGAGTCGGGGGCTGAGCCGCTGACTCCGTACGATTACGGATAGAGAAGCGTGAGCGGCGGGGGTATCGGGCTGACCACGCTGGAATTGCACTACTCATGCACCGTCTGACCAAGCACCGACTGCGACTACTCGCCAAGTTGCGGCCACCGTGCGCGCCGTCTGCCCGGCCTCGCGCGCCGCCGCGCCTCTCGTGCGATTGTTCGATAAGCCTTGTACTCACGCAACTGTGAATTTTTGTCGCCACTAACGTTTTTTTAATCCGCGTTAGCAATATATTCAATCTTTTTTTCGTTGCACCTCAAATAACTTGAACTGAAAATCTATCATTATTATTTTTATTGTGGGAAGGAAAAAAATAATTTCAGATGATAGATGACGCGACAAAAGGATTGAAGAAGAATTAATTTTTTGTAACTCATGCACGTAATGTCGCACATTTCGTGCCCGCAAAGCGTGCGTGAGATCGCGTATTATGCTCATGTCAACGTAGATAATTTCACGTACGCCATCTGGTGCGTGAAGTTATCTACATTACTTCACGCACACATTGGCGTGCGTGAAACTATCTACAAGATGATCTCACGCACGCTTTGCAGGCACGAAGATGTGCGACATCACGTTGACATTCGTTACAAAAAGTAATATGTGATACATGGGCGACAAAGCGGCCGTCCCGCGGAGGTTAGGAAGCAGTGCACTCGCCTCCTCTCGTGCTACAAACAACACTCGGCTTCGCCTCGTGTCGTTGTAGCACTCGATTTGGCGAGTGCGCCGCTTCCTAACCTCCGCGCGTAATGGCCGCTTTCTCGCCCTTGTATCACAAAGTACTATTTTGCGGCATTAATTTTGTACGGGTTTAATTGTAATTGTGGTCAGCTGACGGCAAAACTAATGAATGATATCAAGACGGCAGCAGAGCCGTTTTTTTAATTCGCGTTAGCAATATATTTAATCTTGTTTTCGTTGCACCTAAAATAACTTGAACCAAAAATCTATTATTATTATTTTTATTGTGGGAAGCAAAAAAATAGTTTCAGAAGATGACGCGACAAAAGGGTTGAAGAAGAATTAATTTTTTGCAGCATTAATTTTGTACGGGTTTAATTGTAATTGCAGTCGGCTGACGATAAAACTAGTGAATGATATCAAGACGGCAGCAGAGCCCGGTCAAAATGTATATAGGAGACAGGTAAGGGCGAAGTAGGGGGAGGAGTGCAGAGGCAGAGCAGCTGAGTACAGCGACGACGAGAGTTTCAGCAAGAGTGAACGATGAACCGCCCCTCGAAGCGAGAACACCGACCGCCGCATATTTATCACAGCTATTCCTAAGAATACTAACTAATGGAGTAATTCATAAGAAGCCTTGGCAGGAGGGAGGGGATCAGCGGGGAGAGATTTCGAGAAATACAGTGAGAACGAGAAAACAAGAGTGGAAGACAAAGACGGGAGGTACGGCTGAATCTGTAATTATTGCAGGTCATTATTCATGCAAAATGAAATGTGCTGAGAAGCGTCTGCGGGAATTGTCAGTGGACGGTGCAGCGCGGGGAAAAACCTTTTAGGGATTTAGCACCAATGCACGGGTAACGAATTTTACGGAGGAAACGAGCGGAAAGGAGAAAATGAAAAATAAATGATTCATCAATCTTTGCGAATAAAAAAAAATCAACTTCCAAGAAATATACAGGCTACCCAAGGTTGTTTCTTGATACGTTCATTTAAATTTAAACACCAGGGTCATTATTTTTCAACAGAACCAGCGACGCATTTTTTAAATTAAACTCGGGAGTGGCACACGAAATTTTAGTTTCATTTTCTCTGCTACCTGAAAAAAAAAAAAAACAAAAATAATGACACATCCTAATGTCAAAAAAACGAGGGAAGCGGACGAAGTGCTACCCGAGCGAGCTGTGTACATCAATGCGAGGGGAAAAAAAAGATAACTGGAAGGAACAAAGCGCGAGCAGCCGAGGAGGAGCTTATAAAGGATAAGGGTAGTCGGCAGTAACTCGTTCTCGTTGATTGCAGTGGTGACCAAAGAACAAATAAGTAGAGCGACTTTCATCGGTTGCATTCCCTTCCTTGGGGCTACCGGAGACTGCCAACTACATTCGCCGTATCCTCCTTCACTTGTTTGGGTTTATTTTCGACTTATTTTCCTCTATCTCTCTCTGTCCCTTCCGAACGACCGACCCACTCGCAAAGGCTCCTTGAGGTTGAATGGCTCGTAATTGATTTCTTTTTCGCAAACACCGTTCGTGTCTCGGTGCCCGGGCTACGAGGAAAGGGAAAAAGGTTCTTCTATAACTGCACATTGGGTTCAAACAATGTATCAATTATTTTTGATTCCACGCATCGTGCGTTTCGTCTCTTTGCAGCGTGTGCAATGAATTTGCCATAACTAGATTAAATTCTGTGGTTCCTCTCGGACAGAGGAAATATTTATTTCGTGTTACAGAAAATATCCTTTGAAACGACACGGCGATCAATTTACCTGCATTCTTTTTTTCGTTTTCGGACATCAATCGTTGCTCGGAATCGGGTTGTTCAGTTTATTCGACTATAATCATAATTCGATTTATTGAGGCCTCTGATAGATAATCGTGACTTCGGTTCGAAGGCTGTGTAACGACTTTTGATAATAGTATTGATTTCCTCCATCACAATAATCTGTAAACTTTTCAGGTCCCTCTCTGCACTTCCGTTCTTCTCTTCCGTTTCGTCTCGTTCGACGCTGCGCAGGCAGCCGAGTGGTAGCCCGGAGGTTGGCGAACAAGTCGCGGCCTTAATTGGCGGGATTAAATTAGCTATCGACGACTCGGATGGCTCGGCGGTTCTACACGTCGATGGATCTGCGGATGCGGTAAATAGAGAGAAGCAACTGACGTCTCGAGCGAGCCGGAGCGAGACGAAAAAAACGAAAAGAAAAAAAAGTACGAAACGCCTTCTTTTGCCGAAGGAATCGAGCCGGAATTGGAAACTGAATTACCGAACGATTGGCAAGAAAAAAAATCGGTAGCTGCGCGAAACACCGCTTCAAGGATGTATTATTACTTTATTTAATGCTCCATTTTCGCATCGGCAAGTTCCAATTGCGTTATCGAACGCCGCTGGCTCAACTCGAGACTCTATTCAACCCTTGCCACAAAGAAATTTTTATCAAAAAAGAAAAAAACAGTTTCTACCACAATTTTTTTTATTCGTACTTGCTGATTTTTTTCTGCGTAATCGTAACGTCGTTACCGACGATCGAGCGCGCGGAATTGTCGATACGATTTTTTTTTTCGAACGCCAAAAAAAATGTTGCTCGTTTCAACTGATGCACGCCCCCCCCCCCCCCTCCCTTAGTCATGCGAAACGCGGAGTTTCGCGTCCCTGCAGGTCGTGGTTGTAGCGCACACCTGGCCAAGGGGAGTTTCATTTTTCCGGTAAATAACATTTTTTTGCCCCGTCGCGAATGACCGAAAGTGTTGGTGTTGGACTGCGCTTTCCATCTGTGTGTGCAGTCCACGGGGCTTCGATTATCGAGCTCAGCATGGCCGTCGAGTTGCGCGACGAGTTCGCAGTGCGGAAAACAAAGCGGGCGTGTGGTCAAACTGCAGTATTACTGTGTACACTATAAACACACCTACGTACAGCATATTTCACCTCTGTTTTCAGGTCTTCTTTGCCCCACGCTCCGCGCGCGTATGGCGCTTGACCCGACGCGCTCGCCCCGACTCGGCAAAGGGTACAGAGAGGGACGTATTAGAGAAAAAAAAAAAAAAAACAAAAAAAACAGAAGTGTAATATATTTAATAATATATGCCAACAGCCACCCGCTTACGTCTTTTGCAAACAGCCCTTCCACTCTGCACTCGCGCCTGGCTGAGTCAGCTTGGTCATATACCACTTACTTCCGGCGCAGCGAGCAGTCGTGATACCGTTGACAAACGCACACCGCCTGACATTTCACGCTTGGCTCACTTTGCCTTATCATATTTTGACATTAAAGTGTCTTTAGATTTTTTTTTACAACATCTTTCGAGCGAGCGACAGATGCGCGAGCGGTCACCCAACCAAGTAATGACCCAAAATGCTTGGGTTAGACAAACAGACGAACCTCCTCAGCGATGACCAACGGAAATGCACACCGCGCAAAGTGTCTTACTCAAATGTGCATTTTGAAAAAATAGTTATAATCTTTTTTCGGTGCACGTATACTTATGCCAGCTTCGAATCATCCTCCGAGTCTCAATGTCAGTCATCGCGGAACCCGGCGAATCCGATAAAGAAAAAAATGGCCCGCTCCGAGTTCATGAAGATTGATACTCCGAGCGTACATTTATTTCGCCGTTGAATATCGATCGAAGAGCCCTATTCTTAATGCCTTTCACTCGGATATTACAATTTCCACGGTCGTATCAAGAGAGCAATATGTTTCCACCGCTAGCGCGAGAGTTATTCTTGCGATCCGCCGCGTCTCCCCGGAGAATATGAAATATTATATCGAGCAAGCAACTCGGATATTTTCCTTTATTTCCTCTTCTAGTCCCGAGTATTCGCGGAGTATTCTCCATAGACCCGAAGCGGCGTCGCGCGCGCGCGCGCGCGCCCACCCCGCTATATCTATCACGTCGTTCGCTCAGTTATTCCTCTCGACCGAAGAAATTCGCTGCCACACCGAAGCGTCGCTACATCCGCGAGATCGCCCAGAAAAATCTGTAAGAGACCAGCGAGGCGGCGGCTGCGGCGGCCACCACCACCACCACCACCACCACCATCGCTGCCGCCGCTACCACCAAGAGAGCGAAGCACAGCGAACTGACGTAGTTACCGGGGAATGAAAATCCAGAAGGATCGCGCCTCAACCCCCCGGGAATCTGATATTAGCAAGGGAATTTTCTATTGCAGATTCCGCGGATTCATTTTATCTTAAAGTTCGTAATGTCAGGCGCGGCGGCTCGCACATACTATCCCGGCACGTCTTGCGTGCCAAGGAATTCGAAATTTCAAACCACCCCCGGAGGGTTTTGCGTTACGCTCCTCCTTCTTTCATCCCTCGCGCACGTCGCGCTCTTTCTCTCTCTCTCCCTCTCTCTTGCCTGCTCGTTCTGTGTCTCTTGCGCGAGACCAAACGCGCGTACCGTTCGCGCAATCACGTGTGGGATCTCTCGGCCATAGGAAGAAAGTCATTTTCCGCACCGGCAGTAAAGGATCGAGGATTACACGTCCTCGCGCCGAGGATCCTGGGGATCCTCGAAGATCGTAAATTTGTGATAAGAACGTGGAAGACGAGCGGCGGTCCGCGCGTCAGACGCTTTTTCTACTTTTTTGTTCCTCCCTTTTTTTTTATCCCACCCTCGTCTCTGACTTCTTTTGCGTAAATACTTACTCGACTCTCGTTCTTCACACTTTCCTCTCGCTCTGTCCGCCACTTTCCGCACAAGGGGCAATGACTCGCGCGCACTGGAGACACCTACTCGAGACTGGCTGACTTTCCGGGCGACACACGCGGGGCCTCGCGCGTGCAATTAAACTTCCGGAAGTCATGACACTCCGCGCAATCTCGCGAGGCCAGTCGAGTCGCACGGTTAAAACGGAAGCTACTTTTTTTTCTGTTGCACATTTTAGTGAATATTTTTGTCCGCAAAAGTGCACGTTTTTTTTTTACAATTGTACAGATGAAGAAAGTTTGCATGTCTCGTATCTTCACAAGGAAAATTACTTAGACGGAAATAAAAAGTTTGCAGAATGGAATGAAAATGCCTATATTTTCGTTACTGCAAATTGAAGAAAAAAATTAAACGACTGATAACTCTTTGCGAATGTCACGACCGAATTTGTCAACTGCCTAGAAAAGTTTTATTTTTCAGCATTAGACGAGTCGCGAGTGGTGTTTGCGCAGTTTCTCTCGTTTACCGTGCCTTTTACATAGAAGCGCATTTCGAGATTCTCAACAGCACTGAAGTCTGTTTCTTGCTCAGAATTCACGAGAGAATGGGACAGTAGCTCGAAGGCGAAAGGGGCCGGGGAAACACGGGAAGACGAGTGCGAGAGTCGAGGCACGTATACGATCGTTACGCAGTCCGTGCTGTGTTACCACTGGTTTGCCCCCGCGATGCATGGATAGACCCAGACTTCGTTCGCCGACTACTCCCTTACCGTCTACGAGAATACAAACACTCGTGTCACAACGGTACTCGGCAAATACACTCGACCTATTAGTCGCTACTCCGTGCCCTGCAGTCACCGGGACGAACACCATGAATTGCAGATTTTCCCTCTTCTAGGATTTAGCTCGCTGTCAGTTAACAATTTTTGAAACAGGCACGCGAATAAAATGAACTCAACTTTAGTAGCTTTCAAGAGACACGACGTTGAGGGTTCAACGACCCGGCAATTTTTCATGTTTTTCCGTGAAACATCATTTTTTTAATTAATTTTTTATTTTCAAAAAAGTGTCAGCAAAATGTATACTTAAAATCACAATCGACGAGTTACTGAAAAGATAATTAATAGAACATATATAATTTCCAGAGCTGACGAACAGCCGGAACAAGTTGAAGAGTACAGCGGAAGAGTTGCAGCTCACTCGAGAGATTGAATGCCGCCCTTCGTCGGTTATGCAAAATGGTTGAAATTCGGTATACCGGATTTCGAGGGCTCCCGCTGAAAACACAAGGTACCTCAGAATTACAACGCGCACAGAGGCGAATGGAGGCTCAAAGGACAAAAAAAAACTTTCACGTTGCGCAGCGACAAGTGAAAAGACACTTCGGATTCTCATAGAATTTCATCCGAAGCGCGGAAGAGCCGACTACGAGTGTGCAACAGATTTTGCGGCACGGCGGAGGCAAACCGTGAAGAGTGGTGGCGCCCAAAGGCAAACGTTGCGCACGCCACTGCGGAAATTAATTTCTCCGCTCAGTTGTCAAATTTTCCACGGATGGTTCAACCCCTTCTCGGGCTCCGGCGATGTTCGTAGCTTTTGGTACCACGCACGCATTGCTCTATGGTTCGCTTGCTCGTTCACTTACGTGCCCTTCGCCTCCCCGACCCAGTCTCGTGTGTTCTTCTCCGCTCCCCCTTTTGACGGGCTTCACCCCGCGGGGGGTAGTTTCGCAGGTGATGTGGTTGACAGGAGTTATATGTATAGGATTCGGCACCGTTACCGCAGTATGGCACTCCCCCCTCCTTTCGCTTCTTCCTACTCCCTCCAGCGTCGCTCTCGCCCGATTCGGCGTCCTTCTCCTTCTAGGCAGTTTCCGTCCGTGCGCACGTAATTAAATCACGCTCAGGCCGGCGAGGCGTAAAACGTGGATTAAACGCAGCGCATACATGAAACTGAAGTACCGCTCCCCCCTCCAGACTGATGGGGAGAAACGAGAGGAAAGCGAGAGACCCAGATAGAGGGAAAGAGTGATACAGCTACGTGGGAAATTGCAGATATATCCAACGTATAAAAGGCCTCGCAAAATTCTGACACATTTTCTTATAAATAAAACCATTAGCAATTTTTTAACTGTACTAAAATACATATTTTTGCCACGGGTTTTTGGCTTTTGCAGCTACAGAGATCAACCAGGTTATCGACACTGCAGATGCGGGATTATAGGATTATTTCAAACACCAGCGGGCAATAACAGTGGCAAAGGGAGGGAGGGAGAAAGAGGAAGAGAGGGAGGGAGACGAATGAAGAGTCAGTCGTTTCTGCCGGCGATAAGTCATCGACCTCGCATCAGCCGTCTTTGTGAGAACGTTGAAAGGCGTGCGCGGAGCTGCCGATTGGCCATAGAAATCCGCGTACGCGTGGTGGTGGCTGCTGCTGTGGTGGCGGAAGTGCTAAAGTGTGCTGGGTTCTCTCTCTCTCTCTCTCTCTTTCTCTCTCTCGCAGTCGGCAGCGATGGCCGCGTGCGCCAATGCCGGTTCATAAATCCACCACGATGCACCCTGACACAATCCGCGCTCGGTGGCTCCGCCAAGCGCTCGGCGTTTGACGTTACACTATGCACCGGTGACCCCTCGCCAAACGCACCGGTCGGTTAAATGGCTCGTTGCACTCTGCGCTGTAATCGGAAGATGACCGGATCTCTCGGCGTGGCGCTCGTTCGTTCTGCAATGGAATCGTATTAAGCGATCGCTAAATCTCCGGCGTAAACCTACTCGAGTAAAAGAACAAGTGCATCTCGGATCCATGCGGGATCTTTTAACCTATACCATCGTTCTCAAGTCGCATATTCTACCCCTGAAAACACTGGTTACAACCCTTTTTTAGTTGATTTTTTAAAAAATAAAAAATTTGTCGAACAGTTTGTGAGAAATCGTAGATCTGGCCGCCAGGCCGAAAACTGCCCAAATCGGGGTCACGAAATTTATTTTTTCGAAATATCGACTTTTAACCTATACCATTGTTCTCAAGTCGTATATTCTACCCCTGCACGGAGAGAAATCCTCATGTCAACCCAACAGAATAGTATTTGTTGTCCGTTTTACTGCTGCCACGGCTAATCGTAATGCTATTGTAGCAAAAAATATGTATTGATAACAAAAAATGATTTGCTATGGAGACAAAAACTGTGAAATTTTGTATGGTTTGCTGACATAGCACGGGAATTTGCTGTCATCACGAATGATATGCTATTGTTACATATTTGATTTGCTAGCGGAACGAAAAAGGGTTTGCAAAGCCAACCACTCGTATATTTGTGAATCCCGTAGTGATGTTTGGAGGTTAGATTGTCGAATTGACGATAACGTTAAAAGCCGATGTACACGGACAATGTTGCGCGATCGAAACTATAACAACGCGCGCTCTCGGTCTTCTATTATAATGTTTCTCTCTTCCTTTACTATTATGCCATTTATATGGGATTTACACGTTTCAAACCACCAAGTAGTCGATAGCACAGTCGGTAGCGGCAGCGATTGTTAGGAAGTTAGGTAGGCAGGTTGTAGGTTCGAATCTCGGTGTAGGCAGGACAAAATTTTCTTCGACAGATACCGTTTTCACCGATACACTACCACTGACACTTCCGTAAAAAGTCATCCTCGACGCGATAATATTTTTATTTTTATTTTTCATTCCGCAAATATATTTATTAGCATTGACTAACGCGAAAAACAATAGCGCAGCGATTGCAAATGCTCCGAGTTATGATAGCAAACAAAGCGTTGATGACAGCAAACGCTATTTGCTCGGTCAGCAAATCAAACGTAGCAAACTACATTTGTGACCGCAACAAAAGGATATGTTGTCACTATTTTAACAGACATATTTTGCTGCAGTAGCATAGGGCCTGCTGTAGTAACACGAGTTTTTCTCTCCGTGTGAAAACACCGATTACAACCCTTTTTTAGTTGATTTTGAAAAATAAAATTTTTGTCGTACAGTTTGTGAGAAATCGTAGATCTGGTCGCCGGTTCGAAGACCGCCAAAATCGGGGTCACGAAATTTATTTTTTCAAAATATCGACTTTTAAAATACACCATCGTACTCACCCGAGTAAAAAAAAAAACAAGCGCATCCTGGATCCATGCCGGAACCACAAGATGTACGTGAAAAAGTCCCGCCAATGAGACAATCCTTGAGTTTTCGCGTACATCGAGTTTCACGCGGAGAGTACGTGAAAAATTCGTGAAAAATTGGAGCCAGAAATTCACCAATTAAATACACGAAAAGTACATGAGAAGTACACATTTGAAATGTACTTTCCGCATGAAACTCGAAGTACGCGAAAAGTCAAGGATTGTCTCATTGGCGGAACTTTTTCACGTACATCTCGCGGATCCCGCATGGATCCGGGAAGCACTTATTTTTTTTTACTCGGGTATCAACCGAAGTCCATATCCAATCATGAGCTTTTCAGCTTTTGTCTGCTCCGTTCGTCAAAAACGGCATCACAACTCAACGGCAAATGTACTTTGGAATGCATTGAGGGTTATTGGTATCATGGGGAAAAAAACAATGAAAAAAACACATGCAAGAAAAATGTGAATTTGTGTATCAAGTTTGGAAAAAAAAAGAAATAGTGTTTGGGAGATTGTAAAATAAAAATAAGGCAGATCGAGTGATAGGGTGTGGACTAGGAGCAGCTTACACAACGCGTATTCTGCGGGCAATCCGAGGGTTTCATCGATCGGCGAGGTCGAGGGATACGCGAGCGCGGGGTCTCCGCGGAATCTCCGGGCGACAAGGGAGAAGAAACAGCCTCGAGGAGAAGACGCGAAGCAAGGGGCGGGCAGGGGGGATGCGTGATAGAGATTCCCCGGCAATTTTTTGGCGGGGCGTGTAAACGGCTCGTGAAAGGCGTGTCATGGATGGATGTTGCAAATTGCATATCGACCGGACCCAGAAAAGGAAGTGGCACAACTCGGTCCACTAGGATCGAGCCTCGCGAAATTCAATTTCCTCATCGATCGTCCTCGGGGTCGTTGTCGCTACTTCTTTCCTCTGCTGTTTCGTCACGTCGTCTCTGTTCTTCACCCTTTTCTCTTTCGCCACCGTCGAGCCTTTCGTTTCCAAATCGTAAACGAGTCTCCCTACAGCAAATACGTGACTTCCCTTCCAACGAACCCTCAGATCTCTCTGTGACATTGGTAAACACACCGAGTATTAAGGGGCCTGAGTCACGTGAAAATAATGAAAATAAAACTGTGTCGCGATCGTACATATGAAATCTGGGCGAATCTCGCAAAACGGAGCTGAAAACATTTACGATAACGTTTAATTTCTTGCGCTTTTCATGTTGTATTTTTGTTAATCTTTTTTCAAACAAAGTCGCGATTGAACGCTATTTTATTGACCCGCTTTGCAGCTGGCATGGCCCGCTTAAAAGGTATTCTCTATTCCGCGCTCTAGCCAAATGCAGAAGTGAAAAGATTTTTAAACGCCTCTATTTTTCGTGAGATTGAAAAGTCCATTTGACGTTTATAAAACGTGAACGCCAGGCGCTTTTTAATGACGTGAGGCAGCTTTGATTTTCTGCTGTTATATCGTGACTTTTCTTCCACTATATTTCACTCATTTATTTGTATCGAAAGCGAGAGAGAGGGAGAGAGAGAGAGAGGGACGCGGGTCGCTCTTTCTTTCCATCGGCGCTTTGGAAAAACGAATGAATGGAGGCGAAAATGACGGAAAGCGACAGAGAGAAATAGAATCGCCCGAGGGGCAACAGCCGCTGCAAGGTTGCGAAAATCGTTTGCTGCGTTGCTCGGCAGAAAATCTATCGGTTCTGTTGGTGCTCCCGTGAAACGAGTGTACGAAAAAGGAAGTCTGGAATTCGTACAGTTTATCCTTCTTGCCCCCCAATCTTTTTCAACCCATCCACCGCTCGGCGATCGATTAAATAACTTTCTGCTTGGGCAGAAAAGAAACTGACTGGTTGCAGCGCAAGTTAAAGATAGGAAGACAGGAGGAACTTTGGCGCAACAACAAAAGCGCGCACGGTCGGATTTACTCGCTCGTTCGGACATAAATGCGGCTGAGGTGAAATATTTCGTAGGTGAAATTCCATGTCAGCAAAATATGACTAATTAAAAAGTTGAAAATCACTTAAAAAGAGATAACGCCCATAAACATCCATTTCCAGAACTCATTATTTGTTTCGCGATGAATATATCTTGTTCGTCTCTATGTGATAGAAAAAGACTTTAATTAACATATGATTTGTTTTTCTGATTACAGAATACGACATCCTTAACGAGAGGACAAGGGTGACTTTGAAGAAGCGGTAAGTTTTATTCGAGCATAAAAACAGATTCCCTACGTCAACAATGACTATACACACGTCTGTAACCTCTCTTGCTATCGGTACTGAACATCTCATCGATCTTTCTTAGATCAGCCTTTCGACTGTTTTTCTCCTTTTTTTTCATCCCTAATGACTCACAAAAGTTTCAATGCTTCTTTCTCTTGCCTACAAAGGGCTATGTTTTTCCTTCAAGAAAGATGAATAATAAATGGTGACGCTGCTTTTGGCATAACCCTCTGCACAAGTGAGGGGTTAGTTCGCAACAATGCTACACCAGATCTCAGAGCAGCCAGCGTTGGAGACGAACACGTTTCTCCATATTTATTACTCCCTGGGAAATGATACATCGTTTTGCGTGAGCTGAAAAAATTGATAACTTTGTGCATCATTTTTCACTTGGATTTATGCATTAGACGATCAAACTATTTTTCTTTGTACGACTGTAGATTGTCGAAAGGAATCAAGTGGCACAATACCATAGGACAATTTGCGAGCTCGAAAAAAAAAGAACGATCATTCGAACAATAGAGTGTCGCATAGGCATTCGGGGCCTACACTGGCGCTACTAACGCTGTTTAATTTGCTCTGTTCTCGGGGAAAAAGCGATTCGGTTGTTCCGATCCCGGAATGTATCGATTTCCCCCTGACACTCTCTGCCTGATGATTAGCTGGATACAAGTACACTCTTTAATCCTCAAATACTCCGGCACCTCTCCAGCTATCGAGCGCCACGTGAATGCCGAATGGAACGTCAATGGTATGATCTCTTCCCCTTCCTGACTCGCGAATACTGGA
Organism: Itoplectis maculator; assembly: GCA_964034905.1. Classification (NCBI taxonomy): domain Eukaryota; kingdom Metazoa; phylum Arthropoda; class Insecta; order Hymenoptera; family Ichneumonidae; genus Itoplectis; species Itoplectis maculator. The sequence goes on along the minus strand of OZ035858.1, from coordinate 9,192,988 downwards.
TAAAACGAGAGACTCGCTCGATGATATACCGTGAAGCCGGATGACGAGGCGTTGTATAACGAGGGTGAAAACTCGAGGCGCGAGAACATTTATCGGTTATCGAGTATGACAGAGCGAAGCGAGAGAAAGACTCGGGCGGCTGAAAGGAACAGTGCCAACGCCATGGCAGTCACTGAGCATGATTAAACGCGACGGAGACCAAGATGCGACGCAAAAGGACATAACGGAAACACCGTGTATCAAGAACGCGCGAGCGTGGAGCCCGAAGGGAAGCGAGGAAACGGCGGTACTAGAGAAAAAAAAGAAAATTCGCGAACGAGGAGCGAATGAAGGAAAAGAAGCGAGGAACGAAGAGAAACGATTTTCATTGCAAAGCTCGCGAGAGAAATCTCGTTACCGCTGCAGTCGGTGAATCGGGTTCTTTGGTGTACCAATTCGCTCGACGGGCACCTACCTCCGGCTTCCAGAGGCGTTAAATTCGTCGAAGCGTGGAGAAAGGAAGAATCCTGGGAAATAAAGGGGGGCGGGGGGTATGAAAAAAAGGAGACGCGAAGAAAAAGAAAAGAGGACGAAAATGAAGGCGATAAACAAGGTGAAGGAAGGACAAGAAAATAGACAGGGATGACGAGACGTGAGGCTCCTGCGAGTGAAAAGAGAGGCGCGAGAGAAGAGAAAGAGGACAGTGTGGGAGTGAGAGGGAAAAAGTGAAAAAAAAAGTAAAAATACAAGCAGCGTAGACGATACCAGAGGCTGCTTCACTCTGAGCTGTTGTTGCTGTCGCCGGGGATGGAGGGTAGATAGAGGGTGGACGGTTGGAACGGGAGGGAAGGCTGAAAACTCGGGTGGGGTGACAGCGAGGATCCCTTTAAAGGATCCCTGAAAGCACAAAATAAATCACGCTACGGGAGCTTTTCACGCGGTTGCGAGAGGGAGAGAAAGAGAGAGAAAAGTGAGCCGAGCGAGCAAGAGGGCCACTCGTGTATGGATCTCGTCAAAAGTAATGGTCGCTGTCTGTCAACGACGGTTGCTGCGGCTGCTTCCACCTATGTTCGGCGAGGCTCGCACTAACCCTGATGCACCTCGTCCTCGTCCTCCACCGAATCCACACGGTGAAGGTATCCAGCGTTGGTCCGGATACCGCAGACAGTTCCCAGCTCGAGACAGTAGCACGTCGATCAACTTCATCGCGAGAATACTTTGTACGAACCTGCGGGTTGCGGAGTTTTGCCACCCGAGAGCGCCTCATACGCGCAACCGACGAATGGTGAACTCACGGAAGAAACGTGACGCCGCGGACAAGAGGGATTTCCAAACGGAATCGTGAGAGGAGCTCGCGATGTAACGATGAAGCGAAGAACCACCCGCCGCTGCGACCATCTTTCAGAAGTGACGTCATTTGTGCCAACGTCTCGCGTGGGTTTCACCGCATGTGTAAGTTTTCCCGCGGTGGAAGCTGCATATTCTATGCGAACGTTTCTCGTTACTGTTACGCAAGTGAAGGAGGTTTCGCCATTAGAGCGGTGGTTTGACAGGATCCGAGAACGGGGATCTTTTCAAAAACGTCTTCGAGCGATCCGTTTTTACGACACCAACGCGACATTGCAGACGGGACTACGAACGTGGAACGTGAAGATGAAAATGGGGCATTGCTCTGCTACACACACACATGCACAAGTTTTCCTCTTTCACTCGTGATGTCTTACGGGTATCGTCAGAAAAACGGAAGAAGCTGAGTTTTCGAATCGTGACGATCGGATCCCGCCAAGTGTTTTACACCGGGACACCGTTGGACCTAAAGCTCATCCACGAAAATGCTCGAAGTAAAGGACCAAAATTACACCTTCCTTGACTGAAATACGTGAAAACAAAAGTCAATGTGTCCGTTGTGGTTCGCTCACGTCAGTCCGAGCGCGGCCGCAGAGGTCCCGAGGCCCTGCGAGGCCCCCGAAGACAAATCCGGCGTAGCGCGACGCCCGGTGGACCGGCTGATTCGTAAGCGTAACGGAGGGATGAAGGGGTCGTTCGGGAATGGTCCAAACACACAGCCGCGACTGGGGTCACGAGCGCGCGCGTGTATACGTCACCCGGTTACCGTTACGTATTGGTATCGCTCGCCCCGGTGGGTAATTTCCACGGATTTCCAGGGAGGCCATGCGACGACCGGTGCCAGGAGCGCGCGTCAGGGTGGCTGTGTGTATGTGTGTGTGCATGTACGTGTGTTTATGTAGGTGTGTATGGCGAGGGAGGTGAGAGGGTAAGAGAGTGAGAGAGGGCGAAAGCCGTCGACACCCGCCGGGAAACGTCGGCCATAACTCTGGTCTTCGATGGGTTGTACTGCTCGGTTCAGGCTGGTACGTCGGTACGTAACTACAGCGACGTCGTGCGCCACCACCCCTATCGTGCCACGAGCGCGAAAGCGCTTGCCTCTAGGTCTGCTGGCCTCGCTCGCGATCATGGACAGGGGTTGGGCTCACTTTGGGCGTTCGCGATGAAGCCGACCCGCACAGCACAATGGATGGCGAGTACTCGCCAACCGGGAATATAACGTAACGGTCAGCTTTACGGTCTTAGCCGATCCGGGTAAGTGCGGAAGAGCGCGGAGAAGACCAGAGGTGCCGCGCGGTGGCCAAAGCCCCACCGGTGGGGTGCCGAAGCGTGGGCAGAGGTGAACACGTTGGCCTCGCGTGAATGATGGCCCCGGCGTATAGATTCGCCCGCCCGGGAGAGCTTGCCGGACGGCTGGCTATACCGACCCGCGCTACCGGTTTTCCACGAGCAATACATCGGAGCTTTGGTCGCACAGATAGGCGGCGTGTAAGAGGATGTAGGCCACGCTCGGAATTGCTCACTTGTTCCGTGGCGCGTTATCAGCGCGGGCGCCACGAAACGAACGTCGTCCTGCGGAATTGCGATCTGGAATTACTTTCCCTTTGGCCGACGTCAATTGTTCAAAGTCGTCTGGCTCCGGCTACTTCGGCTGGGTATCGTGGCCGCACCGGATGCTACACGGTTCTCGTTACGCCTCGAGGAGGCAACGTTCTTGCTGGTTGCAAGCGGTCCTTCCTGATATGAAATGGCTAGTGCCATTGTAAACACTTAAGTAGGCCTGGGTGAAGACTTTACGGACTGTGGAGGGTGTTGCCATGTAGAGAGGATGAAATTATAGGATAAAGTTAGAGCAGCTTTGATGATCGTTACGAGTGATCCCATTCGGACTACTGTTTGTATGGAGCTGCTCGGACTTTCGCTATCCGATGATTAATCCTCGTTTTGAGTTGTAGAATCCTTGTTTTGAATGAGGCCAAGTTAATGTCACTGACAACGGGGCGATCCGGTGCAGTGTACGCGAGGCCTCTGCTAGGTGCAAGTGATTTGTATGCCAGCAACGCAGCGACGTATTGGATCGTGTATTAAGAGGTCATCCGAGGCCGTCAATAGAGGATCCCACGTGCGCTAGTCGTTGCGACGAACGCTACACCATGGATTGTACGATTAACGCTTGCACAGCTTGGCGCGTGTTATGGACTGGGACGGCCGTGTATTGTACGAGATCAGGTTACCATTGCCGACAGGGCGGGCCGCGCCTGCCGCGTGTGCGGCAGACGCGGCTGCGAATGGACGGTAATGGGAAATCACATCTGCCCTGACAGGATAAGGTAATAATATCCGCCTGGGTTTATATCCTCCGATCCGTAGAGCGATGTTATTGCCCCGCGGTGAGGTTAACGCACCGGTTACCAACCGAAGAACCCCCGCGCTCGGGTCATTCGGCGCATTCGGACGAACAGATCGCCGGAAAATCGTGAAAATAAGATTGCCCTGCAGTTGCGCGGTAAAGGTGCACGGTTCGTTCAACGCGGCGACATAGTTAAACGGAGAACCAGCCCTCCGTCCTTCCCTCGCTCCGTTCGTCATCAGCGAACTGCTACACTTGAACGCAATTTGAAACAAGTAGTCAAACCCCCGTAATCAACTTTGGCCAAAGTTACCTCAAAGCCAACTGGGATTCGCGGCGCGCAGTTCATGAGGACTTTGCGATTCCAGTCCGCAACGTTCTCAGCTTGATATTGTCTGCTTGCGCCGTTTGTTGGCGAGGTTAACGCGCGCCAATGGCGGAGCAGGAAACCGCGCCCGCGTTTCCGCGGCGCTTTCAGGAAGGACAAATCGGGAGGAATAAGATGGAAAACATAAAATCGCGTCGAAACCGCGGTGCGGGTACAGGAAGTTAGCAGTGTCATTCGACATAACTCAACAAACTGATCCGTTTTATCAATGCGCATTGCTGCGCGCGAATGTAATTCGAAACAAATGTCTGGGAACCACCGTAATCATCTTCAGTCGGAGTTAACTCAAACCCAACCGGGATTTGCAGAAGTTTAGACTATGCAATTCTAGTCGCGCAGCGCTTTCAGCTCAAGGCTGTCTTGCTTCGCGTAGTCTTGCTAACTTTCCAATGGTGGTGGGAGATATAGGATTCGCGCGTCTCTCGCGCTGCTAATAGCGTTGATGGTGGCGGCGGTGCTTTGCCGCGAGCGAGTTCTCGCTTCCACGCTACACGAGTCAAATACACACTTCTCGCTGAATGGTCTCAGCGTCAGATGTTACTGTCGTCATTGTCGTCGTCGTACTTTTCATGGGAATTGAGCACTATTAGCCTTGGAATGTTGTTTGAATACCTCTGTTCCACTGCGTCCTCGTTTTCCGTATGTTGAAAATAAGTTGGGCAACTCGCTTAGCCAACGAATGATCGTTCGTACGACTTCCACGTTTCGTCAATTCACCCTCTTCTCATTTGTCGGAATTCGAAACTCCAAACTATATCGAGTTTATATCGAAAGAACGTCATGTTTTTTTTTCTCGATATATCACGAAATGGGAAACGCTTCAATCGCGTTAGGTGGGGGAAAAAAATCGTTTTCCAGATAAATTAAATCTCTCGAAGGTAATTTGATTTATCGGTTATTTCCGAATTGTATGCGAAATATGGTTAAATTGAAAATCCTTGAGGGACAAAATTGGGTCTCGTGGCGGGTGGATCGAAAATTTTAAACGAATCCCCGACTGTCCATTATTGAATTAATGTATGAAGTAGGATCGTTGATCTACATATTTAGAGTCGACCGGGGGGGGGGGGGGGGGGGGTTCAGGGGACGAGGGTGACGCGCGGCGTGTACGAAGCAAGGACGGATAGAAAGAGAGCTCGGTCGGGCTTTAGCAACTTGACCCGGCGACGGGGTGTTTCACCTGGTTGGAGAGACCCAGCTCAACCAGCAAGCGGGTTCGGTTCGCGACCTCTTGACGTCACGAGATGCACTCGACTCGGAGCCTGTGACGTCATACGCCCCGGCGCAACGTCACTGCGGCGCGAAGCGCGCCAGTTCCAGGCATCTGCTGATATACACCGCGAGCCACCACCCCTCCAGCATCCGCCGAGGGAGCGAACGATCTTCCATCGCGATTTTTCACTTCATTTAATTCTTTTTTCAATTTCCGTTTGTTTCTCCGCGTTTTTTATTCCCTGCGCCGTCTATTTCCGTTTATCCCAGCAGGTTTAAATGGCTTTCTGGTTTTGGATTCTTCGCGTGCTCCAATATACAGTCCGAGTAACTTTACGTGTTTTACTGCTGCAGCAATAAATACGTTTAAACGCTCAATAAATCTTGACAACCCTTATAATTAAGAATGGCGTATATTAGGTTGTCCGAGTTACCAGCTTTTCTGGTTTCGTCTCGTAAAAACAGCGACATGGATAAATAATGTATCAATAGTTGTCACCCAAACAGTCCACGGTGACTTTTTCACGTTGCATTCGCGGCCATTTTTTATTTCACCATGGTCCATTAATTCCAACACTTATCGAGCCCACACTACAGTGTCGGATAATTACCCTTCGGGCATTATTTGTAAAATCGCGGCTGCAGGTGCGGTCGGTTATTGACATGGAAAGCCACCGGGCCGCTTTACGAATAGTCTCGTTATCGAAATGCGATAATTTGTTTAGCGAACGGTACCAGCAGTGAGCCAAGGGGAGGGGGAGGGGGGTGGAAGGGTTTTCCGGTTCGGCTCTCCTGACGCCCTGTCATACCCCGCCACATTTTCTCTGAAGCCGCGATATGTACATGTTTCCCCGCTCCACGCGTCGAGCAACCCTTTTCGACCCTTCGATTTCGCGGGCGCTTCGCGCTCGTTCCACACTTGTTTTGTCGCTTGTTTGATGCGCCCATCTGACACTTTGACATCATTACGATGTAAATGAACGCCCGCTCACTGTCGCGTCGATATATAACGGTGCCGCGGGGAAAGCCGCGCGCGGCCGGGGCTTTCATTATTTTCGCCATGCCCGTGACACCACCGACGGGCCGAGGGGCTTCGCGCGCATTCGTTCGGCGTCAGTCCGGACAGTCACGCTCGATTATCGTCCGGATTAACTCCAAATGCAAAGATGAACTGTTACTGCGGCGTATGACGTTTTAAAATAACGCCCGCGGCGCGCGCTCGTTTATCGCGGAAAATATATATTTTCCAAATTCGCGCGACTCGTTCACCGCATCGAACGACCGGTCGAGGGTCGTGGGAAAAAAATAACTTTATTTTTTTACAGAGAGGGAGAGAGAGAGAGAGAGAGAGAGAGAGAGAGAGAGAGAGAGAGAGAGAGAGAGAGAGAGTGAGAGAAATAGAAATAATTATAACGAAGTCAATGAAAATGGAGAACTTTCGGTACGATTCAGTTGCATTTACCGGAACGAAGGTATTATTTACCATAAAAAAATGGAATTCATCGAATCACCCGTGCGTTTTGTTAAATCGATTAATTCAATTTTATTTAAATAACAAAACTAAATAAAAACCTTCGCATCGGAGAATCAGGCTATCCGAGCGATTGGTAAAAATGTATCATTATATTGTTTTCAATCATTTGTTTTTTTTCTTCCGCTATCCCCGACACTGGCATTTTTCGTACGAAGCAAAAAAAAATGTTAAAGAACAGTAATTTCACGCTCGCTTCGAAGACTTACTTATCGGACCTTTCTTTTTGCTCAGCATTTTTTGTCCTTTTTGCTCCTCCCCTGCCGGCTATTTTCGCGGCGTTCTCTTACTCTTTTTCGCCTTGAGTCTCGCTTACATTTTTGAATCGATAACGCGCGCGGCTGTGCTACGGCCGGGACTGGGTCAAGTGGCCGACGCGCCGACGGTGAGACCTACCTATAGCACCCCCCCTCCCCCTCCCCCTTCCAGCTCCTACGACCCTAACCCCATCTACTTCATAGCTGCTATGGTGAACTGCGGGGGTGGAGGAGGGGGTAATATTACCAGCCAGTTTCGGCGAGTGCGAGCACCGGGCGCCTGGAATTGCCAAGTCAGCTCATCGAGACTGAGCTTTGTTCCGGGCAGCGCGCGCTCGCGACTTCTCCGACAACCGGCACAAGCGCGAAATATCCCAACGAATAACTCGTTCTATCTTCCTTTCTTTATTTCCTCACCCTCGTGAACTCGATTCTTTTCAGTCTTCGAAAAAAACCTTCTCGGTGCATTTCCCGAGCACTCGAGAGTTTTGGGGAAAAAAAAAACACATAGCCGCGGGAAGAAAGACAATTCTTGGAAAAATTCTCGCAGTCGACGCACAGTCTTGCATACAACAATGTTCAGGGAAGAAAAAAAAAACAGAAAAAAACAAAAGGAAAATACTGCATGCACCAGAATCAGCATCGCGATGCTCGGCATTGTCGTCGAAAAGTTGAATAGACGCTGCAGCTTGAGACGAGTTAACTGGAGCAAAATATCTGTCGCAACGAGTAACAGCTGTATTTTTGTCTCGCTCACCGAGTCGCGACCCTCTCGTCGTGCAACGGCGAATCGAAAAAGGGCAATAAAACGTAATTAGTGACAATTGATGCAACTCCCACGGAATTACCTGTGAAAATCCACTTTCCAGCGATATGTTTGAAGACTTCGAGAGTCAACACTCGATTTCGCTGCTATTAAGAATTTTCAAAATTGCAGGCACCATCGAATCTTCGCGAACCCGCTATAAACAGAGTCCACTTGACAATCTCGAAATTTCTCTCGTCCCAGTCAATTGCGTATTCAAGACGTCACGTCATTAGGCGCAATAATAATAATCAAAATATATAGCCCGCGTCTCCTCGGGTCGAATATTTTATTTCGAGCGGAGAGCTCGAAATAGTTCTCGGTCTTAACTGGAGCGAAAACTATTAGCGCAGCTCGTTACGCTTCCGCGAAGCTTAGAGGGACACAAAGAGGGAATGTAAAAATCCGTGCGCCCTCTGGACGCGGTCGGCGGCAACGACTTCGCCCGGTGGCTGCTGCGGCGCGGTGGCGCTCGCGCGTTATTACCCTCTTTTTCTCACTTTTGCAGAATTTACTTGCCCTCTATGCAAACCGACTTCTTCTAAAGTTCCGCGTGGTACCCGCGATCGCGTATGAATATTCATGAGCGGACCTCAGAGCGAGAGGCGGTTGCTCAGTGTCTCGGATTCATCCTCCACAGAATTTCTCCCTTTCCTCGGCACCTCTCAGTCCCATCTCGACCTCGTAATGTCTTTTTCCGCGGCGGATTCTCATTTCACGCCGCAGAGTAGTGCCACACTCGTCGCCGTCGTCGTCGTCGTCGTCGTCGTCGTCGTCGTCGTCGTCGTTGTCGTCATCGTCCTGGTCCTCGTCGTCCTCGTCGTCGTCGTCATCCCCCTTTTCTCTCTCTCTCTCTGTCGCTTTTTCTCACCCTCCGGAAATAGTCTAAGATTTTTCTTCCAGACTTTCAAGCCGAATGGGAAAAACAGGTGTACATTCGAGCAGTCGCTTCCTCGCGCGACCCCAGCCACTCCGACTATTATTGTCAAACTTACTTTAGATTGTTTCTCTTCGGAAATTGAATTCTCGCGTGGCACTCGCGGCAACTGCGAAAACGTTGTGCGCGACAGCGAGGAAAGGAAAACAAGACAAAAATGGCGTGTCTACGTCGCCGCAGCCGCGCATAGTGTCAATGTCGTCATTGGGTCGCTCCAGGTCTGGTTTATAATTGGGCGCGCGACCCTGGCACTCGTTAAATTTCGCGAAAACCGGAGTAGGCCATTGCGGGGTGACGTCACGACGCGCGCAGGGCGCCGTGCGCGCGGGGCCAACCGGAGGCGCGCGTGAAAGCGAGAGGCTGCCGAGGAAAGTCACCACCACCCGCGCCGCGCCTCGACGACGACTCGACGAAGAGCTGCGCTGGAAATTCTGGGAGCGGTTGCCAGTGGAGTCGAACGCTCACGTTCGAATAAAAAAATTGCAGCTTAATTATTGTTGTAATCGTTGTTTCGTCGAATTAACCTGCAGGGCTTGTGAAAAGTCGTTTAAACTTCGAAATGACTACCGAGGAAAAATTAACGTTTGCTGCTAGTTAGGGAAAAATCGCAAAAAAATTATATTAAAAACCTCCCTTCATTTATGCTTTATTGCCCGAAAATATATCCATACTAAAAAAAAACTACTCAACATTAAAAACGAAACATGTATTCTAATAATAAAAAACCTCAAAACATTGTTTGTAAGGTAACAACTGTAATAGCTCAATCGAGCGATAAATATGTATTAAAATGAATTCCAGGTTTACAGTAATGTGGTGAACATTTTTAGCTAGTGACGTAACGCAATCAGGTGCGGCAGTTGCTGCTGTGAGGATGAGGAATCACCTGACAGTGCAAGCAACGTGGCGTTACCTTCGACACTGCAAAGGGACCGCGGACCACCGCGAGCCGAGGAAAAGCGCCCGAAACACTGGCGAATGGTATCGATTCGGGAAGACGCACTGCACGAGCGTCGAAGCGAATGTGTGCGCGGGGGGGAGGACTCGGGGGATGCTAAAGGATCGCGGGGTTAAGCGTCCCCGGCCTCGCCAAGGATTCGATTTGCTGAATGGTCCGTTGTGAATCGACTCCGGGAACCTACGCCGCCGTTGCCCACCAGGGCTCGCCACCCCGCGATGGTTCGGCGATGGCGTAGAAGCTCCGGTTCCATTCCACACGTGCAATGTGTGTGTTATTTAGGTTTGCAGTTACCGTGGAATTACGCGGAGGTGTTTATGGTACTACAAGCGGAATACAATCGGCGGAATCGTGGCAGAAGCGGCGACCATTAGGGACGTATACGGCTCGTGCGTTACGAGAGAGTTCGATTCGATTGCAAGAAAAACCTTCGAAATTCCTGATGTTTACGTTAGGAAAAAAATTTTCCTATAAAATCTGGGAACGTTTTTCTAGGAAATGAGGAATTTTTCATTGAGTTACGTAAAAAAATGAATAACCAATTGTAGTGGTTTAATAGTTGACACAATTTTTAAGATTTTTCTGACTGCTTTAAAATATCATTGCAGCTTTACTGGACTCCGCACTGATGCGTATGCACAGTGATCTCAAGTGATGCGAGGTTCAGCGACAAAGCGAGGAAGCCCTAGGAGTAAAAATGGAACGAATATCATCGTCGCTTCCGCATGTTACCGAGGTCATTGTGTTTTCTCGACGTTGCGCGGGTTTCGTCGTCATCGTCGTCGTGGCGGTTCTCCGCCCTCTTCTTCGTCCCTCTCTCTCCGTATCACCCAGAGCTTTGGTAGGCGGTGGTTGCCGGGGCGTCGAATCGACGCGATGGGCCCTCTGCCCATAGCCACAAGATACACCGAGGCCGCAGGGTTGTGTACCGTCGGTGAGAGAAGCGAATGATAAATTATACGCACACCTGGCGACGCGTCGAGGCGTTGGATTATCCTGAAAGAGAAGCTTTATTAATTACTCTTCGTCAATGCTCTGTCGTTTGGACGAGGGAGGCTCGGCGGCGTCGGGGAGGGTTCGCCTCCTGTTGATGCTCCTCGAGCCCTGCCGCGTTTCGCGGTCACGAATGAGCCTCTCCCAAATGGGAAAAAATACATTTTCACGATCTATTTCTTCGCGTTCACCGGAAATTAAATTACACTCGGTCACCGGGTTCGATATCGTGATCGATAAGAGCCCATCAAGCCCGGACACGTCGGTCGCGTCTATTTTCGCCGTCGGACATTTAATTGGAGCCCCAACGAAAGCTCATTGTTTCCGGGGGTCAAGTCAAATCAATGTCAAACCCCGCTCCGGAGTGAATTGAATAATTCAACAGATGCAAAAATCGATGGAGTAAAAAATGACGTAACTACGCGAGATGCAAAAATATCAGCGTTCCGTTTAGCTTCGCATCGACCGTGGTAGCCAGTTAAATTGCTCTTTCGTTAATATTGCGCAACAAGCCCGATGTTACCGTGACATCGTTGAAACTAGCAATTTCATCCTTTGGAGCGGCGTTTCGTCGAATTTCTTTAGCTCGAGTTAAGCCGAACGCGCGAGCGAGGAGAAAAGCTCGCTCGGTGCGAGGCAGACGGGGTGTGCGAAATAAAAAATAAAATAAAAGAAAATAAAAAAAACAAAACGCAGACATCCGAGCTAAGCTCTTGCGCTCGTTAAACGATACTTCGCAGTAGGGATTTCCCTCGTTATTTTCGTTAACGTCAGACACTCGGACGGTCAAGAATCACAAAGAGAACGCAAGGGCGGGAGAGGGAGTGATGAGAGAGAGGAAGAGAGCGAGTGACTCTCAACTGGTGCTTTCGCAGCGGGAAAAATCTCGTCGAAAGAAACGTACCCGACATTCGGTGCGCGCAGTGCGATTGCCGCGCCCCGAATGTATACCTGTTTTCCGTTTCCCCCGTCGGCTCCGGCGATGCTAAGCCCAGTCTTTTCATTAATCAGGTCGAGGGTATATACGGCACAGTAGTGGGTACACCGGAAAGCTCCGACCACGCTACATCGAGCAGTCTGCATGTTGCAGTTCCTGCAACTCGTTTAATTACGAGGCTTCTTTATACTCTCCAGACACTGTGTGTGTGTTTTTTTTTCTCCTTTCTTTTTGTCTTTTTGCCTTATACCCTGCCGTTGTGTAGCCTTTACTCGCACGATTAACCGAAGCGAAGCCCTGCGGACTCTATGTTTTTACACTTACCAGCCTGCGCGCAGCGCTACTTCGAGGTGTATACATAACTGTTCCTCCGGCGACTGTAACCTGCCCAGTGTATGCGAAGTGCGCTAAGAACATTAAGATTCTCCCTCGACAGTCTGCCCGAAGCTCTGCAAGTGCCATTCCCCCGTGAAGCTCAGACTCTTCGATGGAAAATACTCTAGGAAATCCTAATCGCGAAACTTCGTTTCGGAGGGATTCGAGCGATCTCAGGAGAAAAGGCGATTAGAATTTTTTAATTTTTCAAATATCCCGGTTGTAACCAAAACTCGAATAAAAGATAATTTGATTGCTCGCTACAATGGTTTGATCGCAATAGATTCCTGTCCCGATTATAATTAAAACTAAAAACTGTCTTAAAAACGTCCCATCGTGCGATAAATCGTGATGTGTATATATTTTTCAACCACCAAGTGTGATTATTAACACCCTTGTTTTGCAATTTAATCTCATTACCGGAATCATCACGTCGACGCGGCATTTCGCAATATTATCAATAATATCAATCGCGAATATATACACGGGTTCTGTAAAACGCAATTAACGACGCGACGGTCAGCGGAATTTATTTTATCGAAAATTAATATGCGTCTGCGGTGTGAGCTTCATTTAAATTGCAATTACAATAAATAGACTTAAACGACCTTTGCAAATGTTTATTAATACACCGGACGACTTTATTACACGAAGCCAAACGTTAATTCAAGGGAAATATCATCAGAAAAAGAGACAGAGAGAGTGGGAGGCGTTTCTCCCACGAGTTTCGTATATTCGGTTGAAACACCCGTGAAATTCCGTTGTGAAATTAAGTTTTCCAAAATTGGAAAAGCTATTTTACGACCGATCGCGCACGACGAATGACGTTAACGGAGGCGCGCGGTTTCGGGCGATTTTCCATCGCGTCAGTTCCACGTTCGTGCGTACACCAAACCTCAGCGACGCCGTAATCAGCTGCACACACACACGCACACGGATAGCCGGAGTGATACGAGCAGACGCGGATTGGCCGACTGCGATGTGTAACGCGTTCGGTCGTTGCATAATACTACGAGCCGAATTACAGAATGCATTAGACGGATAAGCCAAGGGTACAATAGTGTCTGCAGAATCCACTGAATTGAACATGCATTACGCGCATGGGAGTGGGGGAGGGGGCGTATGTATAAATTTGTTTATCTCGGGCGCGAAGGGCGAGTTTCTCCTCATTTGCTCGCCGTCCCGACCCGGTCGTGCCTTCATTTTACCAGCCTGAATATTCCGTCGACTCGGCGCTCGAAATCCCTGCAACACGGCGCGCGCCGCGAGGCGACGGAATCACGGAAAATCGTGCGATTGATCTGTCGTATTACAATAGTCGACGCGCCGAAGTAACGGCTGTCCACGCGCGCGGTAGTTGCGTGTCCGCGGCTGTAGGCGGAGCTGATTTGCACGCGCATTGCGTGCACCGCGAATCAGGCAATCGTCGGGATTGGTTGATTGCAAAAGTGTCCTGGACGCGCGCGTTCGAGGACACGGGGACCCGCCGCGCCCGTCGCACACGCAGCAGCGAGAGGCCCAGAAGCGTCGAGAGCTCGCGGGCTCACCCGAGCGCCCAGGATGGGCGCTCGGGCGGTGGGAATCACCGTGATTGGCCGCTTATGCGTTCGTTTGGCTCCATTATGCGTTATGTTTTATGCATCCCTTGTCTGGCGAGCGCGGCTTCGTCCTCATAGCGACGCGGACACGTCGCGAGGGCTTTATGCGCTTTCCCATGCAGTGGATATCGCCAAATATCCAATATGTCTGTCTATGTATGTCTGTTTATAAATATGATATAACCGCTAAATCGACGCGCTTGCGAAATGGGACCGAACCTTTGGCGCGCTTGACGCGCTCATCTCATTATTCGTATCGGTATGGCTAATGATAATTAAAAAAAAAATATGACAATGCGATTAGCGCGGACTTTTCACGTCGATTGGGCCTGTCAAAGTGGTGAGGTGGTCACAAGGTTAAATTCAGATGTTTCAGGATTTTCAGCATCTTTTTTTCCAAGTAATTTATTACTCTGCCAATCTAGAATCTACACTATCACTAAAGTATGAAGTATACGCCTAGTAGGGTTATCGGCGAGCGCGCGCGCCGTGCGCGCAGTTAACCCATCGCGCATTCACGGATATACCTTCATGCTCGTACACGCGATCGTCACAAGCGATAAAATTGCAAGAGCTTTCGGTATCCCTCTGTCCCTTGCATTCTCTCCCTTCCGCGAACCGCCCCTCTCCGCTGCATTCTCCGGATAACGTTATCTACCCTACATAAAACATAGTACTACGTATGAGTATATAGTATATATGCGCGCGGCGAGATCCACCGCTAGGCGGCTGTGCCACCGGAAATTAAACCGAGAAGTCGCGGAGAGAGGGAAGCCAGGGGCTTTAGGGGTGGGTATAGGTATAACGTGTATGAGCTGGCTTTCCACCTCCCCCCCCCCCCCCCACCTCGCCGCCCTCTCTCTTCCATCTCTCGTCGGATGATGCTGCAGCCCGCATGGTAATTTTAACCGCCACCTCCGCATGGTTTGGTAACTGTCGCAAGTGCGGAGTGACACTGCTCTAAAGCGTGACGCGAATCACTGCTGGCAAAAACGCCCGGCGCGTGAGTAACCCATCCGGTTTATTTTCCCGCACACACATTTTCAATTAAACATCTAATTTCATCAACGATGTTTTACAATTAAATTTATGTCTTCCGCGTTCCCTCCGAGTGGCGTATAACTACGATTTTACTTTTTTTTTAACAATCTCCTGTGTCTTCTGTTAAAAAATAAATACAGTGGAGGTTGGACTTTTCTCCGAGCACCGTTGGCACTTATTTACTGTGGAGCTATTAGAACTGCCACTGTTTATTCTCGGTTGGACGCCTTGAAGTAGCATTTTCAGCTCTCTCTTAGCTTCCCTCAAAAGACTTTCGACATCACCAATTTCAGAGATTGCTCCGATCAAGCAGCCAGTAATGCACGAGCATTGCGTGCTTTCGTCGTGGCTAAAGAAGGAAGCGTACAAGATACGTGAAAGAAAAAGATGTGGGGATAAAACAAGCTCGAAGGAGTGGTCGGTGGGTTTATCTGCGGTACCACAGAGTTTGTAGGGACACTGCATCGACCTGACCGAAAATCGTGAGTCAATCCTGCCCTCGTGGTGAAGCGGTCGCCGACTTGACTAGGCAAAGACGAAGAAGAGCAGGAGAGAAAGAAAAGGCAAGAGAAGAGAAGAGCGAGCGCCTGGGCAAGAGGATAAAAGGGCAAAAAGAAATGGTGAAAGGCAGTAGTGGGTGCAGAGCGAGAGGGACAGATGCGGGTTTAAAAAGAGGGTGAAGAAAGACACGAGAAAGAAGAGAAAGAGTTAGAAACGGTGGTAAGAGGCAGGAATCTAGCGCCTGGTCTGGTGCAGGGTAAAGGGCCACTGACGTTCCCACGGGCCCCGGGAGGATTTATTTCTACGGGAAATCCTGCGAATCGCGTCGTGACGGACGGCGCTTCGGTAACTTGATTTTGCGCTGTGTGTTACCGGGCACGGAAAGTAGAAGAGAGCCCCAAGAATACGAAGGCGAGAAGAGCGCGAATACGGGATGACGGAGAGGAATGAGAAAAAAAGAGGGTTTGGTCAGGGAGGGCGGAAGGTCGTCGTCGCGAGACGAAGGTTTGCATAGACTACATCAGTTTGACGGATATAGTACATCATCTCCCATGTACTTGTAATGGATCCTTCTAAACCAGTTGGCAATGGATCAATTTAATGTGCTCCTGACTTATACTACATTCGATTAATGCAATTATTCGAACTGAAACGAATTTCATTATCTTTTGATTTCGGAACTCTTGAAAAAAAAAAAAAAAATGGACCCAAACCACATTGTGTGTTACCTTGAATGACGAGGGAGCTGACACCGAAAGTCCATGTGAGCAACCTAATTGGACGATGACTTGATCAAGACGAGGTAAACTGGAAAATATTGCCTCCCGGGATCTAGGGTCACGTTTTACGGAAAGTGTGTTAAGGCACGAGGCGAGTCCGCTACGTTACCCTTAATGCATTATAATAGAACATCCCCATGTGCCACTGGGATATACCAGACATTAAAGTTCACTCAGAAGTAGATTAAAGTATGGGAATACGCAAGAGTGAGAGAGAGACCCGGAGCAAGAGCGAGAGGGTTGGATAGGCGGGAGAACTCACGACGGTGGTAGGTTAGTTCAAGAGAGCCGGAGTATATATACCGAGTGCATTATCGGATAACGGCAACACGCGTTATAGTACATACACGCCATGCGGGGTAATGACTTGCCATTAATTTCGCGTAGAGTTTGCCTTTTTACCGTACTTACTCTCGTCGAAAGCAGCCGGAGCCAAATGACTTGCGAACAGTTGGGTCGCGATAAAAATTCCTTTTTCCTTCGGCAAAACGTCGAACGTTATTTTCGCGATATTTCCGCCATGGCGAACAATACATTGATCATGAATATGGTAATTTTTTCGTTGTTCCTGCTACCTCCGTCGCGTTGCCCGAAGGCATGCAGAGGGATTCGCCGAATGATATATCACTTCCGTATATCAACATGGACGGCAATTAAGCGAATATTAATACTGCAATATGACGGGCGTGGGTAAGGAACCTGCAGTTCAGCGAAGCTCGAGTTCTGACGTTGATGCTGCTGGCATAACGTTTCGCAGTAATGAAACGTATATGCGCCGGGTCGCGCGGATCAGCAATTTCCCAGGAGTTGGGATACTTAATGTCGTTGAATTATATCGGTTTAAGGAAGTGGATATGAAATCAAGATTTAGGGGCGAGCGAGACGGAGTCCTCTGATTCGGCATGATTATTCAAAGGATCTTCCCAGCAGTAACCTTCGCTAAATATGACGTCCGGAGTGGGGCACGGTTACCTATGTATCCAGAGCTCGGCGATGCTGAGCGAGCACCAGCAGCCTCTCGCTGCTGATGCTGCTACGGTGCGGCGGCCGTCCCGCTGAACGCCGGAAGTCGCGGATTGGATCTCAGCTTGGCAACCGTCGGGCCCGGAAGCGCTTCGGGTAATTTGGGACGATAATAGATCCCGGGTGGAAGAGCTTAACCGGGCCGGAACATAGGTACGTCGTCACCCACGTCGCTATCGTCCAAGAGCGATCGCTGCTACCGTCGCGTTATATATATGCAGACCGTATACACGGAATAATTCTATAGGCGTCCGCTTCGCTAAATACATCCATCCGTGACCTGAATTGTCGCCAAATATATGTGTGCCAGGGATTTGTATGACCTATTGCCGAAAGCATCCTGAACACCATGATTAGAAGTTCTTTGATACGATTGACCAAGTAATCATTCTGATCTGTTCGAACTGATTCGGACAGCACGGCTTGTGTTACAAATATAAGTCAGAATTGTGGGTCCAATTTGAACCAATGCCAACCAATTCGGATTACATCGAACCGGCTATGTAACCGGTTTGAACTTTTTTACAGCTGTAAATCTTTAAATTATGCAACGTTTGACTGGCTTGGATGAACATAGGATAAACATAAACTTTTGTGATACTCCTCATCGACTGATCATCGCACTTCTGTTGCCAGGAATTCAACTGAAATCGACGTCGTCAAACCTGCACCTGGTGGATGCCAGGTTAAAATCAGCGATAACAAAGTTCCGGTCTCGTCGAAGTCGTTGAAACGGATTTGCAATGTGGGTCTCGCTTTGATCAGCGTTATGACACGTTCGTAAATTTTACAAGAGAAATCGGGGAGCACATGCATCGCGCGCACTTGACGCAAGAAACGTGCCACAAAGCACGACCGATGCGATTCAGCGGCGGTGGCTCCGTCGCTGTGAAAATTCGTCTGCTGCATAGCCGCGGGGAGTTTGTAGTAATGAACATTTTTCATGCGTCTCAAAGGAGCAGAGTGTCGGTAACTTTGATAGATCGCGCGCAACTCCATCGGTTTCCGTTGAGCTTCGCTAGTTTCCACTCGCTCGTAGGGAGACTGTGCGCCGTTTGTTCGTTCGTTCGTTCGTTCGTTCTGCTCGCGTCCGCCATATCCCCTCGAGTCCATTACGTTTTCACTCTTCTTTGATTTTAACGAATTCAGCGATTTCACCTAGGCCAAGCCTTGCGGCTGCTTGGCACCGTCTCTCTACTAACCCCCCCCCCCCCCCCCCCCTCTCCCCTCTCTCACCCGCTTTGCACTCGTTCCCCTTTCACGGCACCGATCGATGCAGCAATCACGCTTTAAATCCATCCCGGATACGGATTTTCTATTTCCCTTCTCTGTACCTTCTCAGCGGTAGTAAACGCCTTCCTTCTTCCACTCCACATTTTACCTTTTTTTCTACTCCCCAATTCCACACTTCCTCGGCGTCCCTCCACTTCGTTTCCAGCGCGGAAAGTCAATGAGTCGGTATAAAGGATTTATCCGGCGTTGTTAATCGATCCACTCTCGGGTCCCGTCTTGATACCTACCGTTTTCCAGAAGACTTCACTGGGCGCCCTCCTCTCTCTCTTCCTCTCTCTCTCTCTCTCTCTCTCTCTCTCTCTCTCTCTCTCTCTCTCTCTCTCTCTCTCTCTCTTCACCCTTCTTTTATCTTTTCTTCACTCCGGCGGACCACTCGTCGCCGGAGGATGCAATGAAATTGAAAAAAGGGGGGAAAAGAAAGAAAAAAAGTTCCGTCCTACGCAATTACGACTTGATTCAAGCATTAATGAAAGATTTAAACGAAATAGAGCGAACGAGAGATGAAGAAGGGACTCGGATAAAAGGAATTAAAGGGGCTCGAGAGACACTTGACTGGTCGTTGACTTTATACCTTTCTTTCAATTTGAGTACACTAATATTTCGTCAGTCGCCGGAGTTGATACGTCTCAGGAGGTGGGGTCTACTATAGAGCGCTACTGCTAACGGCAAAAGAATTGTCGAGTATGATTCCGTAACGGGGTGGATCATTTTATTTGTATCAACTACAGTGAAACCTCGTTTATCCGGCTTTCCATTAACCGGGACTCCGCGCTAATTCAACGCAACGGACGCATCCGAGCGATCCGCATTAACCGAGCATTAACGGCTCGTAAACTCCGGAGAAAGAGTCGCGGAAGCAATTGACGAAGAAACCGCGGGAAGTCACCGTAGGTCAATAAATTGCAAAACTGCTGGCAAAGATTCCAAGCCTTCTACGTCTATCTCGATCCACGACACGCGTCCGACGCAACTTCGAACGATTGATTTGCCTACCTTTAATTAATACATCAAACCCAAGAAGTTTGGCTACCACGTCGATGCGTCTATTACATTAGACGGTGGCTGTTTACGCTACATACTCATATTACAATGGATCCTATCACAACGTATGTACGCCCCGCCAATAGTTACACAGGCGGTTGGCGGCGACGTTGATGTTCTCCAGTCGAAAACTATTGGCTTCGTTACGTAGGAAACAAGCGGCTGGATCTATATAGAAACCGAAGACGACGGTGCAACGGAAGCGATGGAAAACCGTAGTGCGAGGCTAGAAAAGCTGAGGAGAGACGAGGCGGAGCAAACGCTCGAGGCTTCCAGTCGCTTTATTACCGTAGGAACCTGAATGCCCGTCGAATCGGCTTCTCCGCGAGCGTCGGTTGTTTAAAGTGGCTCGACGAAGCAACCCTCCTCTCTCTCTCTCTCTCTTCCTCTCGCCCGTTCCCTCCCTCATCCTACCCGCGTTCGTTCAATGTGCTCTCGACCCGCGCCACTTCGAACACAGTCCCGATACCTAGCGAAGCGCGCTCGTGCAATTCCATTCGAGGAATCGCTCCGCCACCTATCCTGCCGAACAACCGAGTCAACGAAGAAGAAAAGAAGGACGAGGAGGAAGCGAGAGGAGCCAAGAGAAAAACCTGTTCGTTGCTTTCCTTCCCCGGAGTCACCTTCACTCACAGCTCGCTCTAGTCCTGACACTTTGATAATATTTGCCGAGAGCTCTCGATCGGTATACTAATGCAATTCTCTTCGATGCACTTTTTTTATTACTTTCTCTTCCTCTTTCTCTTGGCACTGGAAACGCCGTGGATTCAATACGATGATACATTAAAGAGTTGTGAAATAAAATTTGTTTTCATGGAGCTCTTTTGTATTTAATTTCAAGGCAATTTTTGCGAATACTCGAAAAACGACAGGTGAATGAGAATAGGAGAACGAGAGAGAGAGAGAGAGAGAGAGACTTGGATGGTATAATACGAGGAGTCACGCGAGAGTGATAGAGTCGATTAATTGCGTGGGACAATCATCCCCACGTGTAGGGCTGAGGTTGACGATATCTCTTTAGACGCCCTCGAGGATCACTGGAGAATACTCAGCCCGGGCTATATATCGGCGTAATACATAGCGCCTATGTATACGACCGAGGTGTGCTGTCGACGTGGCAAATCGTTGGACATTAGTTCATAGTTGAAGTATCCCCAAAGTGCTTAACTATGCCGCGCGCGCCGGTCGGTGGAAACTGGAACATGCCAGAACACACCGAAAGTGACTGAGCGAGGCGGATGTCCTCGCAGGACATTCGTCCGTGTCCGAGTGATTGAAGGGAGTCATAAGAGTCTTTGGAATTCTCGACTCGACCGGGCCTGCGACATCAGTTTCGCGTAATTGACGACGTATTTGATTAAAATCTTCGCCCGCGTAACATTTACGACGAAACGGAAAATTGAGTTCGAATCCCGCGACGCGAATGACGAGATCACCGTGTTGACATAAAAGCGAAGCGATGTTGTTTATCGGAAAAACATTAAGATTTCCCCGCGCGCGCGCGGGAATAAAACGAGACGGGCGAGAGGCTCCTTCGAGAGGCGTTGTATGACGTTAAAAGCGTATACGTGACGGATCGCTGACGCAAATCGTATGACGTTGACGGCGTCGAACGTGTGCACGCCGGCAACGAGGGCGTATGCCGGGGGTTGGTGTAAAAAACGAGGATACCCGGAAGTACCACATATTATCCTTACGTGCGACGGCTACGACGATGACGAGGTTGATGCTGTGTCGCTGATGTGGGAATATCCGTTCGTGCGTGAGTGATGCTTGCACGGGAGAGCGGGAAGCGATGGTCCATTTTAAACTAAAACATAAAATGAAACAAAACACACATTATGCATAAACATGAAGGTCATCGATTTTTATCTGAATTACATTGAAATATTGGTTGAACCATGTGGAGAAAATCATGGGAGAAAATACAACGGAGTTAAAAGTTGCGTATTGTTGAAATAAGTTAGATCTAGGGGTGCGAAATGTATCGTGTAGAATTTTTTGATTTTTAAAGGTGTTTAATTCATCTTGCTCCAGTGAATCCTACGCTTAGACATACACGCGGAGTGGCGGTGAACTTGCGACGGAGAAAATGAAAAAAAAAACTCGAAGAAAACATGCGAAGGATGCGCGTCATCCTTTTCCACTTCGCCGGAAGGGAATATGGCGCGCGTGTATAGAGCGTGCATTGTACTGTGGATGTCTGGCGAACGTGTAAGGGATGTGAAAACAAAAATGACGATAGAGTGTTGTGTAGTCGTCAGGACAAGCCGAGGCAGTACGTCGTTGGGTGAATTTTTTTTGTCCCGGAATGCCGAGGAAGGAAGAAAGACAGAAGAACCCCTCGGGCCAAACAGAGAAGCGTAACGTCACTCGCCGATTTTCCATCCTCGCTCGTCTCGCCTCGACTCCCTCCATCTTGCCCGCGCCTTTTTCTCGTCATTTCTCTTTCTTTCCATTTTGTCTCTCGCTCGCGCGTTTACCGTCAAGTAACAAATTCCTTGGGGGAAACGGAAAATGAAGAGGAATGTGAATTAATATCCCTCGAAAGTTCTCGTCACACCTCGTAAACCAGAATATTCACTGAGATAAAAGAAAACAGAAAATAAAAAATTCAGGGACTCTCCGTCTCTCTCACTCTGTCGGCGGGCTACACGCTTCGCATACCTACGCGAGTCTCGGGCATGGAGTGATATTAAAATACTTTCGTCACCGCACGAGGAATAAAAAGAAATCGCGGAGAAGAAAGTGGCTGAACGGGTGTGGGAGGGAAGGAAAAACCTTCGCTGCACCTGCGGCAATACGGGAAAATCCTTCATTGCGCCGGGAAGGAAGTGCAGATATGAGACTGGAGATGAGTATGTCCAACATTTTGTTCCACGCACCACGTACATTTGTAACATTTGCGGGCATGGAACGGATCGTATTCCCTACGGTGACGTTTCAGCTAATATTCTTTCTCTCTTAGACCAAACGTTTTTATGGTAATGGAACACATCTACATATGTCCGAATTCAAGACATAATTCCTAGTCTTTTTAGAATGAGCAGACAGTCACTCAGTTGGCTGAACATCTCCCGAAATAAAAAAAAATATTCTACTACTAAAAAGTGCGTAATTCGCGCCAACGTGACCATTGTTGTCGGTATAACTCGGCCTCTGATTGGTCGAGGGCCGTGATGACCGGCAGTTCGTTGTTTGACAGCGCGAGATTTGACAGTTTGTCGTAATGAGCGCTGCAGCGCTGTCTAACCTCCGGTCGCGCGCGTGAGCGCGCGTATTTGCTTCCTAGTCTACTACTAAAAAGTGCGTAATTCGCGCCGACGTGACCATTGTTGTCGGTATAACTCGGCCTCCGATTGGTCGAGGGCCGTGACGACCGACAGTTTTTGTTTAACAGCGCGAGATTTGACAGTTTGTCATTATGAGCGCTGCAGCGCTGCTTAACCTCCGGTCGCGCGCGGAAGCGCGCGTATTTGCTTCCTAGTATATATAAAAAAATCGCTATTGTCGGATCAGTTTGAATGTATCCGAACCGGTCCAAATTGGACTGAAGTTGTGAAAGTCGCGAAGCTAAGTCAGAATTCCACGTCTTCTACGTACAGGTCCCAACCGATTCCGACATCTTCGGACAAGTCCGAGTCGCTTCGGACCACACCCGAGGCTTTAGCGTCGCGCGGCGATAAATCACGCCGGCGATCCTTCCGCGCGACATCCGCGCACGAGATTCTTGCGCGAAGGATCGCTCGGATAATACTGCCGGGATTTTCCGAAACATACCGCGGGCTCCGTCGGACTATTCTTCTTCCCCGTGCAGCAATGTCAAAAGCGAAAGAACGCGGGAGCGCCGCGGCGCGCGACGGAGAGAGGCGAAGATTCCGAGCGTATAACGTCGCGGGCAACGGCGGAAGACTGGTGGGACGCCTACGCGGGTTTACCATACTATTGTCGGAGCGTAGCTAACATAAAGTAGAGCCCGCGCTACGCCGTCGCTGTGTACCCGGCAAAACCACCGCCGAGCGCGTCCGATGTTGCAGCAGCGTCATGAATTCATGGGAATCGCGAAATGGAAATTAATCGCGGGTATTCCCGACTGCAGAGGCTCCGCAGGCGCGGACGGTGCGCGCGGCGCACAGAGAGCCGCTACAGCGTTGCGCATTGTCGAGCATAAGCAAACTCCCGCAAGCCGACGAGCGTGAACGCGGAAATTCTGCGTAGCGGCCGACGCCAACGACGGGCGAGAGCGAGAACCTCGGTGCACGCGTGTGCGGACCAGTGCGGACCGTTGCGGACTCGTTCTTTTCGGTGAAGCCGACCGTGCGGATACACCGGCTGCCGGGTAAATTCACAGGCGACTGTATTAACGTCGTCAGCATCACCGCGAATGCTTCGCCCCGAGTATAATGCACGTGGTAGCCCCCCCCCCCCCCCTTCCCCCCGAGAGCGAGACGGAAGGGAGCGGCAACGGCGTATTGCGTTTTCCCCGGTGAAACAGCCGCGGCTGTTTCGGCCGGGGGAGAACCCGACTACAATTGAACCATACAATATTCCGTGCGCAACACGCGCGCGAGCACGAAAATATGACAAGGATGGTGGTGCGCGGCGCGCTCGGCGGGAGAGGAAAAAATAGTGGAAAATCGTGGAAAACGGGAGAGAAGAGGAAAAAATCGCGATGATGAACGAAGATAGCGCTGTGCGGCTTTAGCGGCGGAAATACGCGGTTCTCGCTCACTATTACGGGCCTGTTGTCGCGGGAAATTCCTCGGAAAATTCGCCGGCGAAATAAATGCTAATTACACGCTGATGGCGGTCGGTTATTTTATTTCTTTTGCCAGGATATTCGCGGGAAATAATCCATGAAACATTGGCAGTTGTGGGATTTTGGTGAGGGACGAAATTTTTCGCGAATTTTTTCGCAAACGTAAGTGTGCTCGAATTCCACACGTCTGTACCTGCTGCAGGTGAGACGTAACGCGTTTCGCGTCGAATACAAAAGCTGACAGGAAGACACGGAACGCACACGTCAATGCGAACTCGCATCGGAATATTCGCGAAACGTGCGCGGGAGTGAAATTTTTTGATTCCGAAAATTCGCGGAGAATGCGCGAAATGGCACGGGTGACGAGTGCCACAACGACGGTGACGCGTTGCGACGCAGTGCGAATTGATTCGGGGCGTGAGTGACGTTTCTGCCCCGAAACGAATGTGAAATGAAACAATTGCAAAACTTCAGATATGGACGGAGGCCGGCGAGAGGGTGAAATTAAATTTGACTTTGAAATCACACGAAATAAAAAGTACAAATTAAAAAAACAGAGATTCGAAATCTCGAAATTTCTGCGTGTGAGGAAAGAGTGGAACGAAGAGTGAAACGTACGAGTCCGTGAAAATCGCATCGTGCAAAGAGGTCGTTCGCCATTGATCAACGGGTTGATTGTGTACGTTTGCGGCGTAGCTCTGGGGCTTTCTGGTTGCCGCGTAGTTTACCTCTTTTCCCGCACTTTCTCGTCTATCGCCGCAGATAAAGGAAGCAGCGGGGAGGGGAAAAAAAAACCCGAAGAAGACCGCCGCCGGGTTAAGAGGACTAAGATAAATTAATGCCAGCGGCATTTCTCCGCGACTTAGAAACAAACTCGGTGGCGGCGTCCACCGACCGCCGTTAGCGTCTGGATCTGCGGGGCTTCGCCCCGTTCTTGCGGCACTTCTTGCTCCGTACACTGTTATACGTCGTTGCCCGCTCGTCGCGCAGTCGCGTCTCGTACAGCGCTGAACCCGCTGCTCGACGTGTACGCCCGAAACTTTGAATGCGACGACATTCAGTCAATTTTAATGTTTACGCTCCGTCCGCGTACTTCCTTCGCTCAGTCGGAGTATATTTCGCGGCGACGTTATATTCGACAATGGCTCGGGCGCAATTTCTTGCACGTGGGAGGGAAAATTGATTATCCTCTCACGGACAGGCGAGGTTTTTTCCCGAGCCACCGGCGGCCGTCTCTGCCGCCTCTTGGGAAAAAGACGTTAATTTGTAAAACAATAGAAAAATATATTTCAAAATAGTCCATTATTCGTCGAAAAATGTATTCTAGATGCTATCATTTGTTATACAGCATTTTTCAGAATTCAAAGTTGCGACGGCCAAAACGAAAGTGCCGAAATCTATATTATTTCGTTTACCACAGTAATGAATATTGCAAATCCCAAGTAAATTATCACAAGTAACTATTTCTACAGTTAAGTAGAAATCTCGCCGCATTCGCTGTGCAATATAGACGCGAGTTGTGCGCGCGCAGAAGAATATAATCGCTTTTCGATATCGTCACCGAGGTGCGGCGAGAGAGCGCCGAAAATATTCGTTTTCGAATTCGGCCGCGGAATATCAAATGGCACATAATTACGGATAGTAGGAGAAAAGGTACAGCGACCCGGGCGCGCCGGGGGTGTTGAACCCCCCCCCCCCCCCCGATCTCCCGTGCGGGCCGCGCGACGCGGTGACGATGCGGATGGTATTATTAATAATCCGGCTTTATTACAGACTTTATATTACACTTTTCCGCAACGCGTTAATGCAAATGCTAGACGCTAAGCCTCCATAAATATTGTCAAAAAGATAATGTAATAAAAATGCTTTTGGCAGAAAAAAAAATGATGAGAACCGTAGATAGAATCAAGTTATCTTCTTGCTATGTCACAATTGCGAGACCGGCTGCAGTTAAACCCTGCAATGAGCGCATTTCGGATGCGCACATTTTTTTTTTTAATGCAACTAATTAGGATTAATCACTGCGTAAACATTTTTACACTTTTTACATATTTTATTCACAATTATTCGCTTACGCTGAATTACTACATTTTTCTGAGTCTGGTAATCCGTAACGACTGTAGTTAAAAATGTATTTAAAAGCGCACCCGTCCCCGCTTGAATATGCAGTTCAATGTTTTGACAGATAATTATATTAATTCGGGCGCGCGCTGCGCTGCACTTGCCGTCCCCGCGCGGCGCCCAAAGTACATTACACTCGCCGAAATTTCTGACGAACTAATTTATGCCTCCTGTCACATGTGTAGTAGATACACTCGTGATATATTACAAAATCCCGTTTAATTAAAAATCCTACCCGTGCGAGGACATATTTGTCTTTTTAATCCCCTCGCGTACAGCGGCTCCTGGAATCAACCGTAGTTAGCTAATATAAATATGCATGCGCCGTGCACGAGTCCCCGGGTATTCGTTAACAGATAATATGAGAAACGAGAATAATGCATCTCGGGGTTTAGCGATTTTCGTCGTAAAAGAAAACGTCGGGTATGCGTCGCACGTTTTTAGCTCTCGTTTGCATAAATAATCAAAGGGACAAGTTGCACCGGGGGATCAAATCGGTAGAGCTTAAACGAAGCGTCTTGTTAAATATTTATACAAAACCCTGTCAAACGTTCTCTCGATATGACCCCCGCTAATTCACGCGACAAGAACTGCAGAGCAATCCGTGGTGCAAATCGTCCCGGTCACCTCCCGGCGCTGTAAACACATCTATAAGCTATGGATTTATCATTGCGCTTTTATCTTTTATCTACCGTATTTCCTCGTGTTGGTTTCTATTTCTCGTAGAAATCCGCGAACGAGCACGAAAAAAAGATGAAAAAAAATAACCAACGACGAGAAAACTCGTTCATTCGTTCTTCCTCCTTCGGTTCGAAAAACGAGGGGCAGCTCTTTCCCGCAGGTCTAAGCCACACGCGCGACGTACGTCGATGTAAGTGGACATGGACGTGTGTGTATGTGTTGCTCATCGGTGAAGGAGAAGCTGCGGGAGTTCGCGAGCGCGCGGTTAACCAGATAATTGGATTGGTACGTTGTCTGGAAAACAGTTTGTCGGAAAGAAAAGCCCGGGCTCTCCGGTCGACGGGCGCGGGCGAGGCAACGGCCTGCACCGCCGATCGCTCCCTCTACACGTTTGTGCACATTGGGAGGCGGGTTACCGCCGCTGTTGCGAATTTCTCGTCCGGCGCTTCGCTACTTCGAATCCCAGAAAGAAACCTACCCCACTTTCCCTTCGCCTCTCTCTCTCTCTCTCGCTCTCTTCACCTTTTCCTCTGCGGAAGCTTTTGTCTCCATTAGCGAGTAATTAAGGTGGCACCTTCGAGGCTTTTTTTCCTCACGTTTTTCTGTATATATATTAACCAGTTGAGTGGCCCAAATTGAAGGATCTCGTAGCAAATTCGATTAAGCACATCGATCTCTCGTATCTCACGCGCCCCCTGAATTATTGTCACCTCGAGAAAAACAGTGGACAAAAGTTATTAGATATAAAGATTTCGAAGATTTGGCAGAAACCAAATCGCCCGGGCTGTCAAGTGGGACGGAAACTCCTAAGTAAAAAAAAAAAAAAAGAAAATACTTGGCATGTTTCCTAGCGCGTGCTCTAGATTGCAAATATAGAGTGCGGTGAATGAATCTCGTCGGCCACCCACGCGATTCTCGCCGCTGGTTCCAAATTCTATAGCGAGTCCAAAATACTTCGTGCTCCAGTTACTCGTTATGAATGACCGTGCGAGTGAATGAATGAAGATATAAATAAATAGATAATCGCGGATATTTCTGAGTGGTCATTCGAGTAGTTTTTTTCGGGCACCGAGTAGTACAAGAATAAATATAAAAAAAGAATAACATGATGCAAATGGACCAAAAACGTAACCTGCAATAAATCGAACGAAAAAAAAATTGATTTGTGAAATAAAAATTGTAGGCAAATGATTCTTGTATTCCTAAATTGATATTTCTATAATTTCGGCAATTTTATTATTTCCAAATAGTCCGACTCTTTGTAAAAAAATTTTAAAAATTCAAATTGAAAATATTTAAGTACGGTCACCGTCGAATGCGGTGAAAACCGACCGTAAGCGGATCGCGTCTACTCCTGCTCTGTCTACCGTTCCGAATATGAGAATCATTCGAGTCTGTCGTTGCATAGCGAAAGGTGGCGGCTGCGGGGGTGGGGGACAGGGGGGATCGCGCCGGCAAATATGAGCGCACCGCGCGGATTCGCTAACTGTCGCGCTCAGAACAAGCGACGGATTGATATTTGCATTTCAATAGTTTCGTTAGTCCTCGCTTCACTTCGGCTTCCCGCGCGCTTGCGAAACGCTTTCGAGTTTGATAAGCGCGCGGGAAGCTACGTGAAAGCCTCCTCTTGCCCCTCGGCGCGCGCTCGCGTCGTCGACGACGACGACGACGACGACGACTCTCGTCGACTGTTTTACGCTGTCAATGCGGACTTCTCTCGGGTCCCGCAATTTCCATTCATTTCGTCTTAAGACTTTCGACTCGCTAGCCGGTCCCACTTGAGCTCCGCAAATTTCCAGTACGCGTGAAATCCTCATTCGGCAAATCCTATTTTCATTCGCTACTGCCGCGAGCTGAGCAAAATTTAATTCGTAAAAACAGTGACGATATTTATGAAAATTCGAAACTCCTGTTTTCTCTTATTTGTGCTTAAGAATATTCGGGCCAAAGTTCCGGGAAAGGAACGGTCAGTGTACGAGTGAGAAATAGTGACGAAGCGAGGCAGTAGCCAGACAAGAACATACAGTTTTTCGTTTATTTTATTTATCTCATAATAGCTCAGTAACTAAACCGTGAATTTACTAGAAATTTTGACACAATCTGTCTGAGACTATGATCTTCACAGTGGAAAGCGTCGTGTATAACGGAGACTTTTTGCAACGAGCTTTGGCCTAAAGCGTTGGGAGGCGATGGCCTCCGGTGCTTGGTACGACGTGTGCCGTTGTCAGGCCGCGGGGCAGCAGGCAAGCAGCAGGCAGGACCGGAGGGGTTGCGGCGGCTAAGACATCGATTTCTCGAGAAGCAATTTGATGCACGTACACGTCTATATACATATACACGTGGCATGCAGTTTACGGCAGAGAGGTAACACTGGAATAGGAGCAGACCCACCGGGCGAAACTGAGGGGTGGGGGGAAGGGGGTTACTACTCGGAAAGCCTATGCATCCAGGTTTACACCGCCCTCCAAGGCTGCGAAACTAATGCGCTCTGGATCTGTTACCTGTGTATACACACAAACAGAATCCCGGAATATCGTTTGCAAATATTATGGGAAGTGGAATATATTATTCTAATCGTGTATACCACATACACGTAACTTATCATAAATTACATTCGTGCAATATTTTTAAAAAGTTAGGAAAAGATTTTTTAACATACATCAATTGTTAGTTTTGGCAGTTTTAATTAGCCTCCAAAAAATATCTAAAAATTTGCATATTTGTGAATTGATCTGTCAGTAGAGCAAAGATCCTCTCGAAAAGAACACTGATTTTGTACGTGAAATTTTAATGTTCTACGAAAAATAGAATTTCGTAAATCTATTTTCCAGTTCTCTCGGTTACCCCCGAGCGAAATCTTGCGCAGGGTGGTGAAGAAGGGGGGACGGAAAATTAATTTAAAATTCACTCAAACGAGCGACCGCGATATCTCGAGTTAGATTGGAATCTCGAGTATCGCGAGAGACGTCCCTGTATACACTCAGACTAATTGTAAGACGGCATTACACGTCAAATAGGAGACATTTCCACCCTCGAACGACGCGGCGGGTATCGCGTCCCCGCCGGGCTGGTGTCGTCTCCTCTCCCTTAGACCAATTTCCACGTGGCGTCGAGAGCTCTCGGGACGACAGAGAGGAAGAGAGAGAACGACAGAGAGCGAGAGCCGACGATATGGAAAGGGAGACCCGGGGCTCGGTGTAAGACACGCGGGGGTGGCACGCGGGATACGACGGACCAGATGGAAAGAAAGCGAGAGGAGCCTAATGGATGGACGAGGTCGTTTTTTTTTCCACCACGATTTGTAATTCGAGGGACGACACGAGAAGAGCCCGTCGTGTGGCGGCGGATTAGACACGCCGTCGAGTTGCGGTCGCGAACCGAATGGCAAAACGTTGAAACGCGTTAAAGCCCCCGTTAAAATATGCCTCTTATGGCCCGGTAAAGAGCGAGAGGGGAAAATCTCGACAATCTTCATGAAAACAGATAGCACTGCAGTCCTGCGGAAGTTTTTGCCTCGCTCCACTTCCGCGTGTACTTTTGCCCGGCAATTTTGGAGGCTGGCGACGGAGCCCTGAATATTTTTCCGAGATCCGGAAAACGGCGACGAAAGTTCGCAGCGCGGCGCGGCTCGCGCGCAGCCCGAGTCGACCCTGAGGATCCTTCGTTCCAATTCTCATTCGAGTTTCCAAGTGTCGTTCGAGCGGCTCTCACTCGTATTTTCTCCGTTCTCCCCCCTCCCCCACTCCGTTTCTCCGTCCGGAGGGTCCGTGTCTGTGTCCTTCGGGCGATGTCGCTCGTATTCTGGGAGATTATACCACCGCTAACATTGACAACGCTTCTTCGCTCGTCCGCCCCTTCTCCCCAATCGTCGGCGAATAATCGTTTATTATAGCAATTCGTCGTACGAAGGGTCGGCGAACCCCGAGCAGCGGGGTCGTGTGGCGAATGAAAACACGAGTAACGCGCGTTAAAACCGTCGAGCAAATACAAAAGTTCGGCGAAGCCCGAGGAAGACATCGAGTATCGTGTGTGCGGTGGGATTTTTTTTTTCTTCGCCGGATGCGGGATCGCAAATGACAGAATTGTGGACCGAGACAAGCGAGCCAGAAAAATCGGGAGTCGGGGTGCCGCCGGGGTGGAGAAGTGAATTTTTCGTGTCGAGAAGCGGGAAATATCGAGACGACAACGTCGACGATGCCAACGACGACGACGACGACGACGATTGCAACGTCGTCGGAGATGCCGCTCCGGTGTAGAAGCTCTTGGTTCGCGTGGAGTGTGTGGCGGAGAGGAATATCGCGCTCGTTGCAGCAAAAGTCGATACTCAAATCGGAATCGACGAGACACGTCGGGTCGTCGATGCATATTGCCAGTAGTACACGCGTTGCTGCCAATTGCAGTGCAGCCCTTTTTTATATCGGGCAAAGTGGCAATAGTAAACATACATATTTATTTCAGGACAACCAAAATGATTCACACGACATTTATTTTACGAAAAATGAAGAAAAAAAAATGATTTAGCTAATAAACATTAAATGAAATAGAAGTATTTTTTCAAAGTCTCGTCACATTGAATCATTTTGAAGGCTAATTTATTGGTTTCCTTTGCCAGAATTTTGATTGTCTATTGGGTTTCTTTTTTAATTCACGATATGAATCTTTTCAACTTGCGCTCACGTGATTCTCGCGTCTGCCGTAAGTAGGCTCGTTCATTTTCAAGTGCCAGACGATAGTTCGTTATTCCTCGCTCTAACGAGCCACTATCCAGCAGACAAATCTCTCGTGACGAGCATACTGAATTGGCCCGGGTGTCCTGTTTCAAGTTACGTTCCTCTTCGATCACGTTCGTTCTTCCAATCTACTTTTTCCATACGCGCCTCGCCTAGCCGCCCGCCTCGTTATTCCCGCATATCTTCGTTATCTTCGTCGTCATGCAAGTCTTTCGGCCGCGCGCGGGCTCGGCCCACACGTGGATTCAAGTATAGCTCGGGGGGAGAGGGGGGGGGGGGGGGCTCGACGGGAATTTGTGTGAAGCGACTAACGATGTCTCTTTGCATACTTGTACGTGATAAACGGAGATTTCGGTATGCGCGGCTTTCGAGCGTCTGTTTTTGCACGTCGAGACGAGAGTTACCGAGGAATTTTACGTCTCTGTGGAGTGGAACTGGCGCGTGGAAATATGAAATTGAGAAATTGATATAATATTCAGAAACAACAAAGAAAAATTATCTTACCAGTAATTTTTTCACAAGTTCGATTGTTTCGACGATACGTAAAAAAAAGTGCAGAAATTTGTAATCGTTCGATTTTTTTTCCATCTTCAGTTTGACTGGCTTGCTGGATTTTTCCTGAAAATCTCGCCTTCTTCTTCTGTTGGCCCCTCAATTCCCACTGATTCTCAGTCTCTTTCTCTCTCTTTCTGTCTCCAGCGATTTCCCTGTAGTCTCTGCTCCCGAAACCCCCACGGTCACGCGATCCCTCTTACCGGCGCGAGAGACGCCGGTAAGACGGCCGAGGGGATTTTCCAAGCTGTAAATTGCAAAAGTTCCAACACGCTTCGGGTGTGCGGCTCGTTTCTAACATGTGGTCTCGACCTCCTTTCTCTGTTTCAGATCCTAAAGGACTTTGAAAACCTGACTAAGCCGCCACCGCCACTGGAGGTAAGTTTATCGAGTTTGCTTTAAAAACAACAGGAAAAAAAACAGGAGAACCCTGTTACCACTGACACCTCCGGCTTTTTCGCTTGTCGTTAAATGCGGCAACTTTTTTCGTGACTAATTCACGCGTGTATCGAAGTTCCTTGTTCACTTTTTTATCGTTGTATAAGGGAGAAAAATAATTTGATTGGTGTGCGAGAAACAGGCTAGACTGAGCTGACAGTGAGAACAGTCCAGATGGAACATTCGCGCCAACAGTAATGCTGCCTTTTGCCTACCCCACAAACCGAGGAACCCAGCGATACAGTGAAAATCAGACAGGTTTAAAAGCTTCAGTGCGCTACTGCAGCTTTGGCAAGAGTATCGAACGTTGCGAAACGGTCCTGCGGGCTCTAACGACCGTGCGAAATCGGACAAGAACGCTGGGATAGTGTGTCAAAAGTCACCTGAGCCCGAGTTTGGGGTGGACCGACCTCCGTCGCGGAGGCTGAACGCTGCTGCCACTCGCTCGTTAGAATTTCGTTCAATTTCACGGTCGCGTGGATCACGCGCCTGCCCATCGAGCGTCCCTGTAAATTTGCGGCTTGACGCGCGTGTCCCTCGCGCGCTCCCGGCGCCGCGTTTCTCTCTTCTCGAAATACTAATTGGCCGTATAGCCCCAAACCACCCGACTCGTTCCACTCCCATTTGCGATTTTTCGAAAGACTTCGATTTGCCTTTTTCGCGCGTGAAACGTAAAACGACAAAAGCTCCATACCCATCTCGCGGAAAATTGTAACGCGCGTTCGTTTGCACGCAGCTTTTTCCGCGCGTTTCGCGAAACGCGAAGTTTCGCGCGGTCGGAGATATATCGGAGCAACCGGCAAGAAGTACACCGCGGCTAAGGTAAACCGCGCCGAGTGTTTGCCGGAAAATGTATTTGCGTCTGTTTATCCCGCATTTGCCGAGCTCTCCCCGCTCCCGCTACCGTAACGGATTCTCATCGCCCGCTCGGGCAACTTTGCAATTCCCGCAAAGTGCTCGGCGAACAATTCTCGCGGTGTGTCAATGGCCGCGCAATTTCAATTCTGGGGAAAAAAACCAGCGACGCGATCAGAAAAAAATCCGCTTATTTTCCACGCAACTTTTCCCCCGCTCCGTCAAGAACCTCGGGCGATCGAATTCTTTTTCTCCACTGAGCAACGAGATCTTGTGTAATGCAACGTACAGAATCGTTTGAAGAAAGTATTTTTTTTTATCACGCGTGCGAGCCCAATGCCACGAATCCAAGAATAATCCTACTTCCGTCCCTCAGAGTGGAAGAATAATCTCTCATCGTGCGCGCCAATCAATCCGCGATACCCTCGACGCCACGAAAGACGAGAACAATCTTTCCCGAAGCCGTGAAACCCCGGTAAAAGCGGTGGTGGCAAAAGTGCTCGAGCCTAATCGTCCTCGTCGTGACGAGGCCTAATGAGGAGACTGAGTAATTACAACGAGATGTTTGGTGCACGCAAGCAGAGCCTACACGTCGAACCCCTCCCCCCCCCCCCCCCCCCGCCCCTCACCCTCCTTCCCAGTCGTCGTGCCTCTCGGCGCTGCGTTAAGTCAATTCAAGGATCGCTGCAACGAAACTCTCGAGCTCGCGCGTTGCCCTACACACGAAGACGTTACCAGCATAGAGACGACACACACTCCCGGGCGATGTGGTACACTTACGTATACGGCGGGTAGAGAGAGTCGGCAGTAGGTGCTACACCAGAGAGGAGCTTTTCTATGTACGGAAATTCCGGTACGTAGGAAAGGAAGAGGCGTGTGCAGCCTCCAGCCGAGGCTGCGCGACTCTTATCCGTCGCGCTGTATCTTCCTTCTCGCGGTGGAAGAGCGTATAACCTCGATTCAGCTTG
This sequence comes from Itoplectis maculator, assembly GCA_964034905.1. Lineage (NCBI taxonomy): Eukaryota > Metazoa > Arthropoda > Insecta > Hymenoptera > Ichneumonidae > Itoplectis > Itoplectis maculator. Next base: position 9,158,539 of record OZ035858.1, on the reverse strand, counting down.
GAGAATCGGGCGAGAGGTACGCGCGCGCTTGGTACCCGGCGACGCCGCGACACACTGAGATTTTCACCACCACGCGATCAGGAGCATCGCAAACCCGTATGGAAACGCTTCGCGTGGAGATCACGAGGGTATTGTGTGTGTGTGCACGAGGAAAGCATGCATAGCGACCGCTTTCTGCGTCTGGCACTCCTCGACGCCTCTCACTCCCTCTCCCCGTCTCTCCCTCCTCCTTTCTCCATCTCTCTCTCTCTCTCGCACTCTCTTCCTCTTTCTTTCCCACCCCCTCGGGCTCCTTCTCAGCGTCGCTCATCCGCCAACCCGACGAGAGATGAGCCGTTTACGCGTGCCCGTACGTACGCGAATATTCCCACAACGCGTCTGGCAATGTGTGCGCGAGTGTCGGGCGTTCGGGTGCCTCAGCGGGAGCTGCTTTACTTACTCTGTCTCTGTTTGGCGCGAGGCTGAGGTTAGCCCCCGTCGCTCTTGCCTCACCTCGTTCCCGTGCTGTGTACTTCGGGTGTCGAAATTAATTTGGCACGACGAAATTAACGGGCAGAGAGAGAGGGAGAGAGAGAGAGAGAAAGAGCGCGTGCGAGAGAGGGAGAGGGAGAGAGGGGAAGGGAGAGGAGGAGGGAGGAGAGAGGGAGGGTGGAAGAGCGTGGAAGGGGTGGAGGGCTGTGGGGAAGGGCGGCGGGAGAGCTAGAATAAGCAGGGAGATAGAGGAAGTGCCGGAGGAACGAAGGGAGGAGGAGGTGGAAGGAGGAGGAGTGGGGAGGAGTGAGACAGAGCCGCATTGGTGTATGCCCGAGGCACGAAATAACGATCCACTTAACCATCGTGGCTTTTCACAGCGAGAGGACCCTCACGGAGTGAAAGGGCGAGAGTACCACCTATACTTTTGCCTCGCACGCTTTTCCTCGAGCCTCTTTTCTCCACTCCCCGCCGCCCCTCCCCCCGCGGCTTCTGTAGTTCTCTTTTCACTTAAAGCTCGCGCACACATTTCTGCGGGTGCGCGAGGCGCCCTTGGAAAAGTGAGTCAGGGAATATATACACTCAGGGTAAAGGGCGAAACGATTTCGCCCTGCAGGCAGTCTTGACCTTCGGACGGTCAGCTTCTGTTCTCTGTGCATCGCGCGGTCTTATCTGCCACGATTTGCCGATTGCACGAGTTTCTCCTTGTTTTGAATCGACGAGAGGTAAATACTCTGTTGACTTTCTTCGCGCCGAAGGAGCTGCAGCCGAGACGAAGGCTCCGCGACTGAAATACAAATACTCAACGTCTTCCTCGCCCTCTTATCCATCCTTGTTTCCTGCGTTACGAAAAAACCAACGGGAAAAACCCAGCTCCACTTTCGAACGAACGTTCCTCTCCCTCACTCCCTGTTTTTCTGCTCACGCGGGGAGAGCGTGCGAATGGAAAGGAATCACAAATTCCCCTGGAAATTAATGCGAGCACTCGACGAGTTCTTTGCGCGGGCATTACGTATATACGGAGCGGTATATATACGCCACGCGCTGAGAGCTTGCGCCCGCGCGCGAGGTGCAATCGGATGGTGTATAAGGGATGAAGAGGAAGAGGAAAAAACGGTCTATTTATCGGCGGACGGAATTCCATGGCTGCTTTTTTCCTCGAGCCACGGGCATTCGGGGAGGGTAAACAGCGAGGGAAGGAGGAAGTGCGGGAGGAGAGCCGCGGGGTGGGGCAGCGAGAGAGGAGGTGGGTATGGAAAAAAAGGGTTGCGGAGAGAGGTTACTGGGTGTCCTAGGAGGGTCGGGTGAAGGGCGTCGTGGAGAAGCAGGGAGCAGGGAGCAGGGAGCAGGGAGGAGAAGCCTGCTTCATTTATCCCTAACCCACCACGAGACAAAATTCAGACCCTCCTCGAATTTTCTTTTTCCTCCCCCTTCCCACTACTCCCTCTCCCGAAACCTGTGCGTGGCAATGCCCAGAGTCGAAATTTTCACACGGCAAGTTTTTCCGACTGGCCTTCAACCTCGAAAGAGGGATAAGTTTCGCGCCGTCTCTCCCTCGCTCGCTGCGCTACGCGCGAGGAGAGCGAGAGACATAGCTGTGCAGTAGTCTCACGGGGGTGGCTTTCGCCCGAGTGAACCCTCTCTCGCCCCCCGCCCACACCGCTCCCGTCGGTTGGGGTGGGAGGAAGGGAGGGTGGCGGTCGGGAGGGGCGAGGAGGAGAAGACGAGGGACGTGTGTGCGCGAGTTTGGGAAGGCGAGTGGGGAATGGCTTGCGAGTTTCGCCCGGGGGCCCGCGGAGCGCCCGATACGATCCTGGCCGCTGCCGCCCTTCCGCCCGATCAATATTACGTTGGTGGGGTTGCTGAGCTGGGGTAGGCACCGCGGGGTCGGGGGTTGGAGAGCTGCTGGCAGGCGGGCAAGACAGGCAGGCAGGCAGGCAGGCAAGCAGGCAGGCGGCAGGCATCCCCGTGCTGCTCGCCTCGAGGGTGGGGGATCACGACTCGGTCACGAAGAGGTAGGGGGTGCCCCGCCGTGGAGCAGCAGCAGCGGCGGCGGCGGCAGCAGCAGCAGCAGCAGCGGGGGTGGCCCACACTGTCATGGCGCCGCGCACCACCGCCAGGGAAGCGGCCGGAAGGCCTTGACGCCTCGCGAATCACTGTCACGTTGTGCGCTGCTCCTCCTGCCGCTGCTCCCGTTACTCGCTACCGATTACGCTTCTGCTTCGCTCGCTCGTACCGCAAAATCTCGTGTGTTTCGTCTGGAGAGGAAAAAAAAAAAAAAATTCGAAAATTGAGGAAAACCTCGATTCTCCGCTTGTTATGAATACGTCCGTTGTCACGAGTCTCGCCGGTTCGGAGAAAGTGCCAGAGTGAAGTAGTGGGTCAAAGAGTGCGTGAGAATAATTGGCGCAGAGTGAATTGTCGTTTAGCAACGTTTGTCGGTGGTGGAATTTCGGCGGTGCAGGCGCGACTCGTGCGTTTGCCGCATCGGTGGTGAGACTGAGACGAGGCGGATTTTTATTCTCGAGGGTTCGCGGGGTGTAGCAGGACACGGAGCGAAACGGGAGAGACAGAGATGATATTGGACCGCCGAGGGAGATAACTACCCCGGTGAAAACTATTCCCCCCGGTGCCCCCTCTCCGCCCTTCTCCCCACACACCAGCGGCAGCTCCACGCTGTCTACGCCCTAACCTTCGTTACGGAGTCATTCGTGCTGCGAGGATACGCGCAGAGATATCTGCAGCATCATATGTGGATCTGGAGCGTTCGACGAGGGTTTTCGAGCGAACGAACGTGGAATTATTGCGGTGCGGTGAAATAACGCTTCTCTGATACTCGCTTCTTCGATCCGCGAGCTTGTGCGTGCGTGGACAGCATCAGCCGTTATCGGTGCGGGATTTTCCGTCGAGTCGAATGCACGCCGCGAGCTGCTTTTTCGTTCCGTGCGAATTCTTGACGATCATCGCGATAAACACCTGACTCATCGCGAGTTTTGGATTTTTGTTGTGCGGGTTATATCATCGGCCAGTGGATTCAGTGGAAAAACTTGGTGATTCGAGTCAAGATTATTTCGACAGCAGTGAAGTTAAGGTTCCGGCAGAATATCCGACTCAAGGGAAGAGGCCTCGTTGGAATCTCCGTCAATGAACCTTGCCACGAAACAAGTTTTTCGGTGATTTAAAGTGCACTTGGGTTATTGATGTGTGTTATGGATGACTGACAGTGGTGCTGATAAATAGTAAAACATCTGCGTGCAACCCGCAAGGATTTACGCACTCTGGTCTTGACTGAGAATCAACGACCAAACCAGTTAGAAGTGGGATTGTTCGTCGTGGTCCTGGGTGGAAATCGGGACAGGCGGAGCCCTTGAAATTGGCAAAAATAGGTGTTAGAGGAGCACGGGGAAGGCTCGGGTGTCGCAGAATTCAACGTACAGTGAAAGCAAGAGTAACAATGTCCTAGCGAAGGCAGGAGCTTCGCTAGGCGTTCCCCTTGTCCTCCGTTCCGTTTCACCTTTCACCCCTGAAAACTCCCAACCCCTCCATCGGCGAACACGCGCGTGCACACGATAACCGAACTCACCTGACCGAACGAACCGGACCCACCCTTGAAAAGCTCTCCTCGCCGACCCCAGCAGTACCATTGATCAACGTTTGCCCGACGATTTATCAAGTCCCGCAAACTCTGCGCAGGAAATTAACGCTCCTTGCGGTGCTCGCGCGGTTCGGTGACCTGTTTGGTGCCTCCACGAACAGTTGAATAAGAAACAACTCATCGAAAAGTGAGCCCGGTTATTCGAGACACCTTTTTAACGACTCACGAAACACCGACTGATAAAACCGAACAAACACAGACATCGGTGTCAGTGAGAATCGGCTGAACTTCGCACAACCATCGGTGTCGGTAGATCCGACCGGCCAGAATTCAAAAGTCCCTCAATTCCTGCAAGGGTGATCGTAGAACCTCTTGCCCGGTCGCTCGGCCACAGACGGTCCGAGGAACCACACCCCAGACGTCAACTGGCCGCCGTGTTGGCTTGCAGAAGATTCAGGCTGACCTTCGTACTCGACTGTCGCATCAGGTTTGTAAAGAGTCCAAACAAAAAATCATTGGAATCATTGAAAACATTTTCAACCTAATGTCCTAAGGACCAATGTTTTGCGAGGGTCTCCAGTTAGTCATTAGAACCCATAAATACGGACTCTCGTTGTTGCCTGTCGTCAATATCTTGCGGTACAACTGATTAAAGTCTTTTGATGTATATTTCACTCGTGACCCCTCCGAGGGGCGGAGAGGGAGGTAGGTAGCGGGGGAAACCGAAGAAAAATTATAGCCATCGTCGAGGGAAGGCAAAACAGCATTGAACAACGTGGTTGATGCACGACCGCTGCACATGGCCTCGTTCCCGTTGGCACGCCGCGCTGTTTGTAGGTTGCAACGACGCGGTATTGCGGGTTAGGTTGGGCCACCGATGCGCGAGCCGCCCTCTCTCGCGCGCGCTCTCCCGTCACAGGCTCTCGCGAGGCGCGCGCGCGCGCTTGGGGGGGTTGTGCACCCCCGCAAACCAGAAGCAGCAGCAGTGGCGGCAGCAGCAGCAGCGATGGCAATAGCATCGGCAGTGGCCGGGAGTATAGGATTTCTCACGAGCGATGGATTCGCGAATTAACCCCTTTTGAACGGTCATTAAAACTGCGGAATTAGCGCTGCCTGTGTTTGTCGATTCTCGTGCAGGATTCGTCGTTACCGACGAAGCGCGAAATACCGGATTTTCATGAGTTGGACATTGGCGACGAAACGTTGGAAACGAAATCATCGATAGCTGCAATTAGAAACTTTTGAGGCTACCCAAATAATTTGGTTGCATCGGTATTGCCAAATTTAGTACCATCTGTTCCTCGTTCTTTGTTCTGATCGAGGATGAACTGAATTGAAAGTTCGAGGATTGAAAAGGGCTTCTGGATATTTCGAAAAAAATTGAGGAAACTTTCGACCTCCTGACGGATAATCGACCTGTCCGCCTGACCCAAGCGAATTCAAAACCGCTTGTGTCCACAGTGCATAATCGTACGTACCAGCCCGAACGTGTTTTAAGAGCGCGCGCGCGGACGGTCGAATCCAGGGAAAATTTATGTATGCCAGTCACACGTCCTCGGCGCTTCGCCCGTGACGATGTAATCCCTCGGGGATTTCTGAGAGTAGGAGAGGGAGAGAGAGAGAGAGGGAGAGGGAGAAACGACGAAGGCCTCGGGGCTTTGTGATTAATGTGCCGAGAGGAGGGTCAGGTGGGTTGAACGAACGTGCAAACGATATCCCACCGCCACCCCCGTCGTCCACGCGAGAAAACCAGTTAAATCAAAGGCTCAAGTACGAGCGAGCCGGAGCCCGTTGATAAAGACGCGGACAGACGAGAAAACGCTAATTTCATTAATTGGTTTCCCGCGAAACAAAAAGTGTTTATCCGGTTGGTTCAGAGGCGAAATTTAATTCAATTATACCGATGCGGGAGGCGGCGGCGGCGGCGCAGAGTGGAGAGGAGGCTGCGCGGAGCAGGCGCGCACGGTAAACGAACAAACGAAACGGGCGCGAGCCAACCGGCCGCGCGTCTTTGACCCCTTCAATCTTCATGTAATATTTATTGCTCGGAAAATTAAACCGTACCGAGACTCGGGCGTAAAGGCAGCGCTGCTGCTGCTGCCGCTGCTGGTGCTGCTGCTGCCTCCCTGCTGGCTATATAAATTGATGCTGGTCCTGCTGCTGCCGCTGCTGCGAATAGCAAACTGCGAGCTTCTACTATCGTATTCTCATCTAGACCTTTGAAACGCGAGCTCGCGCTTCGTGTCTACAACTCGATCGACCGGAATCACTCTGTTTCATGGTATCCGGTAGTCGTTGCAGGCTACTGGCAGCGTTAGAGCTGCTACTGCCGCTGCTTTTCCTCCTGCTTCCGCTCTGCTGCTGCTGCTGCTTCCAGGCAGCCAACGTACGACCAGGTTGTGAGTTATATCGAGTGGTGGGGTTGGCTACTGCTGGGCTGCCGGTTTTATTACTCCTTTGATGTGCCCTGAGAAATACATCGGAGGTTTTTACGGTTCGTTGCGCTGAGCCGATCGCCTAAATCGATGCCAGCTTCCACTCCCTCCCCGCACTCTTTTCCACCCTCCACCCTGTTCCATGTCTTCCGTCCTATATACACAGTCCAGCCCATTCTCTTGCATTTTCTCTGCAACTCCATCCTGACTCCATCCAACTAACCCCAGGAATGTAATATTTATGTGCAACCCTTACACATAAAACCTGGATCGCGTTGCATGCACCTGACACACGCGCGGCCATGGACCCGGCTTCCTCCACGCCGGCCACCGGGAATAAAACATTAGCGACAGCTCTCTCTCGGCTTTCGCAGCTTCGATTCCCTCTAACCCCGCGTCCCTTGCTCGACGCTGGTTACACTCGCCAATCTGTCGAACATCTGAAAAATCGCCTACACCTCTTTTTTCGGATTGTTTCGGTATGAAAAAAAAAAGGATTGATGAAAAAATTTCGTATCCACAGGCGCAGCTGGTGGCTGGCGGCGGCCACGGCAAACGGATGAGTGAGGAATGAGCTCGCTGATGAGATTTCGCAATTTCGTTCGACCGGTTCGCCCGCCGGCCACGAAGGCGCGGGGTTCGCTGAAAATTTTACATGACCTTGCCAGTCGATTTTTTGTAGGGTTATATTTTTTTGTGAAACTTTTTTTCTTTATTATCAACGCAGTCACCAACGACTCAGGCAGTTTGGGCAATATCCACGCCGTAAAGTTTGATCCCAGCTGACCGCGGCTCGTCGGTGCGTTCGGTGTTATTTCGTGACTTTTTGCATCCCCATTTTCGGGTCTCGTTGCCGAGCTCGACTCCTGGGAGCCGTCGTGTCGCTCTCTCTCTCGGCGCACACACGTGCAACACACGCGCGGAGCCCCCGCGACCCGGACTACGTATCCTCGTGAATATTCATTATCAATATCTTCGTTGCGTATGCATGCGCGTCACTGCAGGACGCACGTGATCATATTTTGGTATCCTTCGATACCGCAGCGCGCGCTCTAGCTGCCGGTGGTGCTGCCGGCGTCACCGGCAACGCTCTCGACGTTTTTCCGCTATGAATTATTATTTTCCAGCCTGGTATTTTTTTTCCCTGGTTGGCGGTCGACGCCGAAAGAGTTACTCATACGGTTCGCAACAACGTCAGTCAGTTTCTTTTTACTTTTTTGCTTTTGAATATTTTCGTTCTTCTCGGTCCATTAATCCTGTCCGTATCTCGTCGACGAGTCGCAGCTCGTTTGCAACATCGACGAGGACGACAACCGGTCGACTTCTGTTTTCGTCGATTCAACGACGAATATTTCGAAAAAATATGTTTTTTTGCCCCGTTGGAAATTTTGTTTCGTGACCGCGGTGACATGTAAAATCGATTTGAAACGATTGAAAAGTGGCCGGAAATTCTGGTAACTCGTTGTAACGCGACGTAAAGCGAACGAAAAAAAAAAAAAAAAAAAAAAAAAAAAAAAAAAAAAAAAAAGCGTCGATTTATCGCTCTTTTGACCTCGCTTTATCACGCGGACGAGTGACCGGAGTGAAAATGCTGAAACGCTGTTTCCGACCGCCTCGCCGTTGGCTTTTAGGCATTAAGGGACTGAAAATTCAAACCCCGATGTGCGCGTCGCTGCTGTGTGCGCCGAGCGCGCGGGTGCGATCGTTCCGAGCACGTATAACGGTACGTGCTCCGTAAACATTTCGAACACCATTTAACGACGATCACATCCTCCGTTCCACATGGGGAGGGGTGAACAAGCTTGATATTTAATCGAACCGAAAGCCCAGATGCTCGTCTCTCCCCCTCGGCTAACTTTATCGCCGCGAGTTTACGGCCTGTGCGAGAATGACGACGACACTCTCGGCTCCTTACGTACATTCTCGCAACATATCACACTCTAATGCACCGCCTCGCGCCGTTAGAATTCTCGCATTAAAGTTGTAAAACCTCAAACACATATAACCATTGTCGACTGAAATTTTGATTTTATCACAATTTGTGTGGTTCGTGACGAGAAAAACGTAGAAATACATTTCTTGAGATCGACGTGGAATCATCGGTCATGTCATTCGTCATTAAATGTATTTATTAGACGTTAAGAATTTTATTAGACAACATTTTTATTTTAACAACATTATCGCCGCGACATGAAATAAAAAAAAATTCTTGTGATTCAGGTAGAATCATCGATTAAATCATTCTCATCATTAAACGTATTTACTAGCTGTCGCTCTATGCAACTCAGTCCTGTGTATATCCGCGTTGACCCGAGATTTTCCGTTGCTTCGTCGCTCGCTCGCCTAACGACCATTGATTGAGGTGATTAAACCCCGTGCAAATAAAGTCAACGCCAGAAGCAGCAGCCAATACCCGCGGCGGCGCGAACCGCTGTTAAAGTCGTATTTTCGACGAGCTCGCGGTAAATATTGTCAGATCAAACAGGCGCGCGAGCGTTCGGCGTTATAACGTCGATCTTTGTCGCGCGAAGGCCTTCGATAACGCGCTTTCGCGCCTACTACCTCAACGTTTCCCGCGACGCGCGACTACTTTATCGCGCTGCTGTCGAGACCGAGGTAACAATTTATTTTGCCGAGCGACAAGTCTCGGGGCTTTGTGCCGCGCGCGTTTGTCGAGCGCGCAGCGCGCGCGCACGCTGCAAACTCCGGCGTGCACGTCGTTCCCATTTCCACTCGAATTGATCGATTACGCCGTCTGTTTAGTATTACCATTTGTCCCGAGTGGCTCTCGGGCTTCTTTGTCGCGAGTTCGGTCAAAGGAAACTCGAGAGCTCGCGAGTCGCCCCCCGGAAGGAAAGTCAATTCGGGCGAGAAACGAGCATCGCGGGGGGGGGGGGGGTCGACGACGCGAACGTAGCCCGGAAGTGGGCGAAGATTGCTCGAAACGAAAATTCCACTTTTCCCTCTATTTCCAATTCGCGCAAAATTCGTCGTAATTCGCGACGACGATCGACGCGAGACTCGATTCGACACAAAACAGGGACAGATCCGATCGCGGAAATCGAATCAAAGAGATAAGATACTCGCGAGACACCGATGAAAATCAAATCAAGGAAGACGATGAAACTTGAACAAAGTTTGCGCGAAACCAAACGTCTGTTTTTCCCCTGTTTTCCCATCTGCATCCTCAAGTACACCAACGGTCGATCATAAGAACGTTCGAAGGCTTCGTACAATCTGTCGTCGTTTCCGACACTCGACACAGGTTTTTCCCTCGCGATATCGAGACCAGCGGGGGACGGCGAGTCTTCCGTTTCGATACACAACGACCTGTTTTTCTTTACGTAGTTGTGGCTCTTGATCCAGGGAAGACGCGACGTCACCGACAAGAAGAGCGATGGACGCGTCGTCTCTTGCGCCGTAAAGACGTTGTAGCCGATTCAACGGCGTGTCGGCCGCCCCGCTGGCTCACCGTTAACCAAGGCCCTGGGGCGCCCCCCTCCCCCCCCCCCCCCCACCTCCCGCCCCCCTCAGTACCGAGGTTACGCGGCTACGTCGCGGCCGATACTTGGAGTACTTGCGCGCTGACGCTGACAAATAATCATCCACCCGCCGTGCGGCGCAGTGACCGGGAGGCGCGCGCCCCGAGTCTCCGGCAAATATTGTGAGGGTAAACAGATTTGTCATTTCTCGCGTGACCACCGAGCGCGCGCGCACGCGACTGGACAACCGACGTTCGAGTTGCGGCCTCGGGCGACGGCAGCGCCGCTGCGCGATTAGTTCTTATACGGCAAACATCTCACCGATGTCGAAAGAGCCGTTGACTTCGCTCGGCTATCTTTGCTTACGCCTGTTACTCAACTGGCTCTTGAGTACAGCGAGGTTTTTATGCCTGCGATTATTGGATTGAGTCCTCGTACAATTTAATAACGGTGCAGTTCAAGATTTGTTTTTATATTAGTGTCGGTACACGGGAAACAAAGTTTGGTTATGCCAACTAATCGTTCGCGTTGCTGTATCTCAGTTTTACGTGAATAGCTGCGGTATCTATTGCATTAGTTGCCACGACCAATCGAAATGGTTGAGGCTACTATTCGCATCCTTGGAGAGTTTCCTCTCTTGCCGGCATAACCTCACTTTTTCTTCAACTTCGCATTGGTGTGCCGTTCGAGGTGCGAATCAAGTTTGTACGTAACCTAAAAATCGTACGATTAAAACGGCAGTAATGCCATTTACGCTTATGTGTAATATTCATTTTACAAATAGAGCAATTTATGTCGAAAGTAAATGACGCGGTTTGAACAGCCAAGGAATCGGATACTTGAGCTGCTTACTCGAATAGTTGTGTCAACCATTCGGTTGGTAGCCGCAACTAACACGCCGCTTACCAACGGAACTTGGTTCGTGCAACCAATCCCTTTTGGTGATACATATAAGGCAAGATGTAGAAGAATCAGAATAATCGGTTGGTTGTGTTAACTCATATCTTGGTTGTAGCAACTCATTATTTTTTTCCGTGTACTAGATTGTCACAGGGTGCAAATGTGACTTTTTGTATAACAAAAATATACAGTCGAAAATGATCGGTCGAGAAAAAATAGACAGGTGGATGTTAAAATGAGGGTGTGCCCGGTTGAGAAAACGAGCGTCCGGCAGGCGGCAGTAGTAGAGGTCAACGTTTGGGCAGCCTGACCGTCAGACAAGTAGCCAAACCCAATCGTAAGTTCTGGTATCATTACACACGTTCTGGTGATTACAGTTGAGTATGAGGGATTGAATAGGATTACTACATAACACGCGTATAATGTCAATCTTGTTGTCAAAAGCCAAAGATAACTGTTTCATCGAATTTGACCTACCTCAACTAACATGCCAAATTGAACATAAGCATTAGCGCAACCCTGAGAATGCTCCAATGTTTCCGCGATATTCTCGCTAATGACTCTCTCCCCTCACGTCAGAATATAGAACAGATCGGGTATTATCATCGCGAACGATTTAATTGGAGTGGCCACACCGACTCCGCTGAGTAAGCTCAAACCCACTCCAGTCGAAACTGCGACGGATTATAGACGGTTTAGCGAACTACTACGAAATTTAAGCCAACTTCATGTATTGTCTTACGTAACCTCCTTTCATCCCCCTCCAACATTTGTCAACATCACCGAATTCTTCCAGGATGACCCATCAGTCAATTCCACTATGCGAGTCAACTATATTATGTAAATATACCTACGTCTTGCAAAAAAAAAAAAAATAATAACCAAGTGTCCTGAATATTATGATTGGCTTGATACCCACTTTGGGAAAAATTCAGATGCTCCCAACGAGCTCGCAAAGTTTCGCGAAATACCCGTTAAAGTGGATGAGGCACCTCGTCGGGGCAGAGCCAAAGAAAAATACTCCACCGGCGAAGTCGGGTGAGTTTTCTCTCGAAGAATTCGCGGCGAGTTATCGCGCGGACCGAGTGAGCGAAAGAGAGACAGAGATAGAAAGCTCTCTCACTCGCATAAGGCTGGGCTTGCGAGTTGAGTGCACGACCAGTCGAAGAGGTGCATCTTGGGGCACAGAAAGCGGGCTTCTCGGTTGTCTGCTCGCGCGGTGAGCTCAGCAGTAGCAGCAGCAGCAGCAGCAGCCAGTACAACCCGGGCGCATCGAGACGAGACAAGCCAGACGGCTAAGTGCACTTCCATCGCGCTCGTGTTCGATTCAATTGCAGCCGCAGTCGACTGACCGACTCAATAGACGCAACTCCACCTGCCGTTTCTCCTTTCCTCCCGCGCCTCGCGCTCCGTGTACTCAGACCCCCGCCTGCGACTCAGCCCGGCGCCTTTTTCCTTGAAAGAATGGGCCACGCGACGAAGAAACCGAGCGTCTCTCAACCGCGCGCTTTGCACTGTCTTGTGATTCGCTTTCAGACGCCTTTTCACTACGTCAATGAGACTGCTACCAGTTTGTATCAGTGTCGTAGTCGTTGAGGGAGGAAAAACAGAACTTTAAGTTCTGAATAATGTGAAGTTTATATAGACATTCAGAGGATTTTATGAAAAAAAAGAAAAGAAAAAGAAAAAAAAAAGATAGTAACATGTTAGAACTTTACGGGTTGAGAAAGTGATTGGTCAGATTTCCTAAAATATTTCGCAAAACAGATGCATCCCATCTGCTATCAGTGACTCTTGGCAATTTGAATTTTTCCCCGGCGTGACCTGACATATTTTTCCTACTTTCAATATTTCCCCTCTCGACCGCCCACCACGCGTGTCGCGCGCCATGTGGAGCCCTCGGTGAAAAAAAAAAAGAAAAAAAAAATCTTCAGTGAGAATTGGAACGTTTCGGTCTCGTGCATACACGAGGCGAGCACAAGAGGCGAGAGGATCGGTTCGTGAACGACTGGAAAATTCTCAATCCGCACGACGGTAAATCCGATTGGCACGTACTTGGGGGATGGCGGGCGAAGGGGGTGGGAGGTGCCGGTGCCAAGGGTACGTGGAAAGCGGATAGTGTTGGTAAAGTTCGGTACGAGGGGCTAGAGAGAGAGAGAGAGAGAGAAGAACGAGACGAACTGCGGCGGTTGGAGGTGAAATCCAATCGTTGGACCACCGGTGACCACTTCACCCTCTCTCGCTCTGTCCCTCTTTCTCTCTCTCTCTCTCTCTCTCTCTCTCTCTCTCTCTCTCTCTCGATTCTCCGACAGCGAAGCGCACGGAGAATGCGGAGCCGAAAGAGGAGAAGCGCGACGGACGCTTCGTATGGACCGCGAAATCCCCTCGGTACCTGCCGGGTGACCCGTGAAATCCGAGACCGCGCGCGCCATCCGTGGACGACGTCGACGACGACGACGACGGCGACGACGAGCGGCTTGTGACGACTGCGACGAGGACGTCGGGGTTCACGGACTGGGAACACTGCGACGAAAACCGCACAAAGTCCAATCATTCCTCGATGCGACTGTGCATCCCTTGCGGGTCGTCTGATACCTCACAGCCGCCGGGACGCGCGCGCAACCGTCCGCCGCCGCCGCCTTTCACCGCTGCTGCTGCTGCTGCTCGCGCGCGACGAGAGAGTTCCGATTCTCCTCCCTCGCGGACCCGGGACGAACCTGCATTATTCTCCGGCGCAAACTCCGGTATTGTCGTTAAGCCGGTTTCGGTCGTGCACGGAATCCCCTCCAACCCCCTGGGCCGCCGCTCGAGCGTATTTCGTCGTAAATAAATCGGGGCTAAACTCGCAATATGCGGATCGTACGCAGTTTTGCCGGAGTGAAATTGCGAAAGAAGAGTCGGGGCAATAATTGATATTCTGTCTTTTATGTCAGGGAAAAATATAGTTATTTTCAGTACAGTTTTTTGGGGTTAAAATAATTTGATTCCTAGAAACAAAAAAACTAACTCAACTGTTTTGTTTTTCCTGTGGCAAATAAATCGCGACTGCGACAAATATTTGCATTCGCGATATTTACAAAAAATATTTCACGCGTTCGAAAAATTGCGCCAACAAAAATCCCCCAAGAAACGCGTTATTCCGTTTTTTTTTTTTCAACCCCTTCCGACTGTCGCATTCCGCCACTGCAGTGGCATCGTTTTCCCCGCGCGCTGCGAAAAGCAGAGAAGTCGCGTTCGTTTTTTTTTCCTCTTCCCTCTTCTCGTATCATAAAATACCATAAAAGTTCTCTCCGCGTCACATCCTAAAGGAGCGGCCGTTTTCCTCTTTTCCGCGCGGAACAATTTTGCGGCTCGCTCGGCTATTACAACCGCGCTCGCGCGGTCCGACGGCTGCGACGCGCGGCGTCTCTCCTTCTCGCGGGCGGGCCATTTCCGGCTTTTCTTTTTCGCCGTATTCTCGCGCCTCTCGACGCGCGGCGTTTGTGCGACATTCCTCGGTGCGGTTGTGTCGTCGAGTCGCGGGCGCGCGCGGTCGTCGTTCGTGTGCGCTCGGCAAATGCCGCTTTATAGCTCGAGGCGGGTACCGCAAATATAACGCGCCCGCCCTCTCGCGCTCTCGATCTTTCGGCCTCGGCAACGGCAACGGCTACAACGAACGCGCGCGATAAACGTCGTCACTTTTCCATAAATGCATAAGCCGCACCCTCGCGTTGCGCTTCGATCCTTCTTTTGCGCTCTCCGACGCCGCTGCAGGCTTCGCGCTCCTTTTACGTGTGTTTGCATTGGTGTATATAAATATACAAACATATTCTTCTATATATAGATTTTTTTTTCTATGTATAACCGAGCGTACAGTCGACACATATATAGACAACGTATACACAACGTACACACAACGTACGCCGATTCCTTGGTACGTCTACGTCGTTTCGTACCTTCTGGCTAAACCTTCCAGCTTTCTCCCGAGTAACACGCGACTGTCGTATCGGGACACGCGATCGTCCCGAGCAATAGAGCAGCGCTGCAATATGCGTTCCCGTGGCATAACCCGAGACCCCCCTGTGCACCGCGCTCGCTCGCTCTCTGCTCCTTGCCAAGGATATTTCTCGCATTGCCGTGACCTCTCTCTCTCTCTCTCTCTTTCTTTCTCTTTTCCACTCCCTCTCGCTTTCGCGAATGCAGAAATGCCGCAAACTGTGCTGCGACGCCGCGCCGAGTCCCTTGACGTCCTTCGGATATACCTAGTCTCATTCTTTTTTTTTTCTCTCCCTTCTTATTCTTCGTTTATTCCTCGGCGTGCGCGACGTTCGCCGCATTCGCCGCACAGAAATGCGGGATACGTTGTACGCGCGATGAGTCGAGTTGGCTCGTTATGTGGGAAAAAAATCGTGTGCTATAACAACGTGAAATCAATTTTTCTTAATCACCAACAGTTTGATCTAGTTAGGAAATATTTTTTTTTTTTTTTTTTTTTTTTTAATACAAATTAAAGTTTTCAAATTGCGTCCTTTTAATTTCACATGTTTCTGGGAACTCGTCACGTGCACTTTTTTTATAATAACAAAATGTAACTTCAGTTTCATTTGCTCTTGCATTCTTTTTTTTCTCTCCCTTCTTATTCTTCGTTTATTCCTCGATGTGCGCAACGTTCGCCGCATTCGCCGCACAGAAATGCGGGAATACGTTGTACGCGCGGTGAGTCGAGTTGGCTCGTTATGTGGGAAAAAAATCGTGTGCTATAATAACGAGAAATCAATTTTTCTTAATCACCAACTGTTTGATCTAGTTAGGAAATCTTTTTTTTTTAATAAAAATGAAAGTTTTCAAATTGCGCCCTTTTAATTTCACATTTTTTTTTTTGGTAACTCGTCACGTGCACTATTTTTATAATAACAAATTGTAACTTCAGTTTTATATAGAAATAGACTAAACAGTGTGAAAGCTCGAATAAACGTTACAACTCGAATGCCCGGAATATCGGTAGTGAAACGGCAGGCGATCCATTTAACAGAGCACCATGTATACATTATAATGAACCAGGAGAAATCGGAGAGTGAGAACCGAAGGTGGGAGAGGGGAGGGTTCAGTTGTCCCGAGTTAATTCAGAGAGTTCATGATCGAGATAAAGGAGAACCCGGAGGCAGAAGCGCGACGACGCAAGAACAAGACGACCACGACGACCACAACGACGATGACGACGGCGACAACAGCGCCGGGGTTGTGTGTACCCGAAGCGCGCAAATCGGACAATCGAGTTCGAGATGTGGAGCACCGCGCGCGCTTGCGTCGTCGCGCGGCCCGAGCGCGATCCGCGCGCAAACAATTCGCCGCGTTTCGCGAGTACACGAAACTTCGGTCGAATATCGAGGCAGCCGCAATATCGCGCGGCTGTTGGCCATAGCGATGTCTGTGCGAGCACGAGAGCAGAGCGAGAGAGACAGAGAGTGGGTAAGAGCGAGTGCGAGAGGAGGGGGAGGGTGCGAAAGAGCTTCGCGAAGTGTTCGCAGCGTACCAATCCCGAAGCCGCTTCGAGAGGCGTTTTCCCGGCTCCGGCGCCCGAGGAGAACGAGAGGACGAGCCTCTGAATTCCATTTGCAATCCTTGTTTCGCGAAATACGCGGAGGATATGGACTTGGGTCGTGGCACTAACGCTCTCTATATGTCTATACCTGTATATTGTATACGTATAGATAGATACACGTACGTATATGGATATTTATGTGTATGTATATCTATATATCCGTATATGGATATGTATGTATGACCAACGTGTACGTAAGCGAGTCAGCTCGTGAAACACAGTGCACACAGCCCGCTGAAAGTCGACTGCATTCGGGCTTTCCACCAGTTTCGCCCGCGACCACGAGTACCGTGTACCCCCCCTTCCTACTTCGCTCCCCGACTCTCCACTATATTGTGATAACCTCCGCGCTGTTATAATGGCTCATAGTTATGTGGGCGTTAGCGCAGTGTCGGCGTTCCGGCGTGTATAGCCGCTGTTCTCGAGGATACTCGCGACGGTTATGTCCCCTTGGGTACCGCGCACTGTGCGCACGGTGGATATTAGCCGAAACGCCGTGAAGCAGGGGCGGGGGGGGGGGGGGGGGGAGGGGAGAAGGGGGCGAACGCAGACGGAAACCGCGATCGTGGATTCTTATGCGAAAAGACAGAAGCTATCGCGAAGGGGCTAGGACGGTGGAGGGGGGAAGATGTGGATGGCTATGCGGACAATGGATAATGCGAAACCGAGGCGAGAGGCACTTGGAGATACAATTGCGCGGCGATGGGTTTGAGAAAAATTGTGAGAAAAGACTGAGAAAAATTCTGAGCAGACTGGGAATCATTCTAAGAAAAGACTGAGAAAAACAACTTACAACCAAAACGAAATAAAATATATATGAAGATTTATTTTATATTGTAGCCGGTATAAAAATAATTACTTCGTGATTTATCAATGACAACTACAAATCTATTTTACCGTAAAATTATTAGCGAAAAATAGCCATGTGGACTGTTACACTGAGAAAAGTCAGTAGTTGCGATAGCTAATCATCGGTTCGATGTACCAAAATATTGGTTGCAACTACTAAAATATTGGTAGCTCTGAACAACGATTGGTAATCCCAACTATTAATTTTTCTCAGTGTACGATTTCCCTGAGATAATCTCTAAAGAGGCATCCGAAAAAATAATTTCCCTCTGGCGAAACATTAAAACATTCGCGTTATTTTTACTTAGCCTTCTTGGCTTCACCGAGTGGACGTAAATAACAATCAGAATAATCTTGGCCGCGCGACCGCGGAAACAGCGGAAACTCCGACGTGCGCGAGTGTTGCTAACATTACCGCCGTCCGCGTATAACTGCGCGGTAATGTAATACACTTCATTGGACGAATTTCAGTCGTGAAATTCGCACAATGCGCACGGTATTCTGCGGTCCAGTTTCAAACTGGCGCGGAACACGTTAATGCCAACCGTAGTTGCTCTCGTTGCGCAAATATTATTATTATGATTGTATCACAAGTCCAGTGCGGTTCGGGGGCTGCGTGCGCGCGCGCGCGCGACTCGTGTAAAGCCCCGAGTTACTCGGGTTATTCGACGATGAGAAAACCGAGAACCGCGCGGGTCAACGTGTACCAACCTCGGACATTCTGTGCTCGACGCGCGCGCGTCGAGCGCGGTAATACACCCCGCTCGAACTATTCTCTCTCCGGCGGAAACGTCGCGATTAAGGGACGCGCGCTAATTTGTCGTCAAAGCGACGCGCCGACTGCGGCCGTAGCCTCGGACCGCGTCGCGTGGAAATTTCGTATCGCGACGCCGGGTCAACTGCGCGCGACACGGCCGAAATTTACACCTGACGTTACGCGAGATCCTCTTTAAAATAAAATTCCTGGTCTCTCGATTTTCGAACTCAGGAAAATTCGTAACTTTAATTATAATTGGCCATCATTCAAAACGCGACAAATGTATAATTGGATTAATTTTTTATTTATTTATAACTGGCAGTTGACGTCAATAAGAGATATCATTAGTTCACAGTCAGATCGAATTTTATCGAGCTAGAATTTTTCTCACGAGTCAATCGACCGAAGGTATCATAATATTTTTACCTCCGGCGTCGACAGATCTTGAGACCAGAGACCATCGAAACCCATTAAAATCCTTAATAACCTCCGAGTGCTAGTTACGTATAACTCGTAAAAAAACGTATCTGAACGCTTTCGGAATATTTCAAGTGCAAAGGAAAATTACGCGAAGAACCATCACTAGTCACTTTGCGACGGGCCGTAGGAAGAATAACACGAATACACTTTGCGCAAAGCTCCGGCAATGGCTGAGTCGTCTGGCTGTGACTCTGAGAACCCGCGGGATTACCAATGTCGCGCTCAGGCTTGACGTCTCTGCGATTCTGCGTGCGAAAGTCCTGGGAATGTTGCGAGGCGCGAGAGTCACTCGCCCTCTCCGACCCTCCCGCCCTTCACGTTGGGGATGAACGCAACAACGCGAGAGATTTAGCTGTACAACCTTTCGCGCCTGCTCAGAGCCATATTACAGCCCTCGGTGCGGTCGCGGGAGTTACGACGAGTTTTCATTCCGATAAGTAAAGCCTCGTCGGAGGCTGAGCCATTTCGGAATGTGCATTTGCATTAAACCAACAGAGGGAGCCCCGATAAGTACTTCGTCCGCTCGACTGTGGCGCCCCCTCGTCAATTTAGTTCCTTCCTTCTCTTTTTTTCTTTCTGCCTTCTTCGCTTTTGCGCGTTTCTCTCGCCATAACGTTTTCCAGTTTTCTCCCTCCACTAATTCCATGTCAACCTTCGCCCCTCGAAGTGCTTCGGGAAATCGTTAGATACGCCCATGCGTTGTTTTGTGTAATGTAAGTAGACATAAATGTACACATTTTTTATAAAAAATAAAAATAAAAATAAACTAAATAAATGTACTCCGATCCGCTGCATAAATGCGAAAATATCCTGCAGTTCAATTAGCAGCGCGTGCGCAAAATGCCAGCTGGAGAATAAATTAAAATATCACGAGGGAGGATGAAAAAAATAGTAGAAATCGCTGATCATCTGATTCCCAGCTTTTGTCCCTGCGGGTCGATGTAAGCCGAGAAAACGCCAGGAGAATCTGGGGGAGGCGAGGAGAAAAAAAGAAGACGAGAAGATAGAAATAGGATACAAGCTTGATAGGGATGATGCAACGTGTTGCATACCAAGAGTTCGTCGCGGGCAACGGCGAGAGCGTCGGAGAAGCTGGAGGAGAAGGAGGGAGAGGGAAAAATGGAGAAAAACGTGGCTCAACTTTGCATAGTAATAAGCCTTTTTTATACGACGCGGTACGAGCGAATGGTACATCTTTTCTCCGGGCTTTACTTTCCTCTCGCGTCTCCTGTCTTTCGCTTGACGAGCCATAAACGTCACGCGGCAGTCACGATTCCAAAAGAATCGCAACGAAAACTCGAGATCACGTTCGCCCTTCCGAGATTATACAATTTTATTTCCACCGCGTTTATTTTTTTTTCTTCTTTTTTTCCTATTCTTTTTTCTCGTTGCCTTCCGAGTCGTCCGCTCGAGTTTCTCCGGCGTTACAACGAATTAACTTTATTGTCATTGGTCGCGGATTCCAGAATTGTGTGACCCGTGCGATTTTTCGGCACGTAAAATATTTTCAAACGGAAAAAAAAAAAAAAAATCCACGCAACTCGTTTTAGACCTCAGGTCGCGAAATACTTCGTTTTTTCGCATTTGCCCGACGACTTCGGAACAAAACGCGATGATCCGAGCGCGCTGAAAAAATATGCATTAACCATTTAGCCACGACACCGTTGTTCCTCGCAAAGTTTGCGCAAACCGAGCGCGTGAGATAAAAAAGAAGTGCCCCTCCCCCCGACCGGAGCGACGAGGGAATTGATTTCGTTTGTCGTCATCAATTGAATCTATTTGCGTCCATCGACGCGGGTTAAAAAGGGGTTAAAACCGAGGAAATGAATTGACGACAATCGCGCTCCGCGAGTTTGCAGTAGAAATAAAACAAGGGATCGTGCGCGCGCGCGCGCCACTAAACCGCCGTACACTGCCGTCGCCACCGAGTGGGCTCGGTGCAAAATTGGCCGCGAACTTCCGGCAAATTGGAGTCCGCTCGAAATGCCAGTAATAAACTCAACGACGTGGCGCGCGCTCGCGCTCCGACCAGCTAGGCCACTGTTGGGATATTTGTCGGGGACGCGTAGGATGGGTTATTGTTCCGGGGAGAAAAAAGAGAGCGCGCGCGGGAGGTGGGAAATGCAGCGGTGACGAGAAAAAAAAAAAAAAAATTGAACCCGCGTGCGCGAGGGTTCGGGACGCGTGTGGGACGCGAAGGGCGAGAGGTCCGAGCGCAGCGCTGGCGCCGATGGACGAGTTTTTGGACCTCGACTCTCGGCAGCTTCACTTCGTCCCTTCGCCCGATCCCCACCTACCCCTCTTTCAGCCCACTGCGAATGCTCTCTCGCTTGGCTTGCCGCGTGTTCTCCGACGCCCATCGCGAGCGCTTCTGGCGTTACCAGTCTCCCCCGGGGGATGGGGGTGACGAACAGTATAGATAAAAAAAAAAAAATTGCCAAAGCCGTCGATCGCGACGAGAGGGAGAAAAAAAATCGCGATAGTTGCTGTCTGTGTTTTTACATTACCAATCACCGGGAGTAACGCTGTACACCGGGTACGAGATGCGATCGGTGCTGCTCGCGTGGGGGGGGAGGGGGAGGGGGGAGGCTCGAACGAGAGCCCAGGCCGACACGTACCAATTAGTACGTATACTGCGGCGTCGTTTGTTTCGTTTTTTTTCCCCCCTGTCTCTGTCTGCGTGTGCGTCGGGGTTTTTTTTTTGCACCCTCGGTTCCTCCCCGCGTTCCTCATTTATTTCGCGGACGTGCGAGAGGGCGGCGAGAATTCTCGTCGAGACACGGGACAAATTAATATACATACGCGCGTGTCAGTTTCACCCGGGGAGACGTTGAGGGACCGATCGTTAGTTTCGACGGCGCTCGCGGGACCGCGCGAGAGCCACGTGCAGCGGAAATTTTCCGCTCGGGGAAAGGGGCCGCCGCCTCGATACAATGTGCAGTGAAATTGGACGTAACGAAAATCCATCCAGCGTAAAAAAAATCCCGTGTCAATGAAAAGAAGCAACATTTTCTGTATTTATTATTTTTAGACCTCAGTAACAGATTATAATGTAACGGATTTAGCTGACCATTTCCAAGGACACAGGATATATGACAATAGACAAACGAATAGATGACCGACTTCACATCGCGCGTGACAGACGACAGTCTTGGCTAGAGATTGACAGCGCGCTGACGTGTCAAACATCGCGATCGGGAATAATAGAAAACATTTGTAACTAATAATATCCGCCCCAACAACAAACATCCGTGTATTCATTTCGGCCATCCGTAACAATAATTTTTTTCCTTGTCTCACAAACAACACTTGAAAGTTTGCGGGAAGATAGTGATTTTCGATAAAAACAAAAAGTGTGAAAGTGTAAAACGTGCCCAGGCTATTTTTCTGTCTCCAACCGGTTTATCTCCGCTGTGACACGGGGCGGGTAATTTTCTACCCCTAAATCGATCGTATCGAGAAGGCGATCGATGTACGTGCTACTTACGGGGGTCCTGCCGCACCGACGCGTCGCTCGGTGATGAAGGTGACGCAGAGGAGGAGCGGGGTGGGGGCTACATCGTTTCTGCACTGATGTTTACTACCGAGGCCCGTGAGTGAGTGCGCTTCGCAGCAGGTGCTAATTATTGTATGCTCGTGTACAATGCTCAGGCCTCGGTAGGACTCTCAAGCGCGCTCGTGTATTCGTGCAACCTTCGTGTACCCCGAGTGCTTATTGCCGGTGCCGCCGCTTTCGGAGTCACGCGGCAAATAAATACAAGTTTATCTCAAGATACCGGGCGCAGCGGGGTGCACTGTGTGTCGCCCACCGGTTGACTATTTACCGCGCGGTTCGAGTCGCGGTTGCCTCGCTTTTTCCAGTCTCATTGTCATTAAACGCTTGACCCTTTTGCCGGCGAACCGATTGTCCATTTTACCTCTCCACTGGCACACAGGCTGACTTATTTTCTTTTGGACCTAAACGTGATTTTTTTTTTTTAATTAGTAAATTCACTGTTGCCGTCGGTAATTCGGGGATCTGTATTCTATAAACTGACCTGTGAATTAATTATGATTTGATATTATTATTTTGACACTGGATGTTAAACATATATTTTTGATCGCAGGACAACAGAAATGTAGAGTTTTAGATCATTTGGTTAATCGCATTGCATGCGAAAAATCAATGGCGAACGGGCGTTTTTTCAATCCCTGGAAGACGATCTCTCGGTCGGTCAATCTTGCGGCTCTAATTCACGTAAGATAGCCACGACCATGAATATAGAGCTGACGAGCTAAGGGAGATTGACTTTGCCAAACAATCGGGCGAATCCCTCGGCAAGTCAGACCGCAGGGTTTAACGAGGGTTCAGTCGTGGTATTCTCCCGGGTCACGTTGTCAATTCAGTTTATTGACCGGGTTCTGGATCCACCGTGCACGGGAATCGTCTAGTTACACCGCGGGCCTCGTGTGTCCACGGATTAGACGGTGCTCGGCGGACCGTTGGTTACCGGTCCGAAGACGTTACGGACAGGTTTCCAACCTGTTCGGTTACATCCCGGCGGTACCTGCGCAGATGTAGAAACGGACAAACGCCCAAGACGTTACGGTCATAAATGCAAAATTTAGGTAACCCAGGAGTACTTCAAGTACCTTTCCAATCACTCAACCAACATCCACCAATTATTTCTGAATTCATTATCAGAGCCTTGGCACTTGGATTTGATATTTGAAAATAAATACACGAATGAATCCGTCCAAAGAATTAAATATCCAAAAATTCTTACTACCGTTTGACTAAAAAAAAAAAAAAAATGATTCCCAGCCAAAAAGTATTAAAAATAATTCCTTCATCGTAAACGGTCCAAACCCGTTCGAAGTGGCCCCACAAAACCTCAAATACGTCCGAGTGAAAAGGAGCGCAACACCAAGAGCCGTCGCAGAGCCGTGTCAACCCTCACCCGAGCGCGAGACACGAAGACTCGAAGTTGGGTAAGGGCCGCGGATGGAAGGAGAGAACGACCTCTCGGCCAACTAGCCAACGAGCCAGCCTGCGAGGCAGCAGCAGCGAGCAAGCCGAGCGATCGACCAACGGGTCGGTCAATCCCACCGGCGCGCTGCTAATAACCGAGAAACACGAAGACGGGTTATGACAGGCGGTGTCGTAGCCCGCCGTGGGGCGCAATTGCACGGACGACATGTGCCATTGTTCAAACACTGCACCCTCTCCGCCCTTATATTAGCTCTGAGCGAACCCACTCCCCTCTCAACCCCCTCTGACCACCCCTTCCACCCTCACCCCCCGTTTACACCCTCGTTCCTTGCTTGCTCTGCCATCCTCTCTTCTTCTCCACCTCAGAATCCAGCAGCCCCGCAATATACTATATTATACTACCCCCAACCTCGACCCCCCCTTCCATCCCTATCGCAACTCCCGCTGAGTCCCCTGGTCGATGCCTTTACAACCCGACCGACTCCCTAATACCCCGCTCGCCCGCCTTGGGGTCAAACGGTGGTCACGTGACGTGACGTTACGTCCCCCTCCCCCACCCTACCCTCCCTCCACGATGACCCACCGCAGCAGCCTCATTACGCCCCTGCGACTCATTTGCTTTATCTTATTTAACTCCTGTTTTTCAAATGAAGCCCCGCTAGCACCACGCTGCACCACTGCGGTCCGGTCATATCGGACACGATGCCATTTTTGCCGGCGCACCTGGTGGCAGTCTCGTGCTTTATGGTCATTAACGGAGTCCACTGGGTGTGCATTTACCGTGGGGGATTTTTTTCCTGCGACTTTTAGCGCTTGGGATGCGAAAACATCTTGGCTGGGAGTTTCAATGACCAAAATGACCTCAAGTAGTGTTAGAATGTTTACAAAAATGGAAAAATGATGGTAAATAATTTTAAAAAGTAAATAATTTTTAATTATGCTAAGTGAACCGTCAAGATTTTTCCGGAAAAATTGTTGAACGATCAATAAAATATGTCATTTTCTCGAGGTCGGAATGTCGCGAGGCGTTCACACGAAATTCCACTCGCTCATTCCACGAAGTTCGCTTCCTGCGATCTCCGCGTCCACGCGGTGACTGAAGCATTCGACACTGTCGGCACCTTTGCCAGCGCCGACGAAATGAATGACGTTGGGCAACCGGCGGGTCCCTCCCCGTCCGATATGACCGCGGTAGAAGGGGCCCTGTCACGCCCCTGTGACTTTCTCTCTTCTTCGCGGTGAAATGGCAGACGCGTCTCCGCCACACTCGCCGCGTCTCGTCCCTCGCGCAGCCTTCGTTCGTTGCGGCTCTTCACCGTGCGACCTGCCGCTCGTGCGTCGTCTTGCACCTGCCGCGTGCGGCGCTCGACCTACCCTCCCGATGTTTATGGTCATTTTTCGTTCCAGGATACTGCGCACGGTGCATTCCCGCAGTCGGCAGCGAGAGTCAGGTCGGCAATTCGGGACAGAGTTCGGTTTAGTCCGTCGCTGACGCTCGTCCAGCGTTGACTCCCCCGGTGTCGAGTGGAAATTCCGCGTCCGACCGAAATTTGCTCCTCATTTTTCGAAGCTGTTTTTTTTTTATTGTGTTTGATTATTGTGTTTGATAAACAATTGCTAAGGTGAATCGAATTCGGTGTTTGAGTGTGTGAGTATTTGTTTCGCGCGATGGAATTTCGGGTGAATCGTATCTGATGATCGTGGTGGGTTCGAACGGTGAATAAAAAAGTGTCGCGCCCGAATCGGGCGATTGTTCGATCTCGTGAATCGTGTAACGTGTTCCAAAGTGCATAAATGGATTTAATTCGCTTTGCCGTGAGTAACGCGCCTCGACGCTTGACATGCGATCGTGGGCTTATTTTTAGCGCCTTACTTTCCACCTGGACTAATTTAATATCCGGACTTCGCAGTATCGCCTGCTAATTCTTTGCTCTTATTCTCGTACTTCATACAAAATTGCATAAAATATTTTCACAAACCGGCGACTTATCCTCGAAGCAAGAATAATCGTCTGACACGTCGAATATTTTATTCAGAGGAGGTTTATTTTATTCAAAGTAGATTAAATTCAGCTGAAAAAATTATCTTCCATTTACGAAATTAACTCTGATACTTCTGAAAATTATCTCTTGTAGTTACGAAAAAATATCATCACGACCAGGTGACACTTTGTGTGTACCTCCAGGCAACAGTAGTCGCCCGACAGTTCGAGTAATATATTTCCGAGCAGGCGAGCAAGTAGATTCAACTGAGTTAGCCCGCGAGTATTTAGGGAAGCGGCCACTCGCGCCAGTCGTAATCTGGCCGAATCGAATGCTAATTGAAATCGGTACTCCGCGCCCCTGCAGCGCGAACGCAGTAACGTAAGTGTGTTTACGCGGTGAATGCAGAGCGCAGTCCCGTCGCCGGGACCGGCCGAGTTGTATCCTGCGGGCTTGCCCGCACATCCCATTTCCATTACCGGACTGATCAAATGCGTCGGGGGTGAGCAACTTGGCATGTTCGAGAGTGCGGCGCAGCCGTCGTTTTCCATCTCGCTCGCTGAGCGCTGGGACTTGGTCTATTATTATTTAATCAACGATTCCCCTGGTCACGGAGCGTTGAATTAATTGGCATTTCCCGCCGCTGTCCGACCGACCGTCCGTCCGTTCGTTCGTTTGCCGACTCCCAAGACAATGGGCAACGGGCATAAGTAGAATAATATTCCGCGAATGGCTAATTCGACTATTAGATTCGCGTAACGAACGTCACGTCACTCGCGGCGCGTGAGCGAGCGAGTGGCGTTTGCCGCGTAATCATCCGGTATTAATGACGCTACCGATAGCTACACCACTCGCGAGCAAGCCATTTATCGGCACAGCGCCCGATTAACGAAAATGGTTTTGTCTCGCGAATATTTCGTGATTGGAGGGAAATTCGGAGTTTGGAGAGGGGAAAGAAAAATGTATACCAAAAGAATTAGATACACTTCGAAATTGATAAAATGACTGAACTAAATTAAACTGGTAAAATAAAAATAAGAATATATAATACTTTATAAAAAACCGACACTGATGGGTGTGCGGTCGGAGTGCGGCTTCGGCGGTCCCACGAGTTAAGCAGCATTGATTGCGGCCGTAACTTGGATGGGTGACCGCTTAGCCGTGCATCGACTGGCGCATCAAAACAGTGAGCGGGAGGCATTTTTCAGAAACTTTGGTGTCTGCACTTAAGAAGCATGTGTTTCTTTCGTGTATACACTGGAGAATCAGAAATATATAATGCCGTCTGTACCGGCACGGGTTTTCCGCAGTTTCCCCGTGCCCTCGGCAAATGCGGTACAGTGTAGCTAAGTCGGCTGCGGACGCACGGAAGTTAGGTTAGCTTAGCTAAGTGCGGGTAGGGAGTGATAGGAGGGGAAAAAACTAGGGGGGGAGCAAGGTAAAACCCTCACGGGTGTACCTCGGAAACGGAAATGAATAAATAAAAAAAAAATACTTTATAAAAAATGTGTGTCTGAAATAAATTGTCCATAATTATCGAAGCGCTGTAAGCGAAAGAAACAACTGCGACAGATCGCCAATCAATATCAATAGTTGTCACCTCAATAGTCACCGCGCGTTATCCGCGGTGGTTTCTCCGAGTGCGCTGGCTGGAAATCAAAGTGAACTGTCAGTTACGCGTCAGCATTAATCCACCCGCGCGATGAGCGCGCGTGCTGGGCTCGGCCCCTAAATTGATTTAATTGCTCGTCGTTAGAGAGGGTGGACGAGATAGAAAAAAAACCCGAAGCACGAGGGGGAAGGCCCTTAATCGATTCAATTCTCGCGGACGCCAGGTGGAACGGTCACACAACCCTCGCTTCGATGGATCATCCGTCCGTATACCTTTTGTCCTGCACGATGCGCGTGTAAACGACGATACGGAGGACGTTTTGGGTTAAATCGACCTGATTTTTTTAATCTATCAATGGTGTCAATAAAAAAATTATCGTTCACATTTTTTTTTATCCTATCGATAAAAAAAAATCGTATAAATCACTGTTTTTTTATTTCCTGTTCATGCTTTAGTGCTATCGACACATTTAATGCATTAACTTGATGTGACGTCGATTTGAAGAAAAAAAAATCGGGACAATATTTCGTAGACCAGAAAAATGGGGCACGATAGGAAATTTTCAATAATAGTCGCGAGTATCCCGCACCTATCGTGACATTTTTATATTTAGCCGAGCCGGCGACACGACATTCGGAAGTTAGCGTCATGGCGTGTCGTGTCGGCGCTGCGGTAACGCGCTGACGCGTTGAAAGCTCCTCGAAGCTGTTGACTCGCGAGCGTCGAGAGTCAAAAGGAGAGTTTCTACGTATATCTGTTGGCGACATCGTTAAAAAATGTAATATCCTCTCATGTTGCAGGGGATGCCAGTGACGTCGAACAGCAAGGAATAGCGGCGCGCACGGGCAGCTCGACGACTCGGAAGTGGCGAGACGCTTGGGAAAATCGGCGCCGGTGGCAGACGAGCCGGACAGCGGTAGTGGCGGCGGAGCGGCAGGGGTGAGCTTCAAATTTTTTTCTCTACCCATCGATACGGCGATAACACAACTTTTTTCGCGCCCACATATTCCCCTTATTTTGCCGCCGTGCTCGATCGATTTTCATTCACGTGTAAAACGTCCTATTAACGATATTTGCCGCACTACAAAAAACATTTTTTTTTTTAATCTTGACTTTTTCATGGTAAAAATACGAAGGCGGATAATTCGTGTTGACTTGAAGGAGACTTCGACACTAAAGGATTTTTTTTTGTTCCTGTCTTAAAAAAAAAAACATAAAAAAATGAAATCCAATTTTCGGTAAATACAAAAGGTTCAATAAGCGATTCACGGGCAATTCGCCAGTCTTATTTTTCATTGACACGTCAATGTTACGACCGGGCCCGTTTGTTACCACTGCGCGAAAATATATTTTTGAGTGAAATTTACGAGTTCGCCCGCAAGTGTTTGCCATTACGGCCGCCCCTATTATTATGCACGTCCTATAGATCATCGCCCCGTCCCCGGGGGTGGCGGGGGAGGAGAGGTCTATAGGTGTTTTAACGTCGCCAACGATCGCGATAAGAGCGTTAGATTGCGTGATTCGTCGCGATTACGTTACACCCTGTAGACATGGGCGGGGGAGTTAGGCGGGAGTGAGGGGTGCCCGAGTAAAAAAAAATAAGTGCATCCCGGATCCATGCGGGATCCGCGAGATGTACGTGAAAAATTCCCGCCAATGAGACAATCCTTGACTTTTCGCGTACTTCGAGTTTCATGCGGAAAGTACGTGAAAAGTTCGTGTATAATTCGAGCCAGAAATTCACCAATTAAATACACGAAAAGTACCTGAGAAGTACACATTTGAAATGGCTGCATTAAAGATTCGCGGCAACTAGAAAGTATACAAAAATACGTGAAAAGTCCATATTTGACATTTTTACGTACAAATTCCGTGCCGAAAAGTACAGAATATCTACGTGAAAAGTTCATATTTGACACTTTTGTATTGTCTGAGAAATCGAAATGTATTTTTTCAAAATATCGACTTTTAACCTATACCATCGTTCTCAAGTCGCATATTTTACCCCTGAAAACACTGGTTACAAGCCTTTATTAGTTGGTTTTGAAAAAAAAAAAAAAATTTTGTCGAACCGTTTGTGAGAAATCGTAGATCTCGCCACCAGGCCGAAAACCGCCCACGTGAAACATTCGCGAAAAATTGGAGCCAGAAATTCACCAATTAAATACACGAAAAGAACATGAGAAGAGATGTACATGAGTGCATTTGAAATGGTTACAATAAAGATTCGCGGCAACTAGAAAGTACACAAAAGTATGTGAAAAGTTCATATTTGACATTTTTGCGTATAAAGTTTGTGCCGAAAGGTACAGGATATCTACGTGAAAAGTCCACATTGGCGGGACTTTTACACATAATACATCTCGCGGATCCCGCATGGATACGGGATGCACTTGTTTTTTTTTTACTCGGGTGAGCCGAGAGGTTAAATGCCGAGAGGGTGCGGGACGTGAGTTCTAAGAATCGGGAAACTGATTGCCGATGGCGCACGATCGCGGGGCAGAAAATCGGATGGGTCTCCCCCGCGCGCCAGGAAGCCGCACATAATCGAATTCTTATCGAGGAACCGCGCGAATCCATCCAACCCCCCCACCCCCCTTCGTACGCGGCGCGCGGATAATCGAGCCTCGCGTGCCTCGTGGATAGGAAATCACGTCGATTAAAGTCGCCCCGCGATCTCGTCTATATACCCTCTTTCTGTCTTTTCAGGTACTATGGGAGCGGGGGTATGGGGGGCGGAGGAGGGCTACAAGCCACGGACCTCCGGCGGCGACTCGCGTCCCAGCGTACCAAAAACCACTCAAGAACACGATGCCCCCAGGCATTAGACAACGATGACTCCAGGAGTCTGCGCACTGACCAAGAGGCCCCTAAAGTCAGGAATGACGTCGAAAGGTTTGTTCGATTCGCTATTAAATTGATTACTTGTTTTTTTCTTCAATTCGCACGAGCTGGGAAAAGGTTTTCCCGAACTCGTGCGTAATGTACTATTTTCAATGAGCGCGACATAAGTCTATATTTGGCTACACTGTTAAAAATCCGGTGTTAAAAATAACATCAAGTCGGTGTCTATATAGGTCCACACCAATCACGGTCATAATGAGCGGATTTAACTGAGTCTGAAATATCGACTTCCACCTAAAAAAGTTCAGAAGTCCCGTTTTTCGCGAATTATCAACGAATCGAAGCGAAAATGGAAATGCAAACGCCAGTAATGTGAATCTCGTTAATAAATTAGTCAGAATTTTGATTTTCGAAAAAAAAAACCACAGATCAATTACCCGGTAGAGGAATCTGTAATGAAAAAAATCGATTTTTTTCGTCAATTTTTTGATAAAAACTGAGAAAAGGGACTAATTCATTCGCGAGATAATAAAAAATCACACGTGATATGTGCATTCGTGCGTTTAAACCAAAAAGTGTTATAATGTTCCGTCGGTAACACAGGACAAATTTAACAAAACGGCTGGTGTTAATTTTACACCGTAAAAAGTGTTACTATTAACACTGTAATAAGTAACACTAGGATAAAGTCCACACCAGCAGCGTTTGACACCGTAGATTTTTAACTGTGTATAATATTTAAAATGTTATATCTGCACTTGTTTATTAAGCGTTGCGCTGTTATATTTTCTTCCTGCCGATGTTTTGCCAACTCTAAAGTGAAAATAACTTTATTTCTCTGTCCGCAGTTGGATGGATATTGTGGCGACGAGGAGTCTCGCGTCCGGTCAGCCGACGTGCACCGGAAATCTTGCATGCAGGAGACGCGGCAATCAGAAAAGTGTCGACGATATCTGTGCCGATGGGGTCGGCGGCAGCGGCGGCGGCGGCGACGACGAGAACCTGAGGGGCCGAAAGCGAAGGCGGCCGCAGGATGCCGGTCTCGTCGTCGAGGAGCAGGAGGAGGTGGAGGAGGACGCGAGCGCCGACGAGTGGACGAGGCCCGTCGGTCGCACCACCGGATGTCTCGATAGACGAGTAGCCGAGGCGGAGTATGAGGACCAGCAGCGGGACGACGGGGCGGACGAGAGGCGACGTCGGATCCGGTGGTACTGCAGAGGCTTCCGGCGAGTCACGGAAATGGCGTCCAGGACTCTGCTACTCGGGATCGTTCTTCTCGTCACGCCAGGTCAGCCTCTCTGCTCCTTTTGTCTCGAAAATCGAGGGCAAATAAACCTCTGCCGTTCCACAAACTTCATAAGTTCTCTGAAAAATAAGAGAAGAAGTGTCTTGTCCTCAAATCTATATTGACTCAAATGTTATAACGGAAATTTATTCTTTCATTTATATTTTTCAGTGCAATAATTTTGTTAAAAAATTACAGTAAATTCGAGCAAACGTTGGGAGTGATTTGAGGAATTATGAAACGACTGGACTGCTAACGACGCGAGGATTATCCGCGGTCTGCGAAAAAATGTCGGTACAATCGTTTCCCAAATCAACGTTGAAAAAGATGCGACTAGAAGGGTCCGCGCAATTATGATCGTTAATGAGTGGACGCGACGCGACGCGCGCTGGGAAATAGAATTCGCGACAAAGCTCCGGTGATTCTTTGAAGCGAAGCGCGAGGTGTGTGTCGCGCGCTCGCGCGCGGCGAGTGAATATTTCCGGTACGGCGAAAGAGGAGTGGAGTCGTAATACGGGATACGGGCTCTTTGGGAGCCGGACGACGCGGCGAGAAAAATGGTAGGAAACGGGAGATGTGCGATTACACGAGAGAAAAAGATGGAAAAAACACACACACACACAAAAAAAACGTGGCGAAGAGATGAAATAGAGGGTGCGAGAAACGGTGGAAACGAGGAGAGAGAAAGGAGAAAAATGTGGGTATAGCTCGGGCGGAAATGTTGGGCGATGAAAAAAATGAAGCACGAAAGAAAAAAAGATAAACTGAGACCGAAATTAGCGGAAAAGTTGTTTAATACAGAAAGTTCTCCAACTCCTGGGCAATGTATGGGGGGGGCGGAAACCTGCTGGCCCATTGTGACCAACCAGCCACTTGCATGACTCTCCTAGTTCCCTCTCTATATTATGTATATATATATTATTATACAGCATATAGAACTCGTTGGGTGCTGCATATACATATATATATATTTTTGCAAGGGGGTTGCACGCCTCGGCAGGCCAAACTTTTTCATGCTAATGCCCGTAATTTATTTATTTCCCAATTATTTTCATGCCAGAGTTCCGGCTCTCCGAGACTCCGCGATGTCGGTGTAGCGCGCGCGCCGGGCATAACCAAGAATTCGCTGCAAACTTTTTCGTTGTCTTTTTCTTTCCCTCCCTCCACCTCCTTCCAGGACCCTTATTTTTCTTGAACCGAAAGTCCTTGTTCCTTCGCGTCGCGGCAATCTCGACCACCACCGAAAAACTCTTCCAGCCACTCGCGGTGCTCTTGGCGCTTGTCGCACTAACCGAGAAATTAGTGTTTCCTCAAGACTCTGGCGTAAGCGAGATCCAACTTTTATCTTACGTCGGAAAATTTCGTTCCAGTAGACGTAACGGTACGCCAAGACGTAACAAAAAATGTTGTACGATTTTTATAACGTTGCAATGAACAAAACATCGTGTGAAATAAAAATGAATATTTCCCTCGGTGCATAATTTAACATTGAACTACAAAAAAATGCTGAGAAAATTATGCAAGTGGTCACACGAAGAAATAACGTTAGGCTCGTTGATCCTAAGCAAGAAACGCAAATAAAAATCTATGGATCGACGGGTCGATCATGGACAGCCAGTGATTTGCAACGCCGAGTATCGCCCCGGGGCGATCGACTCTTCAACTCGCACGTAGCTCGGGCGATAGCCTTTCCCAAGGGCAACGCACCCTGGTGCCGGTCTCTTCGCGCGGTGCCGTGCGCGTTGGGTACTCGACGTGGACGCGCGTCATTTGCAACTCATCCGCCTGCCATCTGGGATCGGCTTGTTACGTGCTCACCGCCGGAGTATGATCTATCCGTAAACATAACGCGAGGAAGAAGAAAACGAGTTTCCCTCGCTCTGAAAGAAGCCTTTTACGGTCAACCGGGCTCACTCCGGCCCCGCTTTGAGGCAAAGCGTCGCGCTACCTTTCGCACCTGGTGCCGCGTTTATCAATTCATCAGGCTACAAGTTACGGCCGACGTTCGCCTCGTTGTGAGATCGTTCGCTTGATTGTCAACGATGAGCAACTATTTTTCGATTTAAGCAACTATTTTTCGATTTAACGAAGTTTTAAAACCCTATCCGATGGGGAATTTCCCATTGATTCCAAAAAACGACTGGTGTTTGTCCGAAAAATCGAAAATTCGAGGAGAAAAACGCAAAAAACGATTTTTTTTCTGACAAACTGCCAAATTTCGCGATATTAAACATCAAACTGCTGCCGGTTTCCCAACGACCAATCAGATGCCGAATAAATCGACAACAATGGTTGCTCACGAACTTTTCAATAGAGGATATTATTTAATATCTACATTCTGTATTTTTTATGTCCATTACGTGCCAAGATTTTTTGGTGGAAAATGTAAGAAACCTCTATTTCTTTTATTCCATCGCCTACAATCGGTTTACTCCAAAACTGCATATCGAAAATAAGATAAAAAAAATCAAAATAGACGAGTCATTTTGTGCATCGTCGCCTCGCACGGTGAGGTCGGCAAAAGCGAGCGCGCGAGAAGAACGACGAAGTGGCGGGCGCGATGAGGCGGCTCGAGCGAGAAAAGACAAAATACGCCCTCGATGGTCCGTTTGCTCTATTCTCGGTGGCGCGCGCGTTGTTTTGTCCGCGGATTCCTCAGAAAACTCTCTTTCATCCCCGCCCGCACTTCCATTCACCGAAAACTTGGTCGAGACGCGCGCGCGAACGGCGAACGCCCGGGCACGCTCGACAATCGAGCTTTTCGCGGACTTTCCGCGTCCTTTATTTCCATTATGGTAATCGCTGCCAAGTGGCACAATGCGAATTCCACGAGGCAATGAATGTTTTTCACCGTGGGGCAAAACAACAACAACGGAAAAACCCCAAACTCGGTGGCAATGAAACTAGATAGATAATTAAAGCCCCGACTATCACAGGCCACGAAAGCTTATTTTATTTTTTTTCTATAAATACATAAATTAATACATCTCTCGACATTTCCATACTTTATTGACACAATTTCCATATTTTATTCACACTTCATCTTGGAGATGAACTTTTCGACCCGATTTTCGTTAACAACCAAAAAAACCAAATCCCCTTTTCCAGCCAAAATCGGTCCACTCTTCGCATGACAATCACGCGGATCACATGATCACTTTGTGACGAAGCACAAAGTGCGAAAGTTCACTTTGCATATCCAAGCGAAACGACGAGCATAGATCGTAGAGACGCGTGGACATTGTCGCGTGAACTCACAAACCAACGTAGCGACGTGAGGGGGAAGGGGGAGGATTGGCGTGCTGAAGAGTCGTTCGGTCTTCCTTTTCACATTTCCGCCAATCTCGGCCGGAAATCGATCGGCCGAGCGAGAGAAGCACGGGGGCCCGCCGAGGTGCGCGCGGTTATAGCGCTCGCGGTAAACGGTCGAGTTTTCATTGGATTCGATCGCGGCGATGGCAATAGACGAGAAGTGTGTCTCGTCCCCTGCGGTTCGACGCGGACATTGTCGGTACCTATCGCTCGTTGCAGCGGCGGCAAAAGTCGTGGTGTGTCGTCTCGATCGCGTGTCTAACGGGCCAGAAGCATCTCCGGCGCATTATGTATACTCGACGACACTCGCGTAGCCTCTTCGCCTCGTCGTTCGCTCGAGTTTCTCTCGCTCGACTTTTCCGCGGTTTCCGAGTTTCCACGGACTTCGAGCGACGGGGCGACCCCAGGATCGCAGGCAGACACGACGCGGAGTTGCGCGCAACGACGTCGGTAACGCGGGAATCCGACGTATCCGTGTGTATCGGCGCGCGCGTTAGAGGCAGCAGCAGCAGCAGCCGAGAACCCGCCAATAATCGGGACGAGAGGCAACGACAATGGAACAAAGCGCCGAGGGACGATCAAAGTCCTCGCCTCGCACCCGGTGCGACCCCCGCGATTCGCCGACCGCTCAGCAATCGCGCCAGATGCTTCGAAACTAATCTTTAACTGTCTTCCACTTTCTCGTTGCCTTGATTTTTTTTTTTTTTTTTTTTATTTCTTTCACCGATGCAGCAAGAAATCGTTGCCTCGTTGCTTTGTATCGCTCTCCGCCCCACTTTTTCACTTTTCGCCATCGTACTCCACGGAGTCTTCTTCTCGCAAAGGAATAATAATCGCTTCACGGCGATATTATCGCTCCCATCAATTTGGAAACTGAGAAAAAGGGGCGAAAAAAAAAATGTCTTCGTCGAGTCGTCCAACGAACCGGGAAGAGAGTGACTCACAGTCGGTTTTTATCGCTCCGGGGGATGAGAGAGAAAATTCACCGAACAGTCGCGCTGTCGCGGGGGCAAAAAAGCCTTTGACAAATATCTATTTTTTTTTCCTTTTTTTTTTTCAGAGGCACGAACGCTTGGGAATACGGACCTTTGTGAGGGTGTCATTTATTTTCACGTTTTCTCGTTTCGATGCTCGCGAAATTGACAGCATTGCCGCGCGAATATACAAACGGTTGATGTGTGTATGTGTGTGTGTGTGTGTTGTTCGAAACGTTCCACTTAAGTGAGTCACCCTATTTCCGATTTGCACTGAAAAGTTCTTGTGAAATTTAGAACAACAATAATTCTAATTATACAATAATAATAATAATCATTAATATTATACAAGTAATATACTTACATGTATAATAATTATTATTAATATTCTAATAATAATACAAGGTTGACATTTTTAATAAATGTACCAATCGCAACACCCACGCAAAAAGTTTCCAAGACCCGGAAATCGTTAGCGCGTGTATTTTTGTTTTCCACTATATCAGCTTGTTACACGTCGAGTAGACTGGCGAGCGCGCGCGCGCGCGCGGGCCCAGCATGTTGGAGGCTCTCGCGGCGCGTGTTACAGCCGGCTCCGATGCCGGGCGTACATAGCTTACACCCACGTCTTCGTTGGCCATAATATTCCCTTGCCGGGCAACGCCAGGGCGCGCAACCCCCTGATACATCCAAAGCCTTCCAGTGTTCTACTGCGGAACCACTATTGGAACACCACCACTTTGCGAAAGCTTGCTCGGGCATTCGGAGGGCTGTAACGGAGAGCGAGAGTGAGGGAGAGAGAGAGAGAGAGAGAGAGGCAGCGAGAGTGGAGGGTCGAGGATGGCGTGGGTATCACATCGGCGAAGGAAACTTCGGCAAACTAATGCAATATCGCTCGGTGGCGTCAGGGCCGAAACGGGGGCGTCGCGGGTACCGTGGTCGTTGTATATAGTTGGGTTATAGCGAAGGTGCTGGCCGATTCGATAGGACCGCGTGTGCTGTTGCTGCTCCCGCTGCTTTCGCTACCACTGAGCTGCTTTGGCAACACGTACGACGAGCTGCATCGTTGGCCCCGCGACGATCCTCGGCCATCGAAGTGTTAACCCTCTCTGGGCTGGAGGCAGCCACATGTGGGCCAACGATTGTGACTCGAGGTGGCGTAAAATGGCCAACGATGGGCACACCCCGAGACCCCTGAAGGTGGTACCAAGCCCTTCGGTACGTTGAGCTCGGAGCTCTGTCTCCCTCTCTCTCTGCCTTTCTTCTATCTTGCTCTCTCGCTCTCTACGGCTATGATATGCACTCGCATATAACTGCAGCGCTATTACCGCACGTCGGGGTGATTACTGGCTGGATATACCCGGGCTATAGGGAGGAACTTGGACGACGCGTTACACATTGGCCGCGCTCCGGCGGGCGAGCTCGTAAAGCGCGGCGCGAACGAGCCTTGATTTACCTTTAATACCCTTAATGCCTTCGGGTCCGCACCCGGCCGGCTGGCTTGGCCCGCACCAGCCCAGGGGCTCTGTGCCTTGATGCGAGGTAGGTGAGCGCGATGAGGCTCGCTCCAAGATGCGGGGAAGAAGGACATTAGAGAATGGTCCACGTTTTATTTCCAGAGTAACTCGTCCTACCTACCCTCCCCTCCCTTCTCCCTCCCCTCGACCCCACCCGACCCCTTCTCTCTTCTCGCTATCCGAGAGTAATGACTCGGCTGGTGTCGTAAGCGCCTCTGACCAATCTCCGCAGTCTCCCAGCGTTGTCTTCCATTGTCTTCCACTCGCGACCTCTCACTCAGTCGCCCCGCAGTATAACTCTGACTTGTTTTTCCTTTTTTTTTTCCTTTCTTTTTTTCCTCTTTTCTCTTCGCCTTTTTCCCCGTGGCCAACAGCGAGAATAATTAATAGTCGCGCTGCGAAAGGAAAAAGAAACTTTATGGGCTTCTTCTCCTAGGAGTTTTTAATTTCTCGGTGGATATCTTCCGGTTTTAACGTCGCTGCTACGGTCTTGCTATGTTTGTACACGAGAAAACAGCGCGAAGTTAAGCTATACGTCGTTGTTGTCGCGAGTCTTGCTGATGATTAATTGAAGATCAATTATCTGATTTGAGGTTTGTGACTTATGATAGTGGAAGAATCGCACTTTTCGAAAAAAAAATTAGTTCAACGTTTGCATCCAGTTGTTTCATAATTCTTTCAATTCAGCAAATATGTGAAAATAATACGTCGAGAACTTATTAATAATCTTATGCATTTTTTTATTATTGGAAATCAAAGCGTGAATAAATTGACTAATGCGATTTTCGTTTCAATTTGTCCCCAGGTCTCTGTCACCAGGATGCGGTGCACATAACGGCCATTCTGGGGGAAAGCGTGGTCTTCAACTGTCACGTTGAGTTTCCCGGTGAGCACCCAGTGCCCTACGTTCTCCAATGGGAGAAGAAGGTAGGCGAGATGGTACGATATCGGACGACACCCTCTCTGCTCTCTATCCGTGAGTTAAATACGGGGTCCCGCTCGACGCGTGCACGCACATGGTACCAGCGGCGAGGATGCTCTCGCGTAGCTGAAGTAGCTTACGCCATTATGGCCAGACGAGTCGCGACTCCACCGCACAGAGATTGCGACAATTTAACGAGAATTCCAATCGCTTCCGCGAGTCGCGTCCGCGAGGCTTTCCTTCGTCGCTAATGGACGAAAACTCGCGAGGAGCTCGCTCTTAATGGGCCTTTTGTTCGAAATTATATCGCGAGGGGCCGTAATCCATCGATAGAGACTTTTATACCTCTCGCCAATTCGACTAATTACCGTGAATTCAATTTGGCCGGAAATCGCGCGCGATAATTAAGATACGCGATAAAAATGATAATAAGCGGGCGAACAAAAAAAAAGAAGCAACGATGAATTGAGTCGGCAGCAGCGAGAAAGCTGGGCGCAGCTGGTACCAGAAACAAAAGTGCCAGAGCGCGACCCCATGAAAAAGAAAATGTTACGTTGTTGGAGCGTTGCAATTATATTTATTGTCGTGAAGCTCGACCGAGTTGACTTGCCTCTATTATTTCGATGATTTTGTCGTAAAGCTTACGTGCTTATATAATGATAATACTCGTTGATTACTCGTAATTCATGATGATGACGATGACGCGCGACGATCACTGGCGAACGGGACGCGCCACGTGTCGAGCGCAATATTATCGATGCCTTTGACGATAATTCGCGTTGACGCATCATAAATGAGAATCACTTGTCGAGAGTAGATGCGTTGTTAGTTACTTGATTTCCATTTTTTTTTCTTGCCAAGACGATATGGTTTCGTCAGTATCTTTTGCGTTCTGGAATTTAATTTGTCGAAAACGCATCATCCAGAAATCCGGACTGGAGAGGGCAGAGCGTACACAAATACACGTATTTTTTTTTTTGCCACACGTTAAATTTAACTTCATCGATCATTGTGCGACTCCATTGATACATATAAATTCTGATAAATTCATTATCCGTGTGTTTATTCATCACATTCACGTTCACGTATCGATTATCGATATCATTGCACTTCCATTGACCCAGCGTCAGTTCGCTACTCTAATATTAAACTTCGCCCTCTTCATCTACCCCCCCCCCCCCCCCCCTCCCCCCGCTCATCTCCACTCGCGCGTCACGTGACTCTCACTCGCTGTCGCGTGAAGCACAAAAATGCTCGCGACAATGTGTGCTTAACCGAGTAAAACATATTTATTGTCGCGGACTTTTTGGCGTGAGCCGGGTTCATCGCACTCGCTCCGCGGTGTTAAAGGCCGCTTTAACCCTCACCCCCCCCCCCCCCCTTTTTCTCTCTCTTTCTCTCTCTGTTTCCCTCTATGTCTGTCTCTCTTTATCTCGCTTGCTTAGACCACGGTGGAATTAATCCGCTGGATAATCCAGGAAACGGGCGCCTAATCGGTTGGAATTAATTGGGTTTGATACCGGTCGCCCCTCCTCGCGCTGCCCGTCCACTAGAGCTCGCCACTCGGCACTCGACGCGGCCTTTCGCGCTCGTCATCGATCAGTCTATTTTCTTTCTTTCTTTCTACATTTTATTTCACAATTACAAGCTATCTCTCTCTCTCTCTCACACTCTGCTCCGCTTTTTCGTTTCTTGTTGCCGGTGACGAGGACATTGAGAGAGAATTTTAAAAAGAGCAGAAAACACTCTTTTATCACATTGACAAATTGTCCCAATTACAACACTTGATCGAACTGCAGTCGGGAGAAAATAAAGTTCATTGCCGTATTTCCATTTTACAAATTGATGATGATTTTAAAAGCAAAAGTGGTAGTTATTGAAATTGGTTTCCGTATATTGTAATACAAATCTGCTGCAACAGGCGACTGTGGTTTATAACGAAATTGGATTATCCGACCTGTAATCAACTCCCCCGGAAATAGACGCAAGATATCACAGCGATAATCGCCCATGTCTCTCCCTCTCTGTGACCTCTGGTGCCTCGCATGCTCACCCGACGGATCAATCGCCTTTTTCTCCGCGATATTATTATCCTTACTTTCCGCGACCTGTGGCAGCAATTTTTCTTCTTGCATTTTTTGTGTAAATGACAATGTTGACGTTAGCTCGATGCTTTTTTTGCGTTTCATAGGTAAAACGCGTAACGTAGATATAATTTTGTAGTTGAACGTAGAAAGTGTCTCCGGCCGGAGTCGTCGTTCGTATTGTTCGTACTGATAATTACACGCGAGTGATACATTTTTTTTTAATGCACTGGTAGCCGAAAATATGCACGATAACCGAATGGATAAATTA
Organism: Itoplectis maculator; assembly: GCA_964034905.1. Lineage (NCBI taxonomy): Eukaryota > Metazoa > Arthropoda > Insecta > Hymenoptera > Ichneumonidae > Itoplectis > Itoplectis maculator. Next base: position 9,118,214 of record OZ035858.1, on the reverse strand, counting down.
CTATCGATCAACAGCAATTATTCTCAGGCCCTAAGATTTGTCCTCACCGCAAGTACCTACAAAAATTGATAACCCACAAGAACAAAAATGTGCAAAATATAAAGTATTGCGTACTTTCTCACCCACGAATATAAACGCACATTCGAGAATTCGACAAACGCCGCGTTTAACCTGTTTCCAACACGCACGAGGGAAGAACCCATTGTGCCCAAGTGGAAGATCAAGCGGATAACGAGAACAATGGCGCGAGACGGAGCAGGAGTCTGAATGAGCCGCCGAGGGGGGTGGAGGGAAGGGGGGGGGGGGGGTGCGCGGGAGGCGCCCGCGACCAGTCGATGACGGACAGGCGGATCGAGGTGCATTAACCGTGAATGCGATATTGACACCGCAAACCCGCGATGGGTGTGTGTTAACCGGATATAAAGGGAGACGAGCGGCCGGGGGAGTTCCATCGTTTTGTAATTAATTAATCGATCGCTCCCTCTCCCTCTCTGTGCTCCACGAGCGATTGTGCAACTGCGCTTCGATACAACCTGAACCTGACGAGGGGTGAGGGAACGATGTAACGATCCTCGACACGTGCCCAGCGGTAACAACCGAAGTCCCGCAATTGGATCCCTCGAAGCGCGCCGATTGCGGCCGATCCCGGGAATTATAAATCACGACTCGAAAATCAGTGTAACCCGTCCCACGCGGCCAGATCCCTTTTCCTCAAAATGAATCTATAAATAGCATTTTTTAAATTTCGCGAGTGCCGCTCGACGAGCTTCGATTTACACTCGTTTTTTTTTTTTTTCGACTCGTCCGATCGTCCGATTCCTCCCTTTTACACGCGTGGACAACAGATGCGCGGTGTGCAGACATTCGAAAAATAGACGGAGAAACAAAAACGACAAAAGAACGGACAATAAAAAAAGGGAAAGCAAAACAAAAGTTTGGTAAATGGCGGCCGAGAGACGCGCGCGCGGAGAACGCGTGTATCGCAACAGTCGCGTGAAACACTCTGCCATTTGCAGATGGCGTGCACGCTGGTAGCGGGGGGGGGGGGGGGGGGGGTGAAGGCGGAGGGGGGAGGGAGTGAAACACAGAAATGCATTTTATTCGCGCTTTGGTGGATTTCGGGGGTTGGAGAGGATGAGGCAGCAGCTCGTGGGTGCATCATCGGTGCAACCGACGGTGCCGCCGGGAATTGCGAGGCTCGAGCTCGCGCGGCAGCGGCAGCGAAGCCCGTGGCGCAGGGTTGGCGTTCACCCCCCCCCCCCCCTCCCCCGCGGGGAAACCGCGCCGCCGCCGCCGCCGACGCCGCGGTCGGCCGGATGAAAGAGACGAGCGCGCGCGAAGCCCACATAAAACTCTGCAACAGACTCTGATGTGTTCCACCAGGTCGGACAGCAGCGTCGCACCCCTTCATCCCCTTCCCCCTCCGCCTCCGGATGCTGCAGCCCCGCAGGTCTCGCCCCGGCTCTCCGGTCGCGTGTGGTACGCGTGTTTACCCCAAAAGCGGGTGGCAAAGGATGAAACCTAGTCACTAGGGTTGTGTATGTGTTTCTCTGCCTATGCGTGTTGCAGATCGCCTCTATGTAGAATTTGCGTGGACGATTGTACGAGGTTACCACGAGCGCCGCCGTTCTCACGTGTCGAGCCCGGTGTTTGCGCATCTCATCCGGCGGGTGTGGACGGAAAATCTCAGCCGGGAAAATCCCCGACGGGTACAGAGAGCAGCGCGCGAAATACACGGAAAATCGTTCGCAGCTTCTGACATTCCGGACGCGAGCTTCGCGGATGGATGTGAACTGCGGATGTTGTATCGACGCGTTCGGCGTTTGTCAGATTTATTTTTTTCTCAGCCCGTTTCTCCATCTTCCTCTCTAATCAAGAGATGCGGTAGCGCCTCGATGCCAAGTATTGGGAAAAAAAAATCGGCCTACTCATGTCCTCACCGAGACGCTAGCGCTACTTTTGTGTGCCCGAAGTTGGCTCTTTTTCGTCTGCTATACAGTGTGATTCAGAATGTTTTTTCCACCCATGGGTATTTGGTAGATAATAGTCTGAGCAAAGTTACTTAGGCGTTTTTCGAAATTCGCAATATTTATTTATAAACAAACACTAACGAATTTGAATAACTGAACAAATTGGAGCAGCAGAATCTGGCGCGCACGAATGTTCGATGTCGACTAAAGTTTCCAAATCTCCGTAAAACGATATCAATTGATACCAAACACTCGAGTGCGCCAAAATCTACTGCTCCGATTGGTCCAGTTATTCAAACTCGTGAATGCTTGTTTATAAATAAATATTGCGAATTTCGAAAAACGCTTAAGTAACTTTGCTCAGGAGAGGATTATCTACCAAATACCCATGGGTGAAAAAAACCTTCTGAATCACCCTGTATGTGTTTCTCTCGCTGCGTCGGACAAAAGGAAAACGCGCGGGATACCTAATCGCTGCATCACCCGCGAGCTCGTATGATGCGCGAGCTCAATGAACGTGGGTTATCGCTAACCTCGAGGTATCACGATGATGAACCGGTGAACCGGGTGTGTTGCTCGGGATTTGTATTTGTATACCGAATCCCGCTATGCGATGGTGTGCGCGTGTATATGTACTTTGGCAGTCGCCCTTGGGGTCCTTTCCTGATTAGATTACATCGACGAACGTAATACAGACGCGTGTGGGGCAGGCGTTGCGCGCGGCTGTATCGCAAAGCGCGGTATAAACAGAGACGTAAAACGTGAATTGCTACAGGTATATCGGGTGCTCTGCGCTGATCTCGCTGATCTCGCCTGAATGAAGGAGCGAGGACGAGAGATTATAGCGCGAGTTCCTCGCAGCGCCACTCTTATTCTTGCTCTTGTCGTTCTTTTCACTCTCCTTGCTCTTCTTGCTTCTGGAGCAGTATAAGAGGAGGCAGACGAAAACAAACGTGAGAAAATTGACTTTTCCAGCAGCATCGCCGCGCGAGTCGCTGAACTCGCTAACTCCGTCTCTCCTTCGCCCCGTCTCAAGAATTGTTCGGAGTGTTCCTGGGCGTTTTATAAAAATTTGTCTGTTCCGCAGGATCCCTGATGAAGCCCTCGACGTATACACGTGCTCGTCGTTTTCGTCCCGGGCTGCGATGATGCTTCGGATAACGACGCCGACCGGACGGCAAATTCGTTTGGTGGTCTGCGGTGACGCAAGTTTTGCCCGTGGATTGCGTCGTCGCTGTTGCGGCGGACCGGATAATGGATTTCTTTGCGTTGTCGCGCGTCTCTCGCGCGCTACTCAACGGAGCTTTTTGTTTCCTCTGGCCAGAGTGGAAACACGGGAAAAGGGTTGACGAGAGAAGCGAGTGGAAGAAAGTGGCTGATCGCACACACGTAGCGCCCGGAGGGGTCGGAGAAAGTGTTGGTTCGTCGGTCGCCTCGCGGACCTGGTCGGTCGGTCCGTGCTCCGTCCGTACGGCAGATGCTGTCGTCGTGTCGGTCGCTTCGCGGGGATAAGTGAGCCGGGAGGGAAGGTTGATGCGATTCTCCCGCTCTCTCCCGCCTCTTTCTCCATTGCGTTGCAGGCTCGCTCGCTGCTCTGCGGCGTAATTTAATGGAACAAATGGAGACACGAGTCAACCGGGGCGACCGGCGTGTCCGGCGTCCGGGGGCCAGAGACGCAGGACAGAAACACACAGCCAAATGCGAAGTGGAAGGGCCGACCGACGTTCCTGCAATTCAATTTCGCCGTCGAGTTTCCACTTGGTCGTCACGCAGCCCCCCCCCCCCCCCCCCCCCCTTCCACCGACGCTTCGCGGGCGACGCTGTATCCACACCCGAACCGCATTCATCGAGGTCCTCGAGCAGCTTGATTTTGCCAGTTTCCAACGTTTTCCTCGTGTGACACCGAATCGTTCACGGTGGAATCGAAATTACGCCGTATGTTCGCAAACAAATTTGCTGTGGAAAAATGACAGACGGACTCCTGTGCGATCCTTGTGTCGTGATCGATTGATCAATGTCCACGGATAATTTGCATGAACTTGGTTGCCGCCGTTTCAGGTGCATTCCGGCTAGTTTCGTGCGGCCCCGAGTTAAAATTTAGACCCTCTTCAAAACCTAAATGTGATAGTCCCGCAAGGTTCTTGACACTCCTCAAAACCTCCGAAAGTGGCAGATATTACCCAATTGGAGTAAACAGAGACTACTGCGGGACTGACATTTTTTGTCTGAATCTTCTTGAACTTCAAATTAGGTTGTACAGAGTGAGATGAGGTTCCTAGACTCTTGTACAAACCTCCAACAGTGGCATATTTTACCCATTTTGATTTAACGAAGAGTATTTGAAGGGTTTAAATTTTAACTCGGGTCGTCAAGGTCTAAGCCGTGGCTGCCGATAATAAATCAGAGGCAAAAAATAGATCCTCGTGTCTGGCAAGTTTCGCCCGATCAGCCAAAACCTTTTCCGACGTTAACCTTCAGCTAATAATAATGACGAAAGTTGCAGTTCTTCATGGTCGTTGGGGTATCAATGATGAGTGTCGGGTGTGTATCAACCAAGTTTACAGGAGAAACTAGGGTTGTCGCAGGGAATAAGCTATACACGATTGGAGTCAACTTAGTGCCCATAGTTTCCCTACAGTTTTGCACACCCAACTCCGTGTAGCCGATGTAAAAACACAAACTCGAGCGACGTTGTGAAAAACAGGAATGAATCAACTGCTCAAAACGAGGAATGGATTATTTATCTTCAATTTGCGAGAACGCCAACGACTTTTTCCACTTTTCCGTCGTTTCGCCGTTGGATCTCAGTTGTGCTGAATCCGCGACTCGCGCGCCTCACGCTACTCGAATATTGTCGTTCCCTTCTATCATCTCCCCGAGATTGTAGTTCTCCTAACACGGTTTGCCACGCTTCTCATCCCCTACTTAAAATTCTGTAGGTACTTTCTTACCGAGTTTTGCGCTGCTCCGGGCGCAGCGCGCGCGCGCGCGCGCGCACGCGTCGGGCAAATGGAAAATGTCGTTGTGTTCGGTGTATAAACAGCGGGCGGAGGCGAGGATAAACCCATTGTCTCGGAAGAGAGAAGTGACACGACGCTCGGTGTACGCCGAGCGCGCCAGGAGTGAGAAATACGAAACCCATTATGTTTGCGCGCAGCTCGCTGCCTCGCAGAGTCACACAGCGGTGGCTCCCTTATTATTTTCCTTTCGAGAGCATTCGGACCGCTGGGAGGAGGAACTCGGCGCTCTGTCCCGAAGGCTAAATTCCGCTGTACCCATTCGCGCAATATTCCCAACGTCGCCGACTGCTGCTTCAGCTGCAAAAAGAAACAGGAGGACAAAACAAAAACCTCGAAGAAGAAAAGTCGGAAATTGAAATCCCTTAATGTATTCGCTTTAACTTCAATATCAGCAGCCACCGTCGCAAACTTCAATGTATATCTATTTAATTTTCATTTCTGCGAGGGCAATGAATTTTTCGATCTCGCAATAAGTCACTAAGATTATATTTAATTCTACCGTGAAGTCCATTTTCTTTAAATTCTCATCAACGGTTCTTAATGTGCAAACAAAACGGGGGTTTAATTTCCCGGGACGGACACTTTTCCTTCCCTTCCCTCTCCCCCCCCCCCCCCCCCCCCCCCCCACCGACTTATCTGTCTCGCTGTGTCCCGCACATTACCCAAAGACTCGGCGTTACGGAATTTACGAAGCGTTTACATTCCCCGCTCGGCAGAAGCTCAGAATGCCCGACGAGCGCTGTAAAATAGCTTACAAAGCGCGGGACGACGGCTGATACGTTTTCTTTTTTTTTTTTCTTTTTTTTCCTGGAGAAAAGCGGTGCCACGAGCTTAGCTGCGGGCGTCCAAATGCGGACGGGGTGCAAGAGTAGCGTAGGAGGAGGCGAACGCGGAAACGCAAGGGCGCCGGAAGACCGGATAATAAAAGGGAATGAGCCGGGGGAGTTTCTGTCCGAGCACTTAACAGATTAATTGTTCGGGGCGACCGCGCGCGCCCGCGCCTCGTGGCTGTTAAGCCCCGTGCGCGACATTGTCTTATTAAAAGCCGGCCGACGTCTCATTGGGTGCCCACTTCCAAACCCCTCCCCTTCTCTTCCGACTTCGCTCTCTGTATTCCTTGCTCTCCGTATAATAATACTTTTCCCCGCGGGCCTCGAGAGTAACGCCCCTCCCTCCCCTCGGAATATATATTCCATCGTCGCGCGAAACGCGTCCGCTCCGGGCCCGGGAAAATGCTCGCGCGGAGAATTATTTCGCGCGGCGTTTGCGCGAGAAGCGCCGCGCGACGCCCGGCAGGATCGCCCGTTAAATCTTCCAGCTCGGCGCGAGCCGTAAATGCGATTCCTGGGCCCCCCAAACAGACGGCGTGTAATTTATGCCGCTCGATCGATGGTGGCGCGGAGAGGCGAGCGGGGGCGATCATTTCCGGCACGTCGATTCCTTAGGAGGGTGATTCGCGTCAAGGTCGTCTTGACGGACCAGCCGGATTATGACAGGACTTCGGCTGATGACGAGTCCGTGGCTCGTCGCATTGGAGAACACTGAAAGCCAGTGTGAGCCATGTCAGACGGATGAACAATGCGTTTACAATCGCAAATTTTTCCTAGGTCCCTAGGAAAAAAAAATGATCCAAGTACACTGAGAAAAGAGTTTGTTAACAGTTAACAAATACAGTGTTAAATATGGCGAAATGAACCATTTAGTTATTATTACTAAATCTTAGTTGAGCCAAATAAGATTTGTTAACTATCAACAAATGTAAACTGAGCTTCATTTGGGCCAACAAAACGTTATTTAGCTCAATCAAGATTTGGTAATAACAACTAAATTGCTTATTTCGCCATATTTAACACTGCATTTGTTAACTGTTAACAAACTCTTTTTTCAGTGTAAATATCCAACATCAGAACTTTTGATCATTGATTCGCATGCGAGTATTTTCGGACTTGACCTAACGTCTGACTTTCCACTGCCAAGTTGGAAACTCCGGTTGGATCTTGAATTCAAACCTCCAACTGTAAATTCGACTCCACCTCCCGGGACTCCCAAACCGAAAAGTTTCGATTTACTCCCCGAGTCTAGCGTCTCTCCGCGAACCTACGACCGAGTCGAGAGTACTGCAACGACCACTCGCAAAAATTGACTGCGCAACCGGAGAACGGCAGAAAGCTCGGCGAACCTGCGGGTTTCTCCGGCGTGGAGGAAAATTAGGTTGAGCGACGCTGCGTCTGCGATATCGATTGAGCGTTACTCGGTTAACTAGCGGCAGTCGGCTTAAAAATAGGACGTCGAAGAACTCTCCTACCCACCTCCCGTGTGCGCCCGGCCTCGACTGGCGTTATAACCCGGCGGCGGTGCCGCCGCCGTCGCCGCCGCTGGCTGATACTCCCATGAGCTTATAGCCGGGGCCAATATACCCACGCGCTGAGGTATCTGGAACACGTGCAGTGCGCTTCAATACCGCTGCAGGTATTCCCGGAAACCTATACACACCCTGCAGCAGCAGCAACAGCAGCACCAGCAAAAGCAGCAATCTGGTACAGGTCATTTAGTGCTTAAACGACGATCTCGTCTCGTCTTGACAGTCACTTCTGCATAATACGCCGCTTCTTCCCGTGGCTCAACGATGCAGCGACACATGGATTGCGACGTGTCAGCCCAAAGTGTGTACCTCAGCCAGGCTCCGTGTGACGCGCTCTTCAGAAAGCCTCGCGTCACCTCGCGCGCGAAACGAGGTGACGCGAGTGGGTGACTGGAGGAGATCCTAGAGTTCGGTTTCGGGGGGTCGTGCCGGAGGTCACGCGCGAGTAATAGTGGGAAGCGACTGAACTGAAGTGCCGAGGTCACAGTCGCGCCCTATCCAGTCGACTCTTTGCCTACGTGGATCTTCCTCCCGATTCACCCGGGCCCGAGAGACGGGGAAGGATGGAAGTGAGAACCTGAGAACCAGGGGATGAGGTGTTCCTCCCTCATTCTCCCGATGTATCCAGACTGCGGGATCTTCCAGCCTCTTTTCGCGTGACTCCCACGGACCGGGACAGGTTTCAGCGTTGCAGTCAGCCGGAGGAGTCCGTGTCGTCCTCAGACTCGGCACCGCAGGCGCAGAAGTTATAGTTTACGAATACGGGTTAACGCCGGAGTGTGAGGTACTGGGTGTAGGGTGCGGGGAGGGCGAGGGTTGGGGGTGGTTATATAGTTGAGGACGAGAGGCGACCGCGCTGCGCCTAGGAGGTCGCATACATAATGCAGTCGCGGAGCCAGTGGCAGCCTGGGTAGCGTTGGAGCTACACTACTGGTGTGCCATCCACCACCACCGACAGCACCAACAGCATCAGCATCACCACCACCACCATCACCACCACCGCGACCACCGCCGGCAACGCCAGCGGGCGCGACGACGTCGCCCGCAGCCGACGTGCCGAGCACTCGACTGTGTCAGGGTTACCAACCCCTCGATTCACGGAGCACTCAACCCACGCCACTAAAACCCTCTCCCCCCCCCCCCCCCCTCTTCCTCCCTGGCAAGCCGCGCGTCATCCCCCTTTTTTCTCTCGACTGTGTCGCGACGACACACGCGGCGCTCCAGAACTCTCAGTCTCATTTCCTCCTCGCTTTCGTCTCTTTCGACTCAGCTCTCCCCCTCCCCTCCCCACCACTCTGTGCCCGACTTCGCTCCCGAACACCCGGGTCTCTACCCTTTTTCCGCACTTCCTCCTCGCCCCTCGCACCACCCCTCACATCCTTCACTCGTTATACTCGTTAATTGGCAGGGATTCTTTATTATTATTAATGCGCGACCGGCACCCTCGAGACGTCCTCGGGTAACGAGATAATTAGCAGCTACTCCCCGACGCGCGCGCTCCCCAAGCCCGCGCGGCGAGGACTGGAACCTCGTCATAACCGTCGGACGTGCACGTGTTTCCCGACAGTGTACGTCGTATCCCGCGCGAGTTCGTTCGTCAGGTAAACGTTTCGTGGTCGCGAATACCCATTATCCATGGGTCAATTGAGGTGGCAATGGCCCGGCGTCATTTCGAAGGAGACCTCCGGGTGGACCGGGTCTGAGGAAACTCCCTGAGGTCCATAGTTTTTTTTTTCGTTTTTGGTTGGACTCAAGATCCAACTCGAGTACGAACTCGGGACTGCAAAACGCCGGAAATCTTTCCGTCACGATTTTGCGAAAGTTCCGATAGCAATCTCGGCAGCGCAATGCAAATGTTTGACTTTGCCGAACGAGCGTCGGGGATCGGTCCGCCCGTGCCCGCGAGATTCGCTCCCGAAACTGCCGTGGGCATAAGATTGCGGGTGGGAGTCATAAATTTCATCGAGGCTGAGGCGAATAATCCCTCAACGCCCGCGTTTATCCTGTCTGCTCGTATCAGCGCAGGAGTGGGGTCGATAAACACCTGGAAAGGGGGAGAATTTTTTTACGGTTTTTTTTTTTTTCTTTTTTACCCCGCGAAATTAGCACGTATGGGCGGGGGACGAGGGCGCGACAGTTCGAAAGGTCAAGGGCGCGCCGAGATAAGGAGCTTTTCGTCGAGGAGAAAAAAAAACTCCCGGGAGCTGCTGCGCGAGGGACGGAAAGCGTATTAGTCACCGGGCGAGCAGTGTGTACAACCCACGAGGCGGTAATGTGTGGATGTTGAATGACGCGGGAGGAAAAGAGGGAGATACGCGGACCCTTTTGGAGGATTTTTCTTTGAGGCTTAAAATGTCAAGGCTGGCGATGGAATCGACGGCGATAAAGGAGAAGAAAACTGCTCGACGCGGCCTCGGCCGTCTTTGAATGGTGATGACCACGGTGGATTCACCCATCGACTCGGACGACACTGACGACTCTGACCACTGGACTTTTGATTTTTCCTCTCACGCTGGGTAACTAAAAATTCTTAGCCGGTGCTTTGGCCTAGTGGATAGCGTGCTAGCCTCTAAACCAGAGCACCGGTAGGTCGAGGGTTCGAGTCTAGCTGCCGTCGTTTTCGCTGAGAATAAATATTCAGGCGCGATGTAGCTCCAGGTATATACATACGTATATTATACCTGTGGTCCGAATGTTTACATTCTCGGCGAAACGCGATTAGCTCCGGCGGCGCGAAGCGAACCTGAGACCGAGATTTTCTGTCTATCGACAGAGGTTTTCTGCAGTTTCCCTGTGTCCTTTGGGCTCTGTCCAGAGGCAAATGCGATACAGTAGAGGAAGTTGGCTGCAGCCGCATGGGGGGACTGGTCCCGGTGTAGGCGATGCAATGGTACAAGAATGTTTCTAGAAAAAAGGAGGATAACCCGGGCCGACCCTGTATATGCGAGATTGCCTGAAGACGGGGGAAAATGCGAATAAAAAATAATTGAAAAAAAAAAAGAAACTAAAACTTCCTCGTGCGAATTGGGAAAATGAGTTCCAATTATTTCCTGCCGTTGGATATTGGACAAATTTGAGCGTGACGTTGGACTTTTGACAATGTTTCAGGTTACACCTATAGTCGACTCTTGGCCCTCCGGATTCTGACGGGCAGTCTAGTTAACCAGAGTGGTTCACCCGGTTAACCCGCTTTGGCCTCCGCGACGCGTCCACGTCACATTTTCGGACGGCTCACACCGGCCGCAAGTTGGCTCGATGCAGAAGTCGCTCCCCCCCTTCCGCCGCTGATCCCGGTCTGCACTCTCACTGATATCAGTTGCAGCCCGCGCGCAGCCGACTCATCGCATTAGGCGATGAATTATCAAAATTTCCGCAACGCGAACGCGGCACGAAGCCGGCGTCGGCAGCCGCGCATATCGGTCTGCTGCACTTGACTCGAACGCCGCCGCTGCGCGAGTCCGGAAAACCGCTTCCCGCGGTCGCGCGCTCTATTATTCAGGACATCCCCCGCGCGCAGCCCCCGAAGTCACCCAGAAGCGCGCGCGCGAGGCAGAAGAGACGCCCAGTCACCGTGACTTTTCAATTTTCACGTCGTCAGCGCCAGAGTCCGCGGAGAGCCTTGCGCCGGCGCGCTGCCTGCTTCATCCTGGTTATCCGGATGTTTCTCGATTCTACTCTGCGGAAATCAAGAATTCACGAGACACGCGATGGGTCCCGCGGCAAATATTGGGATTATTCGCCAAAGCCAGAAATTCCTATTTGACGTCATCCAGAAGTCTCGAATTTCCAAAAGTAATTTTGCCCCTTTTTCCACCGTTGCATACTCGTCGTCAATGACGTTACTGCTGTTTCTTCGCCATCGACACGTCCTTTCTACGAAAAATCCACGACCAACCGGGCCATTTGTGGGTCTTGTCACGACATATAACTTGGATACAGATTGCCAAGCGGATGTGGCAAACCTCACGCGGTGTCCCAGGCTCCTAGTGTGTTGCCTCGCCGTCCTCTATCTCGTCGGGTCACTTAGTGCCATGAATTATCAAAACGTCTCCGCTCACGCACCATGGCGTCCATACACTACTCCCTGCCCCTTCATATACGGGCACACAGGCAAATATACACAGGGAGTGGGTGAGGGTGGTGATGCTTCTGAGCACAACCGGAGCAAAGAGCATACGATGTGAGGGAGGGTCGCGGGGGGTGGACGAGGTGGGAGGTTACAGGTCCCAAGAAGCCTCCTGACCTATATAACGATACCCTGGCTCGGGTTGTGGCCTCTCGAGGCTGCGTTCGTGTCTCCCCATGACACATCGCGTTGGGCATGCAACGCGAAAGGAAGCTACTTGTGACGAAACGCGAGGCTCGTCGGCTGCCGCCTTGGGAATAACGCTCCGCATATACTTCCACGTATGTTTACGTGTATTTATACCAAGAGGAGAAGAGAGCAGGGGGGGGGGGGGGGGAGCAAGCGGTGGCTCGATCCTCATCCGAGGCTCGCGAGTCAAGCCCTGCGAATAGAGGGCGCAAGGTGGAGCACCAGGATCTCGAGGGTGGCGGCCGCCTTGTGATGTACTACGTCGCGGTTACAAATGCGAAATGACGTCAAGTCGACGCGAGGGAAAAGGGGTGAAAAAGTGAGTATGGTCGTGAGAAGCAACCATCACCGGGTCGCCCCTTACATCCCCCCTCTCCCACCTCTCTCGACCACCCCGTGGCACTCTCCACTTGCCCTGGCATAATTTATTCCAGTTTCACCGGCGACCACTAGACTTTTTTTTTTTTCCTTCATCATACCCTCACTCCCTCTGCGAGGGAGATTATGCAGATACGCTTAAACTCCTCGCGTTTGCTGAATTATTTCACCGGAAATTGCGCGCTGCACTCTGACTCCCGGCGCGAAACACAAAGTTTGCGGGTCAGGCCGTGAGAATTGTCTCGGTGGTTCTGCGACTGCGAGGAAAAGGTGACACCGGTGGCTGCGGTGAGAAGCAACCGTTCAACCTCTTTCTTATTACTTTCTCATGGCCTTTCTTCAGCATTCAGAAACGATGAAACTTTTCGCATCTACTGAATCATTTCACCTCGAAAATCCGCTGTACTCTCGCGGTGTCCGTTTACGCCGGATCGAGAGTGAAAAGAGTGCACGAGCGATGAGGCTGAGGGTCGAACGAACGAAGAGCGCGGCGGAAGAGAGATGGTCGAGGGACTTGAAAGACAGACGGAAATTCGATCTTTTCGGGCGGAAGTACCTTGCACTGGCGCACTTTTCTATCTCTCCCCACTTCGCCCCTCTGCCCCTCGATCCGCCTCCCTGTCTTCGATGCATCCACTCGCAGGTTCGTGTAACGGCTTCTCCCTCTCCTATCGTCACTTTTTTTTTCCCTCGCGCATCTTCGCTCCTCACCGATTTGGCTGCGACCGTGTGTGGCCACTTCGCGCAGCATTTGCATCCCTTCCACCGGCTCGGAGCGTCGCAGCCTGTTGTCCTCGTCGTCGTCGTCGACGTCGACTTTGTTCTCAAGTGCTACTTTGGGCGTCATGCGCGCGTCAAGTCCACCGGGTAATTCACCGCGAGGATACCCGACGCTCTTGGCCCCGAGTGTCAGCCCGGTGAAAAGGATGACAACTCCGGGATGCATTTTCGCGTTCGGGTAATGCGTAACACAGCCGTCGTTTCGCGAAGAAATTTGTCTTCGTTTTTGTTTTTCTTTTTTTCCTACCCACCGATCCCCTCGGCTCGCGCCATTGTGTGCCAACTCTCGGTGGCTTCCTCCTTCTCCCCCTCCCCCTCCTCCTCCTCCTCCTCTCGTGTTTTTCGTGGCAATGCGGCGCGCACACCGAGCTCGAGCCACCACCGACACAGCAATTGCGGAATTCTGCTCGAACGTTTAGAAGCTCCTCGGCTTACCGAGCTGGAAATAATGGGCGAAGAGGAGGTACACGACCCGGAGGCACCGCGGATGCCGTCGTGCCAACTGGTGAAAACCTCGAGTGCTGCATAAATAAGGGTAGTTTGTGCGGTACGAATTGAGGAGGAGGAGGAGAAGGGGGAAGAGAGAATCAACCGGCAGCGTGTGACGGCTGCGATGTCTTGTTCATTTCCAGCAACAGTTTTGGTTAATGAATTGTGCGCAAAGGGGGAAAAAAGCACCGCAAGCATTTTTTGTCGATGAAACGCCAAAAAATATGTCTCGAATCGCACGACAACACCGAAGCGCGATTGTCTGCCGTGGATATTCGTCGTGCTGCGATGCAATGACCGCCGAGGGCCAAACGCAATCGATATCGCGCCAGCGGCGAATAATATTGTATTCACCGAGTCTCTCTCTCTCTCTCTCTCTCTCTGGTTCGATGAACGCTATGCACCTTCGGCGCAACTAGGGTAGAGCTGGAAATAGAAGTCAGGAATGTAGGTCACGAAAATGTGGAGAAAACAAATAGAAATGATTTTCTCTAACGTATGACCGCAAGCGACCACTTGAAATTATTTATATATTTTTTTTTATTAAACAAAACTTAGAAATATATTTGACGTCGTCAAAAAAGGAGCATCATGTCGTCAACAACTGCCACTTACACACAAATGTTAGGCCTCGATTGGTCCGACAAATAAACCAACGCTTTTTAGGTCTTGTATTTATTTTTTATTTTTTTTTATTTATTTCGAACATTTTTTATGAAAAATGCTTCATAGCAGCATGATCAGCTGTCCTCATAAGCGAAATCCCGACCGATCACACCACGTGAACCCCCCAAAAAATGCCTGCCAGGAATGAACTTTCCTCTGCCTTACTGCGCTTCCACCTCTTTCTGTCTATCTATATTTATCCTTTCGTTTCTCGTACTCTCATGCTATAACTACTGCCTCGCTTCGCATGCGAAAGAATCGTTGTCGTTTCGTAGTCAGCGGGACAGCCGAGCGAACCGACCGAAAAAAAAACGAACGAGAACAAAAATTTCGCGTAATATCTCCGCGCGTTCGCGATTGCATCGACAGCGAGATTGATTCGATACGTCGATACGCGAGGAGCCGCTGCCTATGTATAGAGTCGGCGGTATTCGTGTCAATCGATTCTATCTCGGTGGCAACGGTTCGCGAGTCTGTCCTACTGCGCTCATTTGGGTCAGTGACTTCCGCACGTGGCAATCGTTAATTTGTAGAACGTAAATAATGCGCGAAGTCACGCCCTCGTCATGCGCTGCATCCACTGCCTCATCATTATTATCCGTTAAGCCCGCGTACGAAGCTGTAGGCTGGTGCAATTGTGATTGTCCTTAAGGGGAAAAAAACGAATCGATCAAAATTTCACACTCACGGCCGATTATCGACTCGCTCGTTCCAGATGATTTTTTCGAATTAGAAAAAAAAACTCCGTCAACGATGACGTGATTTCTATAACTTGCATTACTTCCGTCGACAATTCGCACCAGCTTCCGGCAGACGCCGATGGACCCGCGGCCTCTTACGTAATTAATTTTCGCCTCGTCGGCGCCTTTATTTTTTTCCCGGAAAAATCAGGGCAAGGAGACGCCGATATACATATGGTACGAGTCGTATCCGACCCACAGCGGCGAGGGCTACGAGGGTCGCGTCTCCAGGGTCAGCCCGAACTCGCCGTACGGCATCGCCAGTCTCAATCTGACGGACATACGCGAGAGCGATCAGGGCTGGTACGAGTGCAAGGTTGTCTTCCTCAACAGGTCGCCCAACAGCAACAAGAACGGTACCTGGTTCCACCTCGACGTTCACGGTGAGCATTTAATTAACGAAGAGTTCTGTTATTTTACAGGAAGAAAGCGAACGCATTTCGAAGAACGAGCGGTATTTCCGTGATGGGTTCGCCCCTACGGCGATGGCTTTTTGCCTCTTGCACCGCGAGAGACGGAGACGGAGTCGCGCGCACCTTTGGTCACCGTTTGCTTTTCGCGCCGTCGTCCAGGTTCGCGCCGCTCGGGTCTCTCTGGCTGTGTAAAAGCAGAAGCCAACCACCCACCCCGAAGCTTCCCCGCCGGTGCCCAGGCATCAAAGAGAAAGCGCACCGGGCGCGTACCGGAAAGCATTTAGGGAGTGCTTTGTCTTTACGGAAGCGCCGTCTACTCGTCCGCTCGTCGCTCGTCGCGCGAGGCGCCCGCGCGCGCTCCTTGTCTCCCGTATTCCACTTCACCTCTCGCGTCGTCGGTCCCCTTTTGCCGACGTGTAAACCTGTTTTCGAGAGACAATTGCCTTTGCTCATTCACCGTCGCGACGCTTTTCGAGCCGGCGGAGACGAGACGCCGGGAGATTGATAAAACGCCGTTTAATCGAGTGACAAACGTCGGACGCGCCTTTGACACCGAGGAATTATCAACCGACGAGCTGACTACTGTTAAGGTGGATTGATCACCACCGTACTAATCAAATGTGCAACTATAATTTGACAACACAATAAACGACAAAAAGTTAATCATTAAGAAGATACATATTTTACAGACCTTAATATGAAGATTTAAACAAATATGGAGCGTTCTAAAATTATAAAAAATTGTTTTGAGAAGTTGATTTGACTAGCTTCGAGCAGCCGACGCTAAGATATAGTATAACCCGTCTGCTATTGCGCTATTGCGAGCGTAATGACAACTTCAAACTGATATTTCGGCCCTTAATCTGCGATAAAGCCATGTTTTCGTAATTTTGTCGTATTCAGAAACGTTCAAAATATATAAGTTTCTGTTTTTCGAACGTCTATCTTGGATCTCGGGCTACCAAATATATGCATTTCTGAGATCCTAGGCTAATTCCTCGACACAACTATGGTAATTCACATAAAAAGTCTCAACTTTACGATTTTATATCTTAAAAACTATACGGTTGGCCTCCTTCAAATTTTACAGGTTACTCAACTTGATGCATTTCTATAACATATAAAAAATCTAGATTTCTACCTTGGAAAGCCCCTGGTGATCGACCTACCTTCAAAGTGGATTATTCGCGACGGATTAAAATCCGAAATTAATCAGCAAATTATTTTTTATACAATGATGATAAAATGTGATTTATCGAGAACTGAAAATTTGGATTGTATTTTAATCGAGTTAATTGCACTTTCAGCGCCACCAAAATTCAGCATAACACCGGAGGACATGATCTACGTGAATCTCGGCGATTCGATAATCCTCAACTGCCAGGCTGAAGGCACCCCGACGCCGGAGATCGTCTGGTACAAGGACGCTAACCCCGTAGCCACGTCCAACACTATCGGTATCTTCAACGAGGGCACCGAGCTCAGAATCGCGACCATTAAGAACGAGGACATCGGCGACTACACGTGCATCGCGCGAAACGGCGAGGGACAGATTAGCCACTCGGCGCGAGTCATCATAGCTGGTGAGCGACTTGTCCGACCCCTCGTGGGGTCGATTGAGACAGTCAAATTTCTCGAGATCGCGCATTTTTATGCTAGGAACAGGGGCGGGGAACAAAACAACAAATGACCAAAAAGCGAATGGCCAAAATAGCGAATTTAAAACTAACGAACGTCCAAATCTAGAAAGATCATCATTACGGAATTCGCTATTTTAGCCATTCGTTACTTGATCATTCGGTATTTTGACCCCACATTTTATTAAAATGCAGTTAATATTGCGAATGACTAAAATAGCAAATTTTGTAATGATGGTTATTCTAGATTCAGACGTCCATCATTTTTAAATTCGTTATTTTGGCCATTCGCTTTTTCGTCATTCGTTATTTTGATCCCCACCCGGAACAGCATGAGCAGCCTCGCAGCGTCGAAGAATCCGGACGACCCACGCTGGACGCTGCCTCGTAAAATTTATCGGCCTCGCTGCTTTCCACTCCCACTTCCGCGTTCATCCCCGCGTCGTCGTCGTCCTCCTTACTCCAGTTTGCCCGCCACTATAAAATTCACGTTAAGCAAAGTGGTTACAGTTCGGTTCCGGTCTCATTTCTCTCTCGCGCCCCTTCCAGCCCTCGTTTCCTCAACCCGCGAGCCGCGGTATCACAGCGGCGGCAGCAGCAGCAGCAGCAGCAGCAGCTAGTACCGCAATTAAGAACGTTCGCGAGAGAACGAAGAGAGCTCCGTGATTCCAAAAGCTATTCATCATCTCCCGCGCGCTACGACTCAACCGCGGCTCTCTCGAGCTCTTCCGTTCGGGCCGCCCTTTTTCCCACGATTATGCCGAGCCGGGGCGACCCCCCGCGAAAGTCCCTTTATCCCACCTCGTCGCGTTGGAAATTTAGAGCGTCGTAAAATTCGCCCCCGGGATATATTCTTCGTCGTCGCGGCGCGACGGCGATCGTTATCCTCCTCTCGGTCGCGTTTGCAATTGGGAATCTATCTTTGGACAGGCGCTCGTCGCCTCTCGGTTCGCCGAAACGACTGTCGATTCGTTCATCGATTAAATTCCCCTCGATGGCCACACGGTCGCCAGTCGCCGCTGCGTCTCGACGAATTATCATTCACGCAGGTCCCCGCGTTGGTCCTGTCGTTAAACGAGCATCGTAAAGTGCTCTGTGGCGATATCAAAGGAAACGGTAATTCTTTGTTATCAGCGAAAAGTCGCAGCGACTTTTTTCATCCGATTTTCCCTATTCCGGGACAGAAATTTCCATGCGGAATTCGCTGCCGTTCGCGCCTCGACGCAGACGCGTCTTTAGCGAGAACTTTTAAATCTCGATCTTTGAATATTTACCACGGCTCAACCTCGTCAGGGAGAGGGATGTGAGAGGTGTGAGAGAAACCTTGGAAAGGTTGAGCGCTTCCATCCCTTCTAAATTCATCCCTCGACTCCTTCGCCCCTTATTCCCCTGGCCCACGGGCTCCCTCCGCTTGCATCCGAGTTACGGTCACACGCATCTGTGAATACAGCTCGGTATCGCCTCTTCGTACTATCTGATACTCCGAGCTTTAATGGGGGGGGCAGGGGGCGAGGGAGGGAGGACACGAGAGGCGCGCCGGGTACGGACGACGGTGTGCTCGATCCCGTCCTGAATATCATTACCCTCGTTTCCCCCGTGACTCGAGAAGAAACTGCGGCCCCCTCCCTCCGTCCTCCTCCTCCTCCTCCTCCTCGCCTTCCACGCCCGACAGCAGCAACATCCTCGAGAGATCTTGGCGAGATCCGAGTCTGTTACACCGTGGAACCGAGAGGACGACGCGCGAGAGATGCCTCTGTCTCGCTCTCTTGGCCCGCCTCTAGTTTTCCGCTCTTCCACCTTCGCGCTGTGCGACCCCTCCCCCCCTCTGCGATTCCAACGTCGCCTCGAGCCTCGTCGACGAAGTAATCTCGTGGAACTTCAACCGTAGAGCTCAATCTGCGTCTCTTCTCGAGGATATTTAAGCCGTCGCGCCGAGACGCGCCGCCCGCGAGACGACATATTTATCGACGGCGTTGGGCAATTGCGACGGATCCAGTTTCGATTTCTAATGGCTCAAAAAAGAAACCCAGATATTTAATTCACTTCGAGACGTCGCTGCGTTATCGAGAAGCAGCAAAATCGCGAAACTTTCAACGTATCACAGAATCACAGAAATATGTCGCTCGAGGTTGTATCACGTTAAGCTGGGTTTTCGAAGACAGGTCAACAAAAGAACCGAAGACGTCGCTAGACGGAAAATCTCTCTCATTGAAACTGCTGACTCGCCGAGAGTTTTCAGTCCAGGTCGAGATACTCCGGAGACTTAGCCCGGAGTCTCATTAAATCACTCTCGCAGATTGCTCGCGTGGCAAATCGTCGGCAAGAGCGCGTAAATAACGCGATCCCCGTTATATTATTGCGAAACTTATTCGCCGTGCGAAACGATTCGCCGTGAGTCTATCGACGTTCACGGTGCGACACGATACTTGCGGTGCGCTTGGCGGATCCGCGCGCTCTTTTGTAGCCGGGTAGACGGCATCGGTTCGCAGCGATGATACTTGCATCCGGGTGGGTAAGCAACCGGGCAAACAAGGCGTAAGCTCGCAATACCTCAAGACGACGAACGGCAAAAGACGTTATACTCGAGGCTACCCGGACGGGAAGGGGGGGGAGGGGGGGGGGGGTCGCCTCCACCTCCGGGGTATAATACACAGACGCCGCGGAATAAAGCGACGGCGGTGGCGGCGTTTCGCGACGCCGGGAACCGGAGAGCCCGATGAAAGCTCGCAAGTTTTTTAAATCCTTCGCCGATCCGGGGGAGATCGAGTGAGCTGCTTTCCAATAGCCTCGGCGAGCTTGTGAGAGTAAGAGAGAGCGAGAGAGAGAGAGAGAGAGGGAGCGTCAACCTGAAGGATCTATAGTCGTCGCGCCAGACTGCGAGAGTTTTCCCGAGCGTCCCCCTTCCCCCCTTCCAACCCCCATTTCCAACCTCGTCCGACCTTAATCCCTTCTCCAAAGCCTCGGCGTTCCAAGGGCTAAGTTGTTACGGGAGGACGAGCGCGCGCGCGCTGGAAAGTTTGGTTGCTTCGGGCCTTCGTCGTTAGGGGGGGCGCGGGACTCGAGGCTGTGCTGTTTCACTCGACTACAGCAGCTCGCAGAGGTTGTTCCACGAGACCCGTTGTATTATACCGTACGAACCCTTGTTCCGCGTCCTTCAGCTATAGCGCGCTCCCCCCTCCCCCCTATCTTCCTCCCGCCCCCAACGCAGCCTGTATTGTTCCCGATGTCCTGTTTCTGCATGGAACGACGGTAAAAGCTCAGCCATCCTACTCGAGGCAAAAGCGTCGTCGTCGTCGTCGTTGTCGTCGTTTCGCTCAGGATATTGGCTCTCCGGGATTTCCGTCGTGACCAACCCTAGAGCAACGCATCACCGGCACCGGTATCAGACGTTTTCTCCGACCACCGCGCTGTAACATCCCGGTTACATCCTCGTCGTTCGATTTTCTCGACCTTTGCACCGACGTTTTTCCACCGTCTTCGCACCTGTCATCCGTCGAGCGTGTCGGTTACTTATTCACGAAGACTCTGGTTTATTTTTTTTCTGCAAAATATGAACAAACATTATTGAGGGAAATGTATTTTTTATCTATGCGAACGGAGGTGACGTGAATTGACTGTGGCTCAGTATGACGGATTTGTAATAAACCTGTTATTGATGACGTTTCAGGCGGCGCTGTTATTATGGTGCCACCGTCGAATCAAACAAAGCTGGAGGGCGAGAAGGTCCAATTCTCCTGCGAGGCCAAAGCTATGCCGGGCAACGTGACGGTCCGTTGGTTTCGCGAGGGAGCGCCCGTCACGGAGGTGTCGGCTCTCGATACAAGGGTATCAATCAAGATGGACGGCAGCCTCGTTATCAATCCCGTCAGTGCCGATGACTCCGGTCAATATCTCTGCGAGGTGACCAATGGGATTGGGGAACCTCAGAGTGCCACCGCCTATCTAAATGTCGAATGTAAGTTCGTCAGTGACATCAACATATCGAGCTCGTATACTCATATCACTACATCTATTCAACACAGCCACTTGAGCTATATAGGAAACTTTGATTTTTTATAAATGCAGTCCATCATGCTATTTAATCAAATCTTTATTTTACTTTACAAATACAATTTTGCTTCGACTTTGTTTTTAAAGCTGAAATTAACTTGCAGATCCAGCGAAGGTGACATTCACGCCTACAGTCCAGTACCTGCCGTTTCGTTTGGCCGGTGTTGTCCAGTGTTACATAAAAGCGAATCCGCCGCTGCAATACGTAACATGGACGAAGGACAAGCGACTCCTCGAGCCCTATCAGACGAAGGACATCGTCATCATGAACAACGGCTCGCTGCTCTTCACGCGAGTCAACGAGAATCACGAGGGAAAGTACACGTGCACGCCTTACAACGCTCAGGGCACGCAGGGCGGCTCGGGACCCATGGACGTTCTCGTTCGTAATCCACCGGTGTTCACGCTCGAGCCCGATCCGATGTATCAGCGCAAGGTCGGCGAAACCGTGGAGATGAATTGCGACGCTCAAGAGGCGGAGGGAACGCAGAAACCCACCATACAGTGGCAGAGGGTGAGCTCCACTTGCTATTTCCCATGTCCGATCGAACCGTGAGAAATCGTAGCGATAAATCATCGTGGATATTCGAAAAAAAAAATTACAATGTCGATTGCTTCGAACATTCCAGAAAGAAGGAGCACCGATTCAGCGCAATCGAGCGAAAGTAGTAGGCGGTAATCTGACGATAGAGGGCTTGAGACGCGGTGATTTTGGATTTTATCAGTGCGTCGCGTTCAACGAAGTTGCAACTATCGTGGCATCGACTCAGCTCATAGTCGAGGGCACCCAGCCCCACGCGCCTCACAATGTTTCCGGTACGGCCACGGAATTCTCGGTTACCCTCACCTGGCTTCCGGGATATTCAGGTGGTCCTGATTACAAGCAGGACTACACGATTTGGTGAGTCGTCGTCGGTTCGACATATTCGCATGGAAATGTACGATGTGTCTAAATGAAAAAAATAGATATTTTTGCTTCTGGAATTTCGTGAACTTCTTGGAGTAATCTTACCGGCTTTCCTCGTGTTTTCAGGTACAGAGAAGCAGGTACTTCCGAGTGGACAACGATTCCCGTGACTCCTTCGGGGAGTACGTCCGTAACGATCAACAGGCTAGCGCCAGGAACGCTGTACGAGTTTCAAGTGATCGGCAAGAACGCACTCGGCGACGGAATGCTCAGTAAAGTCATCACCATTAGAACGCTCGGTAAGCAGACAAAAAAAATGACGCGCGAGATACGTCGGATCCCCGCGAACTCATTGCAACTTCAACTCACGCAGTCAGTCTCATACACACTCGACGATGAATTAACTTAGATTCATCGGTTTATCTCGTAAATCTCGGTGACGCTCCTTTTTAATAAAATTTTCCCAATATCCTGGCTATTCGAAGTTTCCCGTCCCATTTGTCTCTCCGTCGTAGCTCCCGATCTCCACGAGACCCGCAAACTAATATCCATTGGGCTCTGTTGAATAATATTCTTCTCAACTTTTCACTGCTACCTTCGCGCAGACGTTGGGCTGGCACGACCCGCGACGCCCTCGTCTAGCGCGGGCGGCCAGCCCGCAGCATCAGACCAAAGTGGTAAGACAAAATATCACAAGAAGAAAAGAAAAGAAAAAAAGCATCGCGCGTGAAATTGATGGGATGCAATATAGATGCGCCGATTAAATTATCGCCGCTGAAAGCGGTTGGGTATTTCTCAGTGAAAAACTTTTTGCAGTTGACTTAGGGACGTAGATGTAGATTTTGCAAAACTTGCTAAGGTAAAATCTTTCATTTAATTCAGATTTTAATTTTATCTGCAAAATGCTTGTCGATCTGGCGAACAATATTTGAAATTTCAGTTGCTGCCTGTTTAGATAGTTTTTTTAAATGCATCTCCGCGAGGACACCAATTAAATAATTTATTCGAGTATATTTTGCAATGCTAAGCAAGAAAAGCCGCATCCCAGCCTCATGGAAATAATTTTACAGTCAAATCATGCGCAGTCTTGAAGCGAAGTAGCGTCGGTTTGCATTTATTTTTTATTTTTTTCGCCTCCGCCTTTTCGAACCTTCGATAGGGGAATTTCATATTTTTCTTCTCGATCGTTTGGGTCACTGTATCTCATGTTAAAGTTGGTTTTCTCAACAAGGTCTCTCGACAATCCCGAGCGCGGATATCGATCGACGAGGAAAGTTTGAAGGGTAGAAAAAAAAGGAAGAACACAATCATCGGCTTGGCGCGCGGTGACCAAACGTCCCGAGAACTTCTCCAGGACTCTATCGAGAATCGGGCGAGACTTATCGTATCGGAAAACCCACCGAGCCGTTTATTCTGCTTCCGTCTTTATTTCCTTCCCTCGAATTCGTCGCTCCATTGACTTGCATTTATACACCACTCGTCTGCGCTCTGCTTCTCGCTTTCATTTTGCTCTGTCGCACATTACTTAATTTTTTTCATCTCCTTTTATTGCTACTGCCCTTCGATATTCCCGTAGATTATCCTACGAACAAACAACTTTTCGGCTGAATCTCCACCTAATCATTCTTCGCACAAATACAATTTCAGCGTTAAAAAAAAGTTCCAGAATTATTCCTTTTTATTTCGACTATCTCGATACATCGAGTTTTTTTTATGAATTATTGTTCACCTAATTTAATGAAGCACTGACTTGCAAGAAAGTTGAAGGGGATTTGTTCTGTTTATCTTATGTACGTTTATAATTTATGCAATTTATTATAATTACTTATATACGGCACTCATTCTATTATTTCCTGTTTTGCTTTTATTTCAGACATTTTAGATTATAGTTCTCTCATATTACCGACTGATTCTACAGGAAATCCCGTGTTCCCGCCAATCATGCGGCCGAAAGGTATTCATTTTACGTTTTATTGATTTTTTCCTCAGAAATTGTATCATCTTAGTCGTCTTACACGTGTCCCAACTTATTTATTATCGGCCTTCCGCTATTTTCATCCACTTTCTGTCATCAACTAGCAACCGCACGTACGTACTAAAAATAAATATATATTTTTTTTATGAATGATAATAGAGGAAATGCGCCAAACGAGTTTGCGCTCTGAAGCGTAAAATGTGATATCAGCCCTTAAGGGCCGGCTATTGATTATTTACTGTCATTCCGGTTACTGTCAGGCCAATATTTGATCAGCCTTCACTGTTTAACCACTGCGGCTAGTCACAGAGGTTTTTTCTCTCGACCCTTCGTGCGTTAATTTTTCCGTAAAATTGTGCAACGCGTCCTACAGCGACGCTCGAAAACTAGAACTGCACATCCAGGAACGTCGGTGCACGATCGATGTTTGTCGATTCGTCGGATTGCCGCTTCGACAAACGGCCCGTAATTACTGAACGGTGAAAATGTAGTGCGCTCGGCGTTGTGTAGCTTACTCGCGTATTTTGAAAGGAAAAAAAATCGCGCAGTTTTATCGTCGGCTCGAGGCGAGTGAATTTTTGCAAGCTCGCTGCATCGGAGATGGAACAAGTAATTCAATATCGACACATTCGATTCATCAATGCTCCCGTCCCCGCAGCATATGTAGCTTTAGGGATATTTCTGGTGTAGTTGAGTCACACAAAATTTACTTGCGAAAGGTTGCATCGGGGTGCCGAAGTAAAATTCACACCCGATACAACCCGGCGCGAGTGACTCCTGTGTAATTCGATAAAAGCGAATGCGGCATGCCTACTGAATCGGAAATTTCAGTCGAATATGCGGAACGATATTTTTTTAAATCTAGTGCCTAATATTGTACGAATGTACATCGAAAAAAAAATGATCGCAGGAAGTTTACGAGGCGCTAGTTCATTTTTTTGTTATTAAAAAATGAAACATCTTTCCCATAGGCGTATATAATATGGCCAATTGAAAAAGCTGCAGGCTTTTCCGTTTACACCGGTACAGCGCCCTCTCACCTCAGCATTTTTCCAGCTACGAAATTTCCAATAATGTGACGTGATCAATAGCCCGGATATTTTGATGTTTGCATAAACCAGAACTAGCTTTACGCGTTCGTGGTTCACGTATAACGTGAACCGATGATTTTCCTCCCGCACTCTTTCTCTCTCTTTCTCTCTTCATCTCTCTCCCTCGCTCTTTTATTCCTCTTTTATGATGCAGCGCAGTGTCGCCCCTGCGTTATATGCGTTTCGTATATATCCGCAAAACGATAAACGAGATTCCGCAGTGTATATCGAATTTTTCCAATTTCGAGCGTCGAAAGCGGTTTTATACTGTATAAGCTGGAAAATGAATGAATTCGCAACCTCCTCGTAAGTTCGAACATGGGAAATACTTAGATTTAAAGGAATCAGGATCAGGATCAATTCAGGCGCGAAGCGAGAGTTTTAGTTTTTTCTGCAGATTAAACAAAATGACAATAAGGCGTAAAAATCAGACTTAAATTCAGAGAGTTACAATTTTTCCGAGTCTGCTGGCAGCAACAATATTCTAAGTTTAAAAAACAAATAAATCGCGTCGAGCTTTCCGAGCGTTTTACGATCTTGCCATGGTTATAGATAGTAAAGAAACAGGTGAAGTTAAGAAAATTATCAGGTTTATCAGCAGGCAACTTTATCGTACCATCGAACTTTTAATGTCACAGTAACAGTATTCTATGCGCAATTCCTGTCAATTTCTACGGATGCTTAATGCCTTATATCGTCGTCACCCCTTGGAAGCCATGAGATTGATTGAGATGTTAAAGTGAGTCTTGTGACAGGACCTAAACCAGGACCACCGAGAAAC
This sequence comes from Itoplectis maculator, assembly GCA_964034905.1. Lineage (NCBI taxonomy): Eukaryota > Metazoa > Arthropoda > Insecta > Hymenoptera > Ichneumonidae > Itoplectis > Itoplectis maculator. Next base: position 9,092,640 of record OZ035858.1, on the reverse strand, counting down.
GTCACAGTGACGGAGATCAGCAACGGTTTTCTTTTAACGTGGCAGCCGCCACTCGAGAAGAGCCACCTGGTACAGTACTATACAATCAAGTCGAAAACCGACGGACCTTGGAAGATGCTCAACAAGGGACAGATCCGACCAGAGGAAACCAGCTTTCTGGGTAATTATCTGCCCCCAAATTATCGGCCAATGAATATTGCAGCGCTTAACGTGAAAACTCGATTATTAATTCGGAATTTGTTTCGTCTTTCGTTTTTTTTTCCGGCAACCACAGTGAAGAATCTCGTCGGTGGGAGGACCTACCACTTCCAAGTGTTCGCAAATTCAGCCACGAATTATGGGGTTAGCGACGAGGTGAAGTATCCGGTACCGGCTCGCGTAAAGCACAAGGCCATCACTGCCGGAGTCGTCGGCGGAATACTCTTTTTCATCGTCGCCATAATCCTGAGCATATGCGCGGTTAAAATATGTAACAAGCGGAAGCGGCGAAAACAGGAGAAAGGTATGGCCTCGGTCTCGTACGACCGAGTTGTAAACGAAAAGACCGAAGACGAGAGGAGCCTTCGCTTGCGATGAGCCTGCACCTGCGCTCCCGGCGTCGTCAACCTTATCGAACCGGCCCTCACAGCTTTTTTACCTTCACTACCTGCCTGCGTGTATTTTATCTTTGAGTGTAAAATATTTTCTTCATAATACTTTTATCCCATCTTTTGCTTCTAGAATGTTCCACATACTTTTACAGTATGATAGTTCGTTTTTTTAAGTAATTACTGAATTCAAGTTTTTTGTGAGAAAAAAATACATAGATCAAAGCAATTTAAACCCTTTTCCCATCAAAAAGACGACGTCGCGGTAACGCAGGAAGCTGGCCAGCAAGCAACCTTGTTACCTGGCAGTATATGTGATTAATATGATTTTGTAACATTATAGAACTGATTTCAGCGTATAACATGGTGACATGTAGGGTCACCGATGCGAGAAACGGCGCAGGGCAGGGGTCCCAGGGAACAGTGCCTTTGAAAAAGTGAGTGTCCCTTTCCGTGTGAATTAATTATTACGATGTAAAGAAATAAATTTAATGAAAACAAACGACTCGTCCTTGATCCCCTTCCGGGATTGTGGCGGACGACTGATGATTAATTACACCGAGTGGGTCACACCTGCACGAAATGCGAAAATCGACGACAATCAATTGTGTTACAATTGATTCGAATAACGTCAAATCAATGTCGTACACATTGCAGCTCTGCTTTTCGTGATCCAGCATTTTGTACCAAAACATGGTTTTCAATTTATGAGCAATCATTTTGCGTATCCATAACATCCACCGTCAAGCTTGACAAATCTATTTTTTTCACTTTATGAGGATTTGGCAAAAAATTTAGTTTTTGAGTAGACTGAAAAGATACTTGGTTATAAAAACGAAGTGAAAAATATAAGATCGTAGAAGCGATAATTCTTCGCCTGTGCAGTTGTGATCCCGAAGCAGCCAGATATATCGTATAGGTATAGCCAGAGCTAGTAAAACTAAGTCCCCAAGCAATAGGCCACCGAAGCAGCACAGTAATAAATAACGAAACCTATCACGATTGTACTCATGAATATGTGTATGAATACGGCGATATACATACGCATATTGATCTAAACGCTAGATGAAGAAAGATAAAAAAATAGACACAATTAGATGAGCTCAAAACGCGTGGCGAAATTTTTTATCCTACGAACCTAAACCCATGGGCTTTATTGGAATACTATTCGACCGGTTGTGGGAGCACTTTTTTTATCTTCTCATCTAACGCACCAGTGTGAGCTATTTAGATACTTAAAAATACATTAGAGACCGGCAGGTTTAACCACAGCGGCAGAGGTATTTTGGACGAGGTTGGAGTGCGACGTAGATAACAATTTTTTTTTCTTGTCACTCAGTTACTTACTTTTCGTTGTTGTCTTATCTCTTAAATATTACAATCAATTGATTCACACCGAGCAACGAGATATATAACGCAACATCAACGGACGGACACAATTCACTGCACTCGGTCTTTCGTCACGTTCCTCGTGCACGCAGGTCGACCCACGCCAAAAACTTTTACACAAGCACGCAGCCATCCGTCGTTTATCCGTTTCGACGCCGAGCCGGCGCTCGGATAAACAGATACAATATGCAGCTAATATAATAATATATGTATATACATATATACATAGTATAATTATTATTTCTACGGCATCCAAAAGTCCACAATACGACTGCAGTGATGCCTATTCTGGATTATCATCACGTTATTCTTCGGTTCACGACATTTGCGTTTCGCTTTTTTCTCGTTTTCATACTTTAACGTCAAAAAGAAAATTCGTACGCAAAGTCAAATCATGAGATCACTAATTTTTTCGTTTTCAAACGATTGTCGCTAATATTCTTGCGACTCTCATCACGATCATCGCTGTCATGATAATTATAGAGTTTTAACTAACTTTTAAACTCTTCTTCTCATGTATTCGTCTTGAGCTGGTTCTATCGCGAGAGCGAGACCGTCAATTTATGTTTCATTTTTAATAGGAGCTCTGTCGATTTCAGGCAAATGAAACGTGTTGTTTAGTCGATTAAAAAAACCCTCAGATAAAAATAGGATAAATGTAAAGGTTTTTTTAATGTTTGAAATAACACGTTTTCGTCCCTGCAATCGGTTGAAATCCTCCTGCAATATCCTTGATCATATTTACAGATATCATAAAGGATATGAAAAAGTCGCATCTGGTTAAAAATTGGTCGCTCTACCACGTCACCTTCGCTCTTGCGACGAGCTCAGGACAATATTCTTGAAGGAAGATCGGCATCGGATTTTTTTGTCATACATAATTGAAATAATAAAAAATACATGTGCCTACATAATATCCAGAACGGGCTGGACGGTTCAGCCACTGCCGGGGACTCAGAGAAAGCCTCAGTCTCGAATTCACAAAAAACACAAATTCTCAAATTTCAACCATCCAGAAAAAAAGCAAATAAACATTGCGAGTTAGTAAAAACAACACAAAAAAAAACGATTGGATTAATTAGCGACAAGAAACTGGGGTGTATCTTCAGTGAGGCAATGAGGCAATTTTCCAGCCTGTCATCAGCGCAGGGTGAAAAATCACGACACTTCATTGCCTCACGACGACAAAAAGACAGATAATCTTTCTCTCGTGAAGAATAACGAAAAAAAAAAAAAAAAATACAAATCTTTAAAAAAATAAAAAATGAATTGCACGACACGCAACATGGTGTCTCCTTGTCCTCTGTATGTTCTGTAGGTCGACAAACTTAAACGCGTGCGGCGAGTCAGTGTCGACGCTGACCCGTTGCAGCCCGTTGAACCCGCAACCACAACCTCTTCATCAACCACTTCCTACGCAAGTAACCCCCGCGACTGCGACCTCGGAGCAGGTTCACGAGGCCCCCCCGAACCGTGACCGTGACCATCACGCACTCCATCTCGATAACCGAGATTACGAGAGCGTGTTTATCATAGAGAGGCGGAACAGTAAGCCTAACATCCGCTAGCCAAGACCAGTACCCAGACCAGTCCCAGATCGACCCGACCGATCGATCGAAAAAACGAAACGAAACGAACTTTCCGGTGGGCAATACATCACCGACTACCGCTACTACTACTGCAACTACTACTACCGCTACTACTACTACTACTACTCTACTATCACCACCGTTACTACAACCGTCACCGTCACCGCATTACTACCACTACCATTTATTACTATCGTCACCACCACCATCATCACCTATGCGAGACTACTGCTCCGCTCTGCAATGTTACCTGCTAGGACCTACTAATCTACTACTACTACAACTACTACCACTACCACTACCTACTATCTACTACTTAGGATGATTGTCATGACTGTAGATGAGATGAGCAATACAGGCAAACAGCTAGGACTCACTAGTTCTTCCAGTCAGTACCCTATTATACCTTCATTCGGCGGCCTAGGGAGTACATAGATCTTTGACGTGACACAGTTTGTGTCTCGATCTTCGGGCTCTTACTTATACTTGAATTTACGAGAAAAAAAAAACTAAAAAAAAAAAAAAACAAAGATAAATACACGATACGACGATGGATACAATGTAGTGGACTTGTTAATTCTCATCACACTTCTGACCATTTGTAACTTTTCGTGTTTGTTTTCTTGTCGTCCATTATTTTTGTCATTTATTGAGTGTATTAAACAAACGATCTGCAAGATCGAAAATTAGACACTATCGTATTTGTAACTCGCTCATTATCACCATCGCCACGAATACTATCGATCTCTCTGACCTATCCTTAACTACTATCGACCCTTTTTTTCCACGTTCTTCACGATTTTTCTCTGTCCCTCTCTCTATCTACTTACGTACTTGTAATTCAGTTTATCGATAAATTGCGTAGATTTTTGCGCTCAGTCGGTGGCGATGCCATAGAAGGAAAATGTTTTCAAGCCGATTAGAGTTCTCAAGTTTTTTTTTTTGTGAAGTCAAAGAAAATTATGATATTACCTTCTCTGGTAGTCACCGAGGCTGCTTCACTATGTATGAAGGAACGGAGAAATGACAAGCAGTTAAGGGTGAAATTATACCTACAATTAACTGAAAAATTACTTTCCACAAATATTCGCGTAGAGACTAAAAATTACGAACTCAAAAAATATACATATATTTCGTGGCGTAAATCAATTAACTTATTTTTTGACAGATAATACGATTTGACTTATGAATTCGTTTAAATAAGGCACGTGTGTTCACCATTACGCAAAGTCATTTACTCGTTCTGCCTGAGTTTACTTGCTTTCTCAACTCGCTCAAGATCGATTCGATGATATTAATCAAAGTTCAATACGACCTTCTATCTATTTCTCTATCTTCTCTCTCCCTCTCTCCATCTTTTTTTCTCTCTCTCTCTCTTTCTCTCCACACACTCGACATTATTCTTAACAATTTGCCGATATTTTATAATCTTTATCTCGAATCGACCGGCTCTGCGAGTTCCTTGGAGACGCTTAGTTCATCGCGAATACTGTGCCCTACTACATATTATAATGCGCAGATAGCATAACAGCAGCTAACGCTTAGAACGCGCGTATAGCATGCGGCTAAAACGCAATGCAAAAGGCCAAAGATATACATACACATTAATCTATATATAATTAAGCATGTAAGCAGTCTTATACGCTGCGTCCATGGGGCTGGTAGAGTCGCAGGACATCCGACGTTCGGGAATTGAGTCAACTAGTAAATTATTTAGAGCCTCTTTATATGTCTAGCGTGTTTGTGCCACATTTCCTCTCATACTTTGATTCCTCGACGCTCGACACGATCTTCAGATGCGCGTAAAATCCACAGGTCGCGCCCTCCCGAACGTCGGCGGGCCACGAAAAAAAATCGCACAAAAAAAAGACAACCCGGCCGAAAGACCCTCGCGACTCGCTGCGTTAAAGAGCAAACAAAAATGTCTAAAACCTCTGTACTTTTCTCTTATTCTTTTCAGTTTCTCGATTCTAGACGACTCGTAAATCCGAACAAAACAAAAAATCCAAACAAAAAAAAAATCATCTTGCCACAAAAAAGTCAAAGCAAACAAAAAAATACCAATCGCAAAAACAAAATCCAAAGCACATGAAAAAAGTAGGTAACCAGTTGTGCCCGACAGTCCATTTGATATATCCGGATTTCCTCGTTGTGACTGAGCCATTTTTTTCCTTTTTGTTCAGTTTTTTCTTTTTGTTTTGCTGTTATTTATCTCGTTTCTGTTTGCACTTGCAACGACGTCGTTGTTTCTCTCTTTTTCTCTGTACATCCTTTTTCAACTTTATCTCGCTGTCGTGACGCGGTATATGACCCACATCGAAATTCGATAATCGATGAACACTCTTTTAGACGAATACACTGTCTGTACACCCTCGTCAGCTCCGATCCACTAGTTCAACGAATTCTTTCTTTACACTTTCTACTTTTCCCTTTCGTTTTTCTTTTATTATTCGGCAATCTCTATCACAATGTTCACTCGAATTTGGTATATCATTCGTCGCCTGCACATCTGTTCCCTTTTTTCCGTCTCGCTATTTCATTCGTTTTTCACTCTCATTTCTATACTTCTCTGTCTCTCCGTCTCTGTCTTCCGCTATTCCTTTTTACTCGTCTTCTCTGTTGTCCTTTATTCTGTAGTTTCTCGCTCTGGAGAGTCTGCGTTTCGTTAGTATGCCCGACAATGCGAACCGAAGAATTGTGCCCCGAAGCGACTCGCGCTGAAATTCATGTAACTGAAATATGCAGAACGCGCATGTGGCACATAGAAGATTTTGTCGCGCGTACAATATACGTACACACATTTCTTCTACGTAAAATATAATTTATGCCTCAGAATCTTCTGTGCTTCGCATACATTTTGTGTATCTATTTCACCTACATACATTTCTGTGGGCAAAGTAACAATAGAGTCCGAATTTTACCGTTCGGCGTAGTTTACATTCTTTTGGCAAAAAAAAGAAGATAAAAAGATTTTCAGGACGTAGGTTCCAACGAAACTCGCAGAGATTTCTACCAATAGAGATAAAATTTATAAATTCTCTTCTTTACGAATTCAAGCACTTTCTCACGTTTTTTTAATATAAATAATCAATTTTTAATCCCACCTCCATTGATACCATTTCGTTCGTTGAGTAGCTCTCGATAGTTTTGCTCTTATTCTCAATACATTATCGCATTTATCCGCAACACATCTATAGCCAATATAGCTAACACACGTACCAAACACACGACATCTATTTGCTCCCTAACATCACCGCCTAGATAAAATCGTAAACGTTCGGTTATTTAGCGTTATATTTATTATCATTATCACCACCGATTGTTTTTCTGTGAATGTAATCGTTGTGTTACAACATTATCTCTCCCCAAATCTTTCCTTGCTGCCGGACCCGAAGGAGGAAAAAAGGTGACGAGTTTCGGAGCACCTAAATCCACGATTGCTACCACTGAATTGAATTTGAAAGAACCAAAAAAAAATTATAATAAAGAGTCCAGTCAGTCAGAGTTATGAATTAGATTAAAGAGAAAAAGAGATTACATGCAGATTGAAAAAAAAAGATACCACATAAATTTGATTATTGAAAAGAAAATATTGAAAAAAAGAGAATCCAAAGAAAAAAATCCACTCACTGCCACCACTCTCACCTAGCCCCCCGAAAATTATCGCCTCTCACGTCACGCCCGACAACTTCAGCACAGGAATGAGCATGGCATGCCTTCCCTCCCTGCCTGCATCCGTTATTATATTATACGTAATTATATATTTACCATTAAAGACTTTTTCGTTTTATTTCGTTATAGTTATTACGTGTTACGTGGTTGTTGCACGTTATTGTTGATGCGGCCTTTCACCGAGAATGCGAGACAACGGGACAAACGTGTTCTTACAAAATATTCTTACAAAAAAAAACCTGCACACATTTTGCCACATACAAAAAAATTACATATCAACGTTTTCAATGATCTATTCTCAATACAAAAAAAAAGTTATCCACACGATCGCAACGTTAATTCCGCTCTCGCGTATTCTCGGCGAAGCCGCCTGGAAACGCCGCCACGATCCTTACTAACGCTCCTTCTGTCTACCGTAGACCTAGAAAAAGCCGAGTACCAGGTCTAGTTCTGCTGCGTGAGATACTCATACCGGACTCGCCGGACTCGTCGCGCGGCCGTCCGCTCGGTAAGATCTCGCGCGCCGCCGACGGCCGCTTCGTCGTCGCGGACTCGGTGCTCAGCTCGGCCAACAACAGCATCCTCGACGCGTCGAGCAGCGACGACGGCGGCTTTCTACCGAAGAACTCGCGGCTCAAGTCATCCTGGCGGCGTCCGCTCGTGGGCACGAGTCAGCTGAGTCTGCGCTCCGAGGGCAGCGGCGTGTCGATCGTCGGCCCGTCCCGTCCACCAATAGCGGCATCAGCGGCGACGGTGGCGGCGAACAATCACTGTCCAATGATCGGCGGTGCGGTGAATCCGCTGCTCGGCGGCGTCCAGCCGACGATCTGCACGATTTCGTCGCCGCGTTTCCTCGCAAGCTCGCCGAGTGGCGTCCAGGTGCCGTGGACGCCGGTGTACTTCAGCGACCTGAGCTCGGTGCGTCAGCCGTCGTCGGGCGAGCGTTCGTTCCCAACGCCGCCGGGTTACCTTCAGCTGCGAACGGTCCATCAGCGCTACAGTCAGGAACTGCCGTCGCTCAAGGCCATCCACGCCGAGTCCCAGCGCTTCGTGCCGGTCCAGCCGCTCGCCACGTCTTCCCCGCCGCAGACGGCCGGCCGACCGCGGGCCCGACTGCCGCCGCGACACGCCCGCCACGCCCGTTCGGCGCCCGAGCTCGCGGCGTCGCCGGACCTCGAGACGTCGCCCGAGAGCCGATCCAGCAGCAGCGGCTTCGGCAGCAAGAACACGTCCCAGCAGAACCAGAGCTCGCGCAGCGGCAGCACCGTCGCCGAGTGGCGGCCGCCGCCGTACCGACCGCCGCCGCCGCCGCTGGTCGGCCGGTGGCTCGAGCTTCAGGACCACCGCGACGGCAAGGTCGCGGCGCACACCGCGCAGCAGCAGCAACAGCAGCAGCAGCATCATCACCACCACCACAATCATCACACCGCGCACAACGCCGTGGACGCCGGCAGCGTGGACGGCCACTACGAGTTTGATCCGGCGTCGTGCACGCCGACCCCGACTTCGGCGTCGACGCCGACGCGCGAGGAGCGACCGCCGGTTCATCAGATCCACGCGATGCATCATCTGCCGCAGATTCATCAGGTTCACACGGTCCATCATCGTCATCAGCCGCCGCTGCCGGCCACGACGACGACGGCGACAACGACGGCGACGGCGCAGCAGCAGCCGCGTTACACGCGGGACAACATCGAGGCGCGGGTGCAGGCGATGAAGGCGGAGTTCCACCAGTTTCGGCAGCGACAGGCCAGACGGAGACAGAGCGCGCACCTGGAGAGTGCGTGCTGATGAACGGCCGCCGGGCCACGCGGCACCCTCCATCGACGCTCGATCGCGCGGGGGGTCGTGCGACCCGGCGAGGTACAAATTTCCGTCGTGTCGCTCTTCGGGGAGGACCAGCTCGCGAGGAGGGACGGAAGCTTCGTAGCAGCGTGGAGCGGAGGGAAGTTTTCGTTTTGAGTGAGTGAACGAAAAAAAAGAAAAAAAAAAAAAAAAAAAAATACGGTGACGACCGAAAAGGTCGGCGCAAGCAACGGAAAACGGACTGTGACAAAAACACAAACACACACACACACACACACAACACACGACACACGCAGGACGCGTCAATGAGGCTCTTGAGAATCTTGGCCTCGCGGAGACGCAGATTCCCGGGGGCATCGGAGAAGACGTAATACACCTAGGAATGCCATTGGCGGTGCATACGCGCGTTTTATCGAAATAAGTATTGTAGGCGAGTACGTAATATCACTGCTGCTGTGGTTGTGAACGGTTCCTCGAGACGAGACGGCAAATCGACAACGACGCACGGGCGGCGCGAGGACGAATCGCGAGAGAGGGAACGAAGACTGCTGAAAAAAAAAAAAAAAAAAAAAAAAAAAAAACAAACCACCGCGACGTTGCTCACTATCTCAATCTGACACTTCGTAATACCCGAGAGATCTCTCGCGCTTTCCTGGCGCGGCCCGGCAGGGAGGGTGTTAAAGTTCATGGAGATGAAGACTTATATTCGACGCTCGCGATCGGGCGCCATCGGCGAACGCGCGCGAGACGAGCGCCCGGGAAGTCCGGATTGTCTCGCGCGCGTTCGGACTTCGCCCCCGAACGCACGCAAAATACTCCAAAGAAAACAAAATAACAAACAAACAAACTGTACCCCACGTACGTGCTGTATACCTTTTACCGAGAGAAAAAAAAAAGTAACGTTAACTTAATCATACATTATATATATAAAAAAATATATATATAAATATATATATACTGTAAGTAATAATTAAATAATGATGCAAAACAAAGTAATTAAATGATGAGCAATGGACTCGAAACGTGATATTAGGCCGAAGCTTGCCTCGAGATTGCTTAAGGACTCACTCGTACTGCACTGCCTGTTTAGGGTTTCGCTAGCGACCCAACATATTATCGGCACAATAATTTTTCTTAAGCAACGTAAATAATCGAGAAATAAAAATAAATAATTGACGAGAGAGAAAGAAGAACATTAAAATTAACAGATAATTAACGAAAAAAAAAAAAAACAAATGTTCTTGAAGCAACGGGCTCGCGGGTTGATCGACGCGATTCAATTATCGGTCGTACGTCGCGTCGGCGATTCCAAAATATCTCGGGTGTCGATATTTCAATTTTGAGGTCAAAAGAAATGTTTCGCATTCGATAAACCTTGCATCCGTACAATTCGTAAATTCGACGTGAGGCAAACGTTTTGTTGAATTTATTTCACTGCCGATAAGGAATCTCTGTCTCTGATAATTGTTAAAACTACTGATTTTATTTTTTTATTTTTTTTCTTCAATTTCTATCGATACTAGATATTAACAAATTGTGTATAGAATCTTTTGACTGAAATTGAGAAAATGTCGAATGGTGTCAACACTGGTGAACTTTTGGCATTGAGGACGCGGTACCGTCGTGCACGACGCAGGAACGACGACGCGTTTGATGAGTGCAATCAATCAATGAAGATGACAGCCATCGCGATCCACCCAGTTTTTGAAAAGTTTACACTGCTTTCAAGCGTGCGGAATCGGAGCGCGGATTCCGTACGGCCGAAACATTTGTCATCCGCGACCGGTATACAAACGCCGTTCGATAACGCCGCCGGGCAAACACCGAAACGTCGAGCTCGTCCGATACCAATGAACTATGAGTTATGATTAGGTCATAATAAATCATGACGCGCGCGCACGCACATTCGGCAAGATTTTTCGATGCCTCGCGAGCTCGTGTCTAATTCGAAATCGGTTAAACATACTAAACCACGCGTATTGTACACACAACAATTGTTCTCTGAAAAAAACCCACCTAATTCTCACCAAACGCATTGTATGAAAATCATCACGCTGGGGTCCGGGGACGGTCAGCGCGAGGATCTTTCGGGATACACGCAAAGGGGGCGCGCGGCACGCTGAAATGTCTTTTTAGTGTAACTAAATCACGAGGCGTAGAATCGCGAAAACGAAAAATAACACGGCATTTATACTATTTAAACGAACCCGCGAGTTCGACGAAGCACGCAAAGTCAATTTCGAGAGAAAAAGGAAAGAATAATAAAAGAAATAAATAAAAAAATAATCGCGATCGGTCTCGCTGGCGAATCGCGCATACGCGATTGTGCGATTTTTAATCGACGATCTCGTACGAACGAGCCGAGTGTCACAGCCGCCCCTGACCCTTCGAACATTTTACTTTTTTTTATAGTACAAACACTTATTTATATACACATAAATATAAATATACATACTTATTAAAAATAACTAAAAAAAAATATTAGCAAGGGCTCTACTCACGATTCAACTATACATACTTCGACGAACTATTGCGATGAAAAAAAAGAAGAGGAGCAGAAGAAAAAAAAAAAACAATGGGGGAAAATGAGATAATGGACAAAGTCGATGTGAAAGGCTGTACAATTTAAGATCGCGAGAAAGACGAGAGAGTGTGAGCGAGAGTGATTGGCGAACGTGACGCGCGAGGATTTACTGAATGATAATGAATATTATAATAATGTAAAACACTTATTAAACGCGTAAACACACGACAACAACAACAACAAAAATATGGAGGTGACACAAAGAGTACCAATATTCTAAAGTAATTCTAATAATTGAATTAATAATTTGATAATTAATTGATATTGTAAATCGTAAACGATCGTAGACTGTAGCGTATTAATCAACGAGACGACGAAGCCAGGGGAGGTGCGATGATCGGAGATGCGACGATGTGTTTTTAATATGAGGACCGACCGTAGTCGGCCATTGCTGTTGTATCATACTAATTATTAAAAGCATAGTTAATGATTAATATATTGAGTATTAATAAAACAAACAAAAAAAAAAGAACAAAATATATACGCGAGTTATCGTCGTCCCGAAAATTTGCGGATGTTCATAAATTTATTGTATTTAAACTATAAATGGTTAATGGCCACTTTTTGACACATTTTCCATTAACTCAGCATCCCCCCCAAAGACTTAAACCCACATTCTCGGGCGGCTGTTCTGTATTATTTCGTCGTCGAAGTCTCGATGCGACTCTGACAATGAAAATAGCTTCTCTGCGTTTCGCACGATATAAAAATAGACGTCCATCGCTCTTTCGCGTCAAATGGAACAGAATAACTTCCCGGGGTTCGCGACGATTCGGCAACGCGCCGAAAAATCCGAGTCACGAGAGGCTGCGCTACTTACACAGGAATGTACTTTCGGGGGTTTCCGTGTAATAATCCCGGCAACCCAAATTATCGGGACGACGGAACGAAATCGAAGTGCGAATGATCTTTGCGACGGCGAAGAACAGAAATGAGGAAGAGAAAATAAAAATCGCTGCGAAAAGGACGAAAAGAGAGAAAGAGAGAGAGAGAGAGAGAGAGAGAGAGCGAGAGCGAGAGCGAGAGAGAGCGAGTGAATAGAGAATAAAAAAATAACGTTGCAACACGTTCGAACGGCCATATATACCTCCGTACGAGGTGTAAGACAGACCGTTCGCATTATTGCCTCGTTGCGCCCCCCGTCTATAATAGGTAAACGATAGGCGTCTAAGTAAAGTGTAGATATATCATAGTTAGATACAACGATCTCAAAGAGGACACACGTGGATCGCTAAATAACTTCTGGTCACCGTATTGCGCGCGTGCGCGTGCAATTTAATTTATCCCTTTCTCTTTGTGTTGTCTCGAAAAGCGAATAAAATACGCTCACGACGCGCGCGCTCCGAATCGACGAGACGCGAGATTATTGCTCGCGCCGCGTAGGAGAAAACAAAAAGGCTATGGTTGAATCGTGAATCTGTTGTAACGATTATCGACATAAACGTTTGTTTTTATTTTACATCTCTTTTTTTCTTCCCTCGTAAATCCCTCCACATCCGCTCAGGTTCGGTTCAGGGTCCGGAACGGACAACCAGGCACGTTCCGGATTATGGCTGAGATTTTGTACACACATTTTTTATAGAAAATCGTGCCGATTCTTTCTTTTTTTTTTTGTTTCGTGTGCTTCATGTCGCAAAAATCACAATCGAAATTTTGACTAAATTTTGGCGATCGGAACGATCGGATCTGGAGGGTCGAGTCAGGTGCCACGACACGCGAATCTGTCGTCGAGTCCTCGGCTCCTATAATCGTTCGCGTTTTACGTACGGCGAATTGTTTCACGTGTCACGGGACGAACCGATTCTCATTCCTCGATCGCACCTCATTCACTTTCGTCCTGCAATTTTCGTTTCACTCTTTCTTTGGCGTATCGCGATAACCTCGTTTACATTTGTACACGTTTCGTCTGTCCTCGATGGAGGCACGAAGAACGAAAACACAAAAACATCGCAGTGTGTTAATTGGGCAATTATTACCAGAGACGTCGGGGTAATTGCCGACAATGTTCCGTGCGTTGAACCACCCACCTACTTCCGTACCTGAAAGCCATTTGGTCTCTGTCCTTGAGACGAGCGCGTACTCTGTCTCTATATATTGCGTGGACCTTCCGATTTCGCGGCTGCTCGTTCTACGCGTCTCGCATTTCCGGAAATCGGTAGTGTTCTTATTGTGTCCTGCGTTGTGGAGTCCGCGAGCAGCTCCGGGTTTCTCGGATACGCGAAATCGCTGAGAAACTCTTTCTGTCCGTTAAAGTATATGTATATTTTTTTTGTACGTAAATTCTGTATTACCTGAGCGATACTCGGAATTTCTTTTTTATTTTCGTGAATCTTATGGCTGTCGGGTACAGATTCCCACTGGCCTTGCGACTCGGCGCACGCTCTTAGACTCAAATGAGTTTTTTGTTGTTGCGCAATCTCGATGTCTTATTTCTTTTCTCATTTTCCGCGAATCAAGCGATTACGGTGGAATTGATCGAAAACGCGCCGGGCGGAGGTTGACGAATCCGCGACACCGAGAATAAGAGCCACAAAGCAAGTGTCACAGGGCCAAGTGCGAGCTTTAATTGATCACCTCGTGACTATACAATTATGGCTATTATTTTTTTTTTAATTCTTACTATTATTATTATTATAGTTATTATTAGTCTGCACTCGCGTAATTCGTAAGGGAAAAGAAATTTCTCGCCTCAGTTGATTAGCTCTGTCCCACCCCCAGTACAACTTTGTTATATTGCTAATTTACGATTACGACTTTCTTTGAATATATTTTTTACGCATTGCAATTTGTGAATACTTTTACGTTCGCGCCGACATCTGTCACCACTTGAATCATGGTTCATATCAGCCTAAAATCGCCAGCCCCCCCACGAATCGCTTGACCGTCGCGTCTTCTGAAATCTACGAAATTGTGACAATTGTTTTCTCGTCATCTCGGGAATCTCATTCATCTCCTCGATTTAACTGTGCCCTTTTTTCGCCCCCGAAGACCCTGAAGAAGAAAAGAAAAAACTCTAAGACGTACTAACTTAGGACAAATTGTAGACAATTTATTATTAAATAAAATGAAAATGAAATGACATTTGAAACGAATTGTGGTCTCTTTTATTTTCACCTCTGTCATCAATTCCTTCCGTTCGCACTTGTATTCAGTACAATTTGCAGTTCTACCACGACATTCGAAGTAGTTCAAAATCGTCGTAAGATGCTTCATAATCTGCGTTGACCCATATGCGTCACTCCAACTCTCATCATCCCAAAAAAAAGAAATGAAAAAATGTTTAAAAAATCGAATTACTCCTATCGCGGAATCACAGTGTCGCAATAATTCGCGCGACGAAATCACGTGCGAGGAGATTTCGTCGACACTTCGCGTCTCGCGGATTCTCTGATTAACGAGAATTGCCGTAATTTTGCACTTCTGGCGAGACGCGTCCGAAACGCCTTAACCGATCTTCTCGCTACTTCGTTATTGCATGGAAATTTGACAAAAAAATGTAAATATTGTTCTGGAAGAAACAACGAAACAGGAAACACGGGTCCACCGCGTCGAAAGAAGATCGTAGCGTCCGTGAGTCACGGTCAACGGCGTCAAAGTGTCACCGGCTATAGTCGCGAGCCCTTTCCCACTTTTTCCGCGTAGACCGCGCGAGGTCCGCTCTTCGTTACTCTGCTGCGCGCGCGCGCGCACCGAGCGCGCGTAATTCGATCTATTTAATCTTGGAGACGCGCGCGCGTTACCGCACGTTTTTCCAAGGACCCGCGCGGCTGGAACATTAGACAGAACGCGACCTCGATCCACATCTCGACGTGGTCGCCGTCGTCGTCGTCGTCGTCGCGCGGATTTCGCGAATCTTGGCGCGACGATCATCATTAAATCACGGAATAATGAATACATCGAATTATATTCTCGGCGGGCAGATGCCTATCGAGTCGTCGCTCTCGAGACGCTGAAACGCGCGTCGCGCGCTTCGAGAACGTCGTTAGGGCCGCGGGGGAATTTCGCGATTGACGAATTAATTCGAATTGATGATTTTGATGATCCAAGCGAGAGCCAGAGGTGAAATTGCACTGCGGTCGCAGGTGCACGTGCCATCTGTCCCCCCCCCTCCCCCGCCCGTCCTCCTCCCCCTGACATTCTCCCTCAGTCCCTCGTCGGGAGGGGGGGGGGGGGGGGACAAAGCTCGTTCTGCCATTCGATGAAATAATAATGCAGAAAGCGCGAGTGTCATTATGCACGGATTATTTCCAGTGTCCCGGGCACGTCCAATCCTGGATCGTGATCCATGCGAATGGATCCATTATCTCAACAGCGTGACAAGGCTGTGGGCAGTCTGATAATGCCGCAACGGGGCGGATGTGACGTTATCCCCGAGGTCACCCACGCAAAACCCGAGAGAGCAGCCACGGCTGTCATGGCGACGCGCGGCGTGCAATGTTATTCAAGGGGGGGGGGGGGGGGGGGGGGGGACTCGACGGATAACTAAAAATTCGATAATCGAATGCACGTTTGATTTCACTTTTTTAATCGAAACGCGTGGGCCCCACCGCCAACCATCGCGCAGACGTGTTTTCGAATCTGCGGCGAGGCGTGAGTGAAAAATAATTAAACATTCATTCGGATGATCTGTGACGAAAAAAATACGATTTATTGCATCGAAAAAAATTCCGCTAATTTTTGATTCCTTAAATAAAAATCCTGTAATTTTTTTTTGTCAAATCGGATTATCATTGCACCTGTTTTGAGAATTACTTCCAGGTAAATCATCGGTTCAAGGTACGCGAGCCGGGTTTGTCCTCGTTACTGACAATTGTTGCGCTTAGTCAGAGTCTCTGGCGGTGAGAAGCGAAATTCCGAGTTTCTCGGCTCATGATAATCAACCTCAATAAAAGAATTAGCGGACGAACGAGATGCGACGAAAAGTCATTGCGGACGAAGAAGCGGACAGGATGTTTTCGACTCGGGCAACACGACGACGTCTTTTCTCCGGATAGCGGCGAAATCTCCGGGCCCGGAGTTTTCGGTGACATCCCGGGTTTGTGGATTAGTGCTGGTAAGTTCGTTGGGATCGATGTGGGTGGCTGTTGAGGCGTTCGCGAAGCAGGTCATCAAACGACTTATTATTGGACGGCTCACACAGGTTTTTGTTCCCCCGAACGAGTCACGAGTTTTAGCGTCGATTGCTCCAGTGAACTCGCTCGTAGACCTCTCGTTAATCCAGAAGTGGCGCGAAGACGATTCGCTCGTTGTTGGGATCGCGAAATTTGTGCTTCCTCCAAAATAATCGAGCGAAGGTCGTGCCGACTGTACCCACATTTCTTTGTACTCGTAGCACTTATCGAGCCAAGTAGTATTAAGAAATGAGCTGAATGTGTCGAAAATTTCGACGCCAAATTGTTGTTCTGCATCTGAAATGTTTGCCACTATTTTTCGATTTAACGAAGTTTTAAAACCCTACTGTTACCCCTTGTCGTCACCCTTGCCGTTTTTTTGGCGAAAAAAAAATTTCGTTTTAACGAAGTTTTAAAAACCAAAAAATAAAAAATTTGAGGAGAAAAACGCGAAAAACGATTTTTCACTTTTCCACAACTTTGGCACTTTATTAAAATCGGTGTAATTTTTCTTCGGATAAATATAATCGGGATTTTCTTCTTGCATTCGAAAGAAAACTTTTCAACGAAGAGAATGCCGCCAGACGGAACGCGATATCTCGATTTTTCGATTTTTTGCCGATTTTTAAACTTGACTTTCAAAAATCGCAAATTTTTTGAAGGGGTACCCCTCGCGTTTTTTGCAAAAAAAAAATTTCCATTTCGCCAAGTTTAAAAACCCTATCCGATGACAAGGTTCCCGCTGATTCCAAAAACGACAGGTGTTAGCCCGAAAAATCGCGATATTAAACATCAAACTGCTGCCGGTTTCCCAACGACCAATCAGATGCTGAATAAATCGACAACAATGGTTGCTCACGAACTTTTTAATAGAGGACTACATTTTTGTTGAGTTGAATACCATTTTTTAGCCCAACAATGTTAGCTGAACTATAATTTAGTAATAATAACGACTGAAATTTCCAGTCTCACGTCAGTCGCAGCCAGAACTTCACAGCGCTTCGTTTGTGCTTCATCGCAGTGACAACGACGATTTCCAGGCACAGAGCTTATTCGCACCTGCGGACACACCTTCCCGACCGCGTGCCCTTTTTCCATCGTGGGTGTGACAGCGAATCGTCGAGATTTCAACAATGCGCCGGACCAGACCCGCACAAGCCCGGTGAATTAAATCCGCTCTGCCGCCCCCCACTCCGGTTTGAGTTTATATCCGCTCGGTGGTCGAGCGACCGAGAGAGCGCGTCTCCAATTACTCCGCTTATCTCCTCCGCTTCTCGATCACTCGGTGCTGAGCGACGACAGTCAGCGTCGACCTGACCGATCATCCCGGATCCCGCCGACTGCCATTTCGAGTCTTGAACAGTCGGACGCGTTTTTTGTTTGCTATAAATAAAATTTCATTTTGTTTCCTATAAATCAAATTTCTGAAGCGGACAAAAATAAATGAAAATAAATAAATAAATAAATAAACAAATAAATAAATTGAGGAATTAAATAATTAATCGGCGGTTCTGGAAGTGGATCGGGACAAAGTGACGCGAGGATCGAACAGGAAGTTCGGGGGTACCAGAAGAAGCGAGCGGCCCGTAGGATGAGGAGATCCTGAGTGACGACGACGAGACGAGTGGATGACGATAATTGCGGCGAAGCAGGTGGTGAACGGGGTTTTATGAGTGAGACGGTGATGACAGATGTGCTCGGGTAGTGCGGCAATCCTCGTTACGATCGAGGCGTGGACTCTTCGACTCTCGCTTACGAGGTGACCACCGGTCGTTCGGTGCCAGTGCTCGAGCGCGCGTTGTGACTATGACGATCAGGATGTCGGGACACTTCGCTGCCGGATTTCGCGGATTAATCGCGGTGTTTCTCTGCTACGCAGGTACAATGGGTTCTGAGGGAAAATTAATTTTCAACGCGGAGGTTTTTTTTTAACAGCTGATGGGTTATTTGGATAGTTATCGATAAAAGGGGTAGAACAAAAAATGAATCAAATGTAGCGTCAAGATAAGCTAAAAAAGTGTTACGATCTTTTTATTTTTTACCTGTAATCGTTACTAATCTGACACAGACCGAAATTTAACTTACAAATCTATCGGAGTCGGAAACTTCAGGCACAATTTTGTATCATGGCAAAATTTATTTTTCACTTTTTCTTATGGATTCGCTCATTTTACGATCACGATAAAAACTATTACAAACATCATGAGTAAATTTGCTTAACATTGAGAGCCTCGAAAATTATTCCAGAAATTGTAGCGAGGATTTTGGAAATAATGATATAAAAAAATGCAAAGTGCATCCGTGGAGTTCTCTAGGTCGGACCCTTGCGCTATGAACCTGTTGGAAGTAAAGGGGATCGATCGCTGATGAATATAATTGCCATAAATTGAACTTGACTCCAAACGACTATAATACCCACACGGACGTCTCGGTGGAGACTTTCATGTAGCATTGAACTGATTCTCGTATTCCCACTGAAAAGGGTTTGATGTTTACGAGTGAATCGTCGATACGTTTCTTGAAACTGTATCTACGCGGTTTGATATCAAATGTCCGTCAGAGTTTTCCGTGTTGCGGATTTTTTTTTTTTCGTAGAAGCATCCATTTCATCGGTTGCGCTGGTCTTTCGCAACACAACTCTATACAAGTCCAGTATTTCCTAACTGTTATTACGACTAAAGTTCGTTTCTCACGCTGTACGATCGAAGTCAATGTTTCCACTGAGTAAATGAAAACTTTCTTGAAATTCGGGAAAACTGATTAAATGTCATTTCACTATTTATTAGATCATTCAGAAAATTACTGATTTTTCAGCTGATCCAGGATCAACGATGAATATCCATATAATGTAAATTACAATATTTTTTAGTAACTCAACAAATATTCAAGCGAAATGTACAGTTACATATTCTACTCATCAGCAATCAATCAACAGTCGGAAAAAAATGCTCAATTAAATTAGAAATGATTTTCCCATTAACCAGCTCTGGGAAACAGCCTGATGATGGAGGAAGACAAACCCCCGTCGAATTTCACAGCTGCCGTCGGGGAGTACGTTGTCTTCAACTGTCACCTCGACTTTCCCCACGACTCGCCGATACGTTACATTCTCCATTGGAATCGTGACGTAAGTTATCGCTGGAAATAAATCCATCGCGCATCATTATTTCGTTCACATGAGTAATATGCCACTGATGACGCTACTGCCATCGGGAGAGCCGCGCCGAGCAGCAGTGGCAGCAGCAGCAACAGCAGCAGCAGCAGCAGCAGCCGGTGCGTCAATCATCGTGTGTGCCGGCCGCACCATAATCGATTCGGACCAATATATAACGCTATGTGACACAACCCCTCGCGCTATAATATCCCGCTGCAGTATTTTAGCACGGTAGCGCGTGCGGTTCGCATCCTCTGCGTCATCAAATGGATTTTTATAGAATCATATACACATCAAAACCGCGCGCTCTAAAATCCCACCGCGAAATATTGCGTGCGGCCGATCGAGTCATTTGTTACAACGAATAAGAATTCGACGACGAGACGAACTAAACTTTACCCCTGATCGATTAATCAACCAATAAGTCGATAAAAAGTAAATTATTCCCTGCCCATTTTATCCAGTGCAATTAAAAATCGGAAATCGGATAAAACCTAAAATACTTTTTCTCTTCGGGCAGTTTTTTTTTTTCAAGTCACAAGCTCAGTGACACGTGGAAAAACTGTGGGCTCTGTATATATGTATTTTCAGTCACTGCCGGGTACAATTGAACTCGCCGCGACGGCCGATTAAAGGGCCATTAAAGTTTTCCAGACCTTTAAACGTCGCTGCTGGCCCGCGCGCCGCCGCTACTTGCCTAATCTGCATACTTGAACAAAGCGGCGCAAGCCCGGTCCAACGTTTTATCGTGCGAGCGAGAACCCCCCGCTGACGCGACGCCGGCGACTGTGCCCGGCTATTGCATCCACTGGGTGGACATATATGTATACGCCGTGTGCGCGGCATAAACGTCTATCGCCACCGACTAAACTAGACGCTCGTGATGCGCCCACCATTGATTCGTCCTAGAGTCATGCCAGACCGGCTTCCTGGATGGCCACGCGTTGCGCCGTCTCGCGCGGCGCAAAAGGATAATTTTCGTGAATTAATAAAAAAAATAAAAACGAAAAAAATTACTATCACCGAAAACGCATATCAAATTTCATTTAATTCTCACAATTTATTTTTTTGCTGAAATTAAATATGCTGTCCGTGCGGGATAAATAAAAAAAATAAATACGCAAAATTATGTTCAATTTATATTAATTCTCACAATTTTGTTTTTTTTTTTTTGCTGAGCTGAAATACGTTGCACATAAAACGATATTTTATCTTGCAATAATTTTTTTTTCCGAAAAGAAATTGGCAATCTTCGTTTAATACCAGCCGAGCGCGTATCACGTATTCCGTATCGGTATCGTCCCGACACCGAAGGACAAACTCGCGACCGTAAATTGCCGGCCCACGCCGGCATCCACGCTCGCCGGCCACGTTACTGTTAATCGCGATTATCTCGCTTTATTATGTTTACGCGCACGTAGTCCGGTTGAAGTGCATACGAGCTTCCTTATCAAAATTGCCGTGATACGTGGACCGCTTATTAGACGCGACGAGAATATTCAGAAGATTTTAATGCCCGAGGGGAGTTCATTAAAATTCAACCCGTGTCGCTGTTTTTCGGGGGAGGGAAAATAATTGTTGTGATAGTGCGAGGACCTGGAGGATGAAAATAATTGTGGGTAAAAATTGCGAAATTACATTTATCAACCGAAAGTATACAAAGTAATTCCCGGCAAGTTCCACCTCCCTCGAACATCGAGTGTGACCAGGATTCCGTTCCGTACAAACAACAAAATCATTCATGACAATAAGGTGGATGACCCAGTCATTGGCCACGTGCCAGTATAATTGTCATGGCCGATGGCTGGTCCATCCCCGGTACCAGCTACTCCGATTGGAGCAACGACCAAACAGGCAGATTGCAAACCCTTAAGATTAAGTAGAAAATTACTGGTATTACGGGGTAAAATGTAACAAGCACGTTGACCATCAATATGGCTAAAAATTGAACAAAACGTCAGTTCTTTTCGTGATTTTTTTTCAACGCGACAATCGCACCAATGAGTCTTCGGTTACGGGGCCGCAAAAAATTCGCCGAGAAACACGTGACGGAAGCGCGGTAGAGTAAATTCCAGAGCGTCGTCTCTGCACGAGACCACTAAGTGATGGAAGTTAATCCGACTGTTCCCCACTGACGATGCGTATGCAAAACAGGTGCTGCCGCCGTGCGCGGTCCACCCGCCGTCAGTAATTGGAGTACTGGACGCAAGGCTGCATTATATTTAGTTATAGAGTCCGAAGCGACTGGAGGGTCCCGGCGCACCGGCCGCCAGCAGCGGTAGCGCTGCGCCCGCAACTGCTACTTGGCGGTAGCAGCAGTAGGTCACTGCTAATGCATTGTCAGACGATTAGGTCTTATTAGCGCTGTTTTCGCAAGCCCTAATCGCCAGTAGGCACTCAAACTCCGGCACACGTGACAGGACACACAAAAACGGTCGAGCGAGCGCGCGTTACCTCCTTCGCGGTCTCGGCGATGCGGAAGAACAATTATTTCGGCTCTTTAAGAATATCGAGATTTTGGGTCCTGCAGATATACATTTTATTTTTGTTCGTATTAAAGCAAGAAGAAAAAAAGAATGTTGTTCACAAAACTTACAAATAAAATTTCTTTCTTTTTTTTTTCTTTAGTAAATCACCTTCCGGATTTATTTGCATACGCATCTAAATATTTTTCATAGTCAAAGCGGTCTAAAATCGTCGTATCCGGAAAATTCCGCCTCAAGGAATCTTGATACGGTTGTCGCGATTGGTCAACTAAATTTCCATCGGTCGGAAGTTCGCGTTGGGTTTCACGCCTCGCGACCGGCCGCGCGAATATCGGGACTCCCAGGCAGCGTCGTCGTCAAAACCGTCTGCGGCGGCGGCAGTACGAATGCGGGCCGGATGCGCGCGGATCTCACAGGCTCGCCGGCACCGCGAGACTCTAACTCGCGATAATTGGGTCCGTCTAACGTTTCAGGGCCGAACAATTTTCTCGTGGTACGAGGTACCGGGCTACGAGAGAACGAACAGCGTGCTCTCGATATCCGAGGACTACGCGGGCCGAATTCATCTTCTCGAGGGCCCGGCAAGCCGTGAGTACGGACAGGGAAGCATCAATTTGACGAATATCAGGGAAAGCGATCAGGGCTGGTACGAGTGCAAGGTCATCTTTCCCGACAGGTCGCCCACCACGCGGAACAATGGCACCTGGTTTTTCCTCAGCATCGAAGGTACGTCAAGGGAGTATTAACATTTTTTATTTACAAATAATAATAATAATAATATTTAAATTAATAAAAATAATAAAAAATAATAATTAACGAGTTCACTAAAATCGTCAGCATGCCCATGACAAATGACCTTTTTTCAACGCAACAAGCGTTAAAAAAAATCGTGCAAACCCAGTCAATCTCGTTATCCGCGCAGCGACCGTGGAGATTGTTGTCATTAACGCGATCGGGCGCAATGAGAATGACCGCAGCGACGAGTCGAGTCAATGGTATTTACTCTATTGCTTTATTGCTTCATTGCTTCGTTGACTCGCGCTCGGTGGTCTGGCCCGATCGATCGGAGCCGAATAATTTGATTTTATCGGCTCTGTCGCGCCGCGAGAGGCGTCGTGCGTGACCCTTCGGTCGCTGATTCACTCTTCAGCCTCGGATTTTGTAGATTCGTCGATAACGATCGACGATGCGCGCGCAGCTCCGCACCTTTATGCGACATCGTTCGTCGGTTGGACTGAAAAGAAATTCCGTGACTCATTGACGACCGGAATCGCCGGGTCAGTCCGACAAATAGACCGAGATTATCGAGGAATCTGAATGAAAGGCGCAAACACACCTATCGTGATACATTTGCGATTGAAGCCGGAACAACAAGAGACTTCCTCGACACTTTTGTGTTTAACGCCGAGCAAAATTTGATCCATTGTCGCGCGATTACGAAATACCGGTTTTTCCAAACTTAAATCGCGGGTAGCAAAAAATATCCCTCCTAACTGGCGAGACATTTGAAGCAAAATTGGAAGGTCTCAGTCGGATTTAAGAAATTAGCACTTGCTCGACGTGAATATAAATAACAATTTGGATAATTCCAGGACCAGTTCGGAACCCATAAAGGTTTTTGTTAATCAATAATTTTGATACGATGTAGATAGATCTGATGAATTAGCATTTTATTCGCTTTTTTGTATTAGTTTTTTTTTAATAGAGGTACCGCATTATTAATTTTGCTATTAAGCTTTAAGCCTTTACTAATTAGGCTGTAAATAAAATAGAAAATTGCAATGAAAAATAATAATTCAACTTTTGCAAAGAAAATCGGCAACGTCGCGTGTCGTGAATCGAATGATAGATCGTAGTCCTTACTAACCGGAAACAGGGCAGACTCATTAAATCGTTCAATGCAGGCTCGTCGCCGACGGACGATGTTCCAGGTGAAAATCTTCTGGCTATACCGCCGGTCAATAGGACCGTGATGGAAGGCGAGGACGTGGATTTCGATTGCGTCGCCAAGGAACCAACGACCATAGTCACCTGGCTTCGTGACGGCATCGAGATCGGTGAATTTGAGGTAGGATACATTCTATTAACATTTTTTTTATTATTCTGAAAAATCCAATAAACCAAGAAAAAAATCTGAGATTTTTTTCAAGTCACCAGGAAAAAGATTGTCAGGTATGACGATATGAGTTTATGTAGCAAAATCATAGTAAACAAATAATGTACATTGACCCGGAAAATGTCATTGATTTTTCTGCATTTAACCCGTAAATTAATTATCACGATTCGTAAAACAGGATCTGAGACACAGAGCGACGGTGGACGAAAACGGAACGTTGGAAATTCGACCGGCGGCAATCGGCGACCTCGGGGAGTACACATGCGTGGTGACCGATACCCACGGCGACACGCAGAGGGCATCGGCCTTTCTCAACGTCCAGTGTGAGTGTCGCAGACTTTATTCTTTTAATGGACGCAAACGTCGTTTCGTTGTGCGTAGACACTCGAAGGAGTCTTCGACGTTTTACAGACAAGGCGAAGGTGATTTATGCCCCGCGGGACGTCTTCCTGCCGTACGGAAAGCCCGGACGTCTTGACTGTCACTTCCGGGCGAATCCGCCGCTCACGAATCTCCGATGGGAGAAGGATGGATTTCTCTTCGATCCGTACAACGTGCCTGGCGTCTTCTATCGTCGAAACGGATCTCTGTACTTCAGCAAGGTCGACGAGACGCACTCGGGAAGCTACAGTTGCACGCCTTACAACGAGTTGGGCACCGAGGGACCGAGCACCGCGATCGAAGTCGTAAGAATCGTATTTTTAGTCGTCGCCTGAGTCACGCTTGGATCACACGTACTCGAATCGTACAACTCGTTGTGCTTGGTCCACAATGAGGCGTTGCACGAAGAGCTCACTGACCTCACTTCGAGACCATTTGCAGGATGGACCATTGATTCGAGTCATTCTTACGGTCATTCGCATGAATGATTCTTTTCAAATTCATTTAAATTCATTATTCTTATTCATGCGAGCTCAAAGCAGACACGGCAGACTGCCAAATGGCTGCGCAGGTGGTTATTTTTGTAATTAAGTTTACTACCTAGAAGCGACTTATTAAGCAGCCGGTACATCTACACATACATCTTCTTCTTCTTCCTCTTTCTCCTTGTTCGAATCTACCTTTACATGTAACAAAAGTTTCGCCAGATTGACCAGACTCTCCCCTTAAAGTTGTACAAAAACAATGGAATAAGTTGACGGTAAAAATATTTGCTAGGATTAAGAGTCACTAGTATGAATGAACATTTCAAAAATGACATTTGCCGAGCTGGCAGAAGTAAATTGCTTTACTGCAGTCATACAACAATTGCCCGGTAATTTTTTCCACAAGACTCGGTCCAACGAAAGACGTGTTCAGAGGAGAAAAGCCACAGTACCCATTGAGACTATTGAGCCGTTGACAAACGGCGCATTACAACTCTTTATTCGTCAATTGTGCTGCTATAGATAGAGCGACGAGTGTAGGCCGCGAGGTAGCGCGTAAGTGCAGCTAAAAACGTTTCTGCACATTTCAAGGGACCAGCCGGACCGAGTTCATTAATGTTTAACATGACCGATATACATATTTCCGTCAGTAGCAATGGAAATTTATCGCTCTCTTCTCGATTATCCAGGTAGTTCAGAGGCCTCCAATCTTCACCGTCACTCCGCAAAGATTGTACATGAGGAAACTCGGCGAGACCCTCGAAATACCGTGCGACGCGAGGGACGGCGATCAATCCCAGAGACCAGCGATCGTTTGGTTCAAGGTAATTTTTTTCAAATCTCTGTAATGAGAAAAAAGAATTCGAATTATTCTGCAAGAAAGGAAGAAAAATTGATAATTTTTTATGATTTTTATTGCAAACAGGACGGCTCACCCTTGTCACAAGAACGTACCATTCTTCGGGGTGGAAATCTGACCATCGAGAGGATTCAGGAACAGGATCGCGGATTGTACCAATGCGCAGCCAGCAACGAGGCTGCCACGGTCGTCGCCGATGCCGAACTGATGGTCCTCAACGTTCCACCGAGAGCTCCTTACAATCTGAGCGCCAACAGCAGCAAAGATGCCGTGACGTTGACCTGGGTACCTGGATACGTCAGGCCCAAGATGGAATATGCCGTCTGGTGCGTTGTCAATCGTTATCTAATCGACACAACAGATCCTGAGTTCTATCAGCTATAGAGTTTTCAATAACTACGAAAACCTTTTTCGACGGTTCCCTCAGGTACAGACCGACCAACATGGCTGAGTGGAAGACCATGAAGATCCCCTCGAAGAAGATAACCGAAGCAACGATCCTCAATCTCTCCCCGGGACAAGAATACGAGTTCATGGTTCTCAGCCAGGACAAACACGGCGACGGGATGTTCAGCAAGACTATACGCGTGTTGACTCAGCCGAAATCGGGTATTTATTTATTTGGCAATTTCTCGATGCATATTTTGCTATCTGATCAAGAAACAATTGCTTATCAATACCGGGTGTAAAATTATGATAAATTAATTTTAGGATCCATGGGACGAAGCTCGGCCTCGGAGTTCCGCAGTGGCAAAGGTAAGATCATCCAAATTGATGATTCCCCAATCGTGTCGCACGGAGATAAATTGAATGGGATTACATACAATTTTTTATATTTATTCTTACAGAAACTGACACCATGGGACCACCTCGCAATGCCAAAGTCCAACCAACAGCTGAAGGATACTTAGTTACTTGGGATCCTCCTTTGTATGGCAAAGAATTTGTCACGTATTACGCGGTCAAATGGTTCCGCGCCTCGACGGACGAGCTGTACGGAAGGGCGAGAACCTCCGACCCGTTCTACTTAGGTGAGTAGGATTTTTGTATTTTTACCGACGGTCGGTAACACGTGCCAATACAATTTTTATAGTACCTACCTCACGGCTAACATTTTTTGTGCAGTGAAAACTCTGGAAGAAGACAGCAGTTACACTTTTGAAGTTTCTGCTGTGAGCGAGAGTCAAGGAATCGAAGCCACGACCAGCAGCCGTTTCAACTTGGACGTCCCTGCGTACAGAAGACACAGGGCAATCTCGATGGGAATAGTAGCGGGAATTGGATTTCTAGCAGCAGCTTTGGCGGCCGTTTGGTGGGCCAGGAAGAGATTTTGTCAACAGCAAATTAACGAAAAGTAGCGAACTTTTGTGTTGCCTCGGCGAGACCTACCTTACCGACGCGAACGATTGTCGTAGGAAGCTCCGATAATGTCGACTATGATAAGATATCGTTTAATTGGATTGCGTTTTCTAATTGAGAAATGCACGGTACAGCTGTAAACGACTTTAGTTAGCGACTGATGGGTCGTGCGATCAACGAAATCGATCGGGTCTATCGCGAACGATGTAAATTGACGATGAATCAAAATAGCATTGCATTTCTTCTGCCGCTGCCCAATATCCGCATTAGAAGTTAAATACTAATACGTAAGTAGCGTAATTGCGTCATTCGCCGTTCTCTTAATTCACAGTAATTTTTCGTGACACGACAGACGCGACACGAAAATTATCCTCGGATCTAACGTATCATAAGTGTTTAAACTGCAATTTTTTGCAAGCACCACGAACAAGCCAAAATAACGCCTACAACGCTGAACGTTGCATCGCCCACGCCTCCATATATATTTATCAAATTAATGAGAGAACTGTACTTTTTAATAATACCATATAGAAATGTGTAAGGATTTTTGTTGTCTATCGCAAATTCTAACACTCATCGAGTTCGATTCCTGCGCCGTCAATAGTGTTAGACAATTTTATTTGGATACATGTTACCTGGGTTTTTTTCTATTGTAAATAAGTTGTATTAATGGTGACGGATGGATCCGCGACGAGAATAAAATCACCCGAGTTATTATCCGCAACTGCGTAATATTTGTTGTCGTTGGAAAATTGCGAAGACGTTTGCATCAGCTAATCGGAAGACGGAAGAGCGCGTGAAACACGGTAAGCTTAGGTAATATAAGACGCGATAACCGACAGTGAGCTTTAGGATCGATGCCCTGTCTCTGGGCCGCATGATGAAATAGCGTAACGTTGTTACCAACAAAACAAGTGTATGGGTATTTGGCGGGCTTCTTAAGTAGTTGGTAATCCTTCAAGGAGAAGATAGAATTACCGCAAATACTGGTCACTTGTAGGCTCAACGCGCCTCGCGGCCGTCTCTCTTGTTCTCCACATCTGCGTTGACCCACAGTAAACTTCGAAGGTCGACAAATTACGAGGCAAGAAGAAATAATGTTTTTAAATGTAAAAATATAAATATTTAAAAATTCGTGAAAGTCAGGAGGCATCTTCATAGATTTTTTACTATAAATTAAAAACGTTATTCAACCTACAATTTCCGCTTTAAAGAAATTATTCACATCGCGTCTCGCTCAAGGTGGATGCGTGGAAATTGAAGAAATTTTGTGTTGATGCAATCGGCCTAAGTTTGCTTCGCGTGCTAATTACGTTTCGCTAAGAATGCAAACACTCGGACTACTAATGTGCATCGGCCTCGAGGCTTGTCGCGTGAGAATATTTTATTTTCAGCGAATCTACGGGCAGCAAGACTTGCACTCTGGACCTGCTGATCGTTTGTTTTAGAGACAAGCGCGTCATTCACTAGACCTCAGTACCGCTTCCTACCTCTTCCGTTTTCCTCATAGCCAGACGAAATATTTTTGGCATCCTCTTTCATCGGGTTATCGACTATCTCTTCCTGCCAGGACGCAGCAATTTGCACAGCTCTTTTGAGATAGGTGCTCACGAGCACTGATATCTGGCGCTGGGAGCTCTCTGCCTTTTTTCCAATTTTATTTCTGGTTACATTAGATAGAGAATTCAGAAGAGCGAAACATCAGTCTGCGTTTGAAGCGCGTCTCACTATTCTCAATAGAAAACGAGCAATCCAGTTTTTCTTTGTCGTGTTGTAATTGATCGTGCCGAGCCGGTGAACATGACCACCAGGAAGATTTTGTGAGCCTCAAGTTCTCTTATACAATCGATTAATATTGATTAATGAATCGACGTTGTTACGATAAATATTTATCAATAAACTCATGAATATCATCTGCTGGTTCCAGAGTCTTTTTAGTTTTCATTTGTTCGATATCCAATGTGCACGTGAGACATGCACCACTGTGGGGTCGAAAGTACTTTCCTCGCGGTGTTAACGTAGGAAGTCATCAATCGCAGGTGTCACAAGATGTACCAAGTGCTAAGGACCAACGACAAAGCCAAGACAACTATAATAAGCCAAGACACGACTATAACGAGCTGATAGTCGTTGACATCAAAGGGAACAAGGGGAATACCGACAGCGAAATATACGAAGTGGTCGACACTCAGGGAAATGCGGCAGACTCGAAATACTATTACGGGGCGCAGAATCAAGACTATGACGACATCGTAGCTAGTTTCGAAAAGGATTATCCTGAGATTCGCGTGGTGGACATAAAAAACGTCACAGTTGACGACTTGCAACGTTCGGATGACGACCAAATCACCGACAGTCATGAGAATGACATCCCTCACGTAACAACTGTGAAGCGTTCCAACAGCGAATTAAAGAATGAAATTTACACTTCTGATATGAAGGTAACTAAAAATGCTCTTCCCGTGACACCGCCAGTTGTGGGTGATTCTAAAATCGACGCCGTAGGACCGGCTTACAAGGTTTGCGAAACAGTTGGATGCAAAAAACTTGGTACGTTATGTTGGATCTGATGTAATTGGCATGCTCTTCACGTTGCACTGACCAACAACTCCATTTTCTGATGACTTAACAGCCAAAGAGTTTCGCAGAGGTTTGAACAAGTCAGTGGATCCTTGCGAAAATTTTTACCAATTTGCATGTGGTGGATTGGAACCCAAGGTCATACCTCCTTATCGGTCGTCCTGGAGTCGAAGTTCCGTAGTCGAGGATTCTGTCAGTCGTCATATAAAAGGTTATTGGAGACAATCATCCATCTTACGAGATGGTTCTAAGACGCAATCTTAACTGCACTGACGTTGTCTCATCCTGCAGGTATCCTGGAGTCCAAATTGGAACCCAGTGACATTCTGCCAGTGCGCCAGGCGAAGCAATGGTACCGTTCGTGCATGGACACAGGTGAAGAAAGCAACGCATTTTTAATTTTTGTAACACGAACCAGTTTGACCACTACTTTTCTCTTCGTACAGAGAAGCACAAGCAACGAGGCTTGAAACTGATTGAAATGATAATGACGTATTTCGGTGGCTGGCCGATGTCCATGAATGAGGGAGAATGGGACGAAAGTGAATATTCTTGGCAAACAATCGAACTTGATTACGCTTATCTGACGGGTTCCTACGTTTTTTATGACATTAATGTAGAAAATCCGTCCAACGATCGCTGGTTCGGAGAAATAACAGTAATTACCGAAATTTCGATGTCGTTTATACTACATGCAACCCACGAAGAAGCAGCGAGCTCTTATTAACACATGTTTGTGGAAATTAGATAGATGCACCGACGCTTCCGCTGCCCAGTCAATTTCCACCCTGGCTCGATGAATACATCATCGGCAATTACGAAGATTATCGAATTCTGGTTTCGAGAATTGCCAAAGTTCTTGCCGAACAAAAAGGAGCTTTTGTCTCGAACGATAGATTATTGAGAGAATCCCGAGAATTGGTGACATTTGAGAGAGCACTTTCCGAGGTTTTTTATAGTTCTTTTTTCGCCTCTTGCAATTGCTTCGTTATATCTTATTTTTCCAATTTTCTCCATCGAATTTTCATGTCAGCTGAAGCGCACGGACTCAGCAACGATATATTACCGATATTATGGGACCGTAGAAGAATTGAATGAACAGGTCAATTCCAGTTCTGAATCGATGGTAAGCATCGAATTTCCAAGTACCACAACATTAATAAGGAACGTAGGCATTGAAAGACAATTTATTTCAGATCGATTGGAGTACAGTGATCGAAAACTTGTTTACAGCTGTTGAAACCAAGTTGCATCCGTCGACAAAAGTGTGGATGAAGGAAACTTGGGTAACGGGAATCGATGAGCTTTTGCAGCGAGTATCGCCACGAACAATTGGTGGGTATTCAATTGTGACGTAATTTTGTTGTCACTGCGTATCACGAGAAAGTGATGCACATTTTACTTTTTATTGGTAGTAAATTACATCCACTGGCATTTCCTTGCAAGGGCGTTGCAATTTACGACCGAGGAAATAAGGAATGAATTCTTTCAACGAGTAATGAAAAATACAATGGGAGTAAAAGAAAGGAAACCGCGGTATTTATTTATTTTTACAGTAACTGTATGGACCCAAACGCAAAGTAACATGGACAATTATTATTTTAGTTGGTTGGAGTGTGTTGACGAAGTAAAGATGGAACATGCTGTTTCATATGCCTTCGTGAAAAAATATTTCACACGGGAGACCGAGAGTGCCGTAAGAGAAAAAAAATGGAATATAAATGAAATAAACTAGTCACTTTTTGCAGTAGTGTTTTTTCAGGTTAAAAAAATAATAGAAAATACGCGCATCGCGTTAGAGCAAAAGATAGACAATTCTAATTGGTTGGACGCGGAGTCCAAGACTTTGACAAAAGAGAAGTTGAAAAGCATGAAGACCTTTGTTGGTTTTCCAGACTGGTACAACAACAAGACTGCGATCATCAATTACTACAAAGAGGTACAATTCTCATCAATTACACTAAAAATAAATAAAGTATCATTTTAATCGTTTTTTTAGCTGACAATTGGAACCGATTACCTTGATACTTATTTGATGTTCATGAGATTCAAACGGAAAAAAGAATTCAAACGATACTCAACGTTCGAGACACAAATAGATCCGTGAGTTGTTTTGATCAAATCAACCAGATGAACAATGCAAAACACTAATCAATTAAACTGATATATATAAATTAGTTTCGATGGGGACAGCTACTCACCTATAATCCTGAACGCTTATTACCTTTATAACGGAAATTTTGCACGTGCGTATAAACAAATTTTGGTCAAGGCTACATCATTAAACACCCGAAATTTCTTAACCGATTTAACTTTACCAGAATTCGCAGCAGTGAATTTCCAGCCACCTTACTTCGAAGTACAATTGCCAAAGTAAGCGAAAGGATCAAGTTTACAATGAAGTCGATCATATGTCATTTTGCACATGCAATTATGCAATTATGCAATTACTTAGCAACGTCAATTACGGAATAGTCGGGTTCACTGTTGGCCATGAAATGAGTCACGGATTCGACAGTTGTGGTATCACGTATGGCAAGGACGGCAACAAGACGCAACTTACCGAAATGATGCTACGCTCCTATTACGAGAGGGCCCACTGTTTCGTCGACCAGTTCGACAAATACCACGGAATCAAAAAAATCACCAATGAGACTGATTGGAAGTGTATGGTTCGTTAAAATCCACACTTTAAAAATTATACATACGATTACCATGACGACCATCAAAGGACCATTTACCATTTTACAGAGCGACGTCAACGACAAGAAAACTAACGGTCGACAAACGGCGAACGAAAATATCGCCGATACCACAGGTCTTCAAGCGGTTTTCGAGGCTTACAAAAAAATAAGCAAGAAGGAAAATCCTCACGGAGAAATGCGGCTTCCAGGACTCGAAGGATTTACCGATAATCAACTTTTCTTCCTGTCATTCGCTGGTGTAAGTCTTCCATATCTCAGTTTATCCCCAAACCCGACTCAATCGTTTGAGTGACGAGATCGACTGACATTCCAATGGGACTTCGGCATCGCGCAGATGTGGTGCCAGGTGCAGACTCCTCAGGAGGAGGCAATCGAGTATCTGTCGAGAGATTCGCACAGCAGCGCCGAGCTTCGGGTCATCGGTGCTGTTTCCAACACCCGAGATTTTGCCAGGGCGTTCGATTGTCCAGCCGGAAGTCCTATGAATCCGAGCAATAAATGTAGCATCTGGGACAAGCCAGGTGCTCGATTGGATCTGGCGCCTGGAAGGATGGAGCTCTACCGATAAAACCGACAATGGAGCAGTCGGATGCAGGCTAGAACATTTAGAAACATGTTACAAAACCTGTGTTACATTATATAACATTAGTTCCTGTACGTAAACAGTTGTTAATACAAGCCGACATTGATAAGCACACGGTCGGATCTTCGCCGTTGATGAATGGCGTAACGTGATTACTGGCATCGCTGGTCTGTCAGATAAGAAACAGAGCTTCCTTTCCGAGAAAGCGAAATGCAATGCATGGTCAGCGTTCTCCTTCATTACACATTGAGCGACCTCTAACTTGACCTCTTCTAAACTATTGCTGGCCCACCAGATAAACGCACGATTTATTTTGGGCATCCCCAGCCTCACTTGGCGTACGGCCACTATCTTTTTCCGACAGGACGCAGCAATTTGCATAACCGTTTCCAGTTAGCTTGATAGCTTATACAAACTGATATCAATAGAGTCGTCGTTAGGACGTTAATCATTCTCTCGCTGCCTTGATTGTGGTTATAAAAGGACATGGTACTGGACGAGCGAAGCGTCAGTCATTATTTCGTCTTCACAGCTGGATCGCTTTGTCTCTTTCGTTCCAAAAGTTGTTTTATAAAACTGGCAGACATGATCACCGAAAAGATCTTGTGAGTTTTTGAATGTTCGTCTTACAATGAAGTAAATAACGTTCGGCTGTTTTTTAATAATTCGCTGTCTGATTTTTTTATAGGGTCTTTTTGGTTCTCATTGCATTAGTACCTGTTGCATACACCAGGCACGCGTCGCTTTGGGGCAAACTTTTTCCGGACGACGTAATCCTACCGAGAAACCAAAACAATCACGCAAACCGAGATATTGTTGGGAATAAAGTCGATTTAAATAAGGAAACACATCGAGTGCGAGATCAAAGGAATCCTGAGATTGACTTAGTGGGCAGTGACGAGAACCCTGAAAGTCAGGAAAGTGACGGTAATGAAGTACAACTTGTCTTGGACCATTTTAAAAACGAAGCTGATGGAACGTCCTACAAGGTTTGCAAAACGGCCAAATGTAAAGAACTCGGTACGTGACGTTGCACCTAATTGAATTGGCATAATCAACGTCATACTCGTATGATAAAAAACTGCAGTTCCAAATGTTTTCACAGCCGGAGACTTTCAAAGTAGCATGAACAAGTCGGTGAATCCTTGCGACAATTTTCACGACTTCGCATGCGGTGGATACGCATCGTCCAACCCTATTCCGCCTCACCGATTGTACTGGAGCCACTTTTACAGGGCTCAGGATTTGGCAAAATATCGTCTGAAAAGTAATTAGAGACAAAACCGATTACTTAGGTAAATAATCAGAACGGTGCTAATGACATAAAACTCTGCAGAAATTCTGGAGGCCGAAATAAAACAAACTGATATTCTACCTGTGCAACAAGCGAAGGAATGGTACCAATCTTGCATGAATACAGGTGACGTTCATAATGTTTATTGAGTTTGTTAAGCAGAAACATTTGACGAGTTTTGTTCTGCTTTTTTTTTTCAAAGAGCGACTGGAGCGAATGGGTATCGCACCCGTCGAATCCTTAATGATGCAAGTTGGTGGCTGGCCGATGGCCATGGACAAAGACGACTGGGATGAGAATGAAATATCCTGGCAAGAAGTCGAAAGTCACTACGCACGTTTAACTGGTTCATACGTTTTCTACGATATCGGAGTTCCCCATACAGTGCGCGCGAACATTTCAGTGATATATGTAATTGACACAATTCCATTTTTTATTTTAAAACAACGAAAGTACACGTCGTTTTTAATATTACAAGAATTTAATTTTGTATTTAATTAGCTTGACGCACCGCAACTTGCTCTGGCCGGCAAGTCTCCAGCTCAACTTCGAAACTACAACAAGAACGGCAAGTACGAGGATTATCGACGTTTAGTCTCGAAAGTCGCCGGGACGTTTGCTAAACACTACAAAGCTTCGGTCTCCAATGAGACATTGTACAGAGAATCTAAAAACTTGGTATTATTTGAGAAAAAACTCTTTGAGGTATATATTTTTTATTGTTCATTTTTGTATTTACTGTTTTAATTAACCGAATTGAAACTAGAATCTTGACAGAAATCTTACCACATTATCCTGATTCTTTTTTTGTAGCTGTCGCGCGTAAATAAAACTATTGGAATGGCTTCCTTCGAGGGATTCACCATGGAGGCAGATTCCGAGTCAGAAGAAGCTGCAGCTATCGTAAGTACATTGTCCACATCGAGTTCTCAGCTTGCGTGGCGACTAACAAGCACGTATTTTTAGGTTGATTGGAGTTTAGAGATTCAAGAATTGTTCGATCTCGCGAATATCCAAGTGCAACCGTCGACACACGTCCTGATCAAGAATACGGGATATTTCGAGGGTATCGAGGAGCTTCTGCAGCGAACACCGAAGCGAACAATCGGTGGGTAATTTCAGTAGTGGTAATTTTTTATATATTTCCGACGCCTATTTCGAGATAAATAAGCAACAAACAAATTGACTTGTTTATAGTAAACTACATCCACTGGTTTTTCCTTGGGAAGGTTTTGGCCTTCACTAATGAAGAAATGAGATACGAATTTTCTGATCGCAAACGAATGAAGGAATATTTTAAGTTAAAAGAGAGTGAACCACGGTATGAAATGTATTATGCCTTCTTTGTATTGCATCACATCAATAATTACCCAAAAATTGTCACTTCAGATGGTCAGAATGCGTGGACGAAATGAAGATGTCACACGCTACTTCGTACGCTTTTGTGAAGAAATATTTCCCAAGAAAGACCAAGAAAGCCGTGAGAAGACTTAAGTTCTAGAATAAAAATTATAGGTCGTAGTGTATTTTACATTTTACAAACGAGTTTTTCTTTTCAGGCCGAGAAAATGATAGACAATGTGCGTATCGCGCTGGAGCAAAACATAGAAAATTCTAACTGGTTAGATGCGAAGTCCAAGGATCTGTCGAAGGAGAAGTTGAGGAGCATGAGAATCTTCATCGGTGCGCCTGAATGGTACAGCAAATCTGGAATCACCCAGTATTACAAGGGGGTACGATAATCACTACCGACAGTTAAAACTGTTTATTTTATCTTTTTTATGACGATTATTTTATCTTGCAGATCACAATTGGAGCTGACTACTTGGAAAACAATTTGAATTACATGAGATTCGAGGTGGAACGAAATTTGAAATTATATGTTCAGCCGAGACCAGAAATTGATCCGTTAGTATTAATGGCAAAAATTAAATGTACGGTCTATGTAAAAAATGCGCGATATTTATTGTTTAATTGAAAAATTATTTAGATTCATGGAGACATATAGTTTGCCTACAATTGCAAATGCTTTTTATACCAAAACGTCAAACTACGCTGGTAAGTGTTTAACTATTTAAATTTTCAAAGGTGGATTTTACGCTGTAGAGACTAATTGTTAACATTTTTTTACTTTTTTTTTACTAGAGTTTCCAGCAGTAGATTTCGAAAATCCATTTTTTGGGATAGATTGGCCTAAGTAAGCAGAAGTTTCGATTCTATGAAGCAACAAAGCACATGAATCTATACTCATCAATGCAATTGATTTTCAGCAACGTCAACTATGGAAAAGTTGGTTTCCTCATTGGCCACGAGATGGGTCATGCTTTTGATAATTGCGGTAATACCGTTGATAAATATGAATAGTAGCTTATGACACGCTGCGCGTGTCATAACAGTAGTTTTCGATACAAGCTCACACTCTTTTCGCAAAAGATTCAACACTCTTGTATCGAAAACTACTATTACTGTACAAATTGCAGGCATCACTTACGACAAAGATGGCGAAGAAACGCAGCTTGACGAGATGATTCTCAGATCCTTCTACGAAAGGGTCGATTGCTTTGTCAACCAATTCGACAAATATCACGGGACGAAACAATCCGTCAATGGAACCGACTGGGAATGCGAAGTTTGTTGAAACAGACACTTCATAAGCCAAATAATTATCGGCAAGTAAAAAATGTTAATGGACGAATAAATTTGCAGACCCAAGGTGGAAAACTTCGGACCAAAGGCCAGAAAACGGTCAAGGAAAACATGTCCGATACCACAGGACTTCAGGCGGTTTTTGGGGGATATAAAAGAAACATGAGAAAAAATCCCAACGGTGACATGAGGCTTCCTGGGCTCGAAGAGTTCACCGATGACCAACTTTTCTTCCTGTCCTTCGCTGTGGTGAGCCATGTTGCGTATGCAACAATATTTCTTAAAATATCTTAACGGTTCAGCTGATGACAGCATCAACTAATTGCCACGAGAGATTAATTTCTCCACGTCGATTTCAGCCCTGGTGCGAGGCTTGGACGCCTGAGTTTGCAAAGTTTAAGAAAAAGTATTCGACCGATGTACACAGCGGTCCGGAGCACCGGGTAAACGGCGCCGTTTCGAACACGAAGGAGTTCGCCAGAGTTTTTAACTGTCCGGCGGGAAGTCCGATGAATCCAACCAACAAGTGCAGCGTCTGGGACAAACCAGGTGCCAGAATTAATCGAGCGACCAGATATATCAATCATCGTTCGTGGGACCAACAATGGGATGACTGATCATACCATTTGCGACGATTATTTTTCCGACTATTCGTTTCTGTATATTGCAACTGATTTTTATTCTCCTGTCGGCTTGGAAATGAATAAAAACGATATTTACGTGCGTCACGGCGACTTCAATTTATTCGTAAAAAAAAGTCTACATACTTTCGCCTAGTGTAATAAATCTCGAAGCTGAAACCCGATTAGATATTCACGTAATTTTTTATAATTAACCTCGTGCGTAATACTGGAGCACCTTACATTGGAAAAAATTATTTATTTTTTATTTTTTGTCCATCCACGCCTTAACAACCGGTATTTTGAGGTCAGGGTTATAAGACTCCGGAGGCTCCGTGCATGACCGATTTTTTTCGTACACGAGCCATTATGCTCGTGGGAGCCTCGTGAAAGCCCTGGGAGAAATTGGTAAGTCAATTAATGTCCCGACGAGTCGTTCGAGACGAACAAGACGTCGTCTCGCGCCGAGCACACGGACTATCGCGAGCGCCTCTTCTCATTGGCACTGAGTGACGCACTGTGCGAGTGACACACGGGGTAGATTGGAAATTATTGTTCGAGTTCAAGCGCGCATACACGATTCGTGGTTTGCCGCTTCTGTTTCATGTTCGTTGTGTTACATATTTTTTAATGTGTGAAGAAATAAAAATACTAAGAAAACGGATGATTTCTTGGATGTTGACAACTTTGAAAAATTATCAATACTACCGTTGTCTCTAAAAGTAAATTAACGACATCTGTGAAAGCCAAAACAGTATTAACAACTAAAAAGGAATAAAAAAAAATGGAAAAAGGTGAGAGAGACGTAAAATTCCGGAAGAACCAGAGACACATAGAGAGGTGTTTCGCATCGGCTTTAGGTACCGATGTATTGACGACCAATTCAAGTGGGTAGGAACAATCTGAAAGATATAAGAATTAACAGCGATTGACCCTAGATAACCCGCGTAGACGACACAATGTCGACGCCGCATGCAGTCAAGTTGCGACATTGCGCTTATGCAGAATAAACTGCAGTTGATAACGTTAAATATCTAGCAGAGCGTATTATCAATTCTGCCAACTTTTATATACTACTAAATGACATGATGCAACATGGTAAATATAGAACTACCTTTTATCGCTCACAGAGACACATGACGAGCTGGTCTATAATATTCAGAAAAATATGCATCATTGACTTCCTCTTGGTCTCGGTCGTCACTTTAAATATCCGTGAGACTAAAAAGGAACAAAAAATCGCAATTACATTTTGTCTCCAAACATTAGAAAAAAATTTGTCAACGAATTATCAGATTAAAAAAAAATACCAACGCAAATGTAATCATCGCACATTGTCTTAAATTAATCGAATCGAAAAATCAGAGTTATTACTCATATTTTCAGTGATTCACTATTTCCCGTCCACAGTCGACAGGAAAATGTGCCTCGTCGTGACCATCACGGTGTTTGCCGATGGATGAGTCTATGGGACCGAGCGAGCTGTGCGGTGGCCGACCGAGAGGCGTGTTACACATCGTCGTGCAGCGGGCGCGCGTTATCGCTCTCGGCTCGTCGACGACGACGAAGGCGACGAGCGACGACAAAGCCGCGACGGGTTCGTAGGGTTATTGGCGTCGCGCTGCAAACGGAGCGTGCAATTCATTGATGGTGGAAGTGAGAGTGGGGTGACACTTATACGGCTTACTACCTGCTGAGGCCTCTCGACTGCTCGTCGGTCCCTCGGCTGCCCCCCGGGATCGTTCGCTCTCGCTCTCTCGCGGTACCTCCGCGACGCCTCGTTGCCGAGAGCTTTAGCCCGTCGCTGCTGTTCCCGGCCTCTCTCCCTCGACTCTCTCGTTGCGCGCCCAGCTCCACCGCCGGCAGTCAGTCTCGCTCTGGTCTCACGCTCGTGAGGATGGCCGTTCGACACGAGTGAAACAGGCTGCCGAACACGTGAGCTCGTTTGGCTCTGTCGGCACGAGACAGCTCGTCGTTTCTTCCTATTTCACCAGAATTTGACTGGAATTCACTTAAAAAAAAACGCAGAACGTGCCACAAAGTGACGGAATTCAACAATTTTTTTTTTTTTATCAAAGTGAATATATGTATATATCTTTTTTTCACGTAACAATTGACAAAACGTGCGGGGAAGATTCGTGCAAGATTTTTTTCGGGACGCACCTGATTCCAGCGACAGTTGTTACTGGAATATACGACTCAAAAAAAAACACAAACACGTAAGAATTGTTTTCATTGTATACAAAGTATGTTTGTCGCGTTTTTAAACTGGTTCATGAGTAAAATAGGATTTAAAATTGAAAATAGAAACCTCGGTGAAAGTTTTTTTTGAACACTATGTCGAAATACTTGTTTCTAGTAGACATTCGGTAGGAAAATATGAAAATAATTTCACCAAATATTTTTCAACGCTGTAGACATCGAATGTATCTACTTTTTATTTATTACAAAAATATTTTGTCCGCTGTCATAAAAATTGGTGTTACCGAATGATTGAAAAAATAAATTTACCGAGTTTTCTATTCCGTTGGCCACGTGACGATTCTGTGGGCTGCACAAAGGGCGTCTGGGCATCTTTTTCGAGCTCGCAGTGTGCCCTTAATTCTCTTCAATGGGCCCCTCCGGAGGGGCCCAACATTCTCGTGGATGCGTCACGTGAAAGGGACTGGCGACGGGCTCGCGTGTAGCTCGAGTGATGCGGCGACGAGGGAGATACGGACGCAGGGCCTGAAAGATACAAAACACAGTCGTAAGAGCCACAGGTATATGGGGAATGAGAAACAGCGTTCGTGCCGAGTAGAGGAAAATATGTCGATGGAAGGAATGCGATGGATCTGGTCCTCGAGCCGGTTTCCTCTCCCTCGAGCTGTGTTTACCACTCGGCAGATCCCGAGGAAAAAGTAATTCCTGTTTCACAGGATAAAAAATGAATAAAAAAAGCGAGCAAAACATTCGAACGGGAGAGCTGAGCAAAAAATCATAATGTAAACAGAAAAAAAATATTGCGACGCTATCGGGTGTCAGGAAAAACGTCATCAATATATTTTCCAATTAACGGAGATATTAGCGACGAGGGAACAATGACATGTAACAAGATACAAGTAATTACAGGGTAACAGCGAGAATTGTCGAAGATAAACGTAATTGTCGCTGTCTCGACGTGCTCGATAGTGGACGGTGGGAATATGTCATTGACCCCTTTTAGATCGGCTGACCAGTGTTTGCTTAGTCGATGCTCTTGCAGCATGGAAATCAAATTCAAGCGGCTCTTCCTGATATTAAGCGAAGTTAAGAACAGCGGAAACCGGTCGTAAATTATGAACCGAGAAACAATTTTTTAATATAACTTCTCTTCGAGTATCATCGACAATTAGGTCGTCCGTTAGTAGTCTTATCGTAGAAAAATAACCGCTATCATGCAGTTGATAGATGCAAAAAGAAGTGAACTGTGGCCGAGCATTTTCCTCTCGCGTCAATGAGATCAAAGAATATTTCTGCTATAATGTCACAATTTTACACTCGTGTTATTGCAGAAATCGTCTTATCACTATTTGTTTCTTCCAACTAAATGGCTCGCTTTCAGATTTGTTGTAGCATTAAATAAAAAATCAGAAGCTAAAAAAAAATTAAATTCTATTCATTTTTATAAGTGTATAAAAAAAATGTTTACACTCTGCAAGAGCCAGTGATGTTATGCGACTCAAGTCCGGCTCATTTATGTATACTAATCCATTCACTGAGACTTTGATTAGCACGTTTATCGATGCCTCCGCGTGACACGTACGATTTTAATGCGCGGGTTATCGCTCCGTTTATGAACTATATTTCCGCGATTCGTTGAAAAGATAAACCAAAAAAAAAATTGCAAGTTTTTGTTAATTATTTTTTTCAGCCGCTTCTGTACCAAACGAGATAAAGTTGAGGATTCGCGGAAGCAAGTGAGATTAACAATTCAAATGCGCCGCATTAACATTAATCATCACTACTAATGGCGCTGCGACATAATTGCCCGTAACCCATTATCCGACTGCAAAAGTCGATTGCAAGGGGAAAAAACTCGCGATAATCAATTATGTGTAAGGAACGCACAAATCAAGCAGCCGATAGGTACTCGTAGGTACGTCGAACGATGTTGCACTGATTGGCGCGTTACGTATCACGGCAATAATGCGTTAATGATTTCTCGAGAGTCATCGTCGAGAGATTGACGTCGTGTTTACACAACTTCATGTCACACTACCAGCCAATATCAACTTTTCCGAAGATCATTGAACTTTTTATTCCTAAAATATATAACACTCGGCTGTAATCGACTTTTGCGAAATTTATGCAAAATAATTTCTAACTAATTTTAGAAGTAACATTGCAACTATGTCGTTTCTCCTGTTTTTTTCAACACAATTATTTTTCAGTGTGCACATTATTCAATTATTAATTGACATGTCCAAATATATGATTTTTTGCAAATCTAAAAATCGCTTGAAACTACAAATTCTATGCATTTTGCTTAGAAGAATTTACTTATGCTGCAAAAAAAAAAACAATAAGTCCTCTGCATACAACAGATGAGACTAGTGTAACGATTGCCAAGAGTTTCGACCTCTTCGCAGCGCGCTAAGGCATTATACCGGCCGGTCTAATTCGGCGTGTTAGAGGGAAGGGACTAAGAATAAACACGCAACTTCCTCTCACTCTTAGCGTCGCTCCGCGAATCGAGTCACCTGCCGACAGTGAAGATATAGAGAGCGCGATGGACAGAGAATGAGATACGAGATTCGAAGGAGCTCCGAGTCTCGTGTGGTACGCTAACGCACGTTGTTCCATCGCGCGTCTGCACTGTTAAAAATCTACGGTGTCAAACGCTGCTGGTGTGGACTTTTTCCTGGTGTTACTCATTACAGTGTTAATATTAACACTTTTTACGGTGTAAAATTAACACCAGCCGTTTCGTTAAATTTTTCCTGAGTTACCGACGAAACATTATAACACTTTTCGCTTTAAAGGCACGAATGCACGTATCATGTGTGATTTTTTTATTATCTCGTCAATGAGTTAGTCGCTTTTCTCAATTTTTATCGAAAAATTGAAGAAAAAATCGATTTTTTTCATTACAGATTACTCTACCGGGTAATTGATCTGTAATTTTTTTTTTCGAAAATCAAAATTCTGGCTAATTTATAAACGAGATTCACATTACTGGCGTCTGTATTTCAATTTTTGCTTCGATCCGTTGATAATTCGCGAAAAACGGGACTTCTGACTTTTTGAGGTGAAAGTCGGTATTTCAGACTCAGTTAACACCGCTCATTATCACCGTGATTGGTGTGGACCTATAAAGACACCGACTTGGTGTTGTTTTTAACGCCGGATTTTTAACAGTGTATGCACCGATACGATTGGCGAGAGTCGCGCACGCCCTCTGCAGACACGTAAATCCATCTTTGCACCGCATACGTGCGTAAACACACGTCTGGGTGATCCGGCACGTTGTCGAGCATAGGATGATCGAGCGGTTCGTGTCGTCGCGATGCAAAGACTGCACATTACGCAATCGATCGAGTACTATAATTTCCCCTCGGTGTGGGCTCCGTAATACCGTCACAGTTTTCACTGTGTAGGGGAGAGTGGGCAACAGTGGGCCACATTTTACTACATTGCGTCTGTATTTTTATCAAAAACATAATATGAAGGAAAATACATTAATTCGATTTCGTTGAAACTTTGGGCACACACTAAGCCTGAAATAATTAGTAAAAAACTACCAAATATGCATGAAAAGTTCGTTTAAAAACATGTGTGAAAATTGCCCATTGTGCCCCACCGGTAGGGTACTATGAGCCACACAAGCGGGAACAATGAGCCAATACATGTAAAACATGTCGCCAATTGAGCTAACATGGAAAAAATGTTATATTTGTGTAATGTTAGTTAATTAGAATATTTTATGATTCAATGTTTTGTCGATTCGCTGCTCAAACTATATGTAACTCTACTATAACCTCTACACACATCACCTCTTCTTCCATGACAGCGTCACCTGCTCTCCCTTTTTCGTTTTTGCCTTCCTATTTCTTGTCACCTTGTATCTTATTAACCTTTTCTTGAACAAAATTAATACTAACATCTGTCGTTCTTGAACCTGTACATTGAAATGATGTAAGCTTCATATAAACCACGATAATATTGGGTTGGCCCATTGTACCCCACTAGTACTTACACTGATTTATCCCTAAAAAACATTGCTTAACAATCTTAAAACAATAAAACATAAGCGTTTATCGATGCACGAAGATCTAATGAATCATATAAGTCGACCGACATCGGTGATTAATAAACGTAAGATTATATATTAAACTTTTCCAAAACGCGAAATATTTTTTTCCAAGAGGCTTAAATGAATTTGTATTTTTTACATTACCAAAGAAAAAGTAACTCAAGTTTATTTATGAAAGACAACATCGAATTGAACTCATTGCCATTTTGAAAAAAAACTGGATTTTTTTGCGTTTTATCTGTCGAGATATAAAGCGTTGCTCACTGTGGCCTACGGTCCACTGTACCCCACTCTCCCCTACACACGCGACGCAAACAGCTCGTTCGCCGACGCGCGACCCGTACAATAGAGTGTATCGCGTCGACCCGGT
The DNA here is from genome assembly GCA_964034905.1 of Itoplectis maculator. NCBI lineage: Eukaryota > Metazoa > Arthropoda > Insecta > Hymenoptera > Ichneumonidae > Itoplectis > Itoplectis maculator. The sequence continues at coordinate 9,047,990 of OZ035858.1, read as the reverse complement.
CGACTCTGCCGTCCGCTGCAATTTTTCTACCGGAACTTCCGATCGGGGGTGCCTCCACGATTTTTTTTCAGATTTTTATCTCGTTCCGTTGTCGAGTTGCAATTTTTGTTATCAATAGAAGAGAAATAGTGTGATTTAAACATAAAAATTCCTAACACGAGAACGGCTGGAGTAAAAAATCTAATAAAAATTGTGCGAGGCTCTCTTATGAGGAAATATATGACGCAAAAAATTGTAATCGCTCTGGTGCGTGTCAACGCGACACCACGGACGTCCTCCCCAGGCGTAATCGACGAAATCACGGGAACTCGCAGACGGCGATTTTTCTCTAAAATATAAATTCATTATTGTCACCGCCGATTGGCTCGACGGTATTCACGCTGCGCTTTGTATATTCGTCGCAATGAGATTCAATACGCAGTCGAGGACGTCGCGACGCGTGCGATCTGACGTCCGACCGTAACGTCGGGTTCCCGGCACGTGGAGCGAACGGGCCATCCGCGTTTACTCGCGAGTGGTCCGCTCCCGCGACTTTGCTCTTCAAATTTATAAACCGTGACTCACGTTCGGATCATTATTCGGTCTGTGCGCGTCGACGGACGCGTGGGCGTCACCGACAAAATGACTGCAATAAAATCGTTGTGCGAACTAACGCTCGACAAAATATGATACGTCTTGCAACGTTTTGATTTCGGGGAATCAAACATTTTTTATTTCCGTACGCGGAAACGCGGTTTGAAAAAGTAGCGAAAAGAAAATTACAGAATAATCGAAAACCTGCAAAAACGCGATTTTTTTGTCTTAAACTGATGATTTTTTTTCTTCTCACAATCGAAGTAAATAACGCGACAAAATCGACGCCAGGTGTGCAAACAAATCGCCAAGTTGGATGGGACATCGGTCGATCGAGTTAGATTCGACACACCTGCATTTTTCGTTATCCGCATCGGCATCGACAAGAGTGTCAAAATAATTATATCGAACACGTCGATATTGACGCCGGGATTGCGAGGCTTCTTCTGGGTTGAGACAAACCAGAAGGGTCGTCCTGTAGTACCCTTTTTTTTTTGTTCGGATTTACAACATTTGCGTCGATACTTATATCGCAATATCGGGTAAAACTGTCGGTCAGCCGATCATAGAGTCGATGATGTCGATTCCATCGCAATTACGAGCCTATTCCAATGTTTTTCTATTATAATAACACGGAGAGAAAAACTCGTGTTACTACAGCAGGCCCTATGCTACTGCAGTAAAATATGTCTGTTAAAATAGTGACAACATATCCTTTTGTTGCGGTCACAAATGTAGTTTGCTACGTTTGATTTGCTAACCGAGCAAATAGCGTTTGCTGTCATCAACGCTTTGTTTGCTATCATAACTCGGAGCATTTGCAATCGCTGCGTTATTGTTTTTCGCGTTAGTCAATGCTAATAAATATATTTGCGGAATGAAAAATAAAAATAAAAATACTATCGCGTCGAGGATGACTTTTTACGGAAGTGTCAGTGGTAGTGTATCGGTGAAAACGGTATCTGTCGAAGAAAATTTTGTCCTGCCTACACCGAGATTCGAACCTACAACCTGCCTACCTAACTTCCTAACAATCGCTGCCGCTACCGACTGTGCTATCGACTACTTGGTGGTTTGAAACGTGTAAATCCCATATAAATGGCATAATAGTAAAGGAAGAGAGAAACATTATAATAGAAGACCGAGAGCGCGCGTTGTTATAGTTTCGATCGCGCAACATTGTCCGTGTACATCGGCTTAACGTTATCGTCAATTCGACAATCTAACCTCCAAACATCACTACGGGATTCACAAATATACGAGTGGTTGGCTTTGCAAACCCTTTTTCGTTCCGCTAGCAAATCAAATATGTAACAATAGCATATCATTCGTGATGACAGCAAATTCCCGTGCTATGTCAGCAAACCATACAAAATTTCACAGTTTTTGTCTCCATAGCAAATCATTTTTTGTTATCAATACATATTTTTTGCTACAATAGCATTACGATTAGCCGTGGCAGCAGTAAAACGGACAACAAATACTATTCTGTTGGGTTGACATGAGGATTTCTCTCCGTGAATACACGGAAGTTCGCGCACGCCTCAAGGCCAATGGCATTCACAGCGCGGCAATTGCAACTGGCACTGCACGCGCCGCCGTTCGACGCCTGGTCGGTGAAAACTACTTTGTCGATGATAATCGGATAAATCAGAGGCGCGTTACGCAAGATACAGACGTCAACCTCAGGTGGCACTGGACTCGGTACCTCGTGTTTCTCTACATTAATGAGTCGCGGACACATAGTAAAAAAAAAAAGATTTTATGATTTCTCATTCATTTCTTTTATTTTTATTTTTAAAAACATTATAACGATATATTTTCCTTGGGCCTCGTAATTCGTCAGTAAATCATCAGTGAAAGTGTAAACAAAAAAAAAACGAACACCACTCGACAATTTTTTCGTACTATGTGCACAGTGAGTGGATAAGAAACGTCGTGAAATTAGTTGAATGATAAGAGCAGCACGTGTTCCAGTATCGATGGAACTCACTGTATTGTGTACCGATAAGCCGTTATCGTGGATTTCGTGAAACCGAGAATCGCAGTGGCCGAAGCATTTAAAGTATCTCGTTGATTTTTTTTTTTTTCGCCAACTGCGTCTTATAATAAGCGGTGATAATTAAATCAAGGAATACGCTATATTATATGTTAAGCGTTGAACATTTGACGCGCAAATCGTATTGCAGCGAGTTGAGCAGTGAATCACAGCGATCGTGCTCAATTTGTTCATGATCTCAATCGTCCGATGAGGAATACGAGATAACGAGCGTTGCGTGTCTATCGTGGCACTGATAACGATGCAAAAATTACAATTCGCATTTAACTAAGTCAACGGGTGGCGCGTTGCGCGACGGCCAGAAGCGAATAGGACATTCCAAGCTGAATCGGGTCGAGCCGGTCCACCGTGGTTTAAATAAATATTCGCAGTTTTTAAACTCATCGAAAAACACAGACCGCGGCATTAGTCACGCGCAAAGATTGCAAATTCGAGTCTATACTTTGCGCGGAAACACTTCATATATTTTTATTTAGTCTCGTATCGTATCGGGTCGAGCACCTGCAGCCGATAACTCGCCGATCGGTATATTTGAGCGAAAAAAACAAATCGTCAAAGATAATTTTTTCGTAGTAGCGTAAAAACCACAAACAGAGTCAACACCTTTCGCCGCCGTCGTCGTCGTGTATCTTTTCATACACTTCGTAAATTCCCGATCCTCTTATTTGTATCTGTTATCGATATTTTTTACCGATGCGATAAACGAACCATCGACAGAGTGACTGGAGCGTTAGAGTCATCGAAAATAAAACGTGAGAAATATTGTTTTTTGTCAAGTCATCGAGATGATTTTGGTCAATGGTACAGAGAAAACTGTCCGCGCCGTTCGACCAGCCGGTTGGCTACTCCGATTCAAGAATAGACCAACGCCACTGCGGACGCTTCGCGCGACTAGACTCTCCGGTCGCCAGGAGCCACGCGTCTTCCTACGTTCGCAGCTATAGTCACGCCGAGATTAGATTACGCATTATCTTCCAGAGGTTCGCCGGCGGCGCAAGCGGAGTCACAACACTGGGCCTTAACCGGATGACAGTAAGGGGCGAAGACGCGACCGCGACGCTGTAGTTCACTACTGGCTCGGCTGTTAGGGCGTCGAGCTGCTCATGCTGGATAGACGCAGCGACGAACAACTCGAGGACGAACATCCAATCCCGGCATCATGAGACCCTTGAGCTGCAAATCCGTGACCGGAATTATCGGCATCGGCCTCGTCGTCATCGGCACCACCGTATCGTTCCTCTGGCCTCTCATCTTCCAAGTGATTCTGAGCACGGTAAAAACATAAACATTTTGAATTATTCCTTTTCTTTTACAAATTACGATCCATATTTTTTATCTTATATTTCATAGATACATTTTTTTCTGACTGCTGGCACCATAAATTTGTAATTGAGAAGTTTATTCATTTATTTATTTTATTTTTTAAATGTAATTTTGGAGCTGTAATTGCGCTTGTTGTGCTATTTACGTTTATGAAGTGAATCACAACGTTGCACTTGTGAGCGCAATTTGGTCGCAACTGCGACTTCTCAAAGTGCAATCGTGACTGACACCTCGAGTAGTACGGCCTAAGTGTCGTGCGAAGGATAAAGATAGAGCTCGCACCACGCACGTGTCCGTGAGTCAATAACAAGCGTAAAACTATCGCTGGGAATATTGAGCAACTGAATAAGCAGCCTCGGAGCATCCGGGCGATATGACCGATCAATCGAATGCACTAGAATTCAAGGCTCGGAGATTTAATTAATGTGCCGAGGATGCGTAGCCACGTTGAGACCGGAATGTTTTATGAAATCTTTTGTTTCTCGGTAATTGCAGGTACTGCCACTGTCGCCAGAGTCGAGGAGCTACGAATTATGGAGCGACTCGTCGGACATTCCGGTGAATTTGGAATTTTACTTCTTCAATTGGACCAATCCGACAGAATTAAAAATTAAGGGAACGAAACCGAATCTCGTTGAGGTCGGACCTTATACATTCATGTGAGTATTTTCTTCTTATTGATCATTAAAATATCATAAATGAATGAATTAATTTACCAGTAGATTAACTCAAGATTGTTATAAAATTTATTTTTAAAAAAGTCACTGGTGAGAGTGAAAAATGTGGACGTTGTCTGTCACGACAAGTTTCACTCTCAAAGTCCAACGCACTTTTACGAACGCGGCAGAAACAAAGTTGGCTTTCATAATTCTTCCGTCTGCATATTTAGCACGCGCGACTGTCGGCTCTGACTAGACCGCGCTTGTTTCTCGTCTCGCGGTTTCGCCGTTCAAGGTCTCGCTCAGAGAGACTCGCACGTCTCACCCACGTGGCCGCCAAAAGTATCGCGTTACTGTGGCGGTCGCGCGGATTTCGCGCTACAGTCAAATTGCCGCCGGACATCTCGCACGTCGATGTGTATCGCGTTATCGACGTTGGGATTACACTCATACCAGCTATCGGTCACTTGCGCAATCGAATGTGGCGTCGCGGCACCGGTTTATTGCGACATCGCATAATTATGTCCAAAATGCTTTCACCTTCCACTTCGTATGATTTTTTTTTTCACGTGTTGTGAAAATAACGTGTTTACACTTTTTTGTGAATTATTCTATGGCGATCCACGCGTTTCGAAAATAATAAAAATAATTGCAGTTGCAGAATTCATGCTCTGAATTTTTTAAAGATTTTATCCTTGATGGGTTTTTTTTAGTATAAAACCGTGATTCAACTGACAGCGATAGAGGATATCGAATCTCAATTACCGCGTTGGCCGGTTTATACATATTTAGTTTCAACTCTTTACTTCATCGAGTGACCTTCCTCATTGAAATTGGACGCGCTCTCATGCGATTTCTGGATTAAGCATAATATGATCTGCCATCAACGCGTATTTTTCGTATCAATGATACTTAATGCGAATTACAGACGGTTTAACTGCTACTGATACGGGAAACATAAATAATGAACATTTACTTAATATTAATATTTTATTTTCGATCGACTATGGGAAGAAAACCAAGCTTCCTGGAGGACGTTGCATTCTCAGTTCGTTCAACGTCGTTATGGGTAACGTCATACGAGGAAAAAAACTCCCAAAAGGAAATTGGAGGCTATCAAATAAAAACTGCTCAAACGTACCAACTGTGCCAATCGCTCTAAAAAAACTTGCCTGTTAAAGGGTTAAAACAAATAACAAATTATCAGAGTTTAGACGTAATTAGATGATTGCAATTCCACTGCGCAAATGGCGGGATCAGTGATTTCCCTGAGCTATTAGCGAACAATTTTCATGGAACGACTAATAACGGTCGCGACCGTCTGGTCGGTTCGAGGTCACGGCGAGCAGATTTCCGATGATAAACTTAATGACGATTAGAGAGCAATAGTTAACCCCGCGGTATTGACTTCTTAATGCCCGGCAATAAGGCGATTTCGTTAGTCGGTCTGCGCGTGCGTGTGGCGTGGGCGATCGAATGCCAAGGGTCCAATATTAAATAATTGATTAATTAATGACTTTCACGTTGCCGGCGCGGAGCCCGAGGACTGCGACCTTCTTCGTCGTCGAGACGGCAGAACGTTTAAGGCGTCTGTATCGGCGTCTTCGGGTCACTTCAATGCCGAGCGCCGAGCGCACTCGTGGCAAATCGTCTCTTGGTCCCGGTAGCGACGCTCCAATTTTTCACCCTCGCGTCGTGGGCGTTGGTCAGCAACGCGGTACATAAACGTTGATTCGCAATTACACCCTTAATTATAACCCGTAATTAATTTTAATTCGTGATTCACTCGTTCCACGCTGGCTCGCTGAATTTCTTTCGAGAATTTCTTATCCGACGAGCGCCAACGCCGGCCTCTATTTAACCAATTTCTCTTTCGGTGATACAGTTATTCGGGGAGGTTCCCACTGACCTCAAAGAACGGCGGCGAGCTTTATTTTTTTTATCGATGGGCCAAATCGTGGAAAAAATGTCTTACGTTTTACGATTCGACGAAAACGTAGGAGCTACTTTCGGCTAATTATTAGTGGCGACATTCGTGTCAGTTCATACTGTAGTATTTTTATCAGATGGACAAAATGATGTAACAATCAAATGTCTGGGAGTCGCCGAGATTGTGATCCACGAGTTTGCAAACTAAAATCGGGAAGGCATTCGGATATTATCAGAAGATTATGATCTCTTTGCGGAAGCATTATTAGAGTGCACCTTAACGTTGATTCGACGCCAATTGTCACGTCAATCACAATCAGCAGATGTAGGCCATAAGATTAAATCAAGGACCATAGGAGCAAGCAACATGCAGCAGCATCCAACCGCTTCTGTGCCGTACCCGTTATTGCGATAATTTAAGCGAGTTCAACACGCGTTCCCACCTACGCTAATGGGACCCGAAAAGCCCCGTAGCTTTGGTGACCTACTGCAACACGTGGGATGCATTTGTTCGCGATCATAAGCTAATCGACTTAGCTGCTCGCGAAATTGACTTGGAAATTATTCAATTTTTGTTTTCGCAGCGAGAAGAGGCAGAAGGAGAACATCACGTTTCATCCGGAGAACGGCACGGTCAGCTACAGGCAGAAGCGAACGTGGTTCTTCGATCCGGAAAAGAGCGTCGGTAGCTTGGACGACAAGATCACCCATCTCAATGTTGTTGCAGTGGTGCGTTTTCCTGTTTGGACAAAAACATATACAGAATTAATTTATATGTTTAGTATGAAAATAATAGCATGAAATTATGATCAATAGTCGCGTAAATAAAAATTAATTTGACTATTAATTAAAATTGAAATCAGAAGAGGACTAGTCCAGTATTTTACTGTCGTTCTCCGAGCTTGAAATGCCAAGGAACGATTTGATACTATGATATAGAGTACAGAGTCGTCAACTCTATTATGCGCGTTCATTCGTCTCGAATGTAGCACGGCGCGCGGATATAAAGTGGATAATGAAGAATTAATGCGTCATCCATTCATCCGTGTGCTTAAGGAAGTGCCGTATTTCGTTGACTGTAAAAAAACGAAACCCCGTCAGACGGTATCAGTCAGATCGTTGATAGTTCGCTTGCCTGATTTTTCTAATGAATTATTATTTTTGTTCTTTTTAGTCGGCGGTTCACAAGATTCGGTACTGGAGCTTCTTTTTCCAACAATCGCTGTCCTATTTGTTGGGCGAAAAAGCAAATCTCTATGTGGTCAAGACGGTGGACGAGCTGCTGTTCACCGGATACAAGGACCCCATCATCGATATGGGAAAAATGGCGCCGACCGACGAGGAGTTACCGCCGTACGATAAGTTCGGGTGGTTCTATACGGTATGGAACAGTCTTGCGAAACTAGAAATAAAAGAAAAGTTATTACTACGACTGCGTGCCGTAATCGGAATTAGACGGAGGAGAAAAAAATACATTACATAAAAATATGCGAAATATCTAGACCAAGAAGAATTATGTTTAAACATATCCTCTATTGAAAAGTTCATGAGCAACCATTGTTGTCGATGTATTCAGCATCTAATTAGTCGTTGGGAAACTGGCAGAAGTTTGATGTTTAATATCGCGAAATTTGACAGTTTGTCAGAAAAAAAATCGTTTTTTTGCGTTTTTTTGCGTTTTTAAACTTGGCGAAATCGAAAATTTCTTTTTCGTAAAAAAAAAAAAATTGCGATCCAGAAATTGCCTTAAAAAATTTGCGATTTTTGAGGGTCAGCTTTAAAAATCTGCCAAAAATCGAAAAATCGAGATATCGCGTTCCGCCTGGTGGCATTCTCTTAATTGAAAAGTCTTTTTTCGAATGCAGAAAGAAAATCCCGATTATATTGATCCAAAGAAAAATTACACCAATTTTAGTAAAGTGCCAAAATTGGGAAAAAATGAAAAATCGCTTTTCGAGTTTTTCTTCTAAAATTTTTTATTTTTCGGGAAAAACACCGGTCATATTTGGATTCAGCGGGAAATTTCCCATCGGATAGGATTTTAAAACTTCGTAAATTCGAACTCAAATATGAAAAAAAATGTATTGAGAACAGAAAGAAGTCGATAAAACAGGGATCTACTGTTACCTCGTGAACACCGCTACTGATGACTTCCTTATAAATGTCGCTGCACAAGCTACATAGCTGATTTCGTTTAAATTGCTTCTGAATAGCTGACTTCACGTGTCTCACCATTGCACAACAAGTCACAAGTAGTTGAAACGATTATTAATATACGCGGCGCTACTCGAAAACCATAGGCCGCGGCATATTCATTTTACCGCACGGCTAGTTCCTTAAGCAATGCGAAGAATTCAATGACTATTATATTTCATTCCTCGAACGACATAACTCTAAGTGTATGGAAGCGTCTCTGAGCTACGGCCGATCCGACAAGGCAGTTGAGAGCTATCAAACCCTTAACGTGCGGGCTCCATGCAGTATACAGGACGTGCCAGACTTAAATGACCTGGCCGTGACCCTCATCATTATTTAATTGGTTTAATTTTGTGGGGCATAACAAAAATCTAAAAATACTATCGCTACCTATTAATGTGAACAAATTTGTGACGTCGCTTTGGGTAGCTTTTCAAAACATTTCTAAATTTGTGTACTCTTTTGATTTCAGAGAAACGAATCTACTGCTTTCGACGGTGTCTCCAACATGGCCACTGGTCAGAACGACATAATGTCTCTGGGAATGATGAAAAATTGGAACTACGATGACACAACGAAGTACTACAAAAGTCCCTGCAACGTTATCGAGGGTAGTGCCGGCGAATTCTTCCCACCCTACAGAACCAAAGACGACATCACAATGTTCGCCGCGGATATGTGCAGGTGAGTCAAGTAATTAAATTGACAAAAAAAAGAGTTTCCGACAATTTCTCACGACCAACATTTTCCACCCTAAGGCCACTAATTTACGAGTACGTTCGGACGGTGGAGCATCAGGGACTCCAGGGCTATCAATACGCCCTGGGCGAAAAAACTCTGTCTAACGAGACTTGGCGGCGATATCCTCACGAGCAGGCCAAGTATTTCGAGCCCACGACGACGACCGAAGATTTCTTTTCGGCGGACGCGTCGACCACGAAATCGTCGAGTCCAGCCACGGACCCGGACCTGGTGAATATGGGCCAATGCTTCTGCAACGGCGAGTGCACCCCCATGGGCCTCATAAATGTCACCGCGTGTCGATACGGCGCACCGGGATTCATCAGTTTGCCACATTTCTTCAAAGCTGATCCGGTGCTCCGAAATCAAGTCACGGGCCTCAATCCGAACGCCGATGATCACAGTTTTTACATCACGCTGGAACCGGTACACGATTTTGTTTCGTTAAGGACACTAAAGAAGAAACAAATCAAATCCTACAAACAGAGCAAAATAATGTGCAAGGAGGAATTAAATTTTGTCATTTTTTTCAGACAACGGGTATTCCAATCGACGTTGCCGCGAGATTGCAAGTCAACATTTTACTTCAGCCATCGGATACCGTAGAGTAAGTTTTTTCATGCACCGCTCGTCGAGGCAGATATCGAACAATTCTTTTCACTTTGATTGTACGTTTATTCATTCCTTGGTATTGCTATTTTTAGGCTCTTCAAGGATGTACCTCGGATATTCTTCCCAATATTCTGGTTCAATCTCCGGAGCGGAACGACCGACGATCTGGCGGTCTCGCTGGGCCAGCTGCTCAATTTGCCCACCCTGGGGCTCTACAGTAGCGTGGCGATGGCTGTTGTCGGTGGAATGATGCTCGTTTTCGTCGCGGGGATGACTTATTCTCAGGAAAGCAACTTCTCCAAAGTAAGTTTTCTCGCTATTTTTGGATCCAATTAATTTTCCTGCATCGAAACATGTTTCTTCACTAGAAAGAAAAAATCGTATTGTAAATCTCATGTTATTTGATTACACACAACGATGTTTCAATGACGTTAAAAAAATCGATGGTAATGACACCGCACGATGAAATTGATTTTTCTTATTTTCAACAGAACGGAAAATCGAGAAAGGTGGCAGCTACGAAAGAGAAAAAGACTGAAGCGGTTTACACAGACGTGACGAGTGGCGATGACGACACGCACGCGAGAAACGATCGTCAATTATATCCAAAGATATAACAAACGACGCAGTTAGTTACGTGCATCATCGCGTGTGTGGTGTTAAAATTGAACAAAAAGAGTTTGCTCACAGCTAAGCAATTTCGTAGATCGAGAGATCGATGTTACCGGTGTCGCGCGGCTGGAGCATCCGTGACGTGCCAGTTCTTCGGTGATACAGGGTAAACATAGCGGGCGTGCACGTCGAAGTAGTGGATAACGCAGCTCGATCGAACGTGGCTTGCCAACGCTGACATGGAAATAAATACCGAAGCTCGCGACGAGCCGGCTTCGTTCTGTCGGTTCGTCGTTGCCGCGTCGATCGAGTCAATAAGCTCTCTCTCCCCCCCCTGCCAAAGAGACTGAGAGAGCCATGTCTCATTCCACGTTAAACACTATATTCCGCGTTAAATCATGATCGCAAATCACACGACTACGAATTATTTAGCGAATTATAAATGCAAATACCGGAGTGATAATATTTTGATTTTTTTATATTGCGAAACCTGAATGAATACGAAGTATTGTCATTCCTACGGGTACGCGTAATGAAGATAGAAAAATGTGACGTGCATCGAGCTGATATAGCTATATAAAGGCTCATCGAGACATAAACCAATTTTTATATTAAAATTTACGTTTTACAAATACAAAAAAAAATGATATCTTTAAAACATATTTCTTGCGCAGTTTCTGGAAAGATTGAAATGTCGAACCAAATTCTATTATGCTTTAAAGTGCTCCGCAGTATTTTAGAGTCTATTTTGAACCGTGACGTCAGCCCTGAGCGTCTATTGAGATTAGTTCGAGCAAGGAAAAGATCATAGGTGAGCATTAAAATGCAATTTTATTTAACTGCATTTTAGCCATTATAGCCTACAAGAAGTTTTCTCAGAAAAAAATGTTGCATCGATTCTCCGCGATTGCAGCAAGTAGCAAATTTACGAAACAACAGACGCTGTAACGTCGCGGTCATTTAATTATTATTATCTGTTCCGAAGTTGCTTGTAAAATTTATTATGTCACATAGCAAAATCTAATGTTTCTTTCTCAGTCGCTGAATTCCCATTTAATGTCATACAAAAATTTGCCGGCCAAGGCAACTTTTCCTATAAAACTCTCGTTGTCGGTAAAAAAGATTTCTCGCTGCCCTTGGCCGCGTTGCAGCCAACCGGCTTTATCCGTGCGACAGTCTTTCATAAATTCGTACCAAAAGCCGTGGAACTAAACTAGTTCAGCTCTGACTTCGGTCACGTAATGTGCCATTGAAAAATTATCATTCAAGTGTCTCGTCAGTGCTGGAGTGAGAAGGCCGGAGCAAATGTCAGCGTTAGAAAAATTCAAGAGGTTCCTTCAACCACCTTAATTTTTTTTTACATGCAAAACATTTTCGCACGCTCTTCACTGATTTCTCTGAAATATTACAAATGGATCACAGAGACTGAGTTAAATTTCACGCGGATCACCGGATTCGTCAGTTATCCGATTCACTGAAGGACAATGCGTTGCCTTTTTTCATTTTATTTTGCTGTATTCTCTTTTTTTCGTGCATTTAACTATGTGTATATTTGGAGTTAGCGTTGCGTGCTACGTTCGCAACGCGTGCTCGATAACCGACCAAAGCTTTTTTTTCGTTGTTGTATAGGGAAACGCGATACATAGATACATATATGTATATTTAGAGTCGTGGGTTGCGATTGCCGCGTCGCGTACACAGCGGAACCCGTCGCACTCGGACGAGCGAGTATCGCGATTGCAAAGGTGTCGCGCGGCTCACCTGAATACACATAGCCGGGACTCGTGGCAATAGGCGCATTCGCGAAATCGCGAACAAACGGGGTTACTGTTGTATTTTCTGTTGCACCGCGGCGGGCCCGAGAGATAACCGATTTTTGCCGGCGACGAGCAAACGCCGGGCGCGCGGGAGGACACGACGACGTCGCGAAATCGTACAGCAAATTACGTTACCGTGCTCGAGATTCGTATTCACGGCGACTGTGAGAATGCCCGGCAGACTGCGCACGAGAATATCGTAACTCGGTACAGGCCGCACGATTCTCTGGGTCAGGGATACGCGATACATGATTTTTGTACGAAGACTCAGGCGCCTTTTACCTATTGTAAGATCGTCGACGACTGCGACGATATTTTTCTAACAAACGCATTTTTCATACTTCTTCGAATCCTGAAAATTCTCGTCACGTCTATCGTACGGTATTGTTGATAATATTCGATGGACAATTGTGTGTCCAACGTGAAAACAAATTTTTGAAGTTGTCGCGAAATGTTAGGAATCAAGAGAGAGTATAGACAATGAATTCTATTTTGCTTTTACCGAACATAAATTTTTGAGTTGCTTCGATTATCGTATCGGCGATTTTGTCGTTGATGCCGTGGAAAATAATAATTAACATACCGACCGGTCGTGGCTTGTACACTTTCTGAGATCGTCGACGCGACTATATTTTTAGACGAAAATATTTTTGCGATCCTATAGTTCATTTTTTTAGGATCCAGGAATTTATGTATACAGCTTTTATATGATACTGCTAATAATTAATATAATTCATTGTGTCCATGTGTAAACACGAATCAAAAAATCTGAAATCATTGTAGTCATCGAGTTTACCAGTGGAGTTCAAGCGGGTAAAGGCAATCAGTAATAAAAAAAGTCTACAATCCAACTCACATATTGTGATAAGATATTCCAAACGGTTTGGAGTAACCGAAGTTGCAAGTTGAAAAAACTTGTTTCGCGCGGAACTGAAAGCAAACATTGTGATGGACAGTCGAGCAATATTTTGTACACCTCGAGCGACTTCCGTGATGATAACAATGTCTTCCCGTATAATCCGCGCGTTTCTGTGATTTTCCAGAAAGCGAATCATAATACTGTAGCGCGTTACGTAATCTACGATTACAACCGTAATATTGCGCGTTTCGTTGATATAGACAATGAATATCCTTCCATGATTGTAATCGTGCTCACCGTGCCAAATGTTATATGCCATTATCGATACGTTTCCTCATTTTTTTATTGTTATTCCGCCTGAAAGTCGCTACTCGCTATATATTATATATATATATATAAGCAAATACATAAATAATTGCGAGAGGAAATAATGAACAAATCCAGTTCGAGTGGCGATCGCATGTTTTTTTAGACATAAGATGACAATATTAGATTATAAACGAATTTATAAGTGTCTACGGCGAATTAAAGACGTTGCAGGATCGTTGATGTGCGATTTTGTATATTTTAATAAAAGTTTATCATTTTTACATGTCGATTTTTCATACAGCGAAGTCCGACCCTTGCCTCCTCATTGAGAACCTTTCAGCAAAATGAAAAATGAGGTACGAGAAAAATGGAAAAAATATAAGAACGTCAATTACGTTCCAGGATTTTTCTTTTATTATCGGGCAACTTCCGTCTCGACGTCGTTCGTTCCGCGTGTCTTTCGTCCGAGATTAACTCGCGAACGGCGGTGGCTATTGGAAATAACGTGCGCCAGTCCGAAGAAATTGTTCTTGTGAGAGATTAAAAAGACGGAGCCACGGTAATTGGATGTCGAGAGTGACCCTCAAACTCGGACACTCGATGCTCTCTCGGTTTGTTTGCGGTTTTCACAACCAACTTCGTCGCGCGCCTGACGGAACACAATGCAAATTGACTTCATTCGCAGCTTGTTTATCGTCCGCAACGAGCGTTTCGTATCGATTATCGATTCTTCGCGTGGCAATTCGCGAATCCGGGAATGCAAACGGCGCGCGCGCGGCGCTCCGCGCGCCATCAAAGACGAAACTCGGCGATTGGCAAAATATTTATTGACGTCGGGAAGCGACGATTATACGTCTATTTCCGGTCGTCGCATGGCCTCGGGTATCGAGTTTCCAGGCCCCGTCGATGTTTACCCGTCGATAACCCGAGCTCCTCGTCGCTCCTGGAGCGCGAATATTTACCGAGTAATCAGCCAAGAATTTCCAACGGCTGGAAAGCGGCGAAGGAACGAAATTGCCAATGATAACTGTTTGTCCGTGCGGCTTTTTTTCTTCTCATCTTTGCTTTTCTTGTCCCTCACCTGTCCAACGGACGCTGCAAAAGGCGAAGGTTTTGTCAAGACGGTGCGAAGGTTATCACAAGTCTCCATAGTCGTGAATTTATCCACCAGGGGGCCGAAGCCAATGAGAAGGAAGAAAAAGCAGCACTTTATCATCATCCATTAGCGGGGTTTCTATCATCTGGCATTTTGTCTAAGCTCGGAAATGTCTTTTAATCTGTTAATGTATGGCTGACACTTTCCAGCTGTGATAACAAATTGCGAAACGGTGCCGTTCAGTTCTTCTCATTTTTTAATCATCTTGAGATGTCATATGAGAAAAATAATTGCGTTGCTTGATTTACGTATTTTTATAATTTATTAGGCTAATCACACGCGCTGGCGCGCGTGCCCGAGGTACCGCTTTGCGCTGCCGCGCTCTTATAAAGCTTTAAAAGGGTAAATCGCAACTAAAAACCCTTGTATAGTTGATTTTGAAAAAAAAAAAAATTTGTCGAACAGTTTGTCAGAAATCGTAGATCTGGCCACCGGGCCGAAAACCGCCCAAATCGGGGTCACGAAATTTATTTTTTCAAAATATCGACTTCTAACCTATACCATCGTTCTCAAGTCGCATATTCTACCCCTGAAAACACTGGTTACAACCCTTTTTTAGTTGATTTTGAAAAAAAAAATTTTGGTCGAACAGTTTGTCAGAAATCGTAGATCTGGCCACCGGGCCGAAAACCGCCCAAATCGGGGTCACGAAATTTATTTTTTCAAAATATCGACTTCTAACCTATACCATCGTTCTCAAGTCGCACATTCTACCCCTGAAAACACTGGTTACGACCCTTTTTTAGTTGATTTTGAAAAAAAAATTTTTGGTCGAACAGTTTGTCAGAAATCGTAGATCTGGCCACCGGGCCGAAAACCGCCCAAATCGGGGTCACGAAATTTATTTTTTCAAAATATCGACTTCTAACCTATACCATCGTTCTCAAGTCGCACATTCTACCCCTGAAAACACTGGTTACGACCCTTTTTTAGTTGATTTTGAAAAAAAAATTTTTGGTCGAACAGTTTGTCAGAAATCGTAGATCTGCCCACCGGGCCGAAAACCGCCCAAATCGGGATCACGAAATTTATTTTTTCAAAATATCGACTTCTAACCTATACCATCGTTCTCAAGTCGCATATTCTACCCTTGAAAACACTGGTTACAACCCTTTTTTAGTTGATTTTGAAAAAAAAAATTTTGGTCGAACAGTTTGTCAGAAATCGTAGATCTGGCCACCGGGCCGTAAACCGCCCAAATCGGGGTCACGAAATTTATTTTTTCAAAATATCGACTTCTAACCTATACCATCGTTCTCAAGTCGCATATTCTACCCCTGAAAACACTGGTTACAACCCTTTTTTAGTTGATTTTGAAAAAAAAAATGTTTGATCGAACAGTTTGTCAAAAATTGTAGATCTGGCCACCGGGCCGAAAACCGCCCAAATCGGGATCACAGTAGGTTAAACGCTGCAGTGCTCATTACGACAAACTGTCAAATCTCGCGCTGTTAAACAAAAACTTTCGGTCGTCACGGCCCTCGACCAATCAGAGGCCGAGTTATACCGACAACAATGGTCACGTTGGCGCGAATTACGCACTTTTTAGTAGTAGATATCAGTCGAAGCCCTAAAAAAAATTCTCCTGCTATTTGATGAATACGACGAATTCAATTTGCGCTAGAAAAAAAACCTTCAGGGAGAAATCCGACGTGGAAAAAGTTCGACTCACCGACCAACCGAAACTCGGCGGAATTACTTCCCGGAGTCGATCGTCGTTGCAAGCTGCGCTGGCCTTCGAAATTCCACGACAAAGCGAGGATTCGCCATTGTCTCTCGGTCGTAGAGGCAGGAGAGTTTTATTGTGACTTAAGGGATTGTTCGTGACGGCTGGCAGATGCAACCAGAGGTTCGCTCCAAAAGTGCTCGACGGGCTCAGGTACTATTTTCGGGTGTACCCACAGCTTTCGAAAATACCTGCAAATATATATATTCAAATCAACCCGACAATTCGCTGTTTTCCCTAAAATTATTTTTGCTCTTCCTGCAAAAAATATTGTCAGTCCATCTGTCATCAAACATTTATGTATTTAATTATTAATTATCTATTGAAATCCCAGTAATTGACACCCATCACGATGATCATATTTTTCTTCTGGAACTCCCGATGGAAAATCCCAGCCTTTCTATATCTCGAAGTCAATTTATTAACTACATCGAATTAACAATTCTTCATTGTCCAAACAACAGCGACCCGCACCCCGTTTCCTACGAATAAAAATAAGAATAAAAATACAACAAAAAATAATGCGAATTGACTGATTGAAATTTACGGCCCAGCCGAATCACGCATGCTGGACGGGAGCGTGCTCGGTGCGTACGGCAGTCACATCCGTTTTCACGGTCACGGTAGGCGAAAGCGATGAATCGACGACGCGAATGGACTGCGCGATGTCGCGCGCGTATATTTTATGGCCGAGTGTTTGCGCGCCGTACGGGCGAGCGCCGCGGCCGGCAAACTCCGCCGGGGTTTGCGTCGTCGGCCCGTACGTCGTCGGGTGAACGTTTCCGCGGGATATATATTCCGTCGAGGAGTTTTGTTCGGGCGAGTCCGCGGCGACCGTGAGCTTGAGACGGAAGCGGTTCACGGCCGTTCCGAGTTCGAGCGCGCCTATAGCTTCCCGGCCGGCGCAGCCTCGAGGGGACTCGTTGTGTTGCCCTTAGCGATGTCGATGCTCGTACTTCGCTGAAGACTCGATAAATTAGAAACTACATTTATGAGCTCTAGGTACACGTCCACATTGTCGTGAATAGGTAATATAATCGCGCAACACATACACAGAGGGGCAAAGTGGGGAGAAGTTGGGGGTCAATGCAAAATGATCCGTAGTCCTGGCAACTGATGAAAATAACAATTATTAATTATTCAGCTGTGGGACCGAAGAATTTTTCGCAGGTTTATCAATGATACGACCGTCGCCCTAATCGACTTGAATAAATTGCCGCTGAAATAATAGTCGTGATAATCGCCACTGCTAATCAATAAATGTTATTATAAAGAATATAAATGTAAAAAGCCATTACGATTATAACTCGAATATTTAACGATTGAATAGATTTTTTTTTATTATGAATCCGCCGAATTAGAAGACGAATGTGTTCCAGTGTGTGAATAGTTCTATTATGACGATTTCAATATTTAACGTCTGAGACGAAATTGCGTCACCAACGCATGCGTCGACTCTGCCGATGGGAAGGAATTCCCGACTGTGCGATTTTGGAAATACGATCCGCGACCGGACGAGGGAGATGGAGGCGAAGAAATGTCGAGCGAGTCGCCGCGGAGGAACAGTGAGCGCGCGAGCTGGTGGTAACAATAATAAGATAAGCGCAATCGCCGGTACGGGGAACGGAGAGCAACTCCAGAGAGAGAAAGAGGGAGAGAGAGAGAGAGAGAGAGAGTACGGTAACGGAACGCTGCGCGGATAGCCTCGACGCCTGCTCAACGTCAGTCGCTTCGAATCTCCCGAGTTTAACGGATCGCAGTGACATATATATCCACATTATTATTGTCCGTCTACACCTTTAGCGTCTGAACCAAACTGACTCTTGGAGCAGAGACAAACGGAGCAAACAGACGCAAACATTGGCCGTTTTCATCGTTGAGACATGGCGAGAATTTGGATCTTCCAGGCTTGTTTGCTTATAACAATTATACGTAAGAAAAAAGATTTGACATATTATTACTTTCAATCTTCGTTTTGTTATATTTTTTAGTTATAAGTTACATTATTCATGAATTAATTAAAATTAAATGTGTTTTCCGTGAGAATTTTAAAAGGATATCGAAAATTCGTAATTGCGTCGCGACTAATCCATCGAACGCCCTGCCAGCGTTATGGGTGTACTGATACGACGATTAAAAATGCGAAAAACGAAAGATCGGTTATCGCGGTATCTTCGCGGGATGTCGCGCAATTAAATTAAAGTGCACACCCGTGCATGATTCTTGGTTGGCCTAAGAGCGCGTTTTTTGGAGTAAATATTGGTTCTGAATCACCGCGTTATCAACGCGGGCTTTCTCGGCGTCGCGAGCACTTAAAAATAAACTCTGACTCAGTTCGCTCGTCAATATTCACCGTTAATTTGTGTTATCGTCGCGCAACAATAAAGGACGTCGTGGAAAAAAATCTAACAAAAATACAGAATCGAATGGTAATGACGAATGCGGAAAAAAAATCGCGAGGCGTACTTTCAATGCGTCTCGCGAGTGAAAATTGGCGAGGGAGACGGGAATTGTTTACCGGCGAGGCATAAGCAGAGTCGCGCGGCGCGCGCGAATTCGCCGTAGGACTCTTTGCCGGTCGGCTCGTAGCCGGCGAGGAGTCAGTCGGTTCGTGACTCTCGAGTTAACCGGGTCGTCTTGAAAGCGCGCGGTACACGCCGAGATACACGCAGGAGCAGCCTCTAACCATGGCACGCAACTACTACTCGTCGCTCCCGGCAGTCATTGCTCTTCTCGCAATTATCCGTAAGTCACGCCATTTGCGGTAATTAAATAAATACAACCCTCGGTTGACGACGCCGCGCGAGACCTCCCGTAATTTTATAATTTTTTTCCATTTGACTCTCGTGTGACTAAAAACGAGGGGAAAAAAAATCGTTTTCTTCGGGAAGTGAAAGAAATTTTTTTGGGCTAGATCATGTATTTGACTAAAAAATGCAAAAAAAGCAAGACGCCGTATTCCATGAATAGTTCTTATTGCCGATGCAACCTGGATACGTTTCACATAATTTTATAATTTTTTTCCATTTGACTCTCGTGTGACTAAAAATGCGGGGACAAAAATCGTTTTCTTCGGGAAGTGAAAGAAATCTTTTTGGGCTAGAAAATGTATTTGACTAAAAAATGCAAAAAAGCAAGACGCCCTATTCCATGAAAAGTTCTTATTGCCGATGCATCCTGGATACGTTTCACATCCAAATTATAATTTTTCGCGAAACACACATTTTTCCCTGGCAAATATATGCAAAATATATTTGATGCAACGAGATCTACTGCTTCGCGTATTTATTTGCGCACATTTTTTCTCCACAAGTTTCCGCGTGGAGTCGAGGGTCAAGAATGCATTTTTTTTTTAATCACGAGAAAGTTAAGTGAAAGATTGTCAAAGAATTTTTTTCCTCTCTTCTTCCGTTTTTTTCCGGTGGTTCTATCTCATCCGGTAATTGTGGTCGTATTAACCGGGTCTCTGCGGTTTCCTCGGCCGTGATTCGCGAGTTTTGTTTTGTTACCGTTAATTAAACACCGGGCCGGAGGCATTTACGAAAATGAGTTTTTGTAATTTAAATAAGTGAACTCGCGTCGCGTCTTTCGCGATTCGTAATTGCGAAAATGCGCGGAGGACGAGCGCCGGGGACCATCCCCCTCGGTCCCTCGGTTGACGTCGGGTGATATATACGCGCCGTCCAGGCGCGGAGGTTCCGTGATCGTCTGGCATATCCCGCGCGCTCCTCGTTGCGGGCTCCGCGCGCCGCCCGCGTTGCACACGCAACAGCCCCGGCTCTTCTGTGTACGTTGTATCTGCGGTTCGCAAAAATAGATTAAATCGCACACAGCGCGCTCGGCGTGGGGGCCTCATGTAACTTACACATCGTTCGGGCAAAAATAGTCTCAAAAATAAACCGCCCGAAAGGCACTCCAACCTTTTGCCCGGCTTCGGACACTTCGACGCTTCTCTTCTTTTTTCCCAATCCAAAAGTCCTCCAAAACTTGACCTCGCATCTCGATAATAAGACAAAATAAAAAAATTAGAGATGCGTAATAAATTGTGGAAAAAATTGTTTGCAGTCGAACCGCGATTGTCAATTTAGTTGAGATACTTTTCGTTTGACGTTACGAGGGGCGTTGGCAAAATGTTCACGTATCTCAAAAGCCCTGAAACAGCGGAAAAGTCAACGCGAATTGAGAGATAAAGAAAGAGTCTTGAGTAAACTCTACGTTCCTCAACTACATTTTTTCTTCCATCCCCGAAGGGATTCCACTTTTTAATGACTAGAGACACGACCGGCGGGACTCGAATACGCTTGTTACATTGTAGAAACTGGGCGTGCTTAAGAGTTCTGAATATAAAAAAAAATAGTTAAGTCCGTTAGAATAAAAAAACAACTGAATAAGTTAAACATGAGTTAATTGAGTGAATAGCTGAATTGCGAGTGAGATTCTTGTCTCTCTTTTTTTTTTCCTAATTTCGGAGCGAGCAAGGAAGACGGAAGTTTGGGGAAAAAACGTGAAGTGTCGCGGCTGAATAGAAATGCAACGCTGTATGTTAAAGTCACCGGTATTGATTTCATAATTGCAACGGGTTCATTAGCGACTCGTTACTAATTTGTCGAGACAACAGGCCGCCCGCCTCCTCCTCCGGTGAAACGCTCCAGTGGCACACTGCGTGCATGTGTACTCTTTAGCTCATTATGTGTAACGCGATAATTGTCGGTAGGCGAGGAGCTTGTATATTTTTCGCGCGCCTCCTTTTTCGCAGTCGGTCCAGGCCACGCTCGACTCGGTTTCGATTTGTGTCTCAGGGTGCGCGCACACGGTATCGCGCCGCTAATATGTCAAGGCTGTGCTCCACATGTGATTCATAAAAATGACTGAACATTCCAGCCGAGAACATTAACACCTGTGAGGCCATTTTTTTTTTCTTTGCCCGGAGTAAACACAACGTCCGCTGGTCGTGAGTTATATACTCTCGGCTGTTCCCTCCTGGGGTTCGGTCCATTAGTCATATTAGTGATAAACGCTCATTTAAAAATTGATATTTCGTTCAGTAATATCGAAACAATAATAAAACACATTCGTTACTCGCATCAGTTGAGCTTTAATTCCAGGAGCTTATTACAGACATTTTTTTTACGTTCTCGTTGCTCCGTGAGCGCAGCCTGCACTTTTTTTTTTTGTAATGCTACCAACGAAGCGACGACGAATTAATGTTTGAAAATCGTTCGGCACTTTCGGCAGCGCGCAATAGCAGAATCTGCTCGCGCAAAACTGTCGGAAAACGAGCGCTCGTCGGGGGAGATAGGAGAGTGCAATATGTTCGCTTGGGGTGTATCACTCGGAGCATATTGTTTCGAATTATCGACGATTTTTTTTTTCTCATAGACACTCGATTCGATAACAACGATCGACGCTGCGTCGTTGTTTGATGTTTGTCCCTGGATTTGCGATTTGTCATTGCAACGCGATTTACGAGTCCACCGATTTCGAGCAAAAATCAATTTTTATGTTTCTTCGATCGGTAACGAAAATCGCTTAAAAAGATTCCGAAAAAAATGCATTGTTCTATTTTTTTTTGTTTCGACCTCGAAAAACGTTATGTGCGCCGTTGGGCTGAAATCGGTGGAACTGCCACTTAAATCTGACGTCCTATCTTCGGGGTCATTACGAGGCCCCGTTTAGGCGACCCTAGATATTTTATTGGCCATTCTCCAGGATTTATGGGCGAGACTGTACCACTACCTCTGTCACTGTTACCGGTCCCGTGTGTTAGCGAAAACTTGCAGGTATAAGGAATGTACGGCCGGTATCTGTTTGAGGAACTGTTTTGCAGCCCGCTCCGAGGAAGCGAAACCAGCGTCAAGGACGCGCGCGACTACGTAGTACGGATACTATATTTCGCCCTAAAAAAGTTCCTCCTCGCCGAGGTCATATCGTTTCGACATATCCAAACATTGTTTTAGAATTTTTTTCAAACTTGAATTTTTTTTTAATACAGAATTTTAATAACAAGAAAATTCATTTATAGAATTTCGCCCGAAAATTGTTGTCCGATGATATTTAAGAAAAAATACGATTTTGATTTGATTCAAATTTCAAGCTATCCAAAAGCGTGAATTTGCATTATTGTTAAAAACAATTCCGAGAGAATTCATTCACAGTTGACCTTGCAGCGTGCACGGGGTTAAGTACTTGAAATGACAGTAAGTAACGAATTGACACGGCTTCGAGACCGCACGTGAGACGGTGAACGCGATAAACGCTCATGAGGTGTCGACCTCTGATATTTGATTGAAAAAAACATTTTTGTTCTCGCTCGGACGCTCCGGCGATGACGCCGGTAGGTCTGGATGAAGCTATTGAATCCAACAGCTTCAAACTCCACAGTTGACATTTATGAAATACTAGTTTTTTTAATCTTTCAAAGTACTCAGCAAAAATTATTTGATCCATCAACTCACTTTTTCGAATATCTTTACCGCATTCTCACTTGAATCTCGTTTCAAGATTTAAGTCGCGGCTGCAGCGAAACGGTCGGTCGATCGTCGTAGAAAATGTACGGACAAAAACAAGAGTAGTTTCACTCGAATATTGCGGCAATAAGACTGAAGTGAAAACAACGGGGAAAACAAACTAACGGCGCGTTATTGGTACAAGTGGCTTCAAGTGATGTTCGAAGGTGACAAATTGGCTGAAGCACACTGAGAAAAAAGACCATGGTATTTGCAACAATAATGCCATAGTTGAAAATTTATAATATCGGAGACCATATTTTATAGTTAGATCAGCTTTAATATGGTTTATTGAACTATCATCATGATGCTAAGTAAACTATACCGTTTCGATAGTGCAGCTAAATATGCGACACACTTAAGCACACCACAACTTATCGTTAAAACGGTAACAAAAAAATTATGTTACATGCAACACATGTGTGAAATCAACAATGAGATCTAATCTCTGACGGATCCACCGATATTTTTATTTCGCGTTAACATTCAGAGAGTTATTCAATGGCTCTACTATTTGCGTAGTTACATTTTACTATTTTGCAGTAAGGCTTACTGTATTAATTGACAACACGACACTGGCGAAAATAGTAGTAGATGAAATACGAACAAACATCCATTATAGTACAGGCGTAATAATACTAATAGTTGATGCTTCCTATACATTTCCAGATGATTCACCATAAAATATTGCTATTGCCCGAGGCAAACATATTTATATGGTTTTAAGTACTATACGTTTATTTTGTACTTTCAACTAGTACGCGCTATAACACCGTGTAACAATACACAGTATTCTCTGTAATATTTATTGTTACATTAAAAATCATCTTTAGCAGAAAATGCTTCATTCCCGCGTTCCCGCGCTCGTTCGCGCTGGACGCACGAGCCTTCTTTGGCGCGCGAAGCAATAGATAAGCCTATCCTTACTCTGGACAATTTCGGCGCCGCCTAATACAACACGCGCGTCAGAACTACTCTGCGTAGGGCCCAGAGCGACAGTCGTCGAGAGAGTCGACAGAGAGTGACAATGCTACGAATAGTTCGCAACTCTTATGTGAGATTCAGATATCGTAAATCGTCAAGTAGTCGGTAGCACAGTCGGTAGCGTAAGCGGTTAGGAAGTTAGGTTTAGGTAGGGTCGTAGGTTCAAATCCCGGGTTAGGCAGGCAAATTTTCTTCGACAGAAACGAGTACCCATGCCTCGAGGGGTAACTCTCGAGTCGGGAAATATATTTTTAAAAACTATTTTCAATTTTTCATTAACATTTAAAATAACTTTTAAACATTTAAGTGTTATAGTAAAAATCAAAGTATAGAATAGTAATTTTTACTACGCTACATACGAACCACTACCGATACTAATTGTTGATGCTCCCATACATTTTCAGATGATTCACCATAAAATATAGCTATCCCCTGAGGGAAACATATTTTTATGGTTGAATGTACTATACGTGTGCGTAAGGACGGATAGTTGCAACTAACATACAGAAATAGTTGATATATATACGAAAATATGGTACATAATACTATATTTTTATCGGTTGCGATGACTATAAAAGCATTGTTATCCCGTCAGGGAAACATAATTTATAGTAAGAATATGGTTAATCCCACCATATATTTCTCTCAGTGCAGTCGCACGTCTCCGGCTCATTGGCGACCGCAGTACGCGACAACTAGACACATCGGCCTGCGGGCCTATATATAGAACGACTTTCTCGCTCGCGAGTTTAGCAGCAGGATCTTCGTGAAATTGACCACCGACCGAGAGCAGATAGAGAGCCACACCGGCTAATCCGGTGGATATCTCGCGCTCCGACTATAATTGCCCCCTGAGATGAGTCACACCCCGGCATCCTGGGAATTTCACGAGGGCAATTAATCCGACCAATTTGACCGGCAATAGCGCCAACAGACCGAGACACCGAGCACACATATACACACACACGCATGCTTGACCGTCTCTCGCCTTTGACGAGCCGAGAAAAGTCAATTAAAGTTTAATTAACCGTTTATAAATTATCCAATCTCGTGAAAATCCTCTCAATGGTATTCGACGCGGGATTCAATCTATATTCTCATGGAAAACGAGAGGCCCATTCCGGACGAATTTCGCCATCAAGTATCCATTCCGATTGAGGCGCAACGCGACTGCTCGCGAATTAATTCGTCAAAGTCAATTACTCATTAATTAGCGCATCGAGTGTGCATCTTATTTTTGGAAAAAATTAATTACTAAATTAAATTAAAAGCCCAAAGTTCAACGTGGTATTGATAGAAAATGATTTATTAAGAATTATTTGATGGTCCCTGTATTCCGAGTTTGAAATTTTGAGAACTCATGAAATTTTATTTTTTATTGTAAATGAATTAAAATCTTTAGGAAGGGTTTATCGATCTTGGATCGGAGAATTCCATCGATCACTCAAGTTTCAATTCGAATCGCCTCTTGAGAGCCTCGCGCATCCGCGGTACTCAATGGAGTTCGATAACACGCGTTGAGAGCCTCGCGGTAAGTTACGTATTCCGCATAGAGCGCTTCCGTCGTTCGTACGTACTATATTATGCACGAATACATGCATACATATCGTTGTATAAACAGCGATATATATATATATATGTACTATGTACGCATGTGGCATTACGTAACTGTCGAGAGCTGCCGCAGCTTTCACTGACAAAGAATCGTTCAGTCCACTCGGAGACATCGATACTCGGATTCTCGCGAGTCGCGAGTGTGGGCGACACAATGCTTTACGGAAGACGGAACAGGGACCGGTAACACCGCAGCGGCGTCAGGAGCACAGCGACTGACGGAACAGTTCGCTTTTCAAAGCCGCACACACACATACACAGACGGTAAATAAGATAATAATAATAACAACAACAAAAAATCGACGAACTGCGACTGTCGCGTTTATAACCATCCCATTATTTTCGTGCTCGCTGCATTCGTTCGCTGCGTAACGTCGACCGGGGGAGACCGAACCACCGAACCGCGAAATTTTTCTCGTCGCCAAAACTGGAAAATATTTTTTTTCGAAAAATTGGAAGTGGACAAATAGACGACGACCATTTTTCGCTGCGCTCCGGAGACAATTTTTTTTCGCAGCAACAGAGCGATGAGTTGCACGTCTCGTGGAATAATTGAACAAACGGACTGCGTTAAAAAATAATCAGACGTCCCGAGTCCGAGTCTCCGTCTGGTTCCCAGCAGCTCGGCGACTCTTGGTCCGCCTCCGCCGGCGCTCGTTTTTTTTTTTTTTTTTTTTTTTTTTTTTCATTTTTTTTTTTCGCACCACTCGAAACAAGCGAGTCACAGAAATGCATCTTTTTTTTCTCTCGCCACCATGTGCGAGACTGGCGGCGAAAAAAATGTGTAACGCCGCGCGTTCGTCGCACCCCATTGGACGGCGAACAGACGAGTGATTGTCTAGTCCGGTCCGTACAACGCTAATTAGAGTCTATTCGTCGCGGCGGGGACGCACGGGAAGCAGCGGCCACGGCGAGCGGGGAACGCGCGCACGAGCGTTCAGCAGTCGCGTCGGACCGCCCGACACCCGTTGACCCAGGTCAGTCGATGTGTGCATTCGAACTTGGGACTGCGCGCGACCGCGAAAGCGTGAGAGGAGTCGCGCCAGCACCCCGCGGGCATTTCAAACGCGCGGTTTTGCGCTAAACGAGTTTAGAGCATTTTCTCCTGTTCCACTTTGTTCCACGTATCCCGCTCTGCCCACTTGTGTCATGTGTATACAGACGCACACACAGGTTGAGGCGCGTTGTAGCCACACTCGGGCTCATACGGAAACTCTCTGTGTGCGACAGAGAGGGAGAGAGGGAGGGAAGGGGAGGCAGAGAGAGAGAGAGAGAGAGAGAGAGAGAGAGAGAGAGAGAGAGAGAGAGAGAGAGCGCGGACACACTGTGAGGGTATAGTTGTCCCTGACCAGTCGGCCGGAAATAGCGCTCGGCTGGAGCCATTGTACAGGTAGTATCAATTAAAAGCGAGTAGGGAAAAAGGGGAGACCAACGAGTGGATGATACAGAACACCAGGTAGTTGGTGGAAATATCCTCGCGGGCAGGTAGAGACTTCCCGAGGCCTAATCGTTAACGTCCAGCGCCGGACTTGTTCAAAAGGACCTGAAAAAAAAACCAAATTGTCATTGCGATATAATTCTTACAAAAAAAGTAACTTCTGTAAGCGTTATATCTTGTGAATTTTGACAAATTTATTTTTCCGGACAATGAGCCTCTGTCTGCGGGGCATCTAAAATGTTCGAAATTTTTTATGAGCAAAGACCGTGCGAGGCGAAATATTTAGGATTTTTCGCTTCGAGGCTGAGCGCACGCCGCGCGTTATTCAGAGAATTTTGCAACAGAGTAGCGCGCGCGCGCGCGTGTTGTGTGACGAACGTGGGACGGGTCGAGAGAACTTAGATATTTTAAAGGGGATCTGACGGTCCGTCACACAAGGGACACACGGAGGCTCCGAAAGGGTGGAAAATTTAAGCGGCCGCGGAGAGAGAGCCGGAAAATCGATGGCCATGCAGCGTCATGTCAGCAACGGTAACGACTTCTCGTTATACCGAGATTCATTTTTTTTTGTCCTTGTTTCGCCGTTCTTTCTTCGCACGCTCACCGCGAGTTGGGAGGAATTTAATTCCCCCGGAGTCGCACACCCTCTTCCCGTGCGCGCTTGTTCTCCGCCGGAATCCGTAGAAATGCAGGCGAAAGAGCAAAAAAAAACCCTCGGATACGTGTGCGACGGGAGGCACCGACGGCGCACGAATATTGGGTCATAGGTCAAGGGGTCTTGAGTATATTTATGCGGAAGGTCAGGTGCGCGCCTGGCGCTCGCAGGGGGGCGCGAAACTCGCTCATCTAACAGACGAGCTCTCTTTCATATTTCAGAAGCAACGATGTGCGCCGCTAGCGGGATCCCGGAGGCTAAGGATTTCTTCGCCAAGAGCATCGATGGCAATCTGACCAAGATCACGTGGGCCCACGCGGTCAACAGCCAGGCAAAGCTGCAGGAGTCCATTGCGGATGGTAATTTTCTTTTTTTTATTTTACTAATACACTGTTAAAAATCTACGGTGTCAAACGCTGCTGATGTGGACTTTTTCCTGGTGTTACTTATGGCAGTGTTAATAGTAACACTTGTTACGGTATAAAATTAACACCAGCCGTTTCGTTAAATTTTTCCTGTATTACCGACAAAACACTGTAATACTTTTCGCTTTAAGGGCATGAATGCATGTATCATGTGTGATTTTTTATTATCTCGTGAATGAATTAGTCGCTTTTCTCAGTTTTTACCGAAAAATAGAAGAAAAAAATTGACTTTTTCATTACAGATTCCTCTACCGGGTAATTAATCTGTAATTTTTATTTTCGAAAATCAAAATTCTGACTAATTCATAAACGAGATTCACATTACTGGCGTCTGTATTTCAATTTTCGCTTCAATCCGTTGATAATTCGCGATAAACGGCACTTTTTGGGTGAAAATCGGTATTTCAGATTCAGTTAACACCGCTTATTATCACCGTGATTGGTGTGGACCTATATGGACACCGATTTTAACACCACATTTTTAACAGTGTACTCCCCTACATTGATACATTAAGACAAACGAAATTTAGATGATACAATTTTTGAAACATGGAATAAATATTCGTGAAATTCATTAATTAACCGTCCGTGCGTTATTTCGAAGAAAAAATAATGATGCTGGAGGCCGACGTCGTGATGGGAATACTGAACGACACGTCCGGCAACAGCAGCCAAATGAAGATTCCGATCATGGCCCATCCGCCGGCGAACGAGAGCGATCTGTCGCTGCAGCAATTTTTGGAAAGCGCCATGGCCGACGGAAAGCACGGTATCAAACTCGATTTTAAGAGCATCGACGCGTTCACCGCCAGTCGAACGATACTCAGCTCGTACAAGGACAACGTGAGTATAAAAGTCATTTGTTCGACGTCGTCGTGCGAGCAGCGCGGCGCGATCGTGTTTGAAGCCTATCGGGACGTTAAAAAAAAAGCATAAAATAAAAATAAAAAACAAACAATGATGCGGTAGGCGGTGTTCTGCATGAAAAAACCTTGAACCGCTCTGGGCGCGCACGTGCCCCTCCCGTAACCGCCGCCTATTTTTATTCACTTTTATAATCGTCAACGAGTTGCATCGATGCTCTAAAACAGGACGCATATAGGCGCAGTGCGGTTGCTTCCAGACTTAGAATTGACCTTCGGATAATAGTCGATTAATTTGCCTCGGCGGGTAAAATGTTTATTGAAAAAAATAAAAATAAAAATAAAAATAAAACCAATGTCAGGGGCCTGGAAACATTTTCAAGGATTCGACTGTAATTGTTGCTATTGATTTTTTTCAGCTCACTTTCCCTGTCTGGCTTAACGCCGATATTCTCGTCGGTCCTGTGGATGCCGAGAAGGGCGACGCCAAGCCCGTCAATGCGGAACAGTTTATAACCGGCGCCACATCTGCCTTGCCTCAATCTACGCTGTCCATCGGCTGGACGACGAGGTATCATTGTCTTTTCAATGCATATAAAAACAAATTTTAATTGATGTTGCTCGTAAAATTGATTTACAAGAGATCCAAAAACTCATTTTTTTAAAGCCATTCTTTAAAAGTCATTCTTTTTTATCTTGAGGTGAACATTATGGAATTTCTTCTTTATCGACTGTTGGTTAATTTTTTTTTTACCAAATTTATTTTTTTCTTCTAGGTACGGGGTAAAATATAACAACATCACCAAAGGCAGTTACACTCAGGACCAGATACAGAAAATGGTAGCGGCGTTGGCGGGCCAGGGCGAACAGTCGGTAACGTATCCAGTGCGAGCGGGCTTGGCGGCCAACTCGGCGTCGGTTCTGGCGAATTTGATGAAGGACACCACGAAGAACAAGCCGACACTGACAATCTGGTCCAGCGAGGGCGATGTCGTCGATTATGCCGCACTCTCGACGCTCATCAAAGACGTCGGCGTGGACAAGGTTTACGTTGACGTACCCGAAGACGTGTGGAACAAACTGGACCTCAAATCTGCCGCAACATCCATTGCCACCAGTTCCATCGTGCTCGTTGGATCCGTCGTCGCGAGTCTCGCAATTGCTAAACTCGTTTAGACTAAAAATAATAATACAAAACATAGAGATCGGACTCTACGAAAAAAAAGAGTTCAATTTGGTTCAAGAATGTGACGAGCCTTCCGAGTGACTCTAAAAATGAAAACTGTAAATGAAAAAAAAATTCCTTTAGGCAGTCGGACGAAGAATACCTGATTTGCAAAATTGAGATTACGGAACGAAATACATTCGATACCTTCTGCATCCAATCGCGAGAATATCGCAATAACAAGGATTGAATGTCAAATTCAGCCGGATGCATTTACAGTGTGAAATAACAGAAAACAAAGTGAAGGATCGAACGAAGTGGATCATCTAATTTATTATTCCCGGTAAAACGGTTCGTGTGTTATTGAAAAAAAAAAAAAAATTTCAATTACGTGTCTCGTGGAAGAATGAAATATTGAGTTTCTTTTTCAAGTATTACATAAATAACACAATTTTCAGATACGCACTTGAATGTTATATTTTATTCGTCGTTGTCAGTGATTGAAAAAAAGAATCGAATTTGTAGCTTTCAGTCGATGTGAATAATTTCACGAGTCCAATGAAAAAGTTAGAAAAAAAAATTGTCCGGTTAGTCGTTGGGTCGTTGGAGTCTCGGATTGAATCAACGATTTCGCTGAGTTGACATTCCGTGAATTTCTCGCGATGAGACGAAAAAAAAAAACGATGCTTATCCGACTACGCGTGAACGGGTTGAGCTTCGTCTCGCGGTTGAAAATTTGCGCAACGTACGCGGTACCACCAACACATAATGTATTTTGTACGTCATTAAATCGTATGTAAGTTCATTGAAAATTACTTTTCATTCTATGTTCGATGGCTATTATTACTACTAATTAATTCATTCAGTAATGATAGCTCGCGGGTCGAGGACCGTTGACGCGTCCTGCGCTTTTTCTGCAAACACAGAAATCGTGATCAAAGCCTGGCATTTGTCGAGTAACAACTATGAATTCATGGCCCATGGGGCAATTTTTCTATCTACAGAAACCTCTGCGATTTTTACTGTACCTAATTAGTTACAGCGAAAACAGAAAAGGTTAATGTAAATATAAAAACGCCACCGTGGCCTAATGATTGATAAGCCATGATTTCTCTGAGTGCGAATTTATTACAAAATAAGTTAATCATTACACAGATAAATCAAATCTATTTAAGCCAAAGCATTATAAATTCGATTAATAAAATCTTCGACGCGTTGCATTTGTACGTGCAAGGACAAATTGTTAGTTAGCTTCATGCGCACAAAAAAAAGAAATCTCAACCTATCCCATTTGGAATGACGGAATCGCGACTGAGGTGAATTCCTCACCGAGTTTACTGTCCTAGTGGGTGGCTACTAATCCCACAAATTGATGACTGCTCAGGTAAGACCAGCGACTGTCCATTTAGTTTCTCAATTTACACTTTTTTTCGACGACCGACCGTTGCCTTTCACAGCCGAGAGCGAACCACGAACTTTCGTTGTGCTCTCTGTGACACTGACTAAGAGTTCACATAGGGTGATCTCAGCAATTACCCGTATTTGATTTACTCGTTACGCCGAGTCCGGCGACACTTCTAGTCCGGGGTTAATTAGCTTCCGTCTAAGCGATCAGTCGAATTTCGTCGTGTCCGACGAGCTGCGCATTTGTGTGCATCACGACGAAGTGGGGTAAAAGTGACACTCTTTTTTCGAGATGCCAGGAAGATATAATATCCGGTTTCTCAGCACACAAAGCGGGAGTTCGGGCTGCTCTCTCGACTCTTGAGGGTCACGCCGTCACACTTCCAGTCTCTTAGCAGCATTTTGCCGAGCACTACAATAAAGTGTCTGTCGTGTAGGTATTTTTTTCCACGATGGGAATATGATGGCCAAAGTGCTTTGGTTCCTGGTCGATGATCTGTGTTTACTTTTACCACGACGACGAGAACAATAGCCGCAGAAGCTGCGCTCCAACGGTTTAGAGAACCCACTCATCTAAGAAAGGGAGGCCGAAGTCAGGGTTTTTCCCAAAGAAACTTTTTTTTTTAATCAACTAAAAAATGGGTGATACCAGTGTTTTCGGGATAGAATGTCCGATTTTAGGATAATAATGTAGGTTAAAAATCGACATTTTAAAAGACAAATTTCGCAAGGTCTGTTTCGATGGTTTTCTACCGGAGGGAAGGTTCTACGATTTCTGACACGACAACCACACAATTTTCCGAGGGATTCAACGAGGGATTTCACGTATCCGTGAATTAATTTTGCGCGATAGTCGTAAAAGTAGGGACAAGGAGCTCGCGCGAGGCGAAAGTACAGAGTATGGGCGAAAAGAGCGGAGCACCGGGAGCGACCGTATGTGTGATCGAAAACGCGAATCGTGATAACGCGAACCGACTCGTATCTTTGATGCCCGGGCCACCTGGCAGAATGTACAAGAGCTCGTAAAAGTGACTCGAGTATCGTCGCAGTAATTAAGTTGCATATTCTACCCCTGAAAACAACGGTTTCAACCCTTTTTTAGCTGATTAAAAAAAAAAATGTTGTCGAACAGTTTGTGAGAAATCGTAGATCTGCCCGCCAGGCCGAAAACCGCCCAAATCGGGGTCACGAAATGTATTTTTTCAAAATATCGACTTTTAACCTATACCATTGTTCTCAAGTCGCATATTCTACCCCTGAAAACACCGCTTCCAACACTTTTTTAGTTGATTTGTAGTTGATTTTGTGAACCCTTTCTCCGCGACAAGTTTGCCTTCTCTTCCGTGTTTGCGTTATTCATCGGTCCCACGATCGATCCAATTTTTTTCATTTCATGAGGATAATCGTCGAGTGATTAGTCCTCTGTATAATCAGTCAATTTCCAACCTGTGTGGGGTCCCCGTCGTGACATCTCGTCACGTTTTATCCCTCTTCCTGCAAATTCGACGGACCCTCATAATTTTCTTCTCACGAATCGCTTTCCCATTTCGGATGACGAAACTGTACACCCAACGTTCTCGCGGTTGTGTCTAATATAGACAATTAAGAAATATAACGTTATGAGAGAGGATCGAAAACCAGTTATGGACAAACAGACTTTGAGAAACTGTGGTACTGGTCATCAGTTAATAGTTGCCATAAGTATTGCGTGACAAGGATAATAAAGTGGCTACTAAATGTTGTGGAAAAAATGTTTAGACAATCACGAAAAGTTGTCTGACAAAATCGTCGAAATTGTGTGAAATAAAGAAGGGTCTAGATAATTACCACAGCTGAGCGGTGCGAAAAAAAATAAAACGGTGTGTCAAAAATCAATCCGAGGAGGTGAAAATTCTGAAGGATGTACATAAGTCAAGATTGATAGCCTTGTCGTAACTCAGAGTAGAAGAGGAGGAGGCGTTTCGTCTCAACTACTGCGCAATAATATCGTACACAAACAAGAAGTGATAAATTTCTCGAAAGGAAAGTGCGCTTTCCAGCTATCGGACCGCCGAGAAGAACAGCGCGATGAGGCTCCGAAGACATTTATACTCAATTTGCAACGTATGCGAGTCGCTCAACATAACATACAACAAACGCAATTCTTTTTTACAAAATCTAAAAAAAAAATTTACATTAAATTTAATATTTCAATTATCCTAGAAATATATTGTTCGAAACCCTTTGCTGAAAATATCCTGATTAAAATATTGCAGTTGATGAATAATTATTTAATTTTTATCGCACGCTCTTCCAAATGTGGATTGACTGAAAATAAGAAACTCGAGAACGCCGCGCGGTCTGCGTCCACAGACGTCGAGATAGTGAGTTGCGGGTCAACTTCTCGACGCTCTCGTGCATGCAGCAATGCACGGAGTGAAGTCAAAGTGAAATATCTCACTGCCGAGTCGTTGTACCGCACGGTAGCGCTTCATTCAAGTTGCGCGGAGTTCCACGAATGCGGCAGAACTTGGTTCCCGAGGGTAAAGCCGAGAGGGAACTACGTCCAGATTACTTGGTCACGAGTCACGTGCCGATTGTGTGCTAATGCCTCTCGGGAGCTCCGATGCTAGAGGGCAGCTCGCAGATGATACATGCAAGTCCGTTTACGCCTCAGTGTTATTTAGTAGCTGGTTTTATTGAATAAATACAGAGATCATGGGTGAGGCTGACACGTTGCATTGCCCTACGTACCATTTTCTCTTATAAATCACTCGAACGTGCAAACAGCGACCATACATTGTATACCTTCACCTTCTCCCTCCCCAAATTCAATTTATCAAAACGAGTGTAACAATGGTACAAATCTATGTAAATAAGAAAAATATTGCCACAGTTTAAGAATTAGTAATTGCTACTTGATAGTTGCATTTTTATGGAAAATGTTCTTCACTGCTTTAAATAATTTTACTCTGTGATAAATCGTGAAACTAAAATTCGGTGGAACTAAAAGGCTGAAACGTTTTACAGTCGAAGAGAGAGGATGTTCGCTTAAATAAAAAAAGCGTATGAGACGAAGAATCGTAGCAGTACGATGTCGGAATAAATTACAAGTGTGCTTTTAGGCTGCTCGGAGTGCAGCGAACCGGCCACCCATGTAACGACGAGAGTCCCTTAACGAGACTAATTTATTCGAACGTCATTATTCACTCGGGGATTCCTTTCTCACCTGAGTCGCCCCGTCGACCCGCTGTAATTACACGCATTTCCCCGCGAGCAGCCGCCCCGCGCGCGCGCACAGACGAATTCGATAGGCGTGAACGATTTAATCGTCGTTACGACGAACGCGAGCGGAACGTCGTTAGCCCCAACGCTCCGGGGCACATACGCGGCATTACTCCCGGGGCGAGACAAGTTATGACGAATATTGGTCGATTTAAATCCCAATCCTTCCGCGATCTCCCGCTGACACGCACAGCATCGTGTATGTATTTATTTTGTACTCGCCTGTAATTTGCTACCGCACGACATTTATCACATTCTTATTCTTCAATGCTATTAATATTTTTCTCTTAAATTGCCATAAATGGTGCTTCTTCTGTCATTTAATCGTAATTTAATTTTTAACAAAACAAAAAAATTGTAAATATCCATTTTTGTTTCCAATATATCTGCATCCATTGTTCGATTCTAAGCAGTGATCGATCGCATCGTCGATCCTCGAAACACGCGCGGAAACCGCGAGTCGTAAAACACACGTCGACCAAGTTCGGCTTCACCCACGTCGGACAAATTTGCACCGATTAAAATGCTAATCTCCCGCGATCGATCTACCGAAAGCGTAAATGTCGCCATTGTCGCCGTTCGGGCGGACCCTTCGCGCGGCAACCTATATCTCACGCCTCCGATTCAATCGATTCTAACTTCGGAGAAGCGAGGAGATCCAGACGGAATAAGAGACGGACGTGGGCGTGAATATTTTCCCTACCCTTGCGCGCGGCCGGACCACACGTGCACGTATATAAGTCTCTGTGGGGTTAACAATGGCGCGATTTACTGCGAAAATACGTGCTTTCATGTGAAATATCGGAAACACGAAACTCCCGGGGCCCGAGACACGCGGGAGCAAATACGTGTGTAAGTAATGCGACGCCAACGCATCCCACGGGACTCTGCCCGGGCAGCGCACGGATTGTGCAGGTCTGTATCTTTCCTTCATCGACGAATGTGACGAAACACGCCGGGAAAGCCGAGACTCATCCCGGGGAACGACAGCTGTGCCATTTTTTTACACCGAGAAATGTTCACTTACTCCGACTTTATCCTAGTCTCAAGAAAATGTTATTCTTACGAATTTAACGATCTTAACCATTTTTATAATTATCAGGAATATAGAAGAAAAACCCGGCACACAACGAATCGACAAATTTCTCGCCACTGTAACCCGCAATATTTTTTGCATCCGGTCGCCGGTATCGAAAACGTATCCGGAATCGTTGAACGATTGTTCGACGATTCCGGATCCGACCGCCCGCGCATTCCACTATCTAAATGCTGCGACTTCCATTAATTTCCCATAAAATCGTCGCTCGGTATCGAATTCCATTTGCCTGAATTTCCGCGGAATATCGACGCGTTGCTTCCTCGGGTGTACGCATACCCGTTTTACCGTGTTTATTTATCGCGCGTACGCCGGGGGCATATAAAGACGACAAAAAGCGCGCGCGGAGAAGCGACTGCCCCGGGGGTAAACCAGTTTTCGAAGGGCCATACGAGCTCTCGGAGCGTCGTGCTCGATGCTCGCGGTGTATCTCATCGCGGTAAAACAGTGAACGCAATGAAGGTCCCCCCGATCGTATCTTTCGGGAGGATTTCGAGAGACGCGTCGTCGTCGTCGTCGTTGTCGTCGTCGTCGTCCTCGTCGTCGTCGTCGTCGTCGTCGCCGTCGTCCTCGTCGTTGTCCGTGCGGAATCTCTGAATGGCAGCGCGAAAGTGAATGGACTCTCCGGTGCGGTGCGGCGACTCTGCGACACACGAGAAAAAGAGATACAACAACAGGCAAGAGAAGGTTCACGTTCGGTGAGATACGAGACAGAGAGAGAGAGAGAGAAATTTTCGCGAGCGAGACAGCGCGGAACATCGGAGCCGACAATTTGCCGGACTGTCGCCCGTGTACGATCCTCTTATCCCACCGACTGTGTCAGTCAAACTGGATTTAGGTAGCCCCCTCTGGCCCTTCAACGAGCGTAAATAATGTGGCATTACGCTGATGTGCCACCGCGGTCGTGATCTCTTTATCGATATTTTATGACGAATTCAACGTTCACCGATCGCTATTCGGGTCACGTCGACACTTCGGCGTGGAAAGTGACTTTCCGTCGATCGAGTCTCACCCCCCACCCCGTTCGTCGGACGATACTCGCGAGGCTGTATTAAAAATATTATTTTTCGGGACCCGATCGCCTTCGACTGCTGATGAAACGAGGACGAAATTGCGATAAACGTTCAAATTACATTTTTAACAATGAAGAGCAGATTGGATTTTTCTCAGTTGACAGATATAAAAATGTTTGCTTTAAAAAAAATGTACACATCCACATACGGCAATCAATAATTATAAAGTAATTATAATTGAATAATCATTAATCAAGGAGAAGGTCTTTAGACACCTCTGGCCAGTCCACAGAAATGCTTGCGCGCTCTAACTGTGCCAATAATGTTATAATTGCTATAATTATCTTCGCTCCATTAAAAAGCATTCTATTCATATTTTGCAATAAACTCGAAGAATGCTGGATGCTTTATTGACGCGATAAGTGATGATAATTATAATGACCGCATGCGCGCGTCGTGAGACTCGGTCGCTCGACCAGCCTTTAAATCGTAATATATTTTTAAACTGGTCCGCGAGGTAATTGCGATTTAATTATTTTTGCTCGAAGCAGCTGGTAGATCGGAGTAAAAAAATTATGTTCTGGGAAATGTGTGGAAAATCGATCAATCGTTGTAATTGAAATTATTCTTTATAACGATAACGCGGGAAGCATAGACGAGCAGACGTGTATCGCGCGAGCTCAGAGACAAGATGCATCAAGTTCTTGACACCGCGCGCGCGGAGTTTCGAGCCAGTGGCGGGGGCCGTCTCGGATGCACGCATGCGCCCTCCGTTTTGCGTTCTCTTCCCAGACACTCGAGTCAGGCTCAGTCGCCCGCGACATTCGGTCCGCGATACGATTGGTAGAGCTCCGTCGAGACGAGTCTCGTGCTGATAAATTGGTGCCGGGACACGCGCTCTCTTTTTTCTCTACGTTCTCCGGGTCGATTATTTATGGAATAATCGAGCTTTGCATTAACAAACGAAAAACAAAACTAAAAAAAAAACACCGATTTATTTAATTATTTTATTTCGAAATTACGAGACAGAATTCAGAAATTACTGAATATTTATTTTTTCACTGACACACGTTTCGTTTGTAAATAAACTGTTCGCGGCTCGCGCCGGCGAACAGTGACCTCGCGGGTCGAGGAATATTCCGCGATTTTTCAATTTATTCGATAAACCGTCGCGTTGATTCGGGAGATCGAGAAAAAAATCGGTACGAAAATCTCAGTGACTGACAAATCATTTTTCTCGCGATCTAGAAGACTCTGAGAAACTTCTAGGTTCGAACGTACACGCGCCGCGAGTTGTGCAACGCACGTGGTGCTAGCAAGTGTGGATTAAGTGCAAAACCCGGGTCGCATGTATCATCGAATTTTTTCTGACGTTCGGCCAAAACACTCGACCCCAAAAGAGCGGTTGACAGCGGTTGATCAGTATTTTCCCGACGTTCGCCCCCCTGGTGGGTTTGTGGATAAACCGGTGCCAAGTGTTCTGAGCGCGGATTTATAACCACAGTGCTGACCGACTGACGCGATAAAAAAATAACAATAAATAAAAATGAAAACCCGATATTCGTCGTAAAAAAACAGTCTAAACAGTAGATAAAAAACAGTGAAAAAGAACCTAAAATTCTTGATATCATTATAGTCGAATTCTGACTTTAGCGCAGCGATTCTGATTCTGCCGCTGGTGAACCATTATTTCTTCGTCTCCTTTTTCCTCGTTGTTGTTTCTTGCGGTGAGAACGGGAAACGAGTGTCTGGTTATAATGTAACCCGAGTGAATCGAAAGTCACGCGCGAATCGTGCGGGGGGTTTAGCTCCCGGGGGTCAAGGACGACGATTTTTTTTTTCTTCCGAACCGCCGGGAAAGGTTCGCCGGTGGAGGCCGAGTCGGGACGATGCACGATCGAAGGATAACGCTGTGTCTGGCGCTGGTGGCGATGATGATAGTGTCGTCGCTGGTGCGTACGAGCGAGTGCTCGCGTTATCACGGCGACGACGCGGACAAGAGTGCGCGACACCGTCATCGGCACAGACACGACGCGACGTCGATCGCGTCGTCGCGACGTAATCACGACGCGCTCGCGTCGACGAGACGATCGCCGTGGCCGCAGCGCGACGACGAGTACGAGGACGCGCAGGACGTCGTGGACGAGGACGACGACGACGAGGACGAGGATTACGACGCGGAGCCGCGAACGCGAACGCTTTACGAGCAGCGAGGTTACCAGTCGATAACGCGCAACAACCCGAGAAATCATCACTCGAGGTTCGAGCCTCGTTATCCGTTGAGATATCATCAGACCGGTCATCATCCGAGTCCGTGGTATCGCGGCGCTGCCGCCGCCGCTGAGGAAGAACCGACCGATCGACGCAGAAACTCGCGCTACGGCGGTGCTTCGATCGTCAGCCGGGGTCACAGACAGCGTCCGGGACGCGACAGGACGCAGCATCACGACGAGCGCCGGAGGGGAGAGGCCGCGAGTGCCGTCGGCGTTTACGCGAGAAACCGCGAGTTCGAGGACCCCGAGGAGGATCCCGAGGACGAGGTCGAGCTCGATCGCGACTGGGACCGAGGCGT
Organism: Itoplectis maculator; assembly: GCA_964034905.1. Lineage (NCBI taxonomy): Eukaryota > Metazoa > Arthropoda > Insecta > Hymenoptera > Ichneumonidae > Itoplectis > Itoplectis maculator. Next base: position 9,008,420 of record OZ035858.1, on the reverse strand, counting down.
CCGACGATGGCGCTTCGAGGAGGATTCCGGCGAGACGAGCTCGCAGGATCATCGCGCTGCCGCCTCGAGGTGGAGGAACACGCGGAGGTATCGACCGTACGATCATTACGACGTGACGACGGAGTCGAAGGGTCACCGGGGTCGCCAGGAGCCACGGAGAAACAACGACTGGAAGACCTGGACCGCCGGTTCGACGGCCGGTTCGAGCGTCGCCGGTCAGAGGACCGAGGACGACGAGTGGATCGACAGGAGACGCAAGACCGTCGTCTCGAGTCATCGTAAACGACCGGGCAGGTTTCCCGTCGACGAGCCCGATTACGACGACGCGGAGGATGACAGAAGCGACGGCAGAGGCTCATCCTGGAGCGGCAAAAAGTCGAGGAACAACCTAGTGGATCGCGGCTTCAACGCAGGCTCGGACAGGAGGAAGAACGACGATCCGGACGAGCGAGACTTTGAGTACGACGTCGGCGAGAAGTCGGACGAGCGCCGGGACGAGGAGGAGCAGGAGGAGGACGAGGAGGAGAATATATGGAAGGAGGACGAGGAGAGCGAGGATCCCGACGACGACGACGACGAGCACGACTTCGACAACACGAATTACTACAGAAGCGAGGACGAGCCGCCCTACAAGACCTTCGACGACATCATCAAGAGTCTCACGTCCGAGGATCCGACGACGCCGAAGTCGACGGTGCGTCGCGAGTACCGAAACACCGGGATCGAGAAGTATCTGCGAAGAGACGCGTACGGAAATATTTACGATCCGCGAAACGTCACGGTGATCGCGAGAACGACGGCGCACGACGTCCTCAACGTCGGGCGAGCGTCGAATTGGACCGGCAGCGCGGCCAACAGGTGGCGAGCGCACCCGAGCAAGCCCGACGTCGCGGGTTATCCGAACGTCCGAGACAGTCGGAAGCTGTCGAACTCGATCGGCGACACGAGGGAACACGAGCGGAAGCGAATACGCGCGAAACTGGAGGAACCGCAGCCGCGAACGAAGAGCCTCGAGCAGGAGTACGACGAGGATTACGACAACAGCGAGAAGGACGAGGACGCGGCGAAGGTCGCGGGGGATCGGACGAACGAGATGCAGGCTGATGTGACCACGGTAAGTTGGACAATTGGATTCCGCGACATTGGAAATATTGAATCCCGTTGGGATTCGATTTGAACTTGGCGTGGGTGTCCCAGAAGTTTTTTTCCAAAGGTGGAAATGACACCAGGTCAAACGAGTGTAGGATTTGATCATTTTCTTCTGGAATTGAGTTGAGGTCAAGTGATAAATTGATTTCAATCACACTCGAGTATGAAAGGCAAAATTGTCTTCTATTCTTGTGTTCTCCTCTTGTATATCCTCCAATGCAATTGCTGCAAATTTGGCGACACACCAATCTCGCGCATATCGAAACAAACTACGACAGTCGGGTCGAATATGCCAATCCAATCTTCGCAGAAATTGGCGACACACCAATCGCGCCTGTATCGAAACAAACTGCGACAGTCGTCGCGCACGCCCGTCATACAGCGTAAATCAGGGTAAGCGGAGCAGATGGCCGGAGATACCAGAGAGGCAGAAGCGCGGCCCAGGAGGCGGCAGACCCGCTCGGCAGTAATCGCCGGAGATGAAAGTCCGCCACAGTAGCCGGTACAGGATAAATCTGATTTACGGCGCGGCTAAATGCGTTCTGTTTTCCCGCCGGCGAGTTCGGACCCGATATCTTGGCGCGTAGAATGTTCCTAAGCCGATCTTCTCCAGCGCTATGCGAGCAAGCTGCGACAGTCGATTGCAAAGAGCCTCGACGACTCCGACTCCGCGACGACTGCGACAACTAACCACGACGACCTTGGCAATGCGGCGAGATTGCGATTCGACGCTAACTTGCGGTCTACACCCACTCGCGTGCGATCCTCGCCCGAGCGGAGTGGGATTCCTTTTCTGCCTGCAACGCGCGCGCGTCGTGTTTCGTCCTCTCTCCGTGCACGCTTCGCTTCTCTTGCCGACGAGAATCCCGAGCTTGAATTTCCAGGTGACTGGAACCTTCGCTGTGATCCTTACCGATAGCCGGGGGGCCTTCTCTTTTCTCTCTATTTTCCGCGGCGCACCGCGAGCCGATGCTGATAACGTCCAGGCAACGAGGAGTCGTTTATTCGAGGCTTCTTCCTTCACGGAGCCTCGGTTGCCTTCGTTTTGGCCTGAAAATTGACAATATTAGTATCGTCATATGGTTCATTCGCGCTTCTTTAATTTAATTATTTATTTAATAATTTTTTAATACTTATATCGAAGTACGAGATATTTTACTCGCTGATTTTTTATGAAACGAAACCGTCTAAGAGTCTATCAAAAATGCCCTGCAGCCTTTATCAATGAAATGTTTTTTCCGAGTCATTAATAGGTAACTCTTCAAGTTTTTGTTTGTCCGCTTTTCATTGTTAAGGAATTTCGTCAAGTAGGTTAAACGTAACGCGATGAGTCAGAGGCTGCGCTCATTGATGTGTTCGGTCACTCCTCGCTGCCTCGATGACAGATACAAATATCTATCACACCCTGAACGGGATGGATCGATCGATCGATCGATCAAGCGCGATCATCTCATTCAGCATCAGCGGTGAACTCATTAAGTATTAAGAGGACAGTAACGCGTGGAATTTAGGCACGGCGTGTCATCGACTTGGCGATCGATGCGCGGTAGCAACGAAGCAGCGGGCGTTAATAGAGGAACGGAACTCGCGCTCGCGATGTGTCATCGGGAGCAAATAAATACGCGATCGGTATAGGCTGTTCACTCCCGCACGAGCGGCAACGGTGACACAGAGGCCATCGGCGCGTCGCGCAATTTCGAAGCGTTTGAATTTACCCGACTCGCAATAAACAACAGTCGCTTTATCACTCCATGGAATTTATCGCGCGTGTTTTAATAATTGAAATGCCTCGCAGCCGCAGTCGCGTGGAAAGCTTTTCCTCCCATCAGTTTCTCTTGTCCGACCCGAGTGCGAAATAAAAATAAATCACGAAAAACAATCGGCGTCGGCGGTCATAAAAATAAGACGCAAAAAAAAATCGACTGAAATTAATGAATAATGACATATTTTCTCCGAGAGCTCCGATAACAATTTTCCTCGGGTACGAAGATGCAATTTATTGCGTCGATCGAAGAAATTGAGGTCTGATTCGAGAGACCACCGAGCGAGGATGAGGCGACATCATCGGCGTTGGCTAACGAGAATTTAGGGGATGCAGATGGATCGACGACGCGCGATGCAATTCACCGGGCAAACGGGTTATTAACTGAACGCGCAGACTGGACCACTTGAAAAGCCCGGAGATTCTAATGGCCGATTCGCGGCGACAGATAAGCCAACGTGACATTTTTATCGCTCCGCTGTAACAATTAAGACGAATCTGCGTTGAAACTGTTGCGAGAGGGTTTGACAATTGTTTCGGTGGGGCCTCGAGGAGGCGAACGCTTCAGTGATGACGAGGAGAACCGCCCGGTTGGCGTTAGCGAGTCCGAAAAAGAAAAGAATGCCCAGAAGCGTTTCTCCGAAGTACCGAATCGTGTTGGTGCCTCCACTGACTCTCTTCCTCTTTCCCTTTAGCCCCGCGGTAAGGGCCTTTGATTAATGACACCGAAATCCAGAGATTATTTTCGTCTTTGCCGCGTGCTCTCGCTCTCGCATACCCCCCCCCCTTACCGACCCCCTCGGGTTTTACTGGTAACGTCAAAGACCCTGACGAGACGTTTGGCGCGCAAAGCGGTTAAATAAGCCTCTGCAAGTTTGTCTTTCCTGTACACATAATCTTAGTCTTCGTGCAGTTGCTGAAGGCAAACATTGTGTCTTCAGAAGCTTTTTATTATTATTCTTTGAAAAATATGATATTTAAAAAACTAACATCAGTATAAATATTACGTTAATAGGTTTATGGAAAAAGGGATTAAATCAAATTTATTTATGTTACCTTCTGCACAACTGCGATTCGTTTGTCACTCGCCACTCGCGAATCGCGCGATTCGTGAGAGTAAAATCAGCTGGACTTGCCGAGAGCCCTATGCATGCATCTGTCGTCCACGTTTTTGCCTCAATTTACCGAGGCAGGATACTACCACCAGAGGCCGGGAGCACGATCGAGCCGCGCGCGCAATTTACCTTTCTGCTTCTCAAGGGGAGCCGCGCGCGCGTCTTCCTCCTCTCGGCTCGTACCGGCCGCGCTCGCCCGCTGGGTAATTGAGCAATTCCACTTGTGCGCCCTTTCTTCGATCGTCCGACTCGTGAATTAATGTGTGTCGCGCGCGCCAAAGATTTTCGTGCACAAAGACTCGTTTTGGGCCTCGAGACTGTTCGAGCCGCGGTCTTCTTTACGCTCCCGAAGTGTTTTTGCGTTGCCTCCGGAGAGAGAATTTACCACTGGGGAATTCGGGAACACCTGAAAAAAAAAAAAAAAAAAAAAAAAAAAAAAAAAAAAACAATCCTTTTGAGAAATTTTCTGGAAGATCCACCGGTTAGGTTTTTGCATGTAATTGGCCTCGAGAATTTCCATCAGTCAAACAAATTTGCAACATGCAGTCGAATCCTTTTAAAGGACACGAAACGTTTCCATTGAAATCTGCGAGCGTTCGGCGAAGATGGCACGAGCTTGGACGTTGATTTCCTCGAAGTCGAACCCGTTGGAAAATGTATTCTCGCAACTGCGGAAATTGTGCTGAATTATCGCGTTGAATGTGAGACCGATAAGTAATAACTCTCGGCGAGAAATCGTTAATGTCACATGGCGATGGTGTTTTCTCGTCGTATAAAATATCCGCGCCTTTACGGTACAACCGCGAGCAGCTAGATTACTATATTCAAAGTTCAATTTTCTTCGTTCCGATGTATCAACTCTCGTCCACGATTCCACGAAAAACATCTCGATTGTGTTTCTCGCGGTCGCGTCGCCGCGCGGGAGAGACAACGATACGTTCGCGACTCGCCCCGCGTGACCTGTGAACCCACTCCAACGCTATAAAACGCCGTCTAATTTCATTAAGTCTCGCGTTTAAGAGATAATACGCGACTGGAGCGCGTACGATTTTGTACGCACGCGATATTCTCGCCAGTGGGAAAACGAAGAACATATTTTTGTCTCATGCGATTTTTCTTATTCAACAAATTTTGAAGGCCCTGGTTACGAGTCCACGTGGGAGGCGTTCGCCAATATAAAAAAATGACCTAGATGGAGATTGCAGGAACTCGAACACAAATCAAAATTTTATTTTTCGCCGAATAGCACCGCGCGATTGATTTATGTATTTTTGTGAAACACACGTAAATCACTTGCGCCCGTCACCGGCGCAACTGACTTTCGTGTGCTCCAGAAAACGCTTATCGCCTGACGCTTTGTCGGTATGCTAATAGTTCCAAAAATTCGGTGAGCTCATTTTCCTGTTTTCGAGGAGAAAAAAAAAGTCAGTATGAACCAGCTTTTACTTGCGAATTTTTGCGACCAACTTAGGATTTTACCAGTCTGACATCATTAGACAAATCTTTGACACACTCGATCTGTGGCGTCAGAAAAATAGTCAGCGTATCTAGTTTGATCCGTCTGCCAAGGTTATGCGACCTTTTTCGCCCCCGCCCGCGTCTCAGTTTCAAGTTACTTTTGTACAGAATATTCTCCGTGGTTTTCGAATCTTACGCTTTCATTTTATACGGTCGAAATAAATTGTAATAAAATAAAGCGATACAATAATAAGTGTATAAAAAAGTAGAATAAAATACGCGAGCTGGTTATATCCCTTCCGCCGAGAGTACACGTTAAGGTTCTTATCACGCCGGCGTTATACTGTTGGTAAGAGTCTCTGTGCTCGAGTCCGGTACCGAGAGAGGTACGTACGAGTCTCGAGTTACACGAGAGCGAAAGCCATGGGGGTTTATGGGCAAGGGTACCCGTCTCTCGCCATCACCTTCCCGACGAGCGAACTGTACATCCAGCCGGATCTTCAGTTCGCGTGTATAGCCGTCGGAGAGCATGTGCTTTCAAGCGTGGAAGACGATGAAGAAGAGGACGGAGAAAGAAGAAGGAGAAGGAGAGGAATAAGAAGGTAAACAATAAGAAGAAAAGGAGGTAAAATGAAAAGACCAGCACTTTAGCGAGCTATCGTGCTACTGTGTAGCTTTGGTTATCGCGTCACTGGCGCGGTGATAAAAAAAAGGCCTAGTGCCGAGTAACGATCATTCATATTCTCTCAGCCAGTGGTACGAGGGATTCGGGCATCCCGATAAGAATATTAAACCGAGAAAACGTTGGGTTATAAGGCCACGCGACTTTTTTTTCCGAGCATATTTCCTGGGCCTAAAAATAGCAAGTTTCAAGGAGGCGGCTCGCTCACTTCTGGCAATAAAGAGAGTTTAATATTTCGCCGCGAAAAAATCGTGTAAGATTGTGATGTTGATGCGGATCGACTTAACGAGTCTCTCGTTAAGATTTGCTCTTATTTATGCCTCTTTATGGTCACGTTCATTTACGCAGTGGTCGAGGGATCGGAGTCAGCAATTCTTTGAATGAGATCGAAGCGGCTGGATTCGATACAACACACAGGTTATAAAGTACGCGGACTTTATTGCTATCTCTCACTGTGAATCTGGCGTGTGTGCGAACGCTATTCGAGAGTCTCCCTCGCGTGCCTACCTCGCGGACTACACGGAGGACGGGTCGGTGCATCGTCTCGCATGCTCCTCACGGGATCTATCGGGACTACCTTGGTCTCGGCTCGTTAATTAATCAAGCTCGCATGGCGGAGACGCCTCTGGCCATTGCTGTCGCAGATAATAGGCCCGATAGTACACAGCCCGATATGTATCGGCGCTAGCTGAAATTAATAAAACTAATTGAAATATAAATTAAAGTTCGACTATCAGACCCGCAAGACAGTTGCACTGAGAAAAAAAATTGATAAATCCAACAATATGTGTGGTTGCGGGCGGCAAAATAAATATTTTGCGACGTAGACAAAGCATATAATTGATCGAAGCAACTGGTGACAGAATTTAAAAAAATCTCGATTACATTGCTAAATATTTTGTCCAATCTGCAAAATATTTATTTCGCCGCCCGCAAGCGCACGTTTTGTTGGATTGAGCAATTTTTTTTTCTCAGTGTGCGCGGGCAATGATTCTTCGAAGTCTCAGAAGATCACAGCGTCAAAATATGAAAAAGTCAATACCTCATTCACGTTTAATATATTCACGTTTATGTGTACACTGCCCGACACGGATGCCTGGTTTGACAGATTTTATGTGATTTTACTCATCTACAAACGATTAGTTTGTGGCGCTGCCGGGCACACGGAACAGCGGAATTGAACCAGTGCAACTTCAGACGTTAGCGTAAATATTTATATCTGTCAAGACAGTGTCGGTGATCGGTGTCGGTGAACTTTAAGATTTTTATTGAACAGGATGATTTCAACACAGGGCAACATTCTTGTGAATATCGGAGATTTGTTTGCCGATAAAATCTCGATAACTGAAATTGACAGCCAAAGGTGAGTAACGATGTTGCGAATAGCTGTCTCAAATAAATAGGTTATATTTTTCAATGAATTAGCCGCCCTCGTTCTCAAATACGCTACTCATGGCAGTAAAAAAAATACATATAAAAATTATTGTGAATACGGTGCGAGCCAGTGCCGGTTTGACTGGTAAGGGCTGTTGGCTCTGGCTCGCACCGTATTCACAATAATTTTTATATGTATTTTTTTTACTGCCATGAGTAGCGTATTTGAGAACGAGGGCGGCTAATTCATTGAAAAATATAACCTATTTATTTGAGACAGCTATTCGCAACATCGTTACTCACCTTTGGCTGTCAATTTCAGTTATCGAGATTTTATCGGCAAACAAATCTCCGATATTCACAAGAATGTTGCCCTGTGTTGAAATCATCCTGTTCAATAAAAATCTTAAAGTTCACCGACACCGACCATCGACACTGTTTTGACAGATATAAATATTTAGGCTAACGTCTGAAGTTGCACTGGTTCAATTCCGCCGTTCCGTCTGCCGAGCATGAGGCATCGGTTAGAAAGTCACAATCTAGATTGGAAACTCACAGTCAACTTCAAATCCTAGGCAAATCTGTCAAACCAGGCATCCGTGTCGGGCAGTGTACAATGAACACGTCCAAGCTCCACAGGCGTCGCGAATGAACAGCCTAGGAACGGAACAAGGTGTAGTTCACAGTTTCGCGTAGTAGGTGCACAGTGGCTAGTCGCGCTCGTTAACATATTAACGACGTGCTAAAAGAACGATAACGGTCAATGAATGAAGCCGCTAACAGAGGATGAAAGGCCAAATGGATGTTCCATCATTCGCACCAAACGCTACTTTATCGTCTTCATTACCATATACGGAATTTACTATTTTTTCTTCCAATTAAAATATAATCCACTCAATCTCAATTCTCGAACGCAACATCATTAGCACTTGGTCGCAGTTTCAACACTTTTTGTCGGAATGAAAAAAATAAATCGTAATAAATTTTAATTAAAATTTTGAGAATTTTATTTTACGGAATGTGATCCTCCATCGTAACTCTCATAATGAGAGGACCTTGGGCTCGGTCGATTCGTGCGGCGCGGGCTCACAATTTCGTGAAAATATCGTGGCTACTTAAATACACACAAATATATCCGCGTGCGATCGCGTCGCCCAGTGGTAGCTCGACGTTTCGACTCTCGGAGCGCGCGCGCGCGCGGGTCACGGGGGGGTCAACCTCACCGACACCTCTGGGCGGCGTGACGCCTCGCAAATTGGATGTCTCGGAGGATATACGTCCGGGGGTCGTTAAACGTTCTTCTGACACGCGATCTGAGTCGGTGGGGTCCGCGCGCGGGGCCGCTCGCGCGCTGCAGGCGATCCAAACGTCCCAACGACGGACGTCTCGGGGCGTATCGCGCGCGCGCGCGATTCGTCGGCCGAGGAACAATCATTTTCTCGAAGCGTCGAAACTTTACGAAAATTATTTCGTCTCGCGTCTCGACCCAGCTGATGCTCGAACGCCCGGTCGTATATCCGTCGCTGCGGCTTCTGCACGCTACTCTCGCACCGATCGCCCATGGTGCACTTGACGTAAACAGCGAGTGCCGAGTATTTATGTGAAATGTATGAGTGAGATGCTCGAGAAGCAGCTTTCAATGCAGTTGTAATTGAAATCGGCCAGGCATTCGCTTTTCATCCCGCAGCAAAAAACCACTGAGTGACTTTTGCATTCTAACGAATAAAGGCCTATCAATCGAGTGCGTAAAATATATTAAAAAATTACCAGCAATGCAGATTCGCGTCAACTATTTTTTTCGCGATCATCGTTGACCCGACGATTCATTGAAGATTGCGAGCGCGACCGTAAAACTGACCTCGTGCTACTCCGATAAACTTCGTCCGTGTATCGTAAACTCGCATGCGTTTTGCTTCCTGCGTTTTCGCTGTTATAGATCGCAGTAGCTGCCGCGGCTGTGGGTCCGCGTCGAAACGTTTGAAACACAACGCCTATAAATATCTGCGATATTTACCCAATTCGGATACGCGAATGGAACTCGCGGAATCGAACGTCGGTGGCGTTTCTATTGTACAGCGGTATTTTCTATCGGTTCCATTTCAGCCGGGGTTCCCGGTAACGGTTAATCCGGTTAAGAGCATTGCTAGAGCGTGGCGCACGCGGAACCCTCGCGCTGACATTCCGTACGTGGGTCGGAATATAATCATAACCCGACGCTATAACGCACCGCCAATTGTGGCGCAGACTTTGCGCGCGAACCAGCGCAACTTGCAGACTGGCACGCAGATTGATGAGTCACGAGAGAGAGAAGGCAACCGGACTCCGCGGTCCCGGGATTCGGCCGTCAAAACGCCTTGATTCCGGCTGTCTCTCGCCGCCGAAGACTCGACGTCGCCGCTGCTGCCGTCGCTATGCCGCTACCGGCTCGTTCGCTGCCAATTAATTCGCGGAAAAGCGTCCCTACCGCGAATCATTTGACCGGCACATGCGGACGTCGCTGTAAGTGCACTGCAACTGCATCGATGCATCTGGAACGCTCCGGGCGAGTCAGAGTTCAACTGGGAATTGACATTTTGGGACAGAAGTCGATGAGACGGGTTAAGAGTCAGACGAAATAATTTTTTTGCATTCCAATAATTGAAGAAAAAGTGTAGTAAGAAAATAAATGCATTGGGACAATTTGAAAAATAGAAATCAATGAGGAAGCAATGCACATGGTTCTACTTTGCAGCCTTTTTCTTCCTTTTTCGCTTGAGTGTGAAATTATTTTTTGTTCATTCAATTATCGCCCACGAAGAAATGACTGAAGACCTCGATCGAGTAATTTTGTTTACACCGCCAATTTGAGGGGATTGCCACGTCAGTCTTCTCTCACGCGATACTCATTTCCGTTCTCGCTCTTTCTCTCTCGGTTTGTCGCTCGGGCGAAGAAGTGATCGAGAGGACGGAATAGCGAAAAGCAATTCAGGAGGGCAGAGAGCCTATCGCGCCGTTTGATCCACGCGTGTGAGCTGCTGCCGCGCGAGTCGCTGGGTCCGCTGGTTGCGGGCCGACTAAATAACACGTTACCACCTCGGATCGAGTTAATGCCGCGCGGATGAAGCCATTATGAAGGACGACGGCCGAGGAGCCGAGGGATTTAAGAGGTGCGATCGAGAAATTGGATATAAAAAAAAATGGATGCACGAGCGAATCGCGGCCGCCGAGACGCGCTCGCAGGTCCACATCGGTGCCTGTGGCTGTTTGCTTTGGCGTAATCGCTCGCTGTCTCGGTTTAATGGGATATTCGCATTACCGGCTTTTACTTTCGCTTTTATTTTTATTTTCTTATTTTATTTTTATTTTTTTATTTTATTTTCATTTTCGAGATTTCTCGCTCGCTTTCCGCGCTATCAGTGCAAAGCCGTGAAGTCGCGAGCCCCCGAGACCCCACGATAGACACCGAGTAGGAAGCGAAAGGAAGTTCGAGAGCGAGGATCGTCCCACATTCAGCAGGTTCTCCTGGCTATCGGTCCACGAGCGGGAAACGGCTGATATCAGATTTCCCGTCGTATATCCTCGAGGATCCTCGACGCGACGAACGCGCAGGCGCGATAATTCAAGAAATGACGGGCGCTAAATTGGCAGGGAAAGCGAGAGCATAAATAATTCCGAAGTCGCTGACGCTCTCCGCTCACCCGTCGAACGAACGAGTGTCGACAAAGCTGCGCGCGTGAGGCCGAAGACAAAAACCGTGATCGGAAATTCAATTCTCAAATCATTTCACACGAAGATCCGTCGAACCATCGACCAAGTTAACGCGAGAGCTCTGGCCTTTTTTGGAACGTGCCACTCGTCAAAACCGACGTGAAGTCACACGGCGAGAATCGGCAAAAAGGGCAGAGAGACGATTTCTTCGGTTTGGGTGAAATTCTGGCGGCCAATTCTCAAAGAATGTGACACCAGCGCCCTAAAGGGAATTCTAGCCGGGTTCGGAGCACGTATCTTCCCTTGGCACGTGACGCTACACAAGTTCCGCGGATACCAAAACAATTTTTTTGTTGGTTCTGTCTTCAAAGCGGCATTTATTGCCTCACGTTTCCATCGACTGTTCTCGGCCCTAAATCGGCCCAGTCAGCTAGTTTCACCGGTGGTCTGCATAACTTTCGTGCAATATCCAACGGCAGCCACCGGTAGACTCGCCCGTCATTATCGATAATGACCGTGTGTGTGCATCGAGCCCCTCGAGCGTCAATTATCGAAAACAAAAAGAAAAATCCGTCATATAAACCGTCGCTGCGCTCATAGTCATTGATTTCCACAAAAATCAATACAACATAATTGCCGTAATCGGTCCAATTTGGTTATATTGATAATTTCCATGTGGATTTTAACATAATATACGAGCCAGGCGTTCAGCCACGCGAAATTCGATAAACCGTTTTATTTAATAACCGGGGAACAAATGTTCGAGTTGTATTTATATTCAATGACGATGATTACGTCGAGAGGAGGCTGCGGCGGCGTCGAGCGAGGGGCGAGTTTCGACAAAATTATAATACGTCGAATTATACGGGCGATCCCGTGTTACAGCGCCGTTCTCGGGGGGGATTTCGCGGCGTCGTACGTCGTTCGCTCGACGGGTGGCGCGGCTTTCCGAGAGCGAACGGACACACCGACTCGCCCGCGCTCGCCCGGATGTTAATCGAGAGCTCCGAGAGTTCGGATCCTTTGAACTCGCCACGCCACCGCGCACCACAACGCGAGAGGAGCCGCGTGTAGCAGGCTCATTTGCATGCCTAACTAATTCAGGCATCGCTGCTGCTGCTGCTGCTGCTCCTGCTGCGGGTGGCGCGAGATACCGCGTCGCGATAGAGAACAATTGGACCGCCGCTCCGATGCACCACCAGACCAATGTGACACAGTATGGTCAACGTCACCAAAAATCTTGGCGTTAGTGAAAGAAACGAGTAAAATAAAATAAAGAGCAATGCGGATCTGCATCGCCACGGAGAAATGGCACTGGCCGAGCTATAAACGTCGGACGATGTGATTCACCGCGTCGCGAGAGCGTGTATAGTAATAAAATTGACAATAGAAAGCGCGCGGCGTGACAGAGTCGCGACGCGGAATCGACTCGATCCGTCACGTCTAACGAACGAATTCATACGAACCGCGCGACTGCTGGAATGACACACACCGGCGACGCAGTGAAAGGCGTATATATTTTTATTTTCCCCCCGTGAAGCGTTCTCTCGCCCGGGGTCGTAAATTCGCGATCCGATATAAATTGCTACTCTCGCGCGCACGCGGCCGACAGACGCGCGCGAGGCACAGCGTGTGCCAGGCGGAATGCGCGTCCGCCGGGCAGAAACTGTATTTTCCATCAAGTACAGAAGCTCGAAGCGGCGTTCGTGACACGTGTTTTACGTGGCATCGTTTAATCGCCGAGTTAGTGAGTCAATGCTAATGCGGGCGGGCTCAAGCGACATTTCCATTCATAAAACCTCTCGCGCGCGCGCGCGCGCGGCGGGGCCCTCGTATCGCTCCGATGTGTCGCACGCTCGACGCCTCGCGTTACACAACTCCCGACGCACCGTCGCTCGGCCAACGTCGTTGAGCTTGCGACACGACGGATGCAACTCTCGTGACTTTTACAACGCACGGTCGATTCTACGGAGCGAGGCAAAGTCGCCGAGTTGTCTCGCGCTCCCCGTGATTTTACTTAACGCGCAATCAACGTCGTTGCGTTACACTCGCGAGGCAGATTAAAAAAAAAAAAACCTTGCGCGATTAGCGAAATTGAAAATGTCGAGAGGTAATTAAGGGCATGTGAAACAGTGAGCGCCGAAAATCTCCGGATGTGCGGTTTGTCGCGAATTATGAACGAATCGAAGTGAAAATTGAAACACAGATGCCAGTAATGAAAATCTCGGGAATGAATTAGTCAGAATTTTGATTTTAGAAAAAAAAATTACAGATCGGTTACCGACATCAATTTTTTTTATTAAAATCAAAATTCTGACTAATTCATTCCCGAGATGCACATTACTGGCGTCTGTATTTCAATTCTCACTTCGATCCGTTCATAATTCGCGAAAAAAAGCGTATCCGCGTTTTCGAGGTGAGGGTCGGTATTTCACATCGCCTTAAAGGTATTCAGAGCGCGAAGGTGCGGGTTTTGTGGGTACCAATGATTTGAGAATCTTTTTAAAGGTCTTATTAAACACCCTAATGTACAAAACAGACCGTATTTTAGTTTTTTAAAATACTTACCCCATTTGTCAAATCTTACGGCCCTGAGCCTTCATGAGCGATCTGGCAACGTTACATTACTAATCTGGCAATCAATAACAGAAAAATAAGACCGGGATTAACGCCAAACAAACATTTTTGAATTTTGCGCGCATCACTGGCGTAGGTTATAAGAACAGCTGACGGTGTACAGCGATTCCAGCTATATCGTCAGCTATGACGGCCATGACACTTCATTTGACAATAGACTTTTTCTCACACCTTTAATATTTTCGCGCGAAAGACTTCGATTCGGTCAGTTTTTTAAGCACGATTATTTATCCTCGAAATCCGCTGTGTCCATTGCATATTTTATCTTTCCGATGTCGAGATGTTTGACTAATGAAATCTGCAATTGACTAGCGGACGGCAGCTTTTCCCATATATATTCTCGTGTTAATATTGCACTTTTTGAAATGATAAATGATCATTAAATGGCCGGTTACTGCTGGGCTTGGAATTTTTATCATGATTTTACGTAATAAAACTTTAATATAGCTAAATATTATTGCATTCTGGAGACTATCACCTTACGCTCGGAATACCTTAAGATTGTAAAAAAAAGCTGATAAAAATGACTATCGAAAGATCATCAAATTTGCAATGTCTTTGGCTTGCAAGAATTGACTGAAATATTTTGCAAATCTTTCTTAAAAAAAATGAAAATGTTTTTTGTGCTTGACTGAAGTACCGAATTTTTTTTTATCGAATAAAAATTTTAAGAAAAGAAATGCCCCGAAGCCTCGCAAAGTGCGTTTCGCAGGCTCGACCTCTCGGCGGCGAAAGATCGAGCGAGAAGACTTCGGAACACGCCCAGGCCGACCGAGTCAGTGCGTTATGAAGACGTTAAGTCACGGTCGTCTTGCGGCCAAGCGCACACATGTTGCACGCGCGCGCGAGGCTCTTATCGAAATCTTGATTAATTACGCCCTTGGTATAAGAAAGCGGAGCTTCTTCGTCTCTCGGTAGGAGGCTCGGTGCTTCGTATGTGTATACGCGCATCGCCTTTCTTTTTCACTCCAGCGAATCGCTCGCATGGACGGTGCCCGGCGACGGCAGACAAGTGTGACCAATTGCTGGCAACCGCGAACGCGAGTCATCATCGGCATCGCGCGGCTTCTCGGACCGGGCAGATCTTCATCTCTACCGCGAAGTACCCCGGACTTCAGCGTGATCTTTCCGCCTGACAATGCGTTATCGGTTAATCCATAGGAGCTGCGAGCCGCACATGTGTCGCTGTAAAAATATAAAACAAAACAAACCCCGTGAGACATAATTTTTTCTTATTTTTATAGTTGGTGTCGAGAAGCCAGCACGTCGCTTGATTGATGAAGTCAAAGGGAGCCAAAGGCTTCTGCGATCATTAGTCACCTTAATACTCTTAATCAGGGCACAAAGTTGATGAGGTTCTGCACTCACGATTAGACTCTCCAAAGTGTCAGATTTTGTCCGCTCGATAAACTTATTTCTCAATTTATTTCTCATTCGCTGCAACGTCATGACTGCACTTCTTTTACGGCCAGACAATGTTACACGTCAACTCTTATGTTCATTGGCCCACGCGAGCCGCAGATTGTATCGCATACGAAACGCAATTAACGTGCGCAGTGTTCGCGTCCGGCGAATCAAAATTATCGAGACAAATCAATGGCGCTCGGGGTGTGGATCGATTTACGTCCAGCCGAGGGAGCAGCACTCGAAGCGAAACGTCGAACTGCGCTCGCCTCGGCCAAGCGATAATTCAGCGAGCCAGAGAGACCCGTGATATTTCTTACCTCGCGCGCGTTTTTTTTTATCTCCAATCTCTCGCACTCTATTTCGCCGCCGATCGTTCGATCCCCCGAATACGTCACTCCCAGGCCCATTGTTCCTCTGCGCTGGATTCACCGTCCAATTAAGTTCACGACGCACGCTTGTCGCTCTTCGCGATTCTCCGAGCACCTCTCGTCGAAAAACGCGGCGATGGCTCGACCGGACCTCGAGCTACTGACCCTTCCCTCGAAGGTTGCTGCACCCTTTGGCGGAAACCTTTGCCGCGCCTCGTTTCGTGCTCCTACGCGCGCGAACGCCCCATTGCCGTCGATCTCGTTCCAGGGATCTTGGGTGGCCGCGAGAAATCCACTCGAGGGCCTCGTGTATTTTCCGCCCGAGTCTCGTTCATCGCGAGGGCCGCTGCACGGCGGCGCGGCCAAAAGCTTCGCGCGTCGACGGACGAACCCTGCTCGTGCTGCTCCTGAAAATATTTAAAGCGTTATTATTCCGTTGACCATTCGGCTTATAAGCGGATCAACGATTTTGAGGAAGCTGAGTCACTTGGAATTTCATCGAAGAAAAATCGTGTTGCACTTGATATATTTTTTTGTCGACACACTGTTAAAAATCCGGTGTTAAATCGGTGTCCATATAGGTCCACACCAATCACGGTGAAAATGAGCGGTGTTAACTGAATCTGAAATACCGATTTTCACCTAAAAAAATCAGAAGTGCCGTTTATCGCGAATTATCAACGGATCGAAGCGAAAATTGAAATACTGACGCCAGTAATGTGAATGTCGTTAATGAATAAGTCAGAATTTTGATTTTCGAAAAAAAAAAAATTACAGATCAATTACCCGGTAGAGGAATCTGTAATGAAAAAGTCAATTTTTTTTCTTCAATTTTTCGATAAAAACAAAGAAAAGCGATAAATTTATTCACGAGATAATAAAAAATCACACATGATACGTGCATTCATGCCCTTAAGGCGAAAAGTATTACAGTTTTTCGTCGGTAATACAGAAAAAATTTAACGAAACGGCTGGTGTTAATTTTACACCGTAAAAAGTGTTACTATTAACACTGCTATAAGTAACACCAGGAAAAAGCCCACACCAACAGCGTTTGACACCGTAGATTTTTAACATTTAACATTTTTACGATGCGCCTGGTAGATTAATCGGATGACAGTGACGTCGTGTACGCTTCTTATGAATATAAGTGCATTCCAAACTCAACGTAACAATGCTTCGAGGGGACCCCTCCCCCCATTCACAAAAGGGCTCTCTGCACACCCGTCACACACGTGGGTGTAGCTCCTCCCGCGTCTCATCCGTCCTCTCCCACTCTTGGTCCGCCTCGTAATTATTATTTACTTTCGTACTTGATCCTTTAATCGACCTTCTTGATCTAGAATTATAGGTCCGAAGCGATGGGTCCACGGGCCTGTCGAATAATTCTTTCGATCGTATCGCCCCGGGTGTGCGTCACACGAGGCCCGCGTTGCCCCGAAAGAAACAGAGACGCTATTTGCGGTCAACTGGTAATTGATGCATCTCCAGCGCAACCCACTCGAGTGCGCGTGACGAAAATGTCGAAAAATGTATTTTTCGTCACGTAGACGCGGAGAACGGTCACGTCGAAGTGACATCAATTTCGTCAGCCCAAACGGAATATTTTATTCGTATTATTAAAATATTGTTCCGGATGGCCGAAATGATTGCACGGAATATTTGTTGTTGGGGCGGATATTATTAATTACAAATGTTTTCTATTATTCCCGATCGCGATCTTTGACACGTCAGCGCGCTGTCACTCTCTAGCCTAGACTGACCTGTGTCACGCGCCATGTGAAGTCGGTCATCTATTTGTTTGTCTATTGTCATATATCCTTTGTCCTTGGAAATAGTCAGCTAAACCCGTTACAATATTAACAAATATTTGCTGTCTCAAAAAAATCATTTTTTTCCAATGCTCTTCAGATGCATTTTTATACTCTCGAATAGAAAAAAAAAATCACGCTGCATCGTTGTGCAACGCAAACTACAGTCAACTTAATGTCAACGACCCGCAAACGAATACTTGGCACGAATGCTAATTTCAATTCTATTAATGACCGGACAATAAAGAGCCTCGCGTGTGAATTAGAACGCCGATGCATAGGTATACGGTTACATGTGCTCGAGAGACGGCTTACACGACTGCCAAGTGTCTCCGACGTCTTGTCGTTTATTTCACGCGATACTATTATCGCGGCGAGAAGCGGCGGGAATGATAGTAGCCGCAATTAGAATTACACAGTTAAAATGGGCTGAAAATAGAGACCAGCAGTCTGGCACCATTTTGCCAGTTAGACGGGACATATATTTTTTGTCTATTTTTTTTTCGTACGACACTGACGGCGTGAATATAGCTCGGGTCATGCTTGCCACTGGGCACGCGGTCTGCGCGCAATGACGGAAAGTATCGCGCGGCGTTGCCCGTCACGCTGTAAAGCATGATTTATCCGTACGGTCAACCCCGCGGTTAATGATCTCCCAGACGGAGCAACGCTGCGTTCACCGAGTGCGAGTGAGCAATTCGCGCCAAGGCGAAAGATTATTTATCCTTTGCCGCGAGGAGAGCGCGAAGCCGCCGCCGCCGCCGCCGCCGCCGCAGCCGCGCGGGAAACGTGGGCGCGTTTACCCTGCTCGCAATTCCTGCAATTTACTTGGCCCCGATTAACCGCGAGCGATCTCACAACCCTTCGCGTTCGTGCCGATCTCTCATAACGCCTCGCGACGGCTACGGATAATTAGCAGATCGGGACGGGCGTTAATTTTCACAGGTGCGTGCACCGCAATATTGGACACAGAAATGCGGCGAGACTGTATTACTTGAAACTGCAAATTTAGAACCAAAAGTATGGTTTGACTACATTTTATCTGTGTAAAAAGCTGCAACTCATTTTGGTTTCGTTTATTGCGGATGACAGAATAATGGGAATAGAATCAATGTCACCGAAGATACTGAGAACATTGGTTTCAAACAATAATAATGATGAAAAATGAATAAATTTGTAAAATTGAAAATGCGTGTTCTCACTTTTTTGCTGGAAATGTAAATGTGTTACATCCATAATTATTAGATTGCTTGTTGATAAATCTATTTTTTTTTAATTAACTACAAGGCTTTGTTCGTTTTACGTTTGATTAACAGGTTGAAAATTAAACGGTTGATTTGATATCAGGGTTCGCGGCTAATAGAAATAATTTCTATGCATGAGCACGCGCAGCCTTTTACTCTCATTCCGACCGTTTTATGGTCGCGCTTGTCATCCGACGGTAAACTAACAACCCCCAATTATCATAGTCGATCGGGTGTCGTTTCTAACGTGGAAGAATTACGGATTCCTCGAGAACAGTCGATCCGGCGCGCCGAGAAGGCGAGTGAGGGGTGTGATTAATAGCAATTTTCTTGTGACGCTTGGATAGGTTCAGCTAATTTCAATCACTTCCGCTGATTTAATTGATTTCACTGTACGATTATCAGAGTTTCTGGACTAACTGGATTTTCCAGAGCGCGCGATGAAAATGCAGCATAAATTTGAGCAATTCTCGAGAAAAAAGAAACGAAGCGATTTTTTTTTCAATTTTCATTCCAAAACCTTCGGCGCATTATAATCTGAACAAAAATGATTTCTTTTTCAATTAATCATTTTGCCGTCTCTCCGAACGTTAATTGAATTCTCAGTCTCAATTTGTTTCACGTGTTCGCGTGTAATTTATAATTACAAAGTGTGTCTCCATTTTTTTTTACACGTGCGGAAAGCCATATGAGTTGAATCTAATTTAATTCCGTGATCGATCAACCAACAGAGCTAAGTAAAAATGCCAGAGATAAATGCATACACAGTTTCGATCTGATAACATCGACTGCGCGTGGGCCATTTAACACTCGACTTCGTATAGATCACGTCTTACAAAGTGTCCGACTTGCGTATCAGCGTTAGTTCTAAATCACACACGGCGCACGCAGGCGGATTATGCGCGAAGGCAACGAATAAATCGCGCGTAAATGCGCCTTGCCAAATGCTCCTTACACACTTAATCCCGATAATCCTCACGGGGAAACACGGTCGAGCAGCTGGAATTCGAAGCCGACAGTCCGCACGTACCCAGCATCAACTTTTTAGCTTTCCGGACGCAACGTATACTCTGTAATTTACGTTATCGTAAGTGCCCGGTGGAAATTAGAAGTGCAAAACTCATGCCTCATAGTCTGCCAAAGTCTCCTTAATCAGAAAAATTGAAAAACGATAAAAAAACAATTACAATTACTTCTTACGAAACTAAGACGCGAGATTTACAAATTATCGTGCGGTGCGTAAAAAAGCGACAAAAATTAAAATATTCAATAAATAGGACACGAACGTAAATTTCGTTTGTGTCAAGAAAACAATTCGTAAATTTGCCAATCTGATTCATCGCGACAACGCAAACATCGATGCACTTTTCGGGGAAGGAAAAAAGCGTGAACGCACAGCTGAAGATAACTCAGGAGTGTCGGGACGCGTTCAGGTCGGGCACGTGCGTGTAACATGGCAACGGCTGTTTGCATAGATGTTCCCGGGACGATCTATATGTTTACTCTCGCGGTGGTCGCGCTCCTCCGGTAGCAGCAGCAGCAGCAGCAGCAGCACCGCGAGAGCGATGCTCTCGATACTCGTGGTGCGCGTTGTCGTCGTCTTCGTATAACGTGATAGTCGTGCGCGCGCGCGTCTTGTTGCGCTACGTCGGACATTATGTCACTCGGTGTATAACCAGGTCCCACATAGCCGAAGAGACATAATGCGTGAAACGTCGGAGCTTCGAAAGGGCCGAGCAGGCAGCGTGAAGAAGACGAAGAAGACGAACGAGAAAAACCGGAGATGGCCTGACACTGAAAATAAAAAAAAATAGGGGGGTCAGAAGGTAATGCGTGCAAGATGGTTAAAAGAAAACAGGTTCCGTGTGGAGACAGCTTTAGTGAGAATGCGCGGGAGAACGATTACACAGCTTCTGCCACGTTTCGACTCCGAAAGAGGGGCTCATTTTTTTTTTTTCGTAACACCAGACTAGCTTTGACACACGTCATGAGATTTTACGACGTTGCTGATGGTACAGTGAAAGAAATATGATTGACATTCTTTGCCACTAAGTGGTTCTCAAATATGGGACAAATAGGGGATAATGTTTTTAAAACATTTTTCATCTCGTTTCCTTTACTGCAAAGTCACTGTAGCGAAGGAAATACTGGACAATCTGGATTTGGATCGATGTACTCCGACGTCAAAGTCACTGGACATTCCCGGAGTGAAAGAATCGATGAAATGTAGTACTCAGCAATGTCAGTTGTTGATAGAGAATTAAGCAAAATTTATAAAGCCTGTCCCGCTGGTGCAGTCGACTATCTTGATCGCTCTCCAATTTACTTTCACCCAGGAAGGATTAGTTCGGTGGCGAAAGAAAAAAGTGAAAAAGAACAAAAAAAAATGTAAACACGACTCACGGTGACTTATGGCGCAAAATCAAACCGGTCACCGCGCGATTTATCACTTCTCGTTTCTCGTGTCGAGGATTTTTGTCTCCTTGGTCACTGGATCGCAGATAGAGGATCTCTTTGCGATGCAAGTCGGAGATATCCTGCGAAGCTTTGGCACGTTGTACGGAGTGTCTTGAAACGTGAATGGAAGGTCGTCGGGCTGTACTGTCACGATCCTTCTGCGCGATTTCTGCGATAATCGCGGCTGACGACGTTGCTTCCCTCTTTCTCTTTATAGCAATTCGCCTTCGCGACTAATCAACGTCGAAAGACTTGATTTTTTTATAATTTTATCCTACGGTTTATTTAATTGTTAAAAAAAAAACATGCGGTCATCTCTCCCGGATCAGCCCTACGTATGACCATACAATCATCAAGGCCTACACAGACTCGACGACTTCTGCGCGTCTCGCTCGGTATTTCCTCGTCGCCTCTGCAATGCCGCTAGCGCCCACGTAAACCTAACAAAACCCATAAATATCCATCGTCCAACGCGAGAATGCTAATGCTCGACTCTCATTAAAATTAATCCACATCAGCGTGTGCATTCAGATACACTAGAGACTCCGAAGCGAGTCGTGACGACGACGACGATGACGACGACGACGACGACGACGACGATGGCGGCAAGTGCAAGTAAGCCGAATGAAATGGTTTTAAAAGGGCTGCACAGTGCGAAATAGATCATAATAGTTTGAAATTGGTATAAGTGGGTGTAAATAAATCTCTGCTAGAGGTTTGTATGTCAAGAGCCCATTATAAAGTGCATATCGAGTCCTATTTCTCGATCCAATTTTGCATATATGATTTTCATTGACTCTATTTGATTGAATCGTTCGTTTTTTTGTAAAAAAAAAATAAATAAAAAGTTTTTACAGTATTTTCTGGTCGAAAACATTTTTTTTCTCAAAGCTAAATTCGTACATGGGAGAAAATTCGAAAACCGCTGCACTGCACAACGATGCCAGCCATCGAGCTGGTACTATGCGTGTTTGTTATTCCTAGATGCCTCTGCTCGCGCCCGAGCCCACGCTTTTTCGTCGTAATTACGAGAAAAAAAAACTATCTCCCAAGACATTGGTATTCCCGTCGCACCCCGTTGCACTGTACAAATTACAAACAAACGCGAGTCGAGCGCGTGCTCTCCCCGAGAGCCATGCATCATTCATGATCTCTCGCATCAATTGGATATCAGGAGAAGCGAAAAAGAAAAAGATTTCGAGATTGGTATTTCGGTAGCGCGTGCGGTGTACGACTCTGAATAAAAACAACAAACGAATTGCACGCCTACTACTTGCGTTGAATATGCAAAGAAAAAACTCCCAATTCCGAGAAATGACTTGTTAACACTTTGTCAGTATAATAATCACATTAGGCAGCTGCGTAATCGCGTCGGAGATCGGCATAATTTTTAATTGACATTCGCTAACGACCGCTTTGCTTCTGACTGATCGTCGAGCGAATGACTGATTTTTTTTCCCTCACCCAATAATTCATACTCGATTATCGGACGTAGACAGATCGTTTACAGTATCTGATCGCAGAGTCGAGAAAAAAAAACAGCCTGAGGAACTAATTGTGGAAGTGACAGCGTGGCGCCAGAGATGCAGACGCTGTTACGGCAATTGAAATTCAAAATTGTATTGTTCGATTTTTCCGGGATATCTCACTCAACACATTGTTACTGTTTGCAATGAGCGGCACACAAGATCAACGCAGTCCTTGATATCGTTGCATAACGCGCTCGCACTATCCACGCAAGCGCTCCGTCGTTTCTGCAAACTGTCTTTATATTCATGAACGCGATGATTGGATTTCTATTTGACGCCTGTTATTAACGCAATTATTATACGAAACGTTCGGCCTGCGAGCTTGTATAACATCGGTCCCCATTGTGCACGCTGTGGTCCGCACGTGTTTCTGTCGCACCGATCGCCGTATTGCAATTTGTCAGCAGTCACTAATTATGCCATTGGAAAATGTTCTTACTTTCCCCGCTGGGATCTGCAATTGCAACAAACACTGGTGACTAGGAAAGCAAAAAAAAATTTGGCACTAATGCATCCTATTTTACTCAGCAAACCCAGAGCCTACTTTCCAATGCATACCGGTGCGTTGTCCTCAGCGCTACAAACGAAGAGAGGCCTTTTTCTCCGCGCCAATAGAGCTTTCTCGTTAATTATTAGGCGAGACGACGTGTGTGTGTCCACCGCACGTCGATGCTCACTCGCATCCGCGAATTATATACAACCTTTATGCAAGAGCTGCAAACAGCCGACGCTTCTCCGATAGAACTGCATCGCAACGAGTTTTTTCTGCGTCTCGTAAACAATAATTACGAAAAGGTAGCATTATTAAAAATGACTTAATTGAAGAGATTTAGAACCGAAATAATGTGTCTGCTTGGACATTCACGATGACGTCAATCACAATACGACGATGGCTCGTTTGAAACTTGTAAACACAATCTAATTTTTGTCCAAACTGGATTTTTAAAAATAAATCTATATCAAGATATCGAGTTCTCGTCTTTCCACGCAAAATGTATTGGAAAATATATTTTGTACTGTACTCTATTTTTACGGCGGTCAATGGCACCATTACTGAACGCCGCAGAACACGAGGCCACAGTTCACTCGAGCAGATAGCTCGGATGAGTCGCTGTGCACTGTCGGTTCGCCGGGCTCGTAAAAACGCGAGCAAGCGTTGAAGTTGTCATTGTCGTATTCCAACGACGGCTCTATTAGCTCGTGCACATACGACTCGCCGCTCGACGCATCGTCGGGCTGCACCGCAGACCGGACGAAATACATAATATAAATTTGTGGTCAGTGCCGCGTTAACACTGTTCGCGCCGAACGTGTATTCGTCCTCACGTATAGGAAGTTGCGAGCCATGTGGGTCAATGCGTGAATGCGCGTTTCATGGGAAAATGACGTGGACGTCGGCGCGAGCGCGGGGCCGCCCCGGTAATAATTACGCATCTTCTAGCGCGTAAGCGCGCAACATGGACCGCGGTTCAGGGTCCCATTAAGAAAAAGCCATTATAGTCTTTCACCGCTCGCCACAAGTGCGCGATACCTCCGAGGACTGTGGACACATCAAGTCGCCTCGATGAATTCAACTCTGAACCCTCGAGGTGTCGTAAATCTTCTTTTTACGCGCAGCTCACCGACGACCAACATTATTTCACGCACACGCACGATCCATTTGCCTATTTTCATTCACCGCGCGGAGCTCGCGAGAGCGTTCGACGCGTTGAGCGCTTGCGGTCGCACGGTAATCGTGCAATTAAGTTTTACGATATTTACTATAATAAGTGGCCTCTCGAAAAAATCCTTTGGTCGCTCCAGTTTCCTTCTTCGAAAGGTGAAATCTGTAATAAAAATATATATCATTAATATAATGATACAAATACAAAAATATAAATAACTATGACGAACGGTGGACTGTGAAGTGACGAAATCGCAGGGATCAATAATCATCGCGTGGAGATGATTCGATTGATCGCGAAATTATGGTAATTGTCACTAACAGGAAGAGACGGCGATATGGACATTTATCACAGTCCCAGTTTGTGTAACAATCATAGGTATTCAGCTGCTGGGTTTGAGTTTATTTCCCTTGGGAATATCCGGTCCGCGTCGGGCTGCACGCAGGAACGAGAATTTATACGGAACGATTCCGGAGGCGCTAGGCGCGCGCTGCTCGAGAGATGCTCACGAAAACGATTCCAGACGGACTTCCTGGTAACCCGCGGTTGAGTTCGAGCGCGTCGTGCAGCGCGAATATTAACGACGTCTCAGCTCAATTCGCCGGCCGGTTTCGCTAGTGACGGTCGCGGCATACTCGCCGATGATTTACAGGCGACTCGACACGGAAGGACTGACGAACTGCACATTCGGCACTGAGCTCTTACGACTGGGGCAGGGCTCGTGGGGAGGTGCGAATACGCGAACGATACGCGGCCAAATCTGTCTGACAAATCGTCCGCATATAGGCGCTTTCATTTCCTTTATTTTCAGAATCCATTTGTGAAATGAGTATTATCTCGTCAGTCAGTTGAAATAATTAAATTCTGATTTTTTTTTTACAAACAAAGAGTCAATCTGGCTAACTCGGCCTCCACTACGAGAATGCTAATCACAAATTCATTACCGAGCAACGACCCCGCATGTGAGAACCGTTAAAGCACACGCGTTGTACCGAGCGTTTGTTCCGCGCGTCGGCGACTCCGACTGCACACAGAGACATAAGCGCAGCAAACCTCACGCGAGTCGTCTATCTTCGGTCGCTATTTCGGCAGCCACGCTAACTATGCCGACGAGCAAACGCGAGGGAAGCTTCCGTGAGAGACATTCCCGCGTCGACCGCGCACTCGGAAACTCTCAACTTCGACGATTTGCAAGCGTTACCGAGCGCCATCGGCGACCACAATCGCGTCCAAGTCAAGGTGAATCGAACATTCACGGAAAAAAAAGGTTGGTCGTGCCTACTAATCGTTCACGTTGCTGTATCTCAGTTTTACGTGAATAGCTGCGGTATCTATTGCATTAGTTGCCACGACCAAACGAATGGTTGAGGCTACTATTCGCATCCTTGGAGAGTTTCCTCTCTTGCCGGCATAACCTCACTTTTTCTTTAACTTTGCAGTGGTCTTCCGTTTGAGGTGCGAATCAGGTTTGTACGTAACCTAAAAATTATACGATTAAAACCGTAGTAATGCCATTTACGCTAATGTGTAATAATCACTGTACAGGTAGAGCAATTTATGTCGAAAATAAATGACGCGGTTTGAACAGTCAAGGAATCGGATACTTGAGCTGCTTACTCGAATAGTTGTGTCAACCATTCGGTTGGTTACCGCAACTAACACGCCGCTTACCGACGGAACTTGGTTCGTGCAACCAATTCCTTTTGCTCGACACAAATAAGGCGATATGTAGAAGAATCAGAATAATCGGTTGGTTGTGTCGGCTCATTGCTTGGTTGTAGCAGTTCATTATTTTTTTCCGTGTTGATTCGAGTCTAACTCGACGACAAATTCCGTGGCTGCGACCGGACGTTGACTTTCGGCGACAATTAATGCTGAATTAATTTTGAGTCTTTCACCTGGTGAAAAATGTTAATAAAATGACAATCCACAGCCACAGCCGAATACGGCGGCGCCTTCTACGATGCGAATGCGAGAGAGATCGTCCCGTCTCTTGCGACCGCGAAGATCGTAATCGATGAAATAAAATAAAAATTCAGCGAATGCAAATAGGATCTCGCGTTGTGCATGGTTCATTAACCCCTGTCTGGCGTAGCCGCTCGATGATTTATACCTCTTGTGAATCAGCGTCTGCGGAGTCGCGAGTTCTTTCTCTCCCTCGGTCGCTCGCTCGCTCGTCGTCGTGTATTCCAAAGAGGCGGAGTACTACGCTCGAAAGGGACAGTTAGTCGCGGTACTTGAGAAAGTGAACATACTGTGCAGTCACACGCCGAGAGCAACGACTGTGTCGTATGTAACTACTAAAATGTATACACAGATGTATGTACGAGCAACGAGCGTCGAACAACCGCTGGGAGGACTGAAAATGTCAACCACTCTGACCGATCATTTATTATGCTTTGCACATTGACCTATTACGATTTTTCGAATTCGATCCACCCTAAGTAGAAACATTGGTTTGATCGATTGAGAATTTCTGCCTCTTAACAATATATTCTACTCGAAAAATATTTCTCTTTCGAGTAAACAACGGCCCGAGTGTGCAGCAAAGTGGAAAGAAAATTTTGCTTGCGTTACAAAGATTGTCAATGAAATGTTACTGCTATCGCCGAGTCAGCTGTACCACCGACGCAGCCAGAGGGCCACTTGAATAATCGTAAAGAGCCTAATTGAAGTTCATCTTATCGAGCCATCAACCTCCCTCGGTTTATTTACGCATGATTCTGAATCACGCGGTAAGTGTCGCGAGCAACGAGCGCCAAACCCGTGTGCGAGTCCCTCGCGCACCGCCGACGGTACCGTCGCTCGGGTCGTTTGATAATTCAACTTTTATTACCCGCGAAAGTGGACATAATCACTCGGGGCGTATATCGAGTCCATAGCGTTTGCCGGTGCTTTCGATACGACGCGAGGACGAGATATACAATCCGGGCATTCATAATTGTCGTAATTACCGCGCGACGAAGTCGATAGTCACCGATGAAAGTGCCGAGGATGGTGCGACGCTCGCTGAGAGACGAAACCCAGAATGAAGCAAAGCGAACAGAGAGAAAGAGAAAGAAAAAGAGAAAGAGGGGATATGAGAGGCGGTGAGTGCACGACCATCATAAGACGAAGGCACGTGCGTGAATTAATGGTATAATAATATAGATAATGACGGAGTGGAATATTCGAGGCCCGGGTTTTCTCGCCGAATCGAAAGAAATCGTATGATAAACGGCATTAAGTACTGGCCCCGGTGATACCCCAGGCTCGTCGGGTACCTCACAAGTCGCGTACTCGGTGAAAATACACGACAACCCGTGGTTATTCGCAATTATCATAATTATTTAAACGCCTGTCCCGAGGGAATCCGGAAGAGGATACAAAAATCGTGATAATTAGCGGCTGTCCATGGGCTCTACCGTCTCTCGCGCGTGCGGATACGTCAAGACTGATGATTGTCTTTGTTTTTGGCGTTCGTTGTTCGGCCGGGGACTTTCCAGGTGAGACACACGACCCAGATGAATCATATTCCTCGGTGTCTCTGCGCTTTGTGCGAATATTAAATGACAATCATGACACATCAATTGTCATGGTTATTTAAATCCCTGTCCAGAGGGAATCCGGAAGAGACTACAAAAGTCGTGATAATCACGAGCCGTCCCTGCGTTTCAGTGCAGTTTGTATGCAGTTAATCCGCACAGATGGATCAACCGTATCAAAACTCGTTGTTCAACAGGCTTTCCAGGTGAGACACGCGATCCGCACGAATCATATTTCTTAGTGTCCAAACCTCGCGGGTATATTAAATAATAATTATGATACATCAATTGTCGCGACGACTTAAGTCCCTGTCCCGAGAGAATTCGGATGATAATAGAAAAGTAGCGATAATCAGCAGCTGTCCCTGGGCTATAGTTTGTATAGCGATACGTCGAGATGGATTAACTTTATCGAAACTCGTTGTTCAACGGGCTTTCCAGGTGAGACACATGACCCACATGAATTATATTTCTCAGGGCTGGGCCTCGTCTCTGCGTCTGTGTGGACCCATACGTGTTGTGTACACATCGACTCGACGCAAGTGCTCGGCGTGACATGAAAACTGGTTGGCAAGACTTGTTAAAGGCTGGTGCGAACATATCGCGGATAACGGGGCAAACGGGAGACACTCGTTGAGCGATACGGGCGATGCAGAAACTATGCCGGCAATGCGACTTGCGGCGGGAGACGAAAGAGAAAAAAAAAGAATCCTCTGTATACCAGACGCGCGGTGGTAACCTTTGCGTCTGCGTCGATGCTCGGACCATTGTCTCGCGGAGTTGGCGTCTTAATTGAGCAGCACCTTTGGTCCTTGGTGTCGCTGGAGAACACGCGACTCGTTTCTATCTCCGCCGAGGCTTTTTGGACCTGCAAGTATAAGACAGACATTATAGTTCAGGTTAAACAACGTGGCAGGTAAAAATTATATTTCGGTACATAGGGTAGATGTACCATTTTTGGCCACCTTAGGGCCGAATGTGGCCATCACATTTAAAGGCATAAAACAACACATTTAATGGCATAAAAAAAAACATCGAGTAGATCAATCGGTGCATTTACGTGAATTTATTTGAAATATCAACATACAGTAATGGGATTAAAATAATTTGAAGAATAACATAATATAAATGGCCACAATAGGCACAGTGGCCACTAATGGTACATCTACCCTACATGAGTAGGGTAGACGTACCGTTTTTGGCCACTGTAGTGCTAATTGTGGCCATTACATTCAAACGAATAAAACATAATATTTAATCGCATCTAAAAAATCATCCAGTCGACCATTCAGTGTACTAATATGAATTTTTTCGAAAAATCAACATTTAGTTATACGAAAAAAAGTAATTTGAAGAATAAAATAATAAAAATTGCCACAATCGGTACAGTGGCCACTAACGGTACATCTACCCGAAACCTAGAACAAATATATTTCTGAAAAATATGTGTTTAGTGAGAAACTCATATTTTTCTTAGACCAGTTTGAAACTGTCCAAGCCCAGTGGTCATTTTCAAAGATCATCGTCTGGACGCGTTTTCCGTCGAATAATCATTGCATCGCAATCATCCCAGTTAAGAGTAAGAGTTCAATTGGATGCCTGAAATTTCGGCCATCCAGTCACACGTCCGGTGGACCAGTGAAACTGGCAGCCGGCTGCACCGGACTCGTCAAGGGCAGCCCACGCCGCAGCCGCGTTTTTCGCGCTCTCACCCCAGGTTGGACGGATTTAAATGTTTTGTTTTGGAATTCGTCGGTGAGACGCGCCGAGAGTCGCGTCGTCGCCGTCGTCGTCGTGGTCGTCATCGTCGCTTGACCGGGACGCGCACAGTCGTCGTCTTCCCGGGTCCACCCGTTAATTCCCGCGCGACGTCGCTGAAACGTCGCCAGGCGCGCGGACGGGAAGAGACCCTGACACGATGCGCGCTCAGTGAGATGCAAAACTTCGCGGTGACGCCGGCCGGCAACGCGCAACCAACCAGCGTCACGGCTGGTACACCCGTCGGGTGCAACCATTATGTGCACGAACAACAGGGATGACGCGCGAGGCCGCGAATAGACGCGTCGCCAGTGCTATCACGGACACCGGCAGACGGGATGAAGCCGCCTGACATACGGCGAGACGCAACCGCGATCGTGAGCACACGTTGCATCACGTTGAGGGGCGACTCTAGTCATTTCAGCGAGAATGTTTGTTTTATTTCATCCAAACGATAACTCGTAGAGAATTCTTATAGAATTTTGATTTTTTTAGGTGTGCATTATTTTCTGTTATTTTGTTAAATTTGAAATAAAATTCAGTGAACGCTAAACTTTTGTAGTTTTTCTGTAGATTTATTTATGTCTGTGACTATGTATGCCTGTGACTAAACGGAAAAAAAATGTCGGATAACAAAAATAATTTTGACACACAAAGGGACCTTTTGTGTCATTTTTAAATACGGACAACTTGAGCCAAAATTATTTCCGAGTGCGCGGATGCATGGAACCGGCCAGGAGAATAGGACAACGAAAGCATGAGTCGAACTTATATCGCACTTCCGCATGCACAGGGCATTTGCTTTGCGTCAGTCGTCAGAAAAAAAGAAACAAATTCGTGAGCCCGTAGATCGTGCAGTGGCCAGAACTGTACGAGTTACTCGAGTCGCCTTCGTACAAAAGGCAAACTCTATGTCCACAGAAAAACTGAAAACAATGTTTGGACGGTCACGAACGAGATATAATTATCTCTGTTTCCCCGACATTCGACAGTACGCACGACTTAACCACTGACTTTAGATGCACTATAGCCTCCACTGTTTCCTCGTTACCGAGTCATTCCTCTTTCTTGTTTTTTTTTTAATTCTTTTTCTTTCACTCGCTTTGCCTACTTTCGACACGCAACGTTCTACTCGCGACGTATCCATCTGACCGCCGATGCTTCACTATTTCCTAGTAGAAATGGTGAAATTTGTTCGACTCGTTAGCGACTCCGGGGAGACGGGGTCCGACCTGCCGATGCGCAGCCTTAACGCTCAGTCCACCGTGCTAATTATAAAGCAGGATAATATTAACCCAGACGTGCGGAGGCCGCGCAGGAATGACTGGTTAATCGGTAGCCGGACTGTCTGACTTTGTCGTCGTGAGTACAGTGGCCACTTGGCCGAGCAGCTTCGGCTATTCCGTATTTTCGATAGGCACGCCAGGCACTCGACGGTACTTCGCGAGAACCGATTGCGCTGTTTCGCAAAATGATTTACGAACAACCGCCGAACGTTTGGCGACGGGTCGGCATCGCAGCCAATTTGGCGCGCGACGGACGTAGGCGGAAATGTAACGTCCAAAGTTACTGACATTTGCGAGCGGACGATCGGATCAGTTAATTGACGTAAATAAATGGACACACTGCGAGCCACTGCCAAATTATGCACAATGATCCACTATTGTTGAACCAGTTATAAGGTGACGCAGTCGTTGAAATTTGACGTGCGCGACATTCGCCCAAAAACATTCCATCCAAGCGTATCACAAACTGCCAAATATTTTAAACAATGCCCAATCCGTCAAGCGAGACTTATTGGATCGACCTTCAACATCCGCGCGTGCAAATGCGAGCACCCGGCGACTTTCCCTTCGAATTCCTCGGCGTGATAATCATCTCAGCCTGAATTTTTCGACACCTTGACGACAAGATCACCGTAAATCATCCAAAGCAAACACATCGACAACCGGGAGGTCTCGTGAGGGGCGTGAGCGGCTCGTTAATCGTTGACAAGATCGCGTCGATAGTGCGACCGCAAAGATCGAATTCAACACGCGTCGCGACTCGGCTTGGCTTTACCTTCTACTGCGTTGAACTTAGCATATTTAATTGAATTCGCATTCGCGGCAAAACTTCGCGATTGCCGTGGAGCGCGAATCGCGCGCAGCGACGAGAGAAACGAGATAGATATTCATATAGGCGCGAAGGGGGCGAGGGCGACTACGGTCATTAGGAAACGCCGCCATGTTCGACCGGATTGCCTCGGGCGAACCAGAACATTACTTTTCAACGTATCTCGCCGGGATATCTCGTTCGCGTCGCAGCGAATCGCACAGAGGCTGATCGCATCAACGCGGAGAGCCGGTCTTGTCGTCGTGGTCGTCGTAGTTGTCGTAGTTGTCGTTGCTCAAACGACGAGCGTGCGACTAGTTTTTGTTTGACGCACCAGCAACTTCGCTCGGGCTGGTAGCATCCGTGGTAGCGTCTTCTCTGCCTCTGCCGTCGCGGTTACGAGCTGCTGTTTCCAACGCTGCGCGCCGATACCCTCGGTGTGTATACCGTTTTCCATGCCGGGATGAATGGACCGTCCGTATACGGGTTCGTGTTACAACAGAGACTTCAATGGAACATCCCGGTAACCGGCATCTTCGTATTTCCATCCGTGTTTGTCTGCGTCACTTGCGACACATCATTGCCCTTGCGGTACGACGTTGCGGTGGTCTGCAATTATGAAAAATATTTAGTGAGAGCCTTCATCGCTGGCGAAGGAAGCGTTTATACAAGTTCGTACATTAAAATTTAATATGTTAGCTGATAAACGAAATTTCCCGTAACATAAATTTGTAAATATTCTTGACACCCTCATAACACTGAACGGAAGGTCATACGTAGTTACCATATGGGACTCTAAAAGTACCCTTTTTAATGAACAGTCTAACTTTTACAGGCGCAATGCTGAGATTAGCATTCAATAACGATTGTTTTTTTGGACATCATAAGCGTGAAAATGGAAACCCAAGTAGGAGACTTTAGTGCACTAAATGGTCACGAATGGACCCTTTGGTGTTGTGAGAAACAGTGGTACTTATGTACATTTGTTAATACATTTTTTAAGAATGTACATTTTACCTGACATGAAGGATCGGTGCCCTGACTTTCGCCTGTGCAAAATCCTTTTTCATCCCCGTGTACCATAAAACGTATAGTCACGTAACCGACGCGTCGTCCGATCGCTGGAAAGGTGAGTGAGCAGTACAGACCGATCGCCGCCTGAACTTTCCCTGACTCGGGCGAATCGTCCGGCATCCTCGACACTCATAACTTGCCGCACACCACCTGCTCGACTCCTGATGTATCTGGGATAGGATCTGTAAAGCGTAAATCACGATCATTTATCACACGGTCATTAAACCCTCGAGGATTCGCGATGCGCGAGACACAGAGAACTGCGAAGTGTCTACACACGAAGTCGCCACCGAGGAGCGTTTCGCGAGATTTACCGATAAAATAATCAGTCGCGAGATGCAACGCGAGATATAGCGCGCAAATCCTTACACCGAGTCATCATTAATACGTTCAAAGAAAGCATTCTCCGCGTTGAGTCATGGCACGCGAGACACCGTCGAGAGTCGCTGCACTCGTGGCCGTCATCCGCGCTCTTATCTCGCAATATGTGTTTATAAACGACGCACGCGCTTCGTCAAACTATAGCATTTACGATTTTGCGCGTCGCGTTATCACGGTGTTGCTGCCCGGACTCCCGCAATCCGCGCTGGCAAATCATTATCCGGCGATCCGACCGGTCGATCAGCTTCACCGCGCGGACACGCGGCTGGATTGAGCGCCTAGAGCGAGAGAACTCGCGGGCAAAATGAATGAATACATTTTCCCCGGACGTTTGTTTACCCTGAAGACTTTCTAAAGGAGTGTCGCTCGCGAGGCGGTTCCTCGAGAGCAGAACAAGCGTGAATAAGACGTGATGTCATCCTTGCACCCGGAGTCGGTGCACATGCTGCATCGGGGCACACCTCTTGTTGTACAGATTTATACTCTACATGCGCGATGCTCTACATCGTTGGACAGAATATTCCTTGTTTCTTAATGACAACTCGACGCACTCGTTTGACGAGTTTTCGCGAACATTCGTTTTTTAGAATGACTAGGGTTAAGCAGGACAAGCGCTAAAGCGCCCGTGTCCCTTTCTGTGAAATTTGACATTTGACATAAACGACAAAATGACAATACACGATCAGTGTGTCTGACGACACCGCCAACCAATCATAGCACGAATAGAACGGCTTCACATGAACATAGCTGACAGCCACCAACCTTTTTGAAGAGGATTTTTACAATTTGATCGCTGCGACGTACATGAATCATCGGAAATTCTAGTCGTTTTATATCGATGACGATGAAGTTAAGAATTTGCGTATCTCGCACGGGAATAAGGCGGTTAGTTTGCATTCCGGACGATAACTCGGCGAACGATTGTGTCATCGGGCCACCCGCAAGAAGCAACCGCAAGGTTGGATTTTTTCTTGATTTTTTTTATTCTTGACTTTATTTTCGTATGTTGCGTGCACCGCGTGGACTTGACCTCCGCGACGATTCATCGATTTCTAACAGCGTAAATCTTGAGCCGCGCGGCGAGCGAAGCGGCACGAGAGGATCAGAGGGCGCAAGGGACACTGTCACGAAGTTCTGGTGCGCCCGGCGAATATGTCACGGGACGTATATTTCGAGACTCGTATATCGTGTCCGTGATATACAACTCCGGACTTGTTTAGCCCTCTGAGGGCCAACGACGAAGAAGAAGAAAAAAAAAAACAAAGTTGCAAGGGTTATATCGCCGCATAAGTATAGTACGGCGTCTCGACACATATTTCACAACGGTGATCTTTGAGATCGGTCCACGTGTGGCATTGCCTCGAAGACGACCCATATCCTTCGCAGCTCGTAGAGCTCACTCCTCCCTCGACCCCTTCTCGCTCGTTCCCCCCGGTTAGATTTATGTCTCTCGCGGTCATTCGCAGCTTGTAAAAATGCGCGTATTCACTCAACGGGAATTCAAAGAACTTTGTTACGTCGAGTCTTTGCGCCTGAGAATCGGTCTAACTTTTTTTTTTTTTTTTTTTTCCATTGAGTCGCGTTTTCCAATTTCCAATTTTTCCGGAGCCTCGATACCCTTCGGAGAATTCCATCTCAGGCATATTTCGACTTATCAGATAAAACACGAATTTTTATTCCATGCCGGATGCGATAAGGGGCCGAGGAAAATATTTGTTTGTGGGAAAATTTGTTTTACGATGATCGCGCGGATAAATCTGGATCTCCCGAGATCCCAACTAAGATCACGAGTGTTTGGACGTTCAGTCATTTCGCGGCTTTGTGCGAGACGCGCTCGGGCGGGTGCTGTGAGGTCTGCGAGAAATTTCGGTGCATCGAGGCGGGTCAGCGGTTAGGGTGGCTCTCTCACTTTCATCTCGCGCAGCGAGGCGGCTTTCTTCTGGAACTCAGCCAATTTATCCGCGATACAGCGGCGGACTTTATTTTTGGTCTCGGTCTATCTGTGTACGCTGGATGAGTTCTGATAAAAATATTTCTCGGCCTTCACCGCGCGCCCAATTCGTCGTTCGTTGTACCGCAAAGGGTGGAAACTCCGATCGAAATTTCCCGGTCTCATGAGTCGACCGACGGGCATCATCCCTTTTCCAGTGAGTCGGTGCTAACCCACTCGACCCACGACATTAAATCAAATTTTACTATTTATAAGATCAGCCTTTAACTCGGCAGCGCTTAAAAGGTAGTCGCCTCGCTAGGGCATGTATTAGATAAATGTGAACAATTTGGGTTTTCTATTAAAGTATGATGTACACCAGATTTTTTATGCGGCTTCTTACCGACTCTTTTCGCTAGAAGTTTAATTCCGAAAATTGCTAATTTTGTACACTTTATACGCAATTCAGGGTGAAATCATATCAATCGCAGTTCCAATCACATAATTGTTACACTTTTCGATTAGGTGACGAGGAAAAAAACATAGCATTTCGTAGGGTAAAATCCACAGAATCCAATGGAAGCATAAGATATATACTTTACTGACGATTTCATCGTGAATTTAGCAGTTTTTTCGTGAAAATGTAGTAGCCGTGCAGACACTTTTATTGCGGGAGTGGGGTTAGTTAGCCTCGGCAATGATGCTGGTTAATGACTATTCTTGCAATGCGGTTTTGTTAGCGATTGAAGAAAGCGGTTGACAGTTCTGCATTTCGGACCTTTGTGGAATATTTAGTTGAAAAAGAAATCGGAATTGAAAATGTGAGTGAGGGTTATGAGCTCGAATGACAGCAGATCGAAAATGAGTCAAATGAAAAATATAAACGGATTTTTTTACGATATCAAGCAACATGTTTTTTTTGCCCTTGAGAACAACACACCTAACTTAATAAAATAATTTCTCAGATAGCTAATTTCCTCCAAACATCTTTCTGTGGGTCACAATGTCTAAACATTTATTTACTAGCACGTAGCGAGACGACTACCTTAATCCGTGACTTTTTTGCATTTGATCTTTTTTGCAGCTCACTAATTTCGCCTCAAAAACGGGCATTTTCGCGAAAATCATCTTTTAATAATCCCGCAAAAAAAAACCCGCAACGCCTTGAGTGTCTCGCGTTCCCGCGCTTCAAAATTGCATAAATCTACGAAACTGCGGCGAGGCCGTCGTTGCTTAATATTTCACTTACGCAAGAAAGCACTAAACAGGCTGATTACCCGTTTGCGTTCGACCGCTCGAGCGCGAATGTTCGCAAGGTAGTTACGCCTGTCGATAAATTAACCCGACGAATTATATTCCATTGCCGGGATTTGCCGCGTTTGCCGCGCGCGAGTCGCTCGTTTTAAACGATTACGCGGCACGCACGGGCAGCGGTTACGACTGCCGGTGAGGATCTCTGTTGTGTCTGGAACCCATCGCCGCCGAAGGGATGCGCAAGCTCGGAACTTTGCGTACGACGGTTATATATTAAACATTCTGTGCTTGTGTGTGTACGGTGCCCCGTCTAGGTCTTCGTGGGCGCTGGAGAGGTTTTCTCGGAAGCGGCAATAAACCCATCGGACTCGGCGCGAGTGCCAATGCGGAGCGGCGTTAGTTATGGTCGCCATGGCGTGCCATCGGTCGCCGCGGTGCACATCGGTTGCATGTATGCATACGACTCTTCGTCGTCGTCGTCGTCGTCGTCGTCGGCTCCGTCGTCTTCGGTAGCAGACAGCCTGGCAGCAGCAGCAGAAGCTCCGAAGCACACGCCAGCTCACGCTGCATTCTTGTTCTCGGAATGGCCAGACACTGTGTTTCGTATGGGGATCGCACACGAAGTTCATTCTCTTCGTGCTGCGTCCTCTGTTCAACCACAACCAGACTCTCTCTCACCCTCGCAGTCCTGTTGCATCGCTTTCGCATTCACGCGTAGTCTGCCCCTTTGTCCTCGGTCGATCAATGAATTTTTTTTCCCGACTACGCTAAAAAGGCCACATTCCATGCCTGCAACTCAGGTGGAAAGAGATCGATTCTTGATCAGCGGGAAAAAAAAGTTGTGCAGCGGGAATAAAAGTTGCGCAGCGGGCAGAAAAGTACTTTTCTGCCCTCTGCGCAGCATTTTAGTGCCGATTGCAGCTTCTTTTCTTCCCTCTGCACAACTTTTCTTCCCGCTGCGGGTACTTTTCTGCCCGCTGCAAATAATGCCGTTCTACCGTTGCAGGCATAAAAATGTGGTAATTTTAGCATAGTCGGGAAAAGAATAGCGTATGCCACTCGGGAGGAAGTGCATACCTTTTCATCTCGTGTGAATTTCTGCTCAAACTTCACACTCGGTGAAAAGATGCACTTTCCTCCCTTGCAGCATAATATACTATTTCAGTGCAACCTGGAAAGAAAAAAGAAAACGATTTAACACACAAATCTTTCCGAGTGGCGTTGGAAAAAATCAATTGGATAGATTTGTCGTGTGTGATTTTATATGGTCTCGCGACTTCCAGTCGATTCGGCTCTTTTGATACAGCAGTCAGGGTCTGCTCGGGCACAGGAGCCGCTAGAGCGATTAAATAACTGTCACGTACATGGTGTGTAGGTCATAGAACTCTCCCGTGTGACGGCCGAGCCGCATACTCCTTACTTTCTTATCGGATACTATGTATGAGGAAGATAAGAGCCGCGATGGTAACCTTATATACCATCTCCGTATCCATGGTCCCGACGCGTCTGCGGCGCGGTGTTATCGGGCGCGAAGTTTGCCGAGTGAGTAATGTTGTAGGAATTGGTAGACAGACCACACAGGACCGATACCGTACACAGGTTGATTCTAATGAGTCTGAATTATGCAACACGCACGATTCATTATAAACATTATCGTACTGAGAAGCAAAGGAAAATTGTTCAACGCTTCTGAATCGGTTTCTATTTTTTACAATTCCCCAGAGCGAAGAAAACCAGTTAATCCATTAGGAAAAGAATGAAAGTCTGATATTAATTCCACGATAAACTGCCAACAATTGTTGGTTTCCTCGGCTCGTAGCGGTGGAAGAGGAAGGAGACTATTTGCTCGGCCGATAAAACACGAGATCATCTCCTCTTCTATGAAGCGGCAAAAACAACTCTACGTAACATGCCACAATGAATCGAATACTCGCATTCTTGAGTGCGCCATGGGTGGGCCATCACTGTCTGCCTATCCGGACTGCGATCGGTCCGCCTCGGGACGTGGTACGTGCTTTCCTTTTCCCTCGCCTTCGCTTCATTGTCTGTGCGACTTCGTATCTGATGCACGAATATTAATTTAATAGACCCTCCGCCCTCCTTCGCCACGATACGGGCGAGTCTACCAGGTCGTCTTCGCGGTGCTCGCGGAGGTTTCGACGGCTCGGGCAAGAATTAGAGCGTTCGAAGAATCGTTTTTCGTAATTCATTACTCGCAATTGCGACTAGCGCTGATTTTGGTATTTGATTTTGGGATCCGCCTGGCTGATGTTAACCGAAATTCTCTGGAACATAAAATAGCAATGGAATGAATTCTATGTATTATTTTACTGTATACAGGCTGATTCGGAATGTTATTGTCAGCTCGGGACCAAGGTTACTTAGCCGTTTTTTGTAATTCGCAATATTTATTTACTTACAAGCATTAGAAACAAAATTAACCAATGGGGACAAATAAATAAATAAATATTTATAAAATACTATTTATTTACAGTATTTATTGTATTTTATAAATATCGTTTATTTATGTTCTCATTGGTCTACTGGTTTATTTATTTGTTTCAATTTGTCTATTTTTTTCAAATTTTCAATAAATAAATATTGCAAATCACAAAAAAACGGCAAAATAATTTCGTTCCCGAGGTGCTAAACTATCATTCTTCAACGGCTAACAAAAACATTCTGAATCACCCTGTATATTAAGCAGTGTGGCGATCGATGACCATCCAGCCCCGAAAATCAACTGAATATTAATTACCTGTTATCGTCGATTTTTGTCTCTGCAAAAATTGGTTGAGACATCGCGGGTCGGCAACGTGCCCGTCGGTACGTGCTCGACCGCCGATGTTTTGGGTGGTCCACGTCGGCGGACGAACGCAATTTGTAATAACAGGCGCGGTGCGCCGACTTCTCGTCCTAATGCAGCTCTTGATGGCGGTACACCGGGTCCGCGCGCGCGCGTGCGCGTGCGCGTCTCGCGGGACCTCGCCGATGCGAGAGGCGGTTAAGGGCGCGTAAAGTTTTTTCATCTACCACCGGTCTCGTTCCTGCCTTCGTCTCCTTCGCTGTATTCGCAACATAGTTCTTGCGTCGGACGCGACTTACTCCTCGAAAACCAATTTGTAACTCACTCGGTTTCGTCTCTTTTTACACGGCAAATCTCAATTTGCATATCCGACGGACTTCCGGCCTCGAAAAACCAGCAGATTCGTTGAGGCGATATTGACAATGCAGTCGCTAAGGGAACCTGTAATTGAATTTATTCAAAATTGGTTTGTATTTTACAAAAAATAATTAAATCCTTATTTGTTTTCATCCAAAACCAAAACGAAAAGAAATAGAACATTTATCTGTAAATTGTTTTCATACGAATATCTGATTTTGACACTTTCATTGCATCGATTACGCGGAATTCACAATAGTGAGAAACTTTACGATCGAAAGCGTCGAATAACAATGACTCACCGATATCACGAGCGAGCAGAGGTCGCGCAGATATCGAGCGATAAGCGTCCAATTTATGGGAAACCATCGCGTTTCGTATATTCAATTAAAACGCGTCTCGTGAACTTTATGTTCCCGCGACGGGTTTTCAAAACTATCATCCGCGAGTCTCGCCGTGGCAATGTGAAATATGATATCGCGTGAATTTACGATGCGCTGTACGCGTCGGTATTAGAGAAATAAATGATTCGAGGGAATTCGATCGGCCGGGTCCCGAGTCAGCAACGACCCGGCTTAATAATATCGATTTGTAACCCGGCGGAGAGTCGGTATTCACGCAACTTGCATAACAAGACCCATTATTCATAAGTTAGCTAGACTAATTGGCTCCATTGTAGGATCCCTGTTCGTAAATCCTCGTACAATTAATTTACACCATAGTTTATCGATCTAACCATAAATCCCTTTGATACAATCGTCGACGAAGGTATTAACAATGATCTCGTCCGCAGCACTCAATTTCACCTTTACAGATTCTCGGCCACGATTAAAACTTTCGAATCCGTCCACGATCAGACGAATAAGATTACAATACAAAATCATAATATAAAAAAAATGTTAACTCAAACGCCGTTGCTTAGTCCGTTAATCCTGCGTTGTGACATTCCTCAAAAAATTCCCGTTTCATCCTCGTCGGCCCTCGACGTTTAGTCAGAGGTCCGCAGACCAAATCCCTCTCGACCGAACTTCATCGATTCTCGGGACTCACACGAAGTTCCGAGAGCGGTGACGCTCGCGATCGCTCGAGAGTTACGACTCGCGCATGACCCGCTCAAGTCGCAATGTACTACTGCACTTTAGTGCACGCACGGACGATTAATCGAAGATGCTACAAACGCCCGTTCAGAGGAACCCCTCCCCACGTTGCCTGAACGCTCCGACGAAGTCTGCAATATATGACACATAAGTTATATGCAGAGTAGCCGCCCGAAGAGGGCAGAGACCTACTTAATCTCTATTTGCACGACGACGAGACGCATCCGCGCGCGTACGCACGGGACGCATCTGCAAATAATGTTCTTTGATACTTCGCCGACTCTAATAGAAACAATCCCCGCGCGCTTCTGCCGCGGCTGGCGACTGCGAAGCCCGCGTGAAAGCGCGTGTGCGAATATACTATACGTACGCTATATATATAAATATGTATGCGTAGGTATATATATATATGTATATATATATATTTATATACACCTTCGACATCGTACATACGGCAGCGTGTATATCGATGCGTCGTGTGTGTATACAAAACGACGAGTCCTCTCCGGCGGCTTCGATGCTTCTGCAGTTGTTGCGCTTCTTGGCATGAAAAACGCGCCGCTTACACTTGACATTAATTATTGTACGAGCGCGCGCGGTTGTATCTGTCGGATGTGCATCGCGCGCCATCACGCACTCCGTCGACTCGGCTCGCTCCTCGGGTTCATCGAGCGTTTCAATCGATTTTGCCCGGACACTCGACTTCTTCGCAGATCTCCTCTGTCTCGCTCGTAGTCGAGTCTTTTTCCACTTTTTTTTTTCTGGGCTCCTGCGACCGTCGAGTACGTCACCGCAACTCGTGGAAATCGAGAGTCTAGGGATGCGATCAGAAAGAAAAATATTAGAAGGTATTTGCCTTCGCCGAGATTTTACTTAATGTCTATTTGATGTCTATTTAATTCATCGTTTCGTGCCTTGTGAAAGGGTGAATGATTGAATGGTTGAATGAAATGTGAAAACGTAAGCAGAAAATTCTTGTTATTTTTGCAGGAATACGCTGACGAGGAAAACGAAACCGAAGGCGAGACATCCGCCCCCTTGGCCACTTCCTCGACGACAACGAGCACAACGACGACGACGACATCGACGACGACTACTACTACTACTCCGAAGCCTATTGTGACGACTACACCGGCACGCGTTGCCCCAGAGCGACGAGATTCGAGGTCCTACGACAGTTCGACCGCTCCACAGTCGAATGCTCTGCAACAGACGACTCACGGTTCTCACAAGTGGCAATCGTTGACCACTCGGGACGGTGACAAAGATTCGAAGGGTCGCGTCCAGCAGAACGAGAAAAATGGAAAGGGTAAGTGACGACGAAAAAAAATAAAAAATAAAAAATAAAAAAAACTCTGGGTCTCTAACTTCAACGCAACGACAAAAACTGTTGATGTGCTTACATAAACACTACACAAGTATTTTCTCGCGTTATTTATTCCTCGACAACGTAATGGACACTAAAAGTCGGTGCGATGGTTCGCGTTATTTACGACCGTATTCTAATGAAAATTGAAAATCCTTTCACCCGACGAACAATAATCATGACGGACTTTATTATAACGACACATGAAGAATGCTGTGTTTTACGAGATTGCACAGCCATGCGAAGACCGACCTTTCGCCTTCTTTGATCGCTTTCACGACTGTTTGTTTACGTAGTATTTCACCGTCTGTTTTACTATTGTGATAAAAGAGCCAACGTTACGACCTAACTTGATGTCGCAATGTACTAATGTCAAAATTCTGTCTGATACCAAGTTTACACACTGTCCATATGATATTAAAAAAAAACAGCTTTGCAAGTCACATTCAGATAATGTCCGTCGCTTGTTTCATTTTTTCTATTCTTAACGAAGCGAAGTTTGCGCAATTCTCGATCTCGACGGCCCTTCGAGTCACCGAGCATTCGTGAGCGAGTCCGACAGCCAATCTCCCGGCGACGCACAGTCTGGCCGTTCGATTTTCCTCTGTGCCAGTGTCTTATCTGATTCCTCCGATATCCCCGGTGATTGACGCGTAATTAATTGCGCTGAGAAAGTATTTTCGTTCTTCCGATTGCCTCACGAGTGCTACGATCAACTGTGGGAATTACGAGCCTCGGTATGTTGCATAAATAGACCCATTCTGCCGTCCCTTATTACTACAATATCGCAATATTTATTTCCTCCTATTTTCCATCAAATGCAATCTCAATGAAATAAACTCTTCCCAGACTCAGCGTAAAACTATATTTGTGCGCCGGTGAAAATTCTACTGCAACAAGAAAATAATGAGTTGCGGCATCGTGCATTTTTTTTTTTTTTTTTTTTTTCGTCGTCCCATGTTCCATGAATGTAACATTACTCAATAGTCACCGTTGCCGTCGCGCTGCTCGAGCTCCTGCAATTTCACATCCTCCGTGCTTTTTCCTTTTTGCTAATTTTTTTTTTTCCAATTTTTTGTCACGTGCTCTAAAGCCAGCATAATTAACCTCCGGCAGGATGTTGAATACTATTCTATGTTATGCCATCATCAATGTGCAAATTAATATAGCGGCTACGCCGCGGCATTAGTCCCCGTCGTAATTTTCATCGGGAAAACTTACGACAGGGTGTGCGGTTGCAGCAATAGTCATCGCTGTCGCCCCCGTGAACTTTCGTGCTTGAGACGCACTGCGGAACGTTCGCAGCGAGCGAGAATGCGCACGGGTATCGCCCACACGCGAACGTGCGTGGCCAGTGCGCGCGCGTTTATTGTCGTCTCCGCGCCACCGGCCGCACGTGAGCGTTAATTTACAATCTGTGCGTCAAATCAATTTATCATCCCTTAGACACGGTAGCGGGACTTCGTTGCAACGTCCTGTTAATATACTTTTACTCGATCTCCCTCACCTGCGGCACTGCGCGTCGGTGTCGTCTCATTTTTACCTTACATTGAAATTCCTTTCACGGTTTACTGAAAGAAATCGATTCAACGGTTCAACCAGCTTCGACTTAATGAGCAGGGGTCAATTATCGTGGAATCAGCTCGCTTAATTCACTTGTTAAAAAAAACCGAGTCCTTGAATCCTGAAATCAGAAAAATTGATTATTTTAACACGGTGAAATTGTCGTAACCCTGCAGATAATTATCAATCAGGTTGATTAACAACCTGTTGTTAAATAAATAAAATAATAAAAAGGTTTTACATAGTGACTGTGACCCTGTTAATGTCGTCACATACACGACCCACTTCTCGGAGTCCAAGTTCTCAGAAATAAGCGCACACGGTATTGTTCGCCGGTCGATAATGGCACATTTTATCCATCGGTAAATGGATCACAGCCTCGATGAATTGAAAGTTATTGCAGCAAGAAAATTGTCGTGACAGGTTAGCAATGGAGATACAAGTGCCAGAGAGAGCTATTACGTGTAGTGTTTAGATCCTGCAGGTCCTTCATGCATGCGCCAGTGACACGTGAAAGGTCCTCGAGCGCGTTCACCGGCTGCAGCGACGCAACGAGAAACGTGAAC
This sequence comes from Itoplectis maculator, assembly GCA_964034905.1. NCBI lineage: Eukaryota > Metazoa > Arthropoda > Insecta > Hymenoptera > Ichneumonidae > Itoplectis > Itoplectis maculator. Next base: position 8,964,306 of record OZ035858.1, on the reverse strand, counting down.
GTACAACAAACGCGAGACCAGCATGCTCCGCTTCTGAAGCAGCGTCGGTGCCTGCATAGATATATATGAATTTTATACCGCGCAACTCTTCGTCGCGCATATCGCGTCCCGGTATATCCTGGGAGAAACGCCCACGCCGAAAAATAACGTCATTCGCAGGAAAGGGGCTCGTCCCCGCGCAAAGCCGCTCCGAGCTCTCGCCCTCCTCTGCCTCTCACGCGCCTCGGGCTGCAAATATTTCTACGATTAAACAGAGTTCTGCGAAAGTTCGAGGCATTCTGTAATACCACTTCTCGGCATGCAATATGCTAATCAGGAATAGTAAGCTCTGCCCGTAACGGCAAGAACCGTCTTCCTTATGTTTCGCGCTCCGGGTATTAAAGTATCGCGAATTCGAAGTCCATGAAAATCGAAGTTTCGTTCGAAAATTCTACCTCGGTTATTCGTTGAATAAATTGAACTTTCATTGAACTTCCGATGAGTCACCTCTATAAGATCTCATCTGGTTTTTTTAAATTAATTTTTAATTCTTCTAAGCAATGACTCTTCATACTGTTTTTTGTTCTGTTTTAACAGCAGATATTAAGGAGGCTATACAGAATAAATTGAACTTTCATTGAACCTCCGATGAGTCACCTCTATAAGATCTCTTCTGGTTTTTTTAAATTAATTTTTAATTCTTCTAAGCAATGACTCTTCATACTGTTTTTGTTCTGTTTCAGCAGCAGATATTAAGGAGGCTATACAGCACGCGATAAAGGTATCGCGTGAAGGTAGCTGCCAGTGGCCGAGAGCCCGAGTGATACCGGTCCGCGACGTTTATCCGAGTCCCTCGACGACTTACGTGCCCCATTGTGCGATTCTGCACAGGTGCTCCGACGACACCGGATGCTGCAGGTCGGAAGCGTTGACCTGTGTGCCCAAGATTTCCCATCGCGTCGAGCTGTACTTCTACGTAAGTATATAATTGATTAGTAAGCGCGACTCTTGTTTCAGGATACACGCGATTTACCCGATTGAACGAAGTTCAGATCAAAGAAGATAAATTGCGGCTTATTCAGCGAATGGAATTTTCAGTACGATATTCAAACAACCTTCACTTAATAACACACTCACTTCGACTTTGTATACTCGAAATTCCGCGTTCTAATGCTCAATCCTTGTCGCTCGTTGTAATGCAGCTAATTAGACGTGCGAGACCCTCGTGACACTTTGACGGAAATCCATTGCCCCAGGCTCGCGTCTCCCGTTCCATCCGCGTTTCTATATGCAACGGTGAGATTCGCAGTCGTGCGCCGGTGTATTATGCACGATGTCCAGAGGCAGCAATAGCAGGGTCCAGGGTCTGGAGGGGGGCGAGTGTCCGCTCGTAGAATTCACGGCAAAAGAGCCTTTCCGTGTGCCTCTCTCGTAATATAGTACCTACAAGCTATCCGGTAATTGGAAGGCGTCCACGGTCACGGAACTCTCGCGGAATTAACATATCTCTCTTTCTCTCGCAGTGCACATATACTCACGTTCATTCGCTACTATCCCCCAGCAGCCGAGACGAGAGCAGCCCGACTCTCAGTGTTTCGTGGCACACGTCGACGCCCCTAATTTGTCCATCATTGTTTGGCCGGACCGACGTCCGCCCTTGGGGAAAAAATAAATAAAACGCCGAGACGTGGCCGCGGTATTCTTCCATCTCTGCGGTTCCCCCGAAAACGCTGCCCGGTTTGTTCCCCAGCGTCGAGACTCTCTCGCGTCCTGCCGAACGACCCCGTGAAACTCGTTCTCGCATAAAATTCCCGTAAAACACCTCAAACGGCATTTCGCGCGATGGAGAAATCGTCAGTCGCGCGGAACGCTGACACGGATTTTCCATTACACATTTTCGGTAATGTCCATTGTGGAAATTCCGTGGAATTTGTATTCGTATTTTTCTCTAATCTCGAATAGAAAAAAATGTATTATGAAAACACAGTCAAAAACGATATTTACAAAAGATTCGTAACAATATTGAAATATTATTTCGCGCAAAAAATACAAACGAGTCTGCCCGTTGTGAAGGGTCAATCCCGGTACCTGGTATCCGCGAATAATAATAAAGAAGATGATGTAAAAAGTGCACGAGTACGTGACTCTAATATATTCGCGGGCCCTTAATCATCGTTTTGTAGTAATGACTGGACAGGCCCTCGTGGGCTCCACTGTCTTGATCTCGGCTCGCCTCTCTTTTCCTTTCATTTCGTTTTGCAACTCCGCCGGTACTTCTGCCCCGCGCATAACTACGTACGTGCGGTCTGTCCGCTCGTGCAGCAGACGACGCGGCCGGACCACAACGCTTCCTTTTATCTTCGTGGTTCTTCCTCTCCGCCTCTCACGCCGGATCCTGGCCCGGTGCGGTTCGTGCAAACTGAGGAAGCGCAAAGCTCCCTCTCTGGCGTCTCTCGCTCTCGAGAGAGCCTTTCTTTCTTTTTCTCCTTTATTTCTGTTTCTCCATAATCCCTCCGAGGCTCCCCGCCTCGCCCTCGCGATACCGCATCCGTCCATAACTGGACGCGGGACACGCGCCTTCACCGGTGGTCCGCCCTGTCGTCGTGCCCACCGCGTATTACCCCCACGTGTGCGACACCTGTTGCGCTTATCGGCATTCGCGCTGTTCGATTCATCGATCTGTCTGCAGTGCACTTCATTGCGACATTATGCATTGGTTGAAAATATTGTAATGGATTTAGCTGAAAAAGAGAGAGAATAATTATTGAGGTTGTATTGTCGGAGGTTGTATTTGCGGAGTCTACGCGATAAATTTGTGTTTCACAGATACTGTGAAGATAGTGGTCAGAATCCTTCCTGCTCAAATCCTTCCGAATGTCAAAAAATTGGAGAAGAATAATGAAATTAGAGAAAGAATTAATCAATTGAATGACATATTTAATAGTTCATTAGAAATGGACTGAGTACAGGACAAAATTAATTTATTTAGCGACTGAACTTAGGAAAAAATGAAACTATATGGAATTGCGAACTCTGTTCTTCCCAAGGTTTTCGGCCATGGTTTTCTTGAGGACATGGACGAATGTCGAAACAGTGTAGGCTAACGAATATTGGACTGATATTAGGATGATGGACCGTGGCACATCTTAGGGTGGACCAGGAGTTGCCGGGGCGGCAACTCAAACGGAGGGGAGTAGTGTAACGGATTTAGCTCATTATTTCCAAGGACACAGGATATATGACAATAGACAAACGAATAAATGACCGACTTCACATCCCACGTGACAGACGACAGTCTTGGCTAGAGATTGACAGCGCGCTGACGTGTCAAAGATCGCGATCGGGATCATAAAAAAAACATTTATAAACAATAATATCCGCCCCACAAACGAATATTCCGCGTATTCATTACGGCCATCCGTAACAATATATACGGCGAATTGAATAAGAACCACTTGGCGAAAAAACAAATCCGGATACAAATAAAACGCGAATGACCGGAGATGTCCACAAAATATTTGGAGCATCGCTTCGCCTCGAAACAAGCTGACCGTTATTAACGACATTCCGAAGAAAAAGGAAAAAAAATTAAACTCAGGCCGTAAAATGCCGGCTGTCCTGGCAGCACTTTACGGCATCCTTAACTTTACTGCAAATGATTTACAACGAGGTTCATTTCCGTTTGGCAAAATTATGTACAATAAAACGCGGCATCTCACGTAATTCCCATTTTTGTTGTTACTGCTGTGTTTTTTTTTCTCAACTCCTTTTTCCGGCGAATCTTGGCACGATTTCGTCGGTGCGTGAGGACGATAAACCGAGGCTCGCCGCGTGCGCGTAGCCCACACGTGGTTGCGCTAAAACCTCGATTCCGCGAACGCGACGGTGAAGCTCGCGTCACGTTTTCCCCTCGCGCTTGTGCAACCCGCGTCTCCCGGCGTCGCGGTTGCCGGGGTTATAGCTTTAAAGTCCGTCTTCCCGCGCAAACCCGATACTTTGCGGCGTCGTTTCATCGCGCGATTATCGAGAGACTGCGATGCCTCCGGCAATTTTCTCCTCGCTCGCTCGTCGCCGTCGCCGCCGCCACCGTCGAAACGCTGCTCGCGCGCCCTTCGTGGTATCCACAATTCCGCGAGTCTACACACGTATCGAGAGGCGAGACCGACTTTTGACCTAACCCAATTTTCCGCGCGGAAAGTCGTATTCTTCGCGCTCGCCGCGCGGCGAGCTGCAATCATCGCCCGATACCACGATATTTCGCCTCCCGCGCGCGGCTCTGCACTCGAGGCGTCACTCTCTATTGCCAACAGCGGCGCTCGATTCGACGCCCCCCGAGCGTTATTGATTTCCAACGACCCCCGGAGCCTTGGAATCATCCTATCGATGAATTCCAATTGATTATTTCTCTCGATACCATTCGGGCGCGCGCGCGCGGCTCGCGTGCCGGTTGCCTTTCACCGGGTCGATTATATTTCGCAATGTTATGACGGACGAATCGACGTTTAGTCCGTCATTACGCGTGGCCAACGTCGTAAGCAGAGCTACGGTAACGCAAGAGATGCAACTTCGTCACGGTTAGTTACCGGGGCCGATGCATCGTTTCCCGTATTGCTACAATATTTCACCGTTACGATTTAATTTTTATTTTATTTATTTTTATCGAAACTCGATTTTACGTAACCGTGGTTTAATAAAATTAGAAGTGGCGAATCTTAAACGAGCGTGAAAAATCAATTCACAGAGCTCCGTAATACCGAAGACGTTTTCGTCGAGACGGAATAACACAAGTCCGGTCGACTTTGATCGATCGCGTCCTCGAATATTCGTGACACATTTTTCCGCCGCTCGACACTCAGCGGCGAGACATCGCCGGGTTGGTGCAGAGAGATTGCTCGATATACTGTGTCTCGCTTATACTAATGCGTTTTATCTGCGATCTGTGAGCCATCTATCGTGCACGTCCCGGCGCTCGCATAATGATTTAATTAAAAGTCTCGTGCTACTCCGAAGTCGCGGGGTTAATGGAGCGAGACTTCGGGATACAAAACGGAATGACGACAGCTGGGCTGCTGGCATTCCGCGCGGTAATACAATGTTATCGACGTACTGGTATCGCTCATTCATGTTCGATTCTCCTCCGAGTATAAACGGCTAAAAAAAAAATGTTATCGGCTCGATTGTAAACATGTCGAATCGCCATTACGAGTGACCCAATAAACTGAATGTTCCGGCGAATAAAAGGTCGATTGCGTCAGTCACATACGAATATAGATCATTTTTGACGAGCCGCGAATTTTTTTCACGGTCCAGAAAATGTGATTCGCATCGCGAGAATTGCGTTATACCGACCCACGAATGTTCTCAACTTGGCCGATAAACGAGAAACGATTTCGCTCGTGGAATCTCTCGCCAGGCGACCTCGCGAAAAGAACGGCGAGTCGACCGGAACTGGCTGCTCGGAGACAACGATCGATTTATGATCCATCGGCAATTACGTGATGTCCAGAGCCCGACGTATCCTCGCCGGGAATAACAATGCCCGGGGCGTCTCGACGCCTTGCGAGGTCGTATAGACTCCGCAGCCGCCGCGCGAACACGTAGCGTCCGTCTCGGCCGCACCGTCGTCATCGTCGAGCGTTAATGATCGATTCCAGAGAGACGACACCGAGAATCATAACGAGGCCTCGCCCATTTCCTGCTCCAGCGGTGAAAATCAAGCCATTATGTCAATTATTTCACGGTTCGATCGTCTCGATCATCGCGCGTCCGGAACGAAATTCAATTTCGTTTCTTTCGCCGAACGTCTGTTGGTGAGCCCTCGATCGGTGCAGCCGGATGAAATGTGCGCTGAAAAGAAATAAAATAACACTCTTAAAAACCTTTTAACTGCAATGTTTTGCTTCTTAAGTAAATGTTTACTTTTTTATGGTCAGCTATACAGGGTTATCCAGAATCCCCGCACCAAACGAGTCTCGGAAGTCGGAATGTTTCCAGGAATGCGTGTGCAAAATTTGAGATTTTTATTCCCGTCAGTTTTTGAATGAGAGCCGATTTATGACAGCCAATCACAACTTTCTTTTAATTCGTCCTCAACTTACTCTCAACTTTCTGTCAATTCGCCTTAAGCCGAGAGGGCAAATACCTCAATTTGTACTCAAGTTAAGAGTAAGTTGAGGGCGAATTAGGAGCAAGTTGAGAGAAAGTTCTCTCTTAAAATACTCTCAACTTTATCTTGAGGGCGTTCGGTGCGGGGATTCTGAATCACCCTGTATTATCGTTGATGGAATTTTATTAATTTTTGCGAATAATATAGTTTGTAGTTAGTACTTTAGATGACTGTACAAAACGAACCTCCTCAAGATCCTCAGTTCTCACCATCCGCTGCGTTCAGACGTGGTTACCGACGAAAACCTACACTGAGAAAAGAGTTTTGTTGTGTGGACCAGTATTTGTTAACAGTTAACAAATAATAAAGTTGGATATGGCGAAATGAATATTTTGTAACAGTCAACAAAGTATTGATTTGAACCATTCACTTAGCGCAACAAATCATTTATTAATAGTAACTAAATGTATAGTTCGATGAAAAGTGCCTGTACTTATAGTTAAAAAAGAATCATTTGAATGAACGTAGTATTAGTTACAAGCAAAGGGACGGTTATTATCAGTTACCATTCTCATCATGATCATTTATTAATAGTAACTAAATGTATATTCTTATGAAAAGTTCCTTTACTTATATTTAAAAACGAATCATTTGAACCAACATAGTATTGGTTACAAGCAAAGGGACGGTTATTATCAGTCACCATTCCCATCATTCGAATTAAATGATCCATCGATTGAGGAAACTGTTCAATATAATTCAGACAATATCAAATCGAGTTTGTTGAACGCCCGCAATAAATAGGAAAAAATAAACGCATATTATTCACTCAAAACACATTTATTTGAATCGATAGTATCGTATAATACAATAGTAATACTATGTTTATACTATGCTTATTCTATAAGTTTTGAAAAGTTTTGACGTTTTGAAAAGTATATCGATACCTTTCAACAAGGACGGGACTTCGTAGATTATTTCGTCGATCGACACGTACACCTTGTCGATTGTTGTGATATCGGGTGCAACGGCGATGACGAAGGGTTGATGAGTTAATTTCATCGTCAACATTTTTTCTCGCTTCTCCCTGACAACATTTTGTACGTCTCCGGGTACCTAAACACAAAATACATAAAGTAAATAAAGCATGCAACGAATGAACTGCATTTTTTGCAAAGTAAAAGATAAAATATACAAAAAATCGACGTACTTTGACTTGAACGAAGAAGCCAAAATTTTATGAAACTAGTCAAGAGATTTTATTCCAGGCGGACACGTGAGCGGGCGCGTTACTATTAGTGTCGAGACGCTTCCGCGACTCTTGATTATAACAAATCACTTATTTCACATTCTCACCTTTGAAAGATTGTGCCAGCTCTGATCGCAGGCCCCACGTTTCGAGGAGATCTTCGATGTCGTCCATGGTCGATGAAACACACTTATAACATTTCACGTTGTTCGCACTACGAAGTTCCGAGACGCTATGAGTAAAGCTTGATGGCGTCAGGCGTCTCGCAAGGTGAACGCGGCCGAAGTATAACGACGATGTAAACAAACGGTTCTTGACTCAAATATCGATTTTGTAACTATAAACAAACATCTCTGAGTTTCAATTCGAGATTTATTAACTGTTAACAAATCTTTGTATTTCCGTCAACTGAAGATATGTGTCATATAAATAAATATCTGTTTGCCTCAACGAATCCATAGTTGAATCAAACGAATATTCGTTAAATACTAACGAGTCGGAAGTTAGTTCAACTATATTTCGTTAAGTTATTGGAAACTATTCTTAGTTGATAACAAACATCTATTCAGTTACGTCAAGTAAAGTACTCAAGTGAATCGTTTATTTAGCGCAAGTGCCTTTTTCATAGGATTATGTAACAAAAAACTAATATTTATTGGATGTGAATGAATTTGGTAACCCTTAAGAAGTATTTCATACGAAGCTGCAACTAAATATATTTAGTTGTCCTGAATAATCTCTTCTCTCAGTGTATTAATGACGCCAAGAAGTTGGCCGGCGGTCTCAATAAAATTTGCGCGAGTGCCGGGATGAAAGCAAAAACCGTTCGGTATTTCAATGGGCCGTTCGGTAGCCCGAGGGAAGACCGCAAGAATTCCTCGCTTCCAACAACGTATCGACTTTTGCGCATCTTCCATCTGCTGCACTGAGAGAAGAGTTTATTAACTGTTAACAAATGCAGTGTTAAATATGGCGAAATGAACCATTTAGTTATTATTGCCAAATCTTGGTTGAGCTAAATAACGTTTCGTTGGCCCAATTAAAGCTCAGTTACATTTGTTCATATTTAACAAATCTTATTTGGCTCAACTAAAATTTAGTAATAATAGCTAATTGGCTCATTTCGCAATATTTAACACTGCATTTGTTAACTGTTAACAAACTCTTCTCTCAGCGTGGCCGCGTGTGTTTTATCTTCGGCTGAATAGTCGGACCTCCCGGTCTCGCGCACTCGAACGTTCCCCCGCGACTCTCGAGGGTATCTCCAACGAAAGTCAAGTATCGGGACTTCGGGGCTTTCCCGCATTCGTACGGCGAACCTATAATATAAATCCTAGGTCAAGTCGAGGAATTCCCATCGGTTGGTTGCGACGGAGATTCAACGATTATTACCGTTCGTCGCTGCCCGAGTCGCGTCGGTAGCTCGCACGGACAGAAACGTCAGACTGTTATACGATCCGCAATTAGGTCAGTCACGATTCCGTCAAAGTCGCTCTCGGCATAAACATGACACACAATGTTTACCCAACTCATTATTACAGATATGTTTATATCAAAGTGTCACTTACGGACTGCAGCTGCTGTGTCCGTTCGTCTCGTGACTCTCGACGTCCGTCTCGCACGCAGCAGCCCGCGCACATATTCAACGACCAATCGATTCGCAGCCTCCGGGCATCATGCGATATTGCTAGCAACAATATCTCGCGTGTCTGGCGCGAGACGCGCCTATAGCTTTTCCTTGCACTCTCACTTGCGTCGCCTTCGGTGACATCCCACGTGCAAAAATATCCTCGTCTATCGTTTGATCTTTCTATTGTTCACGCGCGGTCTTAATGAGCGTAACACGAAGCGCGCAAATGCAAGTCGACGTGAGCGTGTCAAACGATTCGCGACGATTTGCAACGATTTGTCGGAAAATCATGACTTTATTACTTGGGAATTGCAAAAATGTGAATTGCAAAACATTCGCTGTGACTCGAGGATTGAAAGTCATTTTTAGTGAAAAATACAAATGGGCTTTGAGATATTTGCAGACGTATCTGAACCGCGACCGGGGCGAATCACGCTCGTTCTAATAACGAAAATAGAGAGTTGATATTCGTTCGAGGAAATTGTGGCGTGCCGAAGATAAAGCCGCGCGGCGAAAATTTTGCACGCACGCTCCGTTAATATTTCAGTTTCAACTCGATTACGAGACGCTCGTGACGACGACCACGACGAGGCCCTCGCTTTCTCGTTGACGGTTCATAAGCCTCGGGTTCTCTCAGCGCTGTTCCTCGCCAATCCACGTTCTAACGCTCGCGTCGGGCGATAAATCGTGTACGACAGTAACGCAAAGTGCGTCTCTCGCCCTCGGTGTCTCTCGCTGTTTGCTTTTTTTTTCTTGCTCGTCGCTGCTCGGTAGCTGCGCTTCTTGCATCGAGCCTTCGCGTCTGGACACTCGAGAGAAGAACATGTGCGCGTTCTCTATACGCGAGTAGCTACGAACAAAAAAAAATCTTATTGATACTTGATACGCCGGTATAAAGATAGTAAAACAATAATACAATAAAACAAATGTAATAAATTTCCAGAGAGATAATACATTTTAAACCAATCGGATGACTCAATCTATCGTAAACCGTTGAGACGATGCATTGAACGAAGCTCGAGCCGGCTATCGAATATCACGGTGTGTATCGAACCGATACGTCAGACTTTCGCCCCGCACCCGACGATCAGCCTCTGGCTTTAACCTACTGTACGCTACGCAGTACACTCGCTAATTTTCAGTCACGCACAGTCTCGAGATGGCGCGTGCGAGATTACATTCGCTAATTGACGAGAGGACTGCTCACAGGCGATCAGCCAGTGGAAGGTGTAACTCCACAGTCAGAACACCGCAGCACGAGTTCCGCCGCGCTGCTGGAAGTGCGAGAGGGAATCCGCGCTGGACGCGCATAATTGATGAGAGGGAAGCCGACATCGTAGGCGTCGAAAGAATTATATTCCCCGCGATTCCGCAGAAAGATATCGCGCGAAGATACAAGCCCGTCTGTCAATACGAGAGACAGTTGACGCGGGCAACGAGAATAATTGTCGTTTATACCGATAAACATCGTTGGGATTGATTATTTTCTTGCGCAATCGCTGATTGCTCATCTCGTTTATATCTTGCCGATTGTTTGTTACCCTCCGGCTCCGGGTTGTCGCGGTGCAGTAACCCGAAAATAGTCGCCGCGACTGCACGCGCTAATTACTTTCTATAATTAGTATCGCGCTCTCGTCTGCGCTGCCGTTGAGATTGAGTGGCAAACGAAAACAAACACCTGTTGGAAAAAGACACGAGACCCACTTTTCCAACCACACTTCTGTCCTTTGAGAACGCTCGAGATAATTCTTCAAAAATTCATAAAATATCCTGTCTCAATAAATAATTATTTTTCATTCCGTCCGAGGGTGTGTGGCGTAAATTAGCAAACAGAGTGACTATCATAAATAACGATATGTCCAGCGCTCCGTTTTCAAGCCAGCACAGTTCTTGTTTACGCATTTGTCGCGCCATAAAACACAGCAAACGGATCTTCGTACAGTCGTAACGTTGTAAAATCGCGCGAGAAGCGGCGGCAAGTGCTGCGTAAAAATCGTTAGACGCGTTTAGCGCGACACTTTGATGCCCCCGCGCGGTGGCGCATCAGTGGACGGCACGCACCAGGCACCGCGCGAATCTCTCTATAGCTGCACCGCTGTGAGTCAGAGATTTCTCGACAGACCACACTTGGCCTGCTATCAAATTCGGGCGCGTGTCTGTATTATACAGTCATGGTTGCTCCCGCCGAGATCCACGCGAGCGGTGCCGCCGGAAAGATATTATCACCGCGCATTGCCACGTAGACGTGCGTGCGCCGCACGCGTGTGAAAATTCGCGGTGAACAAAGTGCCCGCTGATGCTCCGTCCGATTCGTCTTGTGCAGCGCAGCACGCGCTCCGCGCGCTTTACGCCACATCCTCCCTGTCTTAAAGCTATAGCACAAACGTTGAAGCTTCTATATGTGCGTACATTTTATAGTGGACAACACGTGCATCGACGCATGTACTCATCCCGCTCCACACTCGGTCGCCCCGACTCAGGCGAGTTATATAAATACGGGCAGGGCCAGCTTCCGCGATACCGAAATACGTTGATTTATCGCCTTACCAGCGGCTTCTCCGTGCGGCCTCTCTGCGCGCTGTCCCTACGCGCGAACTGCAACGCATTCTCATCACCCTCGTCGCGGTCCTTTCTTTTTCGCGTCTCTTGCTCCTGAAACATGAAAATGTATTTTAGCTACTTTTATTTTTATTTTTCATAAGTCATTATTTATTTCCGTTTCCCAGGTACACCCGTGAGGGATTTTACCTTGCTCCCCCCCTAGTTTTTCCCCTCCTATCACTCCCTACCCGCACTTAGCTAAGCTAACCTAACTTCCGTGCGTCCGCAGCCGACCATAAGTCATTATTATATTTATGGAATCTTATAGAAATATTCAGTTGGTTCGATGGAGGTATTTGTGTTTATATAATTTTTACGAGCTCTTTTTGTTAATGGATCTTATCAAATTTTTGTTGTAATTTGTGGCGATATGTTGCTCGTTTTCATGCATGACTAACACACCTAAGTAAATTGGCGAATATGAACACCGTCGACTCAAAAAGATTCAAGGCTGCTGCATTTGAAATACAGTATTTTCATAAGAATCGCAGAAATGGATACTAGGACAAATATATTCCAAAGGTTTGAAACTTTCTTTTAAGGGGCAAACACGCGAACACGGATAATCTTGGTAGAAAATGGCCAGGATGATATCCTTCCTTCCGAGTAGCATTTTGCGTCTCGTTACTTACGCTGGATCGCGCGCGAAGGGTCCGAGTACCCGAAGCTTAGCCGGATGAGAAGCGGCATTATAAATATCCCGAAATACTTCGGGCTTAGGGTTATACCAAGACGCGGATGCGGTTCTTTAATTTCAAGTGCGCCGCCCCCGTTGCCCGACGCTCTCGGTTATCCGGTGCTAACGAGCATCACAGTTCGCCAGCCTCCCGATGATCTTGAAAACGCTGAGATCGCACTCATCGACCTACTCGAAGTTCCCGAGGAACGCGCGAGTCCTTGGAATCGCTACTCGGAACCCTCGATCCTCCTCCATTCCCGAAATAATAATAACACTACACGTTTTTTTGTAATTCGTCATTGGACGAACTGGGCGCTAAACTATATTTAAGAGTCTCAAGGAGAGATATAGTAACAGGAATTCAACTTCGATCGTTGGAATTTTATTTTCGAAGGTTCAGCAATCGTCGCAAGAATGAAATTGGCGTATAAGATATTCTACGGTCATTCGTTAAAAAAATCGGAAATGTTTGTTGGAAAATCGTCGGATCGAGCGAGCCCGCCGAAGGCGGGCGAAGCTCGATCTAGATTATATCGAGTGTCCCGCTCGAAGAGGTCACTATGTAGTACCGCCTGAGGTACGCTAGATGTCACCACTTTCAGCCCCAATTCGAAATTCTCATGCGTGTTTCCCTTCTCGCTCGCCATCTTCTTCATATCGTTTAGCGCTTGGTTACTCTATCACCTTAAGGTTCCCGGGTGGGTAAGAACGTATTCAAAAACTTTTTGTAATTCGTTCTGTTAGGGTGGGAGTGACCTCTTCGAGCGGGACACTCGATATAATCTAGATCGAGCTTCGCCCGCCTTCGGCGGGCTCGCTCGATCCGACGATTATACTTCGTGTCCCGCTCTCGAGATCACTATGTAGATGTTTAGAGCTACTCGTAAATAAATAGCGGTAGCGTAATTATAAACGGCGTATATTTCCTTCTTGGAAATGAACAATCTTTATATACCTTATGGTAACAAGACTCGTTGAAGAACAAAAAATAATTACAATGAAATGCGGGACAAAAATAATGGAAAATATTAAGTTTAAATCTTAGCTTATTATCGAAGCTGCGAAGTCGCGTCGATCCTTCACAATGGGTCTATTATAAAAACGGTCAAAAACCTGGGAATCCCCGGACCAACCGGCCAAACTCCTTATGACCCCTAAATCCACGCCGCTCTTCAAGGCTGCTGACGTCGTTGCGTGACGAAGACTATGAGGGGCATAGCTCGATGAAATTCCACATTCCACCAGGAAGGTTCTGATCCATCTACTGATGGTGTCTCTAGACGCGGCTCCGAATGGTTTCCGCGTTGTTAACAGGAGTTCGTTTACTTCCCCTCGCAGATTTGCCGTGACTTCGCGGTATCTCTTCAGGGTCGAAGCCACGCACAACTCGGGTTTTTCCGGAAAAATCGGCAACAACAAGAGCGGCTGGTAAGCTCCCGGTCTTGATGTTTTTATCGGATCCGGTATCTCGATTTCTAGCCTATCATCGTACTCCTTAATATTCTGGAGCTTAATACAGGCGATCGTTTGTTTACGATGCGCTGTTACTAAAGCTAATAACACGACTAGCTTCGTTGACAGTTGCGTCAAGCTTAAAGACGACAATGGATATAAACTTCCAAGTTTCTGAATGACTGGCTCCAGGTCGAAAATTTTATCATAACGAGGTCTTGCTGGCCTTGACTTGTATACGCCTCGGAGAAGGCGTGAAAGCAGAGGGTCCTTTCCGACTCTATCTCCGCATAAGAACGACAGGGCCGCCCGGTACGTGTTTAGCGATCCATAGGAGAAGCCTTCCTCGTATTTGCTGACCAGCCAATCCGCCACCTGGTGGATCTCGGGTTCGTAGAGGTCGAGGTCCTCCTTGGCACAGTGAGCCTGCCATTCCATCAGCGGTTTGTTATATTGAGCCATGGTCGAGTCCGTCACCGAGCTGAGAAGAATATCTGCTGTCCTCCCGTCAATGTTGCGCCTCAAATATGCTTGGCGGATAATAAGCCTACCAGCAGGGTTAGCTTTTCCGCCAGAGGATGCCGAAGCTCTCTGCAAGGCGAAAGCAATAAATTATTCGAAGGCTCAAATTTGAGCACTGGCGCCACCAAGAGCGAAAGCCATACGGGATACCACGGTTGGGCTTTCCAGTCGGGTACGACGACAATTCCACAGGCTTGGTCCGTAATGATTTTTCTCAGCGTTTTCAGAATTAATGAAAATGGAGGAAAAGCGTAAAAGTCAAAAGTCGACCAGTTCAGCGTGAAGGCGTCGATATTGAAGGCACTGGGTTCGCGATGCCAACAGCAAAATCGCTCGCATTTAGCGTTCGCTGCGGAAGCAAAAAGATCGATTTCCGCCACACCAAATTGATTAATGACTCGTTCATACGCCCAAGGAGCCAGCTCCCACTCGGTGTCGAGATTGTCCATACGAGAGGCTTGATCCGCGTCCACATTTTCCCTGGATGGAATATATGATGCGAAAATCCAAATACTTTTGGATTCACACCAAGACCATATCTCCTGCGCGATTCGGTCCAGTTTAGGATATTTCACTCCACCCATCCTATTAATATAAGCGATCGCTGTTGTGTTGTCGATACGCAAGAGGATCTCAACATTTGAATCGTCGCACGCGAAGGATTGGAGGCCTTTAAATGCTGCCAACAACTCCAAATAGTTGATGTGTTCGTCCTTCTCCGAGCTACTCCAGTTGCCGAACACGACTTGGCCCTCGCATGAGGCGCCCCACCCCGTTCCTGAAGCGTCGGAAAAAATTGTCCTCTCGAAGGACATTGATCTGATCGGATTCGCGGCGTTACCGACGTGAGACTCCCACCAATCCAAATCTTGTTGCAGGGAGGGGGGGGATGTCCATCCGAGCGTCGTAATTACCGTTGGAACCTAGCAATGCTCTGTATTTGCAGCGTTCCAGGCTCTTCGTACGCGCCCAGCTGTACTCCACGGCCGGACAGGCCGCTGCCAGGACGCCCAAAAAATGTGCAAATTCTCTAATCGAAGAACTCTTACAAGACTTGAACTGTCTGACCGACGCGAGAATACTCGCTTTCTTCTCATCTGGTAACTCAACAACCATACGCTCCGCGTTCAAAACAAACCCCAGAAATTTACAAACGGTCTTCGGCTCCAGCTGACTCTTTTTCTCATTAATGACAAACCCCAGAGACTCGAATAAATCCTTCGTATCTTTGATATTAATTTCGCAATCACCCTTATTGCGGCCCAAGAGCAGACAATCGTCGAGATAAATCGCGGAGAGATGACCCTTAAGCCTCAGGACGCTTATCACGGGCTTCATAATTTTTGTGAAGACCCAAGGAGCCGTGTTCAGGCCGAACGGTAAACACACAAATTCGTAAAGTTCTCCCTTCCACGAGAAGCGGAGATACTTACGGCTGTCTGGATGCACGGGGATTGTGAAATACGCGTCTCGAAGGTCAATTGTGGCCATGTAAGAGCCCCGAGTCATGAGTTTTAACGCAGTTCTCACGTCCTCCATCTTAAAATGTTCTTTTGGAATGTTCTTATTGAGTTCTTTCAGATTTAACACGAATCTCATTTTCCCGTCTGATTTGGGAACCAAAAAGAAGGGTGATAGAAACTGGCCTTTCGTGAAACTACACTTGACAACGGCGTCCGATTTTAACAAGGTTGCGATTGCACCGTCGAGGAGAGGTCTGTCGGCAGAGCGAATAAGACCCTCGTGAGGGGGTCGAGTTTGCTGGGGGGTAGAAGAGAAAGGGATTCTATAGCCCCTGATGATATTTAAAATCGAAGCGTCTGAGGTAATACCCGACCAAGCCTGCGTGAAGTGTTGCAGTCTGCCCGATACACTAACCGTTACTTTGCAGGGTTCGTCTGATTCGCTTGGGGCGACGGACGTTGACCCCTGAATTGGCCCTGGTGAAAACCTCTGTTGCCCCTGAATCCCTGGCCTCGATAAGGGTACGGACCCTGTCTGCCCGTCTGCGCGTTGCCAGATTGTCGTCCAGGCGGGCGTTTGAAGTTTAAACCTCCTCGAGGTTTATCTGAAGTCTTGAAGGTGATCGGTTTCAGCACCTCGGAGACCTTCTCGACTGCTTTGTTGGCCTTGATCCTTTTTACGAGGTCCTGCCCAAACAGAGTCTCGTCAGCTTCTGAGTCCTCGAGAAGTTTCTTGTACTTCCCCTCCACGTGCGGATAAATGTAGATCCGCCTGGTTTTGGTTAACTCGTGCATGAGCTCGCAAAGCAGGCGACTTGAGTCGCACAGCCATTGAAGCAGCTGATGTTTTTCCTCGCTGTCCTCGATGTCCTTGAATATGGTACCGAGTGCGAAGCCCAACGGTACCAGAGCCTGGCCCACTAGCCCTTGATTAATGGACAAATATTTATCACGAGTCTGCAAAGTCTTGTTGATTAAGGGCAAGACGACTTCGTTCAGTGTTGGCGCCTGCAACGGACAGTTCCCTTCCTTCGGATACTTCTTCTCAAGCTCCTTCCTGGTGTCCTTGTCGAGACCCTTTTTCACCATCTCGGCCCACAGGGCGGCGAGCTCTGGGGATAGTGCGAACTTCTCCTTGGACGACGAGTTCGCACCGCCCAGGAGATGCTGCACATTCTCCGGGACGAAGAGAGGTTCGATGTTGCCACCAGCGGTCGTCTGAGGATCCTCCTCGACAGGAGTCTCATTTTCTTTGTCATCAGTTGATGCTTCGGTGCCCGAGCTCAACGATGCGATCGACCCTGGGGCAAAGATCTAGGTTATAAAAGCTGCCAATATTTGGCGCCGCAATTATGTTTGTAACCTAGTCACGCGTGCCGACTCAGGAGACTGAGACGGCCGCTACGGAAAGGCATTGAGCTCTTCCCGATATCACGAAAACTAAACAAATTATTTAATTACCTGAATCGTCGACCGACGCGTCCCTGTTCTCATTCAACTTTGAGGTTAAGAGTTCGTCGAGTCGTTTTTTACAACTCGCGATTTCTTTCTCGAGCGTTTCGATCCCCTCAGGGTCGCGCTTACGTTTTCCCATTCTTCTCGATGGAAAATCTACCAGCTTACGAAATATTAATAAAATCTCTGAATAAAAAGTGCGGGACGAAAAATTCGACGTGGTGACCACCACGCGCACCAAAAGCGTTATGAAGAAGATGGCGAGCGAGAAGGGAAACACGCATGAGAATTTCGAATTGGGGCTGAAAGTGGTGACATCTAGCGTACCTCAGGCGGTACTACATAGTGATCTCGAGAGCGGGACACGAAGTATAATTATAAATACTTAATCACTTAAACGCAACTGTGATACCAACCAGTAGGGATTATGACTCGAATAATCTGAGTTTAATTTATGCAGTGGATTTGAACGCCACGCGAGGAAGTTGTCTTCTCGCTCGCGACAGTGTCGGACAGACAGACGCACGGTAGAGTGTTGTAAGTGACTAATTGGTGGGTCTAACGGCGGTTCTATTTAGAAACTTCCGAATGTGCCCGAGTACAAAAAAAACAAGTGCATCCCGGATCCATGTGGGATCCGCCAGATATACGTGAAAAAGTCCCGCCAATGAGATAAGTCGCATATTCTACCCCTAAAAACACCGGTTACAACACTTTTTTAGTCGATTTTGAAACAAAATTTTTGTCGAACAGTTTGCGAGAAATCATAGATCTGGCCGCCAGGCCGAAAACCGCCCAAATCGGTTTAAAAACCCTATCCGATGGCAAATTTCCCGCTGATTCAAAAAACGACAGGTGTTTGCCCGAAAAATCGAAGATTCGAGGGAAAAAACGCAAAAAACGTTTTTTTTTTCTGACAAACTGCCAAATTTCGCGATATTAAACATCACTGTTGCCGGTTTCCCAACAACCAATCAGATGCTGAGTAAATCGACAACAATGGTTGCTCACGAAGTTTTTAATACAGGTTTTTTCGTCAGTGTTTATCGTTCAAAGGTGTCTCGTCAGTGGATTAGTTGTCTATATCCTAGTTCATTCAATCATCGTAAATATTTTATCTTCACATTCCATTTTCCACAAAAGGATCGTATTACCCGAGATAGCACCGCAGTCGCGGTTGTTAAGTTGCACTTATTTTTCGGTAGAGTGCTCATCGTGGGTCAACGAAAAAATTCGAGCCAGACACCCGCGCGCAGGTATATATCGACCACCCCGGTTATCGCGATTGAGGGAGTCCAAATAAGTGCCTCTCGGACGATTGGCTTTTTTCTATTATCGTCACTGCTTTTTTTTACGAGCGCGAGCCATTAGTTATCGCGAAAGCGTTTAAAGTGCTGTGCTCCAGTTAGAACGCGCGCGTCCACCGGCTCGAAGCCAGAGACGCGCTCGACGCTAGACACACGCACGACCCACTCTCGGCCCCCCGGACTCAAAAAGCCAGAAAGACACGGACAGACAGGTCAAACATTCTTCAAGATTCCTGGGTCCCCTGTCACCTTTGTGACGGATCTTCGCAACACACAAACGACACATAATTCAATTCCGGCGTGTTATCTGACCCACCGGCGACATGTTTTTACGAGGCCGACAGGTTTAAGAAAAATATTTTCCAAGAAGTAAAAAAAAAACGGCCCAGAGAAAGAGAGTGAAGATTTCCTGCGGGTCCGTTCATCTTTCCACCCCGCCTAAGATCCACCGTTACGTGTTTGGCATCGCCCTGTCAGCTTCTAAATCCCGGCGAAAGACAAATTCTCTCGGCCGGATTTAAACCGAGATTTTCCCTCGGCAACGAGCGACGAGGCTGAGCTGACCGGGGTGACGCGGTCCACGGAGCACCGAGCGCCGATCGTACGCTCGCAGTGATAGAGATCTTAATGGGATTGAGTGCGACAACGAGGGAGTTGTGACTTCCGAGAGCATCAAAGGGGGATAGAACCTGAACGTACAAGACACGCCGAGCCGCGATGTTGGAGACGACGGAGGAGAAAGATAGCGGCGCGTAAACAGCGAGCGAAAGTGAGCAAGAGCGATTGGAAAAGACCGATCAAGCGCGAGCGGCTACGCGGACGATCTTGGCACGCGCCCGACGAGACGGTTCACGAAAAATCGACCATTCGACGCGAACAAACAGCTGCGTTTCGCCGGTTCACCAGCTGCGCCCGGAGAAACTAATACCCGACGCCGGGCGACGACGGAGTTAACCTACGAACAGGGAGAGTTACACGTCTCGGAGACGTAGACGAAATTACGATTTCACCGGTGTTTCGTTCGTTTTTTCACGCGTTCTTAATGGGTAGTGTCCGAAAAAATTCGACCGTGATCTACGCGCCACAAACGTTAATTTTTTTACTCGTGATTTCATTTTCCACCTCTTGGTCAAGTAACTCTAAATAATTTCTCCAATCGCGTCGCAGTGGCGAAAAAATATTCACTCCGATCCGACATCAGATTTCGTTGCGTCGAAATTTATCGAGTGGCTCAACGAGATTCAAGCAGCGACCGAGCGATTATCGACAATGAAGGCCGAGGTATTAAAGAGAACCGCACAAAAGGTCGCCGTATTTCTTCGGGATACTTATCTTTACTCATATTTCTGGATACCCATTTTAATTAACATGGAAAAAAAATTGAACTTAACGAGAATGCGGTTGAAGGACGTTGCGGTCGTGCGCGAACCTGTCGTCCGTTTACCGAGCGCGAGGTACTTGAGGAAAACGGACAGAAGGAGCGAAGAACGAAGAGTAAGAAAGGATGTTACATCCTTGAAGAATGCGGTAGATCCCAATCAGGGAGCCCGGTTACCGTTTTTTTTTAATGGTTTCCTTTCGGCGCGTGCATTCACCAACGAGATACGCTACCAAAAATTGTACCTCCACCGAGCGGCAGCGCTAACAGCAGCAGCAGCAGCATTCGAGAGCTTCTTCCCCGACCCCTAATTTCTCTCTTCCTTAATTCCCCGTCTGTGGTGTTGAACGCGGCACGAGCACCGAGATAAACGAGTCTCCCCGGTGTCGCGTTGCCACCCGAAAGAGTCTCGAGAGATTTTTAATGGACTTGATGGTCTCTCTCCTCATCTCGCGGACGACGACGACGAACCAGCGGAGCCACACGGAAGGGAGACTGGAGCACTTGTCTCCGCGTCGGAACGACCGGTGTCTTCTGTCTACGATTCAAAGACGACGTCTTTGACTCACTGAGAATTGTCTTCCTTTGATCTCTCGTTCCCTTCTACCTTCCGCCACTATTTTTGATCTCGGAGCCTTGGAAACAGTCTCCTGAAAATGATGAAAATAATATTATTTAGCAATTTAGCAATTAATAATTAATTCTACTTTTACACAAAACATTTTAACACGAAAGACGAAAATTCACCCAGACCATCCAATTGACCATTAATACAGTAGTTCGGGAGAAAAAGTATCGAAGACAATCGACGAGAAATTGAGGACAAACAAATCGATAAAAAAAAATCTCTCCAATCTGCGTAGGCGTTTTGTACACTTAGCCCCAAGTTGCCTCGACAGATCCAAGAGATGGGAGACCGCGGGTAATGAGGTATATCCTCTCCTCTCTGTACTCCTTTTCTCCTCGTCGTCGTCTTGCGTACGGTAATAGCTAATACCGAGTTGCGCGCTAAGCGGAAGGACGCGGCGTGGCGACTCGCCGGGGGGGAGGGAGGAGGACGGCGAGTGGATCGAGTCACGAGTTCCTTTTCCGCTTCTTCGAAGGGCCTCGCCCACTCGCGTTGACCCGAGCCGAGAAGGGTCAACTGTCAGGTATCGATAGTCTCGGCGCGTACTCGAGTCCCGTCCGTGAAACACATGCACGCTGCACTCATGCCAAGCGCAATTCTATTTCTATTTTTTTTCTTTTTTTTTTTCGCCGCCGCACGACGAGCGACTAACACATTCAGCGCGGACGACTATCGCGGCAGACTGTGAGACTCCGGTGCTGCAATCCACCCGGGTGAGCGTGCGCGATGCACGTTGTCTGCTGCTGCTGCTGCTGCTGCCGCTGCAGCCGCTGCTACTCGCGGTACCGGCGAGTTTCGTCACGTAGACGTCGCTTACACTCGTTCGCGACGACGGGCAACATGTATGCAAAGAAGTGAGACGCGCGCGCGCACATGCCGAGGGTACACGCGAGGATATCGTCGCGATGATGACCGACAAGCCGCGGTAACACGCTATTTTTAAACCGCGACAGTCAATGAAAAGGACACATCGTCGTCTGCGTCGGTGCTTATTGGTATTCCGAGGTAGTAGAGCCAAGCGAGCTCGGAGGAAAATTTTAAATAAAAACTTTTTAGTTTTGTTTCTTGGATCTTTTCTTAAGTAGCACTTGTTCTGTAAGAAGCGATTGTTGAGAGTTAATAGTTCAGCATTTGTACCAAATATACGCGTTTCCCGTGGCAGTGACTATGGGCGGCCGATAACTGGTTCCCTGGACGGACTGAAAACTGTTTATCATTTGCACCGTATTTTCAGCTGCTTTTTACGACTCGGCTGCAGTTACGCCCGTAGCTCTTCGGCCTTTGTTAGACCTATTTTCGTGGTGACCTACTGGCCCGTTTAGGGAAAAAAGGAGATAAATATTTCGTTTGGATGTCGCTGAACTCCAGTCCCTTGAACTGCGTTGAAAGGAGTGTAAACCCGCGAAAAAAGGTATGAAAAGAGTATGATAATGGTATGAAAATAGAAAGTATGAGAAGTATGTCGTATTGGTCGAAACCATACTCAAATTATGCTCTACCAGTTTTTTATCGGAGTATGAAGTATAAAATACTTCATACTCCGATATATATATGAATATTTTTTGTTCGTATACCAGATTTCAATGTTTCTTTGTATAGTACTTTCATACTTCATACGCCGATAACAAATTAGGAGAGTATAATTTGAGTATGGTTTCGTCCAATACGACATACTTCTCATACTTTCCATTTCATACCATTATCATACTCTTTTCATGCCTTTTTTGCGCGGGAAGTGGTAAAAAAAAATACGACACGCAGCCATTTCGGGACACCACGGCGTGACGATTTTTCTGGAAGGGAAATTAGTGAACGACACTTCCTGCTCGTGGGGCTTTGAGTTCACGGTCGAAAATTACTTGCAAATGAGAGCCGGATACTTGGAGGAATACACACGAGGACGGAACCTGCTGGCCACGAGAACGCGAATGTTTGCAGTTGCTGCGGACGCGAGAAGGTCCGCCGACAGTGCACGAGGCGCGCAGCGCGGTTCGCGCACCGTAAGTGGCTAATCAAATTTGCATAATGAACCCTTGCCCTTGTATCTGCTTCGCCGTTGTTGCCGCGACCGTCGAGGAGCGCGCGCCCGCACCGACGTTCTCGCATGAAATTGAAAATGGTAATTGATTCGTTCGCAGCGCGTTCCCGGTGTCGTCGCGGACCCACGAGAACACCCCGCGATATTCTCTCGCATTGTTAACTCTCGCCGCGTGTCGTACATTGTCGCTGATTCTTTAATTCGTGCGAAACGCTAATCCTCGGTGTTCATTTGATATCTGCCGTTAGGGCATTTCGTAATTCAAGCCTCGAAGCCGCGAACACTCGCACCGTGCTGAACGCGCGGCGACCAGATGCGCACCGAGTTACCGTACGTTGCATGCGCGGAATATTTGCATAAGACCCTCGTCGAGGTGGTATTTATTTGCCGCTCACGCGAAAATCGTGCCGATGTCGCGAGCCAATAGTTTTATTCGTGTACGGCGATGCGCGCGATGGTGGAATTAAAAGTGCGAACGGAAAATCTATTAAGGAGATATTTCGAGACTTGATCCATTTGCCTGCGTTTCTCGTCATTGCGTTTGAATTATTCAATACATTTTTTTCAACTGGACAAAAATCTAATCTATGTTTTATTTTTCGAAATTTGTCTCTTGTCAGGAAGTGGTTCTGTCTCTTGGGGACTTTTCGTCTGAGTTTACGCGCAGTTTGTCCTCGACTCATTTCCCAACCCATCTGATGGATAATAAGAGAGTCGCACGAATCGTTGATCGACCCTCGACCATTCTTTCGTATCGCGCGGTCCGTCCTCGTCGTCCTCGTCCGCCTCGTCGCTCGCCCGAGAGCCGCGTGTACGCAACGATGCAACATGCAACAAGTGTCTTGTAGCTCGTCCTTTAACGTCGGATTCTTACCGTTCGGCGACTCCGAGAGTCTCCGCGAACGACACTCTATTATGCTCCGTCCGCGACCTTGGCAGTGAGAATCCTTTGAACATTCCGGCCTCGATATTTCAACGGAATGATTCCATAAATAATGCATTATTCGTATTGTCTTGTTCGGACTTTGAACAATACAACGGGCTACAAGCAATTGTTCGCGTAAATACAACTCGCAATCAACGGGATAAAACTGAGTTGTAAGGCATCCCATTAATTCTGAACTCTCGCATTCGTTTCTGCAAATACTTATAAATTGTTGAAATAATTTAAAAAAATGAAGTAGATGAAAGCCAAAATCAAGAAGACGCAAAAAAAATTAACAGCCAATTGTTGGTTAAATGAATACTGTGATTTAGATTGACGGGATGTTCGTAACTATGCTATTAATATATCAAAAATGCCCTAATCGACGTACGATCGTCTCGGGACTAAACCCACGTGCGCGGAATATTATGAAGCAAGGCAAAAGAGTCTACTTAGCGTGGAAGGGTTTCCGAGCGGCATAAGTGCACAGTCGCGGCGCAGCGAACGAGAAGAGTGTATCATGTACGTTGCTCTGTACACGAAGCGCTAACTAACCGCGGGCCAATCGGCCGCTAACCCCAGACTATAACCTCAGGACCTAGCGAGGTCTCGCCGCTCCTCCTCCCGCGTCGTCCGAGCGACCATGTTCGTTAACGCTTGATTATTCCTCGAATAAGTTGCACCGGAGAGCCGCCGAGTCCGCGCGAAAGAAGCCACGTTGCACATTGCGAACGTGGGCTGCACCCGGCTCCGTCCGTCCACCTCTTTTCTGCGATGTAAATGCGACACAGCCGGCAAAAGTTCTCCCGCTTGTTGTGTCTCACCGTGTATCTCTCGTTGCTCTTCGTCTTTTCGCTATTAATACCATAGGCGTGTCGTATCCACGCGGACCTTCTGTTTCCCAGCGTTTGCATCTTTCTCTTTGGCACGTTCGACTCACAAACGTATGGGACATTCCATGCCAACGCGGTTCCTTTGAATTTTTCTTTCTTCGGGTCCAATTTGACGTTAGGGTCTTATCTGAAGAAAAATGCATCAATTAAGATTGTAAAGGAGTATTTAACGAGATGGAAGTGTTTATGAGGCTCAGCGAATGATTGAATAAAATGTTGGTCGAGTCGGCGTGGAGCGCACGATATCCACGTTGCAATAGACAACAGGTGCATCGGTGGTAATAATAGCAACAGCGGAATCGTCTAATAGACTCTCGAACGACGCGGCTGCCATTACATATGTCTCGTTTATTTTATCGAACTACGAGTTAGTCCAGACGGCTACAATGATTTAAGGACAGTACCGAGCGTGGAATCGGCGACGCGCTCGTATCCTTGTTGCATTCGAAAGGCTCTTAAATCTGTCACATTTTTCACAATCGATCGGATGACGCGACGCCGCGGAGATATTTGCACGCGTCGCCTCTGCATCCTGCAATCTGATCCGCGGATCGTTCGTGACGTCGAATCGTGATCGGAGCTTAACAAAGTGACTCGTGCGATTACGATCGGTGCTCGCGCATTGGATATGAATGTATGATCTACGGCAAGTACACAATTATTGATCTTTTCCGATGGGATGTTTCATAAAGCGACACGCGAGGCTGGTTCATTATTCAGATTACAACTTTCCTTGATTTTGTAGCTAGTTTAAACAATTATTCATACGTCGTTTTACTCACTCGATTTCAATATTCATCGATACTTCGTTTGAATATTAATTCAACCTTCAAACTACTCATATTTATTTGACCGCGCGCATATTTCACGGAGAGACATTATTTCAACGTACAGAATTTCCGTGATATTCTCAACTGAAATCGAGAGTCGAGTGAATCTTTCCACCGTGAACGTCGCGGTGAACTTGATTAACTTATTTACCAAAGCCATTATCGTGTTCCCACGACCCTGCGATACGTTGCAGATAACGCGACGACACCTCGTGGTATAATTTACGAAGAGCGCGCGGTGGCTCTATATATGAATCTCTGTGCGGTGTCGTATCGGAATGATCTTGAAGCTCGGGGCTTCGCCTTTCTCGGGAGCAGCGGCGGCGGCTGCTCATTTGTTCGAAAAATGCACAGCACGTAGGTTATTCGAATGAGACTGGCCGCAGCGACGGCGGCAGCGCGATACGCGAGAGATGAAAGAAAGCTGGGGGAGGGGAGGGAATATAAAAATTGCTTGGTGGCAATGCGTGCGTTATGCGAGACACGTCGCCATGCAGATGAGTGTAAGTGCCGAGCGCGCGAGATTTCTCGCTCGGCGACGCCATGACGGTGACAAATAATTTATAGCCGGCAGGGACCACCGTAAAATTATTCACTTGTCGCCGCATATAATAACACGCCTGTTGGCTCGTGCGCTTATATGAAAATCTGCAGACTCGCGGGAATACGAGGTAGCTCTCTGTGTCCGTTGCGACTCGCGCCGAGATTTTTTCTCCATCGACAAACTTGCGATATCGTACCGAAAATCTCTTGCCGAAACGTAAAAAGTCTTTGTGCTGCGATTGTTGCATCGATGAAGAAACATTCAAGGACCGAGGCGAGAACTTTCATAGTTTTTGTAGGATCCTTGTTGAATCCTTGCAGAGCCAATCAAGTCCATCGGCGCACGGAAAAAAAAGGTTGGTCGAGTCAACTAATCGTTCACGTTGCTATATCTCAGTTTTACGTGAATAGCTGCGGTATCTATTGCATTAGTTGCCATGACCAATCGAATGAGGCTACTATTCGCATCCTTGGAGAGTTTCCTCTCTTGCCGACATAACCTCACTTTTTCTTTAACTTCGCAGTGGTGTGCCGTTTGAGGTGCGAATCAGGTTTGTACGTAATCTAAAAATCGTACGATTACAACTGTAGTAATGCCATTTACGCTAATGTGTAATATGCATTGTACAAGTAGAGCAATTTATGTCGAAAATAAATGACGCGTTTTGAACAGTCAAGAAATCGGATACTTGAGCTGCTTACTCGAATTGTTGTGTGAAACATTCGGTTGGTTGCCGCAACTAACACGCCGCTTACCAACAGCACTTGGTTTATGCAACCAATTCCTTTTGCTTGACACAAATAAGGCGAGATGTAGAAGAATCAGAATAATCGGTTGGTTGTGTCAACTCATTTCTTGGTTGTAGCAATTCATTATTTTTTTCCGTGCGCTTCTTGAATTCTGCTGAAGGAGGAACATAGTAGTCGAACCGGCGATTTAACCTGTAAAATAAAAATTCTATTATTAATAAAATGATTCATTTTTTTCTCGTCGTCAGTTATGCCTAAAAAATGTTATACGTGTTTCCGGTGACTCGACTTTCCCAAGAGAGACATAAAATCTAAGACAGCACAACTGCTTCACCGCGCAACCAAAACCGCAAGTAAAACAAAACGCAAAAACAATGAAGTCTCATCGTTTTTCCGAACAAGATTCAAC
The DNA here is from genome assembly GCA_964034905.1 of Itoplectis maculator. Classification (NCBI taxonomy): domain Eukaryota; kingdom Metazoa; phylum Arthropoda; class Insecta; order Hymenoptera; family Ichneumonidae; genus Itoplectis; species Itoplectis maculator. The sequence continues at coordinate 8,937,469 of OZ035858.1, read as the reverse complement.
GGCGCGATATTTGCATAGAGCGTAGCAACAACTCGGGGGGTACAATTCTATCACCGCAAGATTTGTTTTTTTTTTTTTTTTCCTCGTGAAGCCGAGTCATCGCGCGGTAGTCGTCCTGCGGTGCGTATAGAGTTTTGCCCGGATACGGTGGCCGAACGTAAAATCATTTGCGAAATTCTCGTGAGCGCGCGGTCGTTCCGCTCGTAAATTTATATCATGCGTGTATTATGTGCGGGCAACGTAACCGTGACGACTTCTGTGGCCCGCGTCGAGGTTGGTAATAGTCGCAGGGACGCGTATCAAGATGTGTTTATGGTGTATTTTATGGTCAGTCGGTATGCTATATGGGAATGCGGGAGTATCTTCACCGCGGGCGTATACTCGGCACGGTGAATCCTTCGGGCGAGGAGGGGCAGCAACAGCATCAGCAGCAGCGCGCAATCCCCCGGACAATGTAATCCGAGATGCTTTGCCGTATGGCTGCTGAGCTATCTGATAGATACATGCATTATACATAAGTGGAGTGAGCTTGAAGATGCGGCTTAGATGGAACAGAGAAGTGGTTACTTCTACTCGTACCGTACGACTGCTGTACCAACATCGAAAGAGTCCACCGAGTCAGAAGATGCGAGTCCCTCTCACTTATTACTCGGGAGAAGAATTACAAGACGAAGAAATTTCTCTCAGATACTTCAGCTGTTTTCACTTCAACTTCGGGTTGAAGTGAACATTTCATTTGTGACAATTCGATGAGTCGTATAATTTGTTAACGCACTTCAAAGCTTCGGCAAACGTCGAAAAATATTTGTCCGTTCAATTGACATCTGATTCGACGTCAATTTCTCCCAGATACTTCAGCTGTTTTCACTTCAACTTCGGGTTGAAGTGAACATTTCATTTTCGACAATTCGACGAGTCGTATAATTTGATAACGCACTCCAAAGCTTCGGCAAACGACGAAAAATATTTTTCCGATCAATTGACATCCGATTCGATGCGCCACTCGGTCTCTACGCGTTGTCGCTGACTCACTCCGTCGCATTCCTCGAATAAAATACACACAGAGCGGTTGCTAATGAATAGTATATCAGCGGGCATAACAGACACGATATCGATTCCAACTCCAGTCCAGTCAATGAAACAATCTGATCGAGGAGCAGCGAGAGACTCGTTCGACGCTGCGCAGCACGTCATTCATCGCTCGCGTTGAAGTGACCGAAGATGGGGAAGTGGGTCACTTCCAGAGGATGAAGAACGTTTGGTCGATTATTCGTGCGCAGGTTGTGATTGGAGAATCAAGTGTTTCGTGCACCGATCACGAGGAAACATTCGATGAATCATAGAATCTGATCGGACTGATGATTTCGTCACAGGCTGTTGGCCTCCGATAATATTTTTGCCAAGCTGCCTGGCAGACATTTCACGCTTTGTGTGTGATCAAACCCACGCGAATTTCGTCCGCTCGAGCCTGGATCTTCCTATTCCGATCCCGTCGCGCGTCATTCACACTCTCCGCTTCCTTCCCTTTCGCCCCGGTCAGACCCTTCCTGGCTTGTCACTTGTCACGGTTGTCGGGCGCTGACGCCGAGACGCCCACGCACGCCAGTTTCTCCACTCCCATAAACACCCGCGAGAATGTACCGTTTCCAACGCGTTTCATACTTCACGCATCCTTGTACTCGCACTTCGCACCCTCGGGCCCGATACACGCGCGCGCACCTCGATTCGACCCGCCCCTACGACGTTTACGAGCTCGTAATTCAGTTTCTAAAAATATTAATTGCCACCTAAATTGAGCCGCTGAACTCCGCGACACTCGACTTTCTCCATTTTTGCCACGAGACTCGGGGCACAGGTGAAAATCTTTTTTTTTTTAACTAGGGTAGATGCATCGGTTGTGGCCATTTTTGCTATAATTTATTTCAAATTATTGTTTTCCTGTATTTTTATATTAAAATGTTGAAAGTATCTATACAAGTTAACAAAATTATCCATACATTTTTTTTCGTTTCAATAATACAAATAATTCTGTCTTTACAAAGTCGGTGGCCACAACTGGACCAAAGGTGACCAAAACCGATACTTCTACCTTATTATTAAATCGATGAAAATTTCGCAATCTTTGCCATTTCAAGTTTCACTATTTTTAACTAGATTTTATAACCATATCCTTTTTTTTGCTTAATGTCTGATTAGAGAAAATTTGTGGTCAATTATGTGAATTTCACGAAAAAGTTGTTGAATGAACAAATGGGCAGCACAGGTGACTTCCGGCTGGACATCAATGACCGCGTGGACTTATGGCGCGTGGACGGCTCGTGGGCGGGATGAGACCGCGGCTCATTGTTAGTGTTCCCATAGGAAGGCGGGCGAAAGAAATTCAATTGCGCGTACAGTTAGCACGAGTGGGCGATATAATGACACCGCGATGCGTACGTGAAGAAACGCGCTTCGCCCGGAGCTCTTGGCCGAGCTCACGCGCGTTGAAACGTACACACAATCATACATACATACACAAACACACACGTTCCGTACTATTATTCGCCTCGCTCGCATAATCATTTTTTGACTACGGGCGTACATAGTAACCGGGCCAAGCCCTTTGGACCCTGGGCGAGGGAGAATGTCAACTGTATCTGAATAAACAATCAAATTTCGTCAGTTCTGTGGGCCCAAAAACCGAATTTGATAAATATTTATCGAATTTCCACGACCACAAATATTTATAGGCGGCAATTCCGACAGTGACATTTTCAAGCGACACGTTAGGATCGAAAATAAATACGTAAAATCGCAGCTCCGAACTATTTTCAGCTCGATAATTGCCTCGTAAACAAGTGTTCGGAATCGTAATTGAAAGATTTAACTTTGAGGCTCAAGTTTCTCGTCGAAATAATCGTATGGAAATTGCGTGTAATAAAGTGTCGCGGTGAGAATCGTCGTTACGCGACGGATGATTCGATCGTTTATGGAAACGTTCGAATTAATTCAGGCAATCCCGCGAGTACCGCTCGGAATAACACGCAAGAATTTCATTCTAATCCCTTAATCTCCCAGCGGTTACGAGCATCAAATTGTGTCATTCGCGCGATCCCGCGCGGACCCGTGCTTTCGTTACAAGGGATTACGCCGTCGTCGAGGACGAGAAAGAGCCAACTTCTTCCAAGTGTCCGGTGATTCCGTCGCGCGGATCGTATAAAGATACCGCAACGCGAAGCAAATTTCAAGCGGCTTCGCTTCCTGGCTATTCGCGGCTTCAATTAATAGCCACGAATCGCGCGACTTATTGCCCACTAAAAGCACGTTTTTTATTGTTGCGTCTTGTAACTCGTAACGTAACTTGCAGCTAAAAAATCGCAGGACTTCATAAAAATGATCCCAGATATATTTTCGCGCTACCATCCCCCCCCCCCCCCCTTCCCCCTGGACCAATACTGGTAGCCTAGCGGTAACCTACTAGGTACAGTGACTGGGAGGCTCGGGTTCGATTCCCGCTGAGGGCAAAAATGTTTTTCTCGAGCAGCAGCGCGCCGGGTATACAGTGTATACTGCCGTAAGTCACGCCACGCTGTCCGAATAAACATTGGAGCTCCTGGGGTCAGCCTGTAGCCGTCTACACTCGGCGTAGGCTTTACTGTGGTTTCCCTACGCTCTTCGGCGAATGCGAGTGTTTCTATGTTCCATCAAAAGTCGGTCCACAGCCGCAATTGGGCTAGTACACTGAGAAAAGAGTTTGTTAACAGTTAACAAATGCAGTGTTAAATATGGCGAAATGAACCATTAAGTTGTTATTACGAGATTTTGGTTGAGCTAAATAAGGTAAACGTCCCAGTAATCGACAGTGTACCAGTAATCGACAGTTGTGTGCTTTGAATGTAGATTTTGCTATAGTCAAAGCACATATTGTCGATTACTGGTATACTGTCGATTATTGGGACGTTTATTTATCCCAAATGAAGCTCCCCGAGTTAAAATTTAAACCCTTCCAATACCCTTCGTTGAATCAAAATGGGAAAAATATGCCACTTTTGGAGGTTTATACAAGAGTCTAGGAACCTCATCTCACTCTGTACAACCTAAGTGGAAGTTCACGGAGGTTTAAGCAAAAAATGTCAGCCCCGCAGTAGTCTCCGTTTACTCCAATTGGGTAGTATCTGCTACTTTCTGAGGTTTTGAGGAGCGTCAGGAACCTTGCGGGATTACTAAATTTCGGTTTTGCAGAGCGTCTAAATTTTAACTCGGGTCAGTCCCGAGTTAAAATTTAAACCCTACCCTTCGTTGAATCAAAATGGGTAAAATATGCCACTTTTAGAGGTTTATACAAGAATCTAGAAACCTCATCTCACTCTGTATAACCTAATTGGAAGTTCAAGAAGGTTCAAGCAAAAAATTTCAGTCCCGCAGACCCCGTTTACTCTAATTGGTAATATCAGCCACTTTCGGAGGTTTTGAGGAGTGTCAAGAACCTTGCGGGACTTCCACATTTATGTTTTGACGAGGGTCTTAATTTTAACTCGGGGTTACATTTATGTTGATAGTTAACAAATCTTATTTGGCTCAACTAAGGTTTAATAATAATAACTAAATGGTTCGTTTCGCCATATTTAACACTGCATTTGTTAACTGTTAACAAACTCTTTTCTCAGTGTAACTGCTTCGACTAGCGATCCTCTTAGAGGCCCTAGGCCCAGAGGCTGTTTTCGAAGAAGAACCCCTTCTCAGCATCCCTCCTTTTTTTATCCCTGTAACTTTCCCCGTGAACGCAACTTTCAAGAGCGTCGAAGAACGTCAGGCAGCAAGTACAATCACAAAACAGTCGAATCTTCGCCGATCTACGAGTCACCCGGACAATCGACATGTCAACCGGACACCGAGAGCAAAGGGATATAGTATCGAACCGCGAGCGACATGACCGACCGCGCAACACGTGTGTGCGTAACGGTTGAACGGCCGCACCGAATTTACGACACCCGCTACTCGCGGTCCCGCGATCGTTCCCCATCAATGACCATTGGTGCTCGATCTCTCGGGCGCGCGCGCGGCCTTTACGCGGTCAGCGCTCCTATCGCGAATTCTTTGGCTTCATCTATCAGTCGCCAATAAAACGCGGGTGACTGGTAATTAGAACGGCTTTCTAAGCAGCGCAGCGCTTAGATACGCAAATGCCTCTCGCGATTTTGCTTACACGCCGAGCAAACAGAAGCTCGATAAAGTTCGCCGAGAATCTCGTGTCTCTCGTGTCGCTCCGCTCGATACGTACTTTCAGCTTATAACTGCACGATCGACCGTTCGACCGACGCGTTCCACGAATTTTCACGAGAATTTCCGAGCCACCCAAGCGACTCGCGAGACTCGACATCGAGAAAAATTGATGCAACGTCGATACTCGGTAGAAACATGTATCCGATATCGGAAGAATCCGGTTGACAGGGATAATTTTCCGGCGGCGGAGATCAACTCGAGCCGAGTATATAGGAAGAGGAGTCTCGGCGATTACCATAGCCGCGTTCGTCGGTGTCGTCATATGCGTCTTGTACACAGATACGAGTGATCAAGATAAGCTGGGCAACGTCGCGAGATAAGTCGACAGTCGAATTCCCGTTTAGCCGGATCGGAAGAGTTATCGGTGTAGCGGGGGCGCGATCGACGTGTTGACAATGGAGAAATGTGACTGCGCGACGAGTCGGTCAAAAATGAGGTATCATCGCCGGAGCGACGCAAATCTGTGGATCATAAACGACCGACAACGTCGAACGTGTTTCGTTAGAATTCGGCTTTGGGCTCGCGAGGTGGGAGGCCGCATGGCTGTCGATCGATAATCGATATTTTCACACAGCGTGAGAAAATATTTTTCAATGACTTAGTTACTCATGAGTAAGGTGAGCATTTAAGCCTTTCGTCGAAGAGACATAATATTACCTTTTTCACCAGGTGCAGCTTTTTCCCAGGCTTTTTTCCAGGTGCAGATTTTTTCTCGTCTTATTTTCATTTGAGCCAAAGTGTCGGATGGACCTGCAAATCGCTCCGGTCCAAAGGTACAACTTTCGGCTGTTTGTACCCGCCGCAAGTCCTGGGATGTACGTCTTCGGCGAATCGCGATTATTCGGCAATCACCGTGGACCTCTCTAAACTGGTTTCCTGGCGATTTTCCACGCCGTCGAACTCGCGCCGGGGCAAGACGATAAATTCAGTCTCGAGTGCTTCGCGCTGTGTGTGCGCGGCGTCCGCCCCGGTAGTCCGATGCCTCGTGCAATGCCGACACTGCCGCCGCTGCTGTACTCGCCGCTTTGCTATACTGCGCACTACGACGTAGTAGATATATCAGACTGTAGCCAGGGTGCGAGAGCGGCCGGAGCCATTGGTCGAGCGCTGTTTTATATCGCGTAATTACACGGCCGGTCGGAGTTGCGCACGGGGGCCGGCAAAACTGAATACCTGCGGCACGCAGGAACGCTCTCTTGGCTTCTTCTCTTTCGCTCCCGAAGAGAAAACAGCTCGAGGCCAGTGCGAAGATATCCCGAACTTAGCGTCCGCCGTGTACGCACTGCGTAAACGTCTCGTGTGTCGCTTTCCACGATTATTCTCCACCTTGGCACCTATTCTCGGGCTTCAGACAGCTCTTCGGGAACCCATCGTGATGCTTCCAGATTACGCACGAATTCGTCCAGTAGCTGAATCACGGAGCTGCAAGGGTTACAATAAATGTGGAGAGTCAGGTACAGCTCAGTTTATAGAGAGGTTTATTTTTCTCGGCGCTCTCGCGTCGATACAGCACGGGATCCCGCAACGAACTGTCGCTCCTGTCAAGCGTACTTACGACGCTTGTCTCTCGGCGTACACTGTTAAAAATCTACGGTGTCAAACGCTGCTGGTGTGGACTTTTTCCTGGTATTACTTATAGCAGTGTTAATAGTAACACTTTTTACGGTGTAAAATTAACACCAGCTGTTTCGTTAAATTTTTCCTATATTACCGACGAAACACTGTAATACTTTTCGCTTTAAAGGCATGAACGCACGTATCATGTGTGATTTTTTATTATCTCGTGAATGAAATAGTCGCTTTTCTCAGTTTTTATCGAAAAATTGAAGAAAAAAATTGACTTTTTCATTACAGATTCCTCTACCGGGTAAAATTGATCTGGAATTTTTTATCGAAAATAAAAATTCTGACTAATTCATTAACGAGATTCACATTATTGGCCTATATATTTCAATTTTCGCTCCGATCCATTGATAATTCGCGATAAACGGCATTTCTGATTTTTTTAGGTGAAAATCCGGTATTTCAGATTCAGTTAACACCGCTCATTATCACCGTGATTAGTGCGGACCTATATGGACACCGATATTAACACCGGATTTTTAACAGTGTAATACAACGCTAGTCAATATTCGGCTATTCGGCAGCCAACCGTCAAACATACAAAAGTCTCACAGAGCCCGGTGGATAATATTATTCCCATCTCCACTCGTGGCATCCGATAGCATCTCGATTCCTAGGGCAGAAATAGACAAATGTCAGATTCTCGTTTAAATCTGCAAAATTGCGATGCAGAATTAATTTTCCCAGAAAACTGTGGTACATTGAACGACAATTCCCCGGTAATTGCGCATTGATAAATCGCGCGCAGACGTCGTTAAGGACGTGACGCATGGAGTACGCTCGCTCGCGCGTCTTCTTAACCCCCGACGAGTCATCGTCGACGACGAGGAGCGAAGTTTCTCGCAAGTGCAACAGAAGTCAACGAAGCGCGTCGAGGTGTCCGAGGAATTCCGCGAGCGATCGCGAGACGGGGAGGCACCGCTCGTTAACGATCGACGATTGATCAATCGTCGATTATAGGACATTGAGCTCTCGCGAATGGCGTGCGTGATAGATCAAGGAGATGCCGCGCTCGCGCACGATCATCTCCCGATTCCATTTCCGAACGTGCAAACGTGCGATCGTTTGGCTCGTGCGAATGCCAAGTGCGGCGAATGCTTTATGGTTTTTTTCTCGTTTCTGCCGGTTTCTTCGTGGCATGGGTCGAACATTGCTATCATTGAGGGTTGAATATTCAGGATAAAAAAAAATGTATTTACAATAGCGACTTATCAACGGAGTCGAATGAATATCGAATGGAAAGGAATTTTATGACAGCGAAATTCCACGAGCGAAATTCCATTGACCGTAGAGCTAACGGGTTCGAAAACTCGTAATATCAGGAAGTAGTGTGAAATCGCGACGTATCTCGGATACTCGACAATGAACTGGATCAATCCGCGCGCGATAGCCACGCCAAACGGGATAAACGAGAAGGCCAGGCGGAAGACAATGAATGTCCGGTTCGCGATAGCGGCTATGCCTTACGTCCAAGTAACAATGCTCTCATTGTTTCCCCGGATCTGTGGACCACCTTAAAGTCGATGATTATTTCGCGGCCCCCTGTGGAATCACCTGAATGCAACCGCACTGATTGGGCACCTCGTGAAGTATGTTGGACTTCATAGGACGCGGGTTATCCATCATCGACAGCGACAATGTACTCAGATTGTACAAGGCTGAGATGAAATGAAAATAAAAATAAAAGAAAATAAAAAAATTCATCGTCGCTTTAGTGATCATTTTAAGGAATAACATCGCCGGCACATTGTTTCCGAATGTCTGAGTCATCGCAAAAGCGTTAAATACAATGCTACTCGTTGAAATATCACCCAAATTTAGTCATTATGATTGCGCGGCTCGTGGGCTACTTGCGATACCGGTTATCGATCATCCGCGGCAACATTGTGTTCAACGGAAAAGACCGAGGCGTGCCAAGTAATAAAAAGTGATCAAGATGATCGTCGAGGACCGGGAAAAAAGACTCCTCGGTGATCGGAGAAGTGTGCGAGAGGGTAAATCGAGGCCCACGAGTAATTTGCCGTACGTACTGCGCTACGTAACGTACATACGTATAACATCAATATCGTGTCGTGGCGATGCACGCATACACAGTACGTACCGTTGGCTCGCGCGAGTTCGGCATAAATCTTCCGGTATCGTTCGATTAATTGCCGTCGTTGCATAGCACAGTGTGTGCGTGGGGCTCCCGCGCGCGGTGTGTAATTAGATCCTACGAGGCGCTCCTCGTGGCCGGCGGTCCTGCCGGGATTTTCTGCTCGCCTCGCATCCTTCCTGGCTTGCGTCACGGACGACGAGCGAAATATCGAGGTCGCTGAATTTATACCTCGATTAACGGCAGCAGCCGCGCGCTGCAGTCGTTCGCTCTTTCGTTCCGTCGCGTCGCAACGAATCGCAAACTCGTCTGCTCGGCGCGCACGCGCACTGGCGCTGCGCGTGGAGTCGGCCGGCTGGTCTTATCGGTCCTTCGTTGGTCGATGATCGCTAATTGCTCGTCGATCGCGCGCCCGATACAGCGTTTCACCTGGAATCACCGGATACCAATAATTATTACCAATGAAACCGTCAATTCAACCACTGCGGATATCACAATTGAAGACGCAACCCGCACTTATGTCATATAATCGTAACGTGCTCGATTAACATTTTGCGAATCTTCGCTGCCCGGCGAGTTTGCAAATGAACGATTACCGATTATCGAGCCGTTTAGCCGCTGCCGATAGCCCTCGGTTGAGGATAATTGTCGGCAATTTTGTTACACAAGCGTCTAACTGCACTATAGTGGTAACTCATCGCTCGAATCGAGAGACGTCGGGATTATTGACAGTGGCTACAATTATCGGCCTCGAGTGGAAAGAGTTTCGCGGAAACGAATATCGGAATATCGATAAATGAAGTACCTGCGTTGCCACGCGCTGGAAGCTATTTCCTATGCCCTTTTCCCAGTAGACTGTATAACAAGACCCGTCAATTTGGCTTTCCAATCGATGTCACGACCCGACTCAACAGTGTCGCAGTCTCCCGGCGCAGATATGGCACAATCGCGGAATCAAGTGGCACGAATCGCAGTATTGGCCCGAGATGTTGGCCGAGATTGTGCCCATTCATAAAAATTCTTCGGCGAAGATTCCGTACTGTCTTCCTCGTCGCGAGACGCTCGACTCCCTCCATCCTCCTCTCGTGTCTAGCGTATGTCCGCGTGCGTCTTCCGTTTCTTCGTAGCTCGCGTGAGAACTGGTTTCGACGTCGCGCCGTTGACTCTCAAATCCGTATGATCGACCCGTCGGCTTGTGTCGGCCCTCACGCACACGCCGGACACGCAACCCGCAAGCTCATCGAAAGGCCAACGGGATTCTGCGGATGACTCGAATAAAATCGGTCGAGACGAAGGCGAGAGACCTGCGAACAGCAACGCTCGGAAATGAATGGGAGAAAGAGGGACGACGCACACTGCGATTGCTAATTTCTGCACACTTTTTGCCCGTACCGTTTTTCTCGGCGAATAATGTGAGCGCGTGTTGGGTCGCGTCCGCTTGGCATAGTCGCGGGAATTCTTCGGATTATTCGAGTGAGAAGAAGCGCGTGCGCGGCGGATAAGACGCTCCGGGCGGTGCGTTAATTTCTTCTTCTGTCTGACCACGACGACACTCGGCGGATAATCTACTGCGCGTCTGAAACAGCGATGAGAGACGGAAAATAAAAGCACGGTTTGCGCCACGAGAGGCGTAGATGTTTGTTCGTTCTAACTGAAGGAAACCTGAACTATCGGCTAGCGAATTGCATTTATTAAATGCAACATTTACTGAAAGGCGCTCCGCGATGTCCTCGTTCGGTGCTCGTAACTCTCTTTCGTTCCTTGCCATTCCATTCTTTTTCTCTCTCAACAGCAGCCACAACTGCCACGATTATTCGAGTGTAAAATCACTACCACATATTTTTTCATTCTATTTTTTCTACACTTGCTACAACTATTTGAATCGTAAAAATAATCACACCAACCAAGAACTAATTAATCGCCAAGCCTGACCAGCACGATTTGCCACGAGAGCGAAATATCGAAAGGGCAAATCTAATCTCTGGAATTCAACTCCCCCTATCGACATCTAGCATTGATCACGCTCGTTGTCGCTTTTTTTCGCGCGAAAATTTCCTCACGAACTCGCGGTTGTTTCGCGTTATTCGCGCTGCGCCAATTTGCCGGCAAAATACGCGTCACCCATCGATACACGGAGAGAAGGATCTGATAAAATTTACCAATGGATCTAGTAAAAATTACTAATGCGCCTGGTAATTGGCCGCCATAGCCGCCATCTAACGTTAAGTACGAGAACTACGAGAATTTTTACCATATATATGAACACTTTTACCATATTTCGTGGTAAAAATTGTCAAAGTTCTCGTACTTCTTGATAGATGGCGTCGTGACTCCCCTGTGCCAGAAAATAATGGTACTTTTTACTAGATATATGGTAAAATTTATCAGACCCTTCTCTCCGTGTAGACGTCCGCGCGACCGGGACCAACGAACCCCGAGTGCTGCGCACGCTTTGCCACGACCCCGCGGTGTGCTTTCAGCGCCCGCTGCGTTGCCGCAGTTGTGTAACGTTAATTAATACGCTACGTAGAATTAACGCGGCGGCACGACTCTCTCGCGCCGATCTTAATCTATCGTCGCGAGCGCGCGCGGGAAGTAGAAATCGTTAATCAATGACCCCGCGCGTTGTATATATTTATATACGCACACGATCGCCGGCTTTACTACAGATACGTTTGCGAGTCTCGAGGCGGGAAAGCCCTTCGACGATGTCGAATGCGTTTGCACGGCCAACACCCGCACCGGCCGGCAACATAAATACTCGAGTCGAGAGGTTTGCCGCCCGATCACCGACGCGAAAATATATATGAAGCATTCTCCGTCAATTCAGCCACTTTTTTTTTCGACCCCCTCTGATCTTCTCCATAATTGGATATTGCAATGCACAAACAAAAAAAACACTATGTGAATTTTTTCAGATTTTTTTTAAAATTTTTTCAGAAAATAGCGTTTTTCATTTAAGAGCTTATATTTCGAAAACTTAAAGTTACTAAAAAAGAATGTCTCCGCATAAAAGTTGTCATTTTTTGTTAGCTTTCGAGCGGAATATATGAAATGATTTTCACGATCCAGCGTGTATGATTTTTTGCCGAAAAACGGAGGAATTATTTTTTTATTCGAAAACAGGTATTTTTTTCGGGCTGAAAAAATTACAGAGTATTCTTGCATAATTGCTGATATCTCAAAAAAATCACCAGAGTGGCACCGCCAGATTTTCCTGCATAAAAAAAATAATTTGTGTAAATAGCCCAAAGCACACAAAAGTCTATTCACACAAATTACTTTTTTTTCGAAAGCTAACAAAGTGACAACTTTTATGTAAAGACATTTTTTTTAACTTTAAGTTTTCGAAATATTAGCTCTTCAATGAAAAACTTTATTTTTTGAAAAAATGTTTTAAAAAATCTGAAAAAATTCACATAGTGTTTTTTTTTATTAGTGCTTTGAAATATTCAATTATAGGGAAGATCAGAGGGGATCGAAAAAAAGTGGCTGAATTGACAGAGAATGCTTCATATGTATACATGTACCTACATATATATTTGCATATAGCTATGTATATGCGCGCGCACCTCAGCGCACGCGAAACAAGCTCTTATCTTCGCAAAGCTCGCGGCTCTCCGGTCGCACGCGCGAGCACGCGGATAAATTGTCACGGGTGTGAAACTCTCTCGAGGCGCGCGGTAGATGTATGCAAATTTGCCGTGAGCGGGACGCGAAAGAGGTGGAGAAAGATCTGATCTCCCGGGCGCGCGAGACTTCTCCGCGCGCCCGGGATATATACACGACAGAAACGCGCGCCGCGCGGACGCTTCGGCGTGAAACTGACCAGTCAGTCTCTCTCCTGAGATCGCCGCGAGGAAATCCTCGTGCGAGCTGCAGGACACATGACTTTGGCGTTATTTCTCAACGTCCACTTGGTAATTTGATGGTAGTTATGAAATTCGAAACGTCATGGAACTTTGGTGCCCACGTGCGATTGAACTTCCCTCACAGACAGATCCATAGTCTTTTTTTTTTTCGATATTCCTAAATATTGTTACACTGAGAAAAATTAGTAGTTGTGATTGCCAATCATTGGTTCGATATACCAAAATATTGGTTGCAGTTACTAAAATATTGTTAGCTCTGACCAACGATTGGTAATCACAACTATTAATTTTTTTCAGTGTACGGATGGCCGAAATGAAGACACGGATATTTGTTGTTGGGGCGGATATTATTAGTTACAAATGTTTTCTATTATTCCCGATCGCGATCTTTGACACGTCCGCGCGCTGTCACACTCTAGCCAAGACTGTCGTCTGTCACGCGCGATGTAAAGTCGGTCATCTATTCGTTTGTCTATTCTCATATATCCTGTGTCCTTGTAAATAGTCGGCTAAATCTGTTACAATATAATAAAATTGTGTACATTTTCTTTGACCTTTTTTTTATCAAACTAGACCTAAAAAATCACGTACACACAAGGACTAAAAGAAAAAAATATATATAAAGAAAGATTCGACCATAAGTGTCAGCTAATTCATTTTTAATTCCTCCATGTTTTATTATCATTATGCGAGTCGACAAAAAATCAAAAGTCGTCCTCGTCTAAAAATCAGCTTCACCGAAACCTGGCGGTGCAACTACTCTCGATCGTTAAGCCTAGTGCTACGTTTTCTCTCCACTCGAAATCTGTTTCGTCCAATCCAGACAGCGTGCTTCGCGTTTTCCACTACAAGCGCGCGCGGTGTGTACCGCATTTGCCTGCCGCGCGTCCAGCGCAAACGCCGCGGTCGTCGGTCCGACCCAGTATCAAGAGACGTTGATTTATGCGCGCATTATCGGCTACCAGAGGGAAATTACAGTATGGTTTATTATCGCCGCTTTACAAACCTGTCATCAGAATCGGCGAATATGTGTGTATTTAGATAGGGCACCGCTGACCGTGACGCGCGCGAGCGGAGAAATGAAGACGTAGGAACGAGCGAATATGCCCGGGCTGAGGTACGCGTATTACTACACCGACAGCGAGATTGGCCTAATAAAGATATTGGCAAACACAACTGATCGACGGAGATAAGACGTGGTAACGATCGGGTCGTGTAGGAATATTTTTTGCTTTCAAAATTTTTGTTAGAGTACAAAATGTCATCAGCGAGATTAAAATAAAATACATAAAAAAAAAATGTTCTAAATTCTATGACCGTTTTTGATATTTTCTACCGCTGATCAGAGTGACGCGATTGGAATTTGCACCGTGTCACTAGACCCCGGTAAGCCGCGTGTTGACAGGTATATTTAGACGTAATCGTAGATCGAACCGATTTTCTCGTCTATTTGTCAGACCGAAGCGAATTTCGCCGTAGCTCGCGGGGAAGCGAGGCAAAAAAACCAGCAGCAACGCGCAAGATCGATGATATTCAATTACAGGCTTGGTGGCGACGCTGCCACAGCGAAAACTGCGCACGTACGCGAAATAGAGCCCGGAGCTTTGGCCGCGCCGTGACGCAAAGTCGCAGGAGCCATCGAGTCTGGCCGTGCGGTAGACAGAGCGGCGCGCGCTGTTCTCGCCAACGCTCGAGCCTCGGCTCAAGCCGAGTAGCGTTGTAATAACCAGCGTTAATGCTCGTGTAATCCGAGCGACCAACGGCCGCGCGGCAGCGGGACAGCCGTGAAATCTCCGCCCGCCTGATAAAGACCTCGCGGGCGTTCATTAATGCACGCTACGTGGAAGACGTTTACGCCCACCGACGCGGTAATAACACCGCCGATCGCGGGAACGGGATTTATATCGAACGCGAGCGCGCGCGGATTCTCGCGACAGTCGCGCGGGAATTAAATTTCGCTGGGATGGCACAACGGCACCCGAGAGGGACCGTGGCCATATACCGGTCTCTTATCGCCCTAATCTTCTAACCACGCGCGCCGAGGGTCTGCGGATCTGTATCTCCTCGACGCCCAATTTTTATTTATTCCCTAGGCGTCAATTCCAGCGAGGCTGTATTAAAACGAGACCGGGGTGACTTGACTCGACGATTTTTAGAAATGGGAGAACAAGCCAACGAGAAGGGAAAAATCATTCTTGCTCGTTTTATACGCCTACACTGTTAAAAATCCGGTGTTAAAATCGGTGTCCATATAGGTCCACACCAATCACGGTGATAATGAGCGATGTTAACTGAATCTGAAATACACTGTTAAAAATCTGGTGTTAAAAACAACACCAAGTCGGTGTTTATATAGGTCCACACCAATCGCGGTGATAATGAGCGGTGTTAACTGAGTCTGAAATACCGACTTTCACCTCAAAAAGTCAGAAGTTCCGTTTTTCTCGAATTATCAACGGATCGAAGCGAAAATTGAAATACAGACGCCAGTAATGTGAATCTCGTTAATGAATTAGTCAGAACTTTGATTTTCGAAAAAAAAAAATTACAGATCAATTACCCGGTAGAGAAATCTGTAATGAAAAAATCGATTTTTTTTCTTCAATTTTTCGATAAAAACTGAGAAACGCGACTAATTTATTCACGAGATAATAAAAAATCACACATGATACCTGCATTCATGCCTTTAAAGCAAAAAGTGTTATAATGCTTCGTCGGTAACACAGGGAAAATGTAACGAAACGGCCGGTGTTAATTTAACACCGTAAAATGTGTTAATATTAACACTGTAATAAGTAACACCAGGAAAAACCACACCAGCAGCGTTTGACACCGTAGATTTTTAACAGTGTACCGATTTTCACCTAAAAAAATCAGAAGTGCCGTTTATCGCGAATTATCAACGGATCGAAACGAAATACAGACGCCAGTAATGTGAATCTCATTAATAAAATAATCAGAATTTTGATTTTCGAAAAAAAAAAAATCACAGATCAATCACCCGGTAGAGGAATCTGTAATGAAAAAGTTAATTTTTTTCTTCAATTTTTCGATAAAAACTGAGAAAAGATAATTCATTCACGAGATAATAAAAAATCACACATGATACGTGCATTTATGCCCTTAAAGCGAAAAGTATTACAGTGTTTCGTCGGTAATACTGGTAAAATTTAACGAAACGGCTGGTGTTAATTGTACACCGTAAACAGTGTGACTATTAATACTGCTATAAGTAACACTAGGAAAAAGTCCACGCCAGCAGCGTTTGATACTGTAGTTTTTTAACAGTGCAGTTGACCTTGTCGATTTTTAATGCCGATTTTTTTATTGGCTCCCGTGGAATCCGCGAATCCTGGGGTTTCGCAGGGTGACAAAGCGCTTCCGAGATCCACGATCGAAACTGGTCTATGAATGCGGCAGGAAGATAATCGATTCTCGGGCGCGAGGACCGGTAAATCACGATTCGGCGCGAGCGGCGGGTGAGCGTGTATACCGCCGATCGCGTCAGGATCTCGGTCCGGGAGTGCGGTCGAAGTGCCTCAAGGCTACAGAGGGATTCCGCGCGCCGGTCCGTGGAAAGAAAGATGTAGATAGGCGCGCGGAGATATTTATTGTGCCCGCGCTTTCGAATGGAATAATACACATTCGTTGTCGGAGTGTGCAAGGAACGACAGAGAGAGAAACGACAGAATATAGAAGCCTGAGAGAACACTTCGCGACTGTCGGAGAATTTCGTGAGAGGTGTTGCGCGCGCGCGGAGCTGCTGAGCCTTGCGAAATGTTTCATTCATCGGAACTTGTAACGCGCAACGTAACGTACAGCCTAATTTGCCTCGAGGCGATATCGAGTGAATGACGCTCCGATGCCTCGACGCCTTTCGATGAATGAGAATGGACTGCCAGATTGCGAGAGCCCCGGCCATTTGTCTTTGTAAATCATTTTCTTTTCGTGAATGCCTCGTGTACGAATCATCTGGAACAAATAAAAATGCGCATCAAAATTATTTTTGAGAAAAAGAAAAATCAATATTAAGTAATTAAATAAAAAAGTAACGAAGGAAAGTTTTAATGAATGAAATTCATTTTTATTTTTTGCCAAATCATTTTCTTTTCGTGAATGCCTCGTGTACGAATCACCTGGAACAAATAAAAATACGCATCTTAATTATTTTTGAGAAAAAGAAAAATCAATATTAAGTAATTAAATAAAAAAGTGATGAAGGAAAGTTTTAATGAATGAAATTCATTTTTATTTTTTGCCAAATCATTTTCTTTTCGTGAATGCCTCGTGTACGAATCACCTGGAACAAATAAAAATACGCATCAACATTATTTTTGAGAAAAAAAAATCAATATTTAGTAATTAAATAAAAAAGTAACGAAGGAAAGTTTTAATGAGTGAAATTCATTTTTATTTTTTGCTTGTCGCGGTAGAAAATAAAAGCATTGTTGGGAGCTCAATTTAATAACCATCGCTCATGCAGCAGCGCAGCCTTGATCCGACTTTCCGTCTTACCGACCGACGAGAGCCGCGTGGGAGTGCGGCGAAAAAAAAACTTTACCCCGAGCGCGCCCTCGGCGATGACGGGGCGCCTCGTCTTTTAATTACCGCGCGCGAGCGCCGAGGAAAATTAATTACCGCTTCGCCGGGGCAAAGTCGGCGGAGGGAATATTTCGCTTCTCGTTTTGTCCTTCCGCAACGGCCAATTAATGAGAAATTCCGGTTGCGGCGGCAAAAATTTTCGAGAATATTCATTAAAACTTGAGCGTTGCAGAGATCTTTCTTTTTTTTCTTCATTTTCCTGGATGTTGAGCCAACTTTAATTGTACGTACCGACAATTTATTGATTTTACCCTCCTATTCGCGATTTTTCATGTTTCGCCTCGATCGATGTGCATCAATCTTGTTAGGACTTAATTAAAATAGTTGCCGCGCGATCGAACGAATAAAGGCAACAAAATATCCGATAAGCTCGTGTACTGTTGAGTCTGGGAGATACTAAATCCTCGCGCAATTTGTTTAGTCTAGTTTAGTTCGTTGTATTGTCGGTGAACTACTAACAAGGCAAACCTCGTGTGCTGATTCATCAAAGTTGGTCCACGATAGTGATAAGAGTCAGTCACTGCAACGTTTCATTCATTCGAGATGGAGTAAATCTTTTTTTATGTCCAACAAGCAAATCCGTTGGCCATTGAAAAAAATTGCAAAATGTATTTTTCGTACAACATTACAGTTTTTTAAAATAAAAATCAGTAGCGCCTAGAAAATGCAATTTATCGCCCCGTTCCTCCATCCCAACTCGCGATCCGTTGGGATCGTCCAGCAGGTCGACGACCATTCACTTCTCGTGTGTGGCACAAGAGGATAAATCCCCAGGGACAGAGAAAGGGTTTCACTCTCGGTAATCCCAATCGACCGTGTACGCGCGTCTTACACGTGTCTTGCCTACGCACTTGCACACCGAGTCAGCGCGATGATATCTCAAAAACATCCTGCGAGGCGAAGTATTGAGTAACCCTATTTACTTGAGCAGAATTAACAGCCGGGAGAGAACGCTGTAAATTTGATCTTCGCAACTTGTATCTATCGAATATTGCTCGTGCTGTAAAACATTAATTATTAATTATACGACCGGCAAACACGGCGGAGCTTTCAGAAATTTAGCTTGTAAACTTTCTTTCAATTAAAATTCGATTTAATTTAATTATTTTCCTCGCCCCTCCCAACCCGTGTTGTCCACTCGTCGGGTCGCCGCGTTATCATCGACGTGTTACGCCCACTTTTCGATCTCCGGTCGAAGTACCGAGAGCTGCGAGTACAATACGAGTGGAGTTTATCCCTCGTCGTGATTCCGGCTAGTGAGACGTTGAGAAATCTCCGCGGCCGTCCGACATAGATTATCGGCGTGTATACGGTACTGTTATTCCACTGTATCCGAAGTGCGCCAAAGTATCTCCATCGTTAGCGCTTGCATACCTTCGGGGTCCGCGAGCGCCGCAAAAACACCCCGAAGACTTGAGGTGGCAAAAGTACAGTTGAGCGACTAGAGGCAGCGCTCGCTCCCGCTGTGATCCCCACTCACCGACGCCTTGCACTTCCGCTACACTCGATGTTCCACGGTGAAACTCAACGGCGTGGAATTCCGATTTTTCCCTAGAAATAAAAAAAAATAATAACATATGAATCGTGTAATGTCACGCGGAGTTGGATAGAGCGTAATCAGAGATAATTGCCCTGCCGACGGATTGCGAGATGCAATTACTCTTGAATTTCGATTTCCGAAAAAATACATCTACACTGGTTCATAATAATACCATAAATTAAAAAATCAATTGCAATTTGATTTTTCAATGGAACGAAAAATATACAGCTTTTTGCGAGCAGACAAATCAAAGGTTCCCAAAGGCGTGATTTACTCGAACCGCGATAATCGATCGATGGGCGCGCGCACAATTTATCCGGCAATTTATGTAGGAATTCGAATGATGGGAAGCGGAATATCTCGGAGGCTGCGCGCTCGGGGTTAGCGCTGGAGCTCTGCGGAGACGAGTGCGTGCAGCTCGCGCGTCGAAACATCGAGGGAAAAGTGTAAAGCGCGAGAGAACACGGGAGGGAATGTTACCTATACTCGACGCTGGTGCTGGGCGGCGGCGAAGCAGTGCGCATGCAACGTAAACGCGCCGCGCCTCACGTTGATGCGCTCACGCCGCGTTCATTCACCAGAGTGGAATAAGGAGCCCCGAGCGAGATACCGCGAATGCTAATGAGACCACGTCTGGTCCGTCTTCCCCCCCTCCCCCTCCCTCTGCCTCGCTCTTTTCTCCCTTCAACGTGATCCCACTGCGCGCGCGCGAACCTTACCGAGAAACTCTTTACACCCGTTAAATTAATTATTCCGGCTTGTCACGCTTCCGCGGTAAAACTCAAAAATCTCCGCTCACCCGAGCCAACCGCAATTTTTGGCCTCTCCGCTGATTAACGAGAAACCACTTTCGACGACTAATACGCGCGGTAATACGACGCAAAAATGTGCGACCGATCGTAAAAGTGATGCTCCTTTCAATTTCTTTTTTTTCGCTCATATTCGAGATACTTATTTTTTATTTTTTATGATACTTTTTACTTACATCGCGTATATTTTAGATCTTGGATAAGTCCCGGCGGTCATGGGCCATGGGTATGACTGGATGTCAGTGTCCGCTGTGCCTGGAAAAATCCTCAGTATATTATTTTACACCAAAAAAATATATTGACGCTTGTCACAATTTTTATTATTTCTTTCTCTGAAACATTTTCGTTTTATAGTCGTTTTTGCGAAATAAAATAAACACGAAGAAGATTTTTATAACCCGAAAAAAACAACTCGGCTCTAAACCCATTCGAGTCTCGTGAAGCCCCCCCGAGACACATAACAACGGCCATAACAATGTCAGCTCGGCTGCGCGGCCGATATATCACCCCGCGGTACGTTTACCTGGCAGTGGACACCCACATATTCGGAGCGGAACGCCCGGGAATCGCCGTGGAACGAGAGCAGCGCGGGTACTGCGAGTGTCGAGTCGTTCGACTCTCGAGGACTTTATAAACTCTGAGAGAATTCTAGAAACAAAGTGCATAGAGCACGAGTGAAAGATGTTACATAGTCCCTGCGCCAATCGGGGCTCCCCTAGCAATCACGATGACTTTCATTTTTACCTAAAAAAACTGTCAAAGTGACCATACAAATAACGCTCAATAGAAGTTGTTTTTTGCACAGAAGAAACTTTCGAAATTATCAAAATGACCGTCGAAATAATCAAACCCAAAAATCTTACAGTTGCTTTTTCGTCAGCAGAACCAACAACTTACCGTCATGATGGCCCTTTTGACGGCAAGGTTATTTTGACGGTAAGATATTGGTTCTAGCAACGAAATCGTAACTTTCACATTTCTTTTGTTTCGTCATTTCGAAGGTCATTTCTACAATTTCCGAAAGTTACTTCAGTGCAAAAAACTACTTCTGTTGAGCGTTATTTTTATAGTCACTTTGAAAGTCGTCGTGATTGCTAGGGTCGCACAGAGGCTTTGTGGTAGAGTCCGTCGGCGTCTTGGCGACGACGCCAACGTTCGTCGATATCAGGAAATGCATGATTCGTCGATTTAACGCGACGATCGTTTTGTATCACAGCGCAACATACTTTGGCGAATTTGCCGCATAAACGTCGTGATTAGTGCGTTGTACAAATTGTGGACGAAAATTGCACACGACACTCGCGACCACCGGCGAAGTGAGAAACTGCGGAGGCCGAGCGGCGGCAGCGGCGGTGGCATCGGGGAAAGGGCAGGATCCACGCCAAAGTGATGCAAAGTCGAGCGCCCGGGGAACGTGAAATTTATAATCGGAACGGAACCCGTTCGATTCGTCACGGAAGATCGCGAACTTTATACCGTACCTTATTGCAGTCGCGGCTGCACTAACCTTCGCGATATTACGGCGTCGTGAACAAGACGAGCGCAGTTTTTTTTTTCTCTCCACCGTACGAAGCACTCGAAACACCTTAAACAAGAAGATAACACGTGTCGCGGTTATTTGGAAGCGACGCGCAGCGTTTTATCGTATCGAGCGATGCGGGACGGGTTCACGCCTTAAATCAATTCGTGGCCCACCGTAGATCATCCCAAAGGGCCCGGTGCTCATTTTCGGCGTCTCTTTTTATCCCGGGATATTCTGGAAGCGGCGTGAAAAATGCACGGCTGAAATTATTCGAGTGCACGATTCGTCATGGAGATTCGAGTACTGAATCACGCAAAAATCAATTTATGGTTATTATTATTATTATTATCATCATCGTTATTATAAAAAAAATATATAGCCAAAGAAATTGCAGACATGATTCGTGATCAGAATTCACGATAGTAATATCAACACGAATATTATGATCGCAGCCGCGAAGACGACGCTGTATCCAATTAACTGGGAATAGGTTTCGAGTCGCTTTACGACGCGAATGAGTCACGAACGTCATATCGTAGACGCGATGAATCCCGCGCGCCTCGGGGAAGAGACGACAGCGCCGCCGCGGCCGTGGCAGCGCTGCGTCGACGGCGGCACTGCAACCGCGCCCTCTCGAGGAATCCCATAAATAAAGGACAAGTTGATTGATCGGCTTTACCCTTGGACACACGATCCCACACCACCGAGCGCAACCGCATTTCGTTCCGCCAGCTCCCATTGTCGATCGTACCGCGTTACACACGCGCGGTATAGATTCACCGTAGGTGATCGAGCACCGTGTCCCACTTAAGAGATTACGATTGTCGCGCGCGTACGCGCTACGAAACTCGCGCACGCGACCGCGCAGACCTTTTGTAACGTATACACGTATATACGATGCGTTGTATATATTTTTGTGCGTGAACACTGGAAACGAATGAGGTGCACTTAGCGTCGCGATACACCCAACGAAAGACACATTCGCACGCTCGGTGTGTGACATTTTAGGTCGATAGTATGTAATACGATACCCGAGAAATTTGGTCAACTTACGTAAAATGATTTTGCTAGGAATCATTTTTTCTCGACGAAATTTAATTGAGGAACGAAATTACTATATTTTTCAATTCTAGAATTAAAACAATTTATTCCTTAACTATTATACATTTTTTAATTGGTACATGTACAAAATTATCCACATACATAAATCATAATTCCCGCTTATTTTTAGCACCTTAATTATCGCGAGGAATATCGAAATTACCCTGCCTCGTGTCGTTTACCCGCGTTCGCACTATAAATAGAACAACTATAATGGACGAAACCGGGCGACTGCAATTGGAATCGAGCGAGCCGCAAACCAGTTTGCGCCTCGTGTTGTTCATTGACATTATAACCGTCGGATTATTCGTGCCTATTTCGCGTATTTATTCGCATTTCGCTTTTTTTTACAGACCAACAACATCGGCGGCGGCAGCGTCGTCGAGAAGTTGTCGTTCTACAATCACACGGAGTGCGAGTGCAGGGAGCGCATCGAGTACGGGGCGCCGAGTGACAAAACGAGTGTTACGAACGAGCCCAGGCATCATCCGACAGCCGTGTCGCCCCCGCAGAACATCAGGCGGCCGCCGCAGAGGAAGCCGTGAGTGTATATTCGCGTTCGAGCGTTCTGTAGCTACGATGTTATACGATATAAACCCTGTCGCTTCCGCAGGGGCGTTCTCAGTTTTACCCTTCGCTTCTCCTTATCTTTTTCTCCTTCTTCGTCTCTTCTTATGCGTCTACTCCTCTTCTGCCTTCCATACACGCGGTATCATTATACATTGTACCCCGCGAGTGGCTTTCGGTTCGCAGCAACAAACGAGTTTTGCCTTTACACTCGAACGCCTCTCCCGAGGCTACTTGCTCCATCAGCGCGATCCCGCCGATGATTAATTTTCGATTAACCGACGCGCGCGCGCTTTTGTTGCCGGCGCTTATATTTACACTGTTAAAAATCTACGGTGTCAAACGCTGCTGGTGTGGACTTTTTCCTGGTGTTACTTATTACAGTGTTAATATTAACACTTTTTACGGTGTTAAATTAACACCAGCCGTTTCGTTAAATTTTTCCTATGTTACCGACGAATCATTATAATACTTTTTGCTTTAAAGGCATGAATGCAGGTATCATGTGTGATTTTTTATTATCTCGTGAATAAATTAGTCGCTTTTCTCAGTTTTTATCGAAAAATTGAAGAAAAAAATCGATTTTTTTCATTACAGATTTCTCTACCGGGTAATTGATCTGTAATTTTTATTTTCGAAAATCAAAGTTCTGACTAATTCATTAACAAGATTCACATTACCGGCGTCTGTATTTCAATTTTCGCTTCGATCCGTTGATAATTCGCGAAAAACGGGACTTCTGACTTTTTGAGGTGAAAGTCGGTATTTGAGACTCAGTTAACACCGTTCATTATCACCGCGATTGGTGTGGACCTATATAGACACCGACTTGGTGTTGTTTTTAACACCGGATTTTTAACAGTGTAGACTCGGTGTTAGGAGGGATGCAACGATTCGCGCTAGCAAAGAAAAAATGAAAAAACGTTGAAATCTTGTCGAGATTTTGTAAACACTTGTTTATAGTTGATTATATATTGTGATATTAACGTATGATTTTTTTTTACATGCAGATGCAAATGCCCTTCGGAATTCACGCCGCGAATAGTGGAGGGTGTGTGCCAGTGCAATTGCTACGAGAACGATGAGAATTGCATACGCATACGACGTGGGAAAGGTTATTTCTCGTTCAGAGATCGATTGTGAGTACAGATGAAACTTTAGAAGAGTCAAGAGATTTTTTAAAATCTTTTTATAATTTATTTTAGTTTTTGTTTCTGTTCACATAAATTAATAATTTTTTGGCCTTTTTCAGATGTATACAAAACGACCAGTGTGCTACACCAATGTGCGAATTCGGCGAGTACATGAGGAGGCAGGGAAAGTGCCCGCGGAAGAGGGACAAATTCAACGCCATAGCCACCAGCTTGAATCTTCACCATCGAATCAGAAGCTAGACTCGCATCATCCGCACAAAAGTCGCAATTCCGACACGAGTATGATTATCGGATAAGACTAGCCGAAGTATACGTGCCAAATGTGTATCAGTCATTTTTCTTCTTCCTTGATTTCGCGAAAACAACGCGAGAATCGCCGTTGGTGTACGAGCGTCGAACGAAGAAAAAAAACTCTCGATTGAAAGCCGCCGTTTTTTTTTTTCTTTTTGGTTGATTGAATGACACGATCGGATTGGACGTTGCGGACAACTCAGCCCGCGCTAATTGATGGTGCCATTAATCAAGTGCCTCCACCAGAGACTGTATAATTATATGGAATACTCGATTTTTCTCTTATCGAGAACCTTAACGATATTTTTGTATTTTGTTTTTCTCTCGTCTTTCTCTTCCCTGCGCGATGTGAGTGCGATTTCGGTAGCCCCGGTGATCGTGGTCGACGTAGATTTTACCTTGCGGTGGATCGTGAGCCAACGACCGCCAATCGAGCGACAGCATATTTTATTTTGCTCTCGGATTTGCTCCGGCAAATGTGTGAAAGAAAGAGAAACAAAGATTACGGATGCTGCTTGCGCGCATTTCGAACTGAAAACGTGACTTGATTGGAGATCAAAATTTTTTTTTGTAATCGAAATCAAATTCACCGGCGAATCAAAAATGAGTGTCAGTAAGATATACGGGAAAAACATTTTCCGCAGGTAGCTCGAAATTTCACGCTGCTTCGTAACGGAAAAATCGTTTTAGCCATTTGACTGCAAACACTTTAAAAAAACCTACGTATGTCTTGCTCAAACAGACCGCTATGACCCTTCGTTGTGAACCTCGTGTCCAACTGAAATGATGGGAAACTAGATTTTCCCGAATTTTGCAATTGTAAAAGTATTTCGTCGATTAGAGAGCGATTATGGATGCTCGAAAAGAAAATTGCGAAGATAATACGCGATAATGCTCGATGAATATATATAGATACTGTTTCCGACAATATTTCAACATTGTAATGTACATTGTATACTCCGATGTTTTTTTTACGTCTAGGCGTATATTTATGATATAAATGATAAACGATAATAATCGATAGCGTGAAATGTATAGGCGGGTTAGTACGCCGGTTACTGCACGAACGAGATATTATTACATTGTACTCGAGTGAACCGCGTCACAGCCCCAGAATGTAGATCTGATAATGGGCACGAGCTGTAGATTGTCGCTTAATTTTTAAGATCGGGTGTTAACAAAAAAAATACCCCAATTGTTATAGCATACTATACATTTATATATACATATATATATATTTTAATTAATTAATTGCTGAGAAGTCCATGGACACGTGCCTAGTCTGAGGCCCCGTCTCATACCTGCGGAGCATTATTTCTTCCTTGAATTCCGAAACTGCAGTTAAAGGAAAAACCACAATGCATTATGAAAAACTTACTAACGTGAAATCATTTTTTCGGCTGACAAATTAATCGAGTATTGAATAAATCACAGGAAGTCTGTGCGCAGGAATGAAACGGTTCCTTAATGTATCCACACTTTTGTATTTTTCAATTAAGATAATCCTCGTATTTTTTATTTAATCGAAGCATCGATGAGCCAACTTCGTTAATTTAATATTTAATCGTTCGCCCTAACCATTCGACATAGTATATCATTTCTACAATTACAGCGAGAGTGAGAGAGAGAGAGAGAGAGTGAGAGAGAGAGAGAAAAAGAGCGAGAGAGGAAAAAAACTAAGTGAGTTCGCTCGACCACGTAGGTCAAGTTTTTTTCACGTATTTCGATGATTACGTATTTTTTATGTATAGAACAAAAAATGCGACGATCGCTCTTTATTGACGAATTCCGACGAGTCGCTTAGTGGCGATCGTAACGTCGATTATCATTGCCTTGTATATCGTTTCTATCAGTTGCAGGATCCAGACGAATAGTTGAGCTATTCCGATCGCGTCTCGATCCCCACGCTCCCCCCCCCCCCCCCCCCCGTGTGTAATCCCCGTTTTCTACGCTTTTATATGAATTACATATATTCCCAACGTTGGTACAATCACCGTTTAATGTTACCGGAAATCCCGACGATCAACACGGGACAATGCAGGAAAAAACATATTCGAATTCACTTTCATTGAACATTATTTAATCGAATGATGATGTTGGGTACTGTTTTCCCGGTCTCAATTATACAGAGTTTTGAAGAACGTCGTGGCCGGTAGCAATGAAAACGTGTGTGTCGCGTGCCGCATATGCCGCTATATGTATTCGCGTATAATACACGAAGCGCATCGTATTACTGTACCATTGTCGTAGCTTGTTGCGTCACTCGCTACTCAATCCTTAAAATCTATCTGTAGAATTGTACCTAACAATAAAAATGTCAAGTTGTATAAAGAAAATATCTTATATTGATCATCTGTTCTTTTTCTCCTTATCCCACTCGTGACGGTCGGTAATAATTCCTTGGCTACCGACAGTAAGAAAACATCTATGCTTCTGTCGGTATCGCAGCTTTCCACGTTTCCGAGCGTCGATGGATAGCAGCACTTTCCACTCGCCTTTAGTTCCGCATTCGGCCTCCGCGAGCGGAACAAAAGAGACGGGCGCCTGTAGAATTGTACCTCTCTGTAGAATTGTACCTAACAATAAAAATGTCAAGTTGAATAAAGAAAATATCTTATATTGATCATCTGTTCTTTTTCTCCTTATCCCACTCGTGACGGTCGGTAATAATTCCTTTTCTACCGACAGTAAGAAAACATCTATGCTTCTGTCGGTATCGCAGCTTTCCACGTTTCCGAGCGTCGATGGATAGCAGCACTTTCCACTCGCCTTTAGTTCCGCATTCGGTCTCCGCGAGCGGAACAAAAGAGACGGGCGCCACTAGCAACGACTCCCATTCTGCGAAGCGCGTTGCATAAAGGTCGTCGGTAGCCGCCGGTTCAAACAAAGAAAAACGACGAAACTCGCGCTCGGTGTAAACAATCGAGAAAAACATCGAAATATCTCACTATTCGTCTTCTCACGTAACCTTCGACGTTAGCGAGCAACTTGACGAACGTGTCTGGTTTCTTCGCAGCGTCGGGTCATCGTATTTCACGCTGCGCCCGCGTTTTTAGCGCGCAACTTATCATCGAGAGTCACGAAAGAATTTCATTCGATTGTCGCGTGGATTTTTTACGAAATTGTATCAACAATGACGAAGAGAGTAAACGTGATGGACGGAATGAGCCTCAAGTAAGTAAAATTCGGCAAAAATTGACCAATTTTGCGCCAATCGACCAATTGGCGTGAATTTGCGTTGAACGAATTAGATGATTTTTCTAGACCACCTGTGGCTTCGCTCTGTGAAGCAACGTGAATTTTTTTGTTTTAACTCGGCATTTTTGACGTGGCAGTATTTAAATTAAATTAATCTTGAATTTCTGGTCTGGCGGTAACAAAGATAATTTGACAATTCTTATTTCCGGCAACATTATTGCTTTATTTGTGTATTTATTTATCGCGTGAAAATATGTAGCAAATTTCAGGCAGGTCGATTAATTTCTGCATCCCAGCACTAAATGTTTTACCATGATTAGAATCTGAGAAATATCTGCATTTTTGTATTTCTGTCAATAGGGATTTGATATCCGAAGATGGACTCGTCATTGATATGGGAGAAAACGAGGAACTAGATGAAGAATATTATCCCTACAATCCGAGCGTTAATCTCACGAATGACGAGATGATAAAACTCTTGAACATGGAGGAGTTTGGGGAGGATGATGAAGACGCTGGAGTTGACGCTGCCGAGGCAATGTCGCCCTGGAGCTTAAGTTTCGAAAAGATCAAAGCCAAGTGCATTGATCTCACGAATGACGGAAAAATCATGAAGTTGATCAAGCAACAAGGGGTAGGCGATGTTGTGCCACCAAATTCTTTGGCTATTGTCCATTATGGAGCCTACATAGAGCATCAGGATGAGCCTTTCGATTCGACCTTTCGTCGCGGTGCACCTGATCGATTGCGATTAGGTAAAGGAGAAATACTGCCAGGCCTTGAGTACGGACTGCTCTCGATGAAGAAACACGAAGTCGCATGTTTTATCATTCATCATGAGTATGCATACAAGGAACTTGGTTGCCCGCCTCTGGTTCCTCCGAGCTCTGAAATTCTCTTCATAGTACAAGTAGTCAACGTGATCGACGGTGGATCAGTCGAGACTCTCGAGAATCTCAGCATCGAGGACCGCAAGAAATTCAAGAACGTTAAAATTCGAGCGGATGTGCTTATAAAAACAGCCGCGGAAAGCTTCAAGCGGGGCAAGACCAGACAAGCTATTAGAGAGTGAGTGAAAGCTCGACAGACGATAAACATTGATTGTACTAATAAAAAATTATACTGATAAAGTAAAAAATGAATTTGCGATTCTAGATATTCTCGGGCGACTAATATGCTCGAATTAGCGCAACTCGAGGACGACGAGGAGGAAGCGGAGTTAAAGAAGATTTTGTCGAGAGCTTACTCAAATCTTGCCGTCTGCTTTAACAAGGAGGACAAGCCCAAACAGGCCTGCAAATGTTGCTTAAGCGTACAAAATCCAACTGCCAAAACCTATTTCCAGTGAGTTAATCCGAATATCATTGGTTCAAACTCGATTTTAATTACGCCACAAGAAAGACGATTATTTTGAGAATGTGTTTTTAAATATCTAATACGATTATTTCTCGTTTCAGTCATGGTCGAGCCCTGCTAAAATTGGGCGAGTACGAAAGAGCACTGGAGGAATTGCAACATTCCCTGAAGCTAGATCCGAACAACGTTACTACGATCAAAGAGATACAATTGGTGAGTCTTGAAAACATTATATGTGAATCAAGTTGTAAGACTCAATTATCGTTGATTCCAGGCGAACACGCTTCAGCGAAAATTCGTGGAGACGGAAAAGCTCCTGTGGCAGAATTGCCTGAAAGTACGAAAGGGTGAAGAAGCGGTGAACTCATACGCAGCGGTAGCTAAAGAATTTTGCGAGAATTTTGCAAAAAACGAATCTATATTGCGTCAGACACTGCCCGAGGGCCTTACACCTGCGGAGGATCGGTGCATCCGCGAGCAAGCGGCATTACTCAATCTCACGATTGTTCAACAAGTCAGATACGGAAAGGAAACTTTCTACTTGACGAAACCTCGATATTAAAACGACCGAATTTAACAGCTTCTGTTGTCTAACAGAGTTCTAATGATTGAAACTTCTGCAATCGCTTCCGAACAGGATTAACCGACATTTTTTTTTTTTTTCGTAAAATATCGTTCAGAAAGTATTCTATTTTTGCACACGAGGCTAGAATACAATTTCTCGCACTATGTACACCCATCGCTCTGTGGATATATGGTGCATTTTTGTTTTATTTATTTTGAATACATTGGATTTTTAATTATCTACTTTTCTTTTCTTTGCTTTTTTCAATATCGACTACGATCAGTCGTTCCACTTCGAAGTGATTGCAACATACAACCGATATGTTAACCAAAGCATTAACCGAGGCTTATTAAAAGTTATCTTAGTATCAGTAAGATATATTGTTCCTACATGAAGTTTTTATATAAATATATTTTATATGCAACGCCCGACGGGCAATTGAATAAATATGCATATGATATGCATCTCGATTTTGTTATTACGGTATCTTTCCGAACGCTGCCGCAGTCGCGTTGCGCAATCGAGAATCTGAATGGAATTGCATTACTTTTAGACTAAGTACATACTCTCAGCGCAGCTTATCCAGTAGCAAGTCCGAGGACATTCGGAGCATCTTCTAATGACGGCAGATTTTCCTTCAGTTAGATAAGCAATTCGTGCACGTAAAATGCGCGCATTGTTCGTTTTTCCCCACAAACAACGAAGTTCTCGCGCGATACAACATGTTTTGTCAAGTGGCTCGAATATTTTTTATCTTCGGTAAAGAGCAATATATTTCGATACGCGATTCGTGGGTTTTTTGTTTTAAATCACAAGACTATTTAAATATTTTTCGGCGCAGGATTTTCGAATTTTTATTGGACAGCCGACGGGGCGAACCGACGTCTATCGATCGAAGCTTTTCAAGAGGGTACCAATGACGAATACAGACGAGACTCATGGATCAATTCGCTGGCAATGGTAAATAACGATCGCGCGATATTGACGACGATACTCGATCCCAATTTCACGCCGGAAACGGATATCACGATAAATCTGTACACGAAAGAAAATCCAAGCGAAGCCTACGTACTGAAGATAAACGACACGAACAATCTCGAGGCCTCTCCCTTCAAATCCGAGAGAATGACGAAGATAATCGTTCACGGATGGACCGACAGTGGAAATAGTTACTGGGTCAAAGATATGCGAAGAAATTATCTCATCGCGGGAGACTACAACGTTATTTCCATGGATTGGTACACCGGATCAGTAAAGGAATATTTCGTTTCTGTGAGACTTACCCGCCAGGTTCGTGAGAGGAAAATATTTCCTGCTAATGAAGTAGAGACAAAAAGCATCTGCATTGAGCACACTGGAGATGTTATTTATTTATGACTATAGAATTTTCTTTTTTACAGGTGGGTGAGTACTTGGGTGACTTGATCGAGTACCTGAACACTGAAGGAAATCTTTCCTACTCGGATGTCCACATCTTGGGACACAGTCTTGGTGCCCACATAGCTGGTTTCGCGGGTGCCGCTTGCGATAGTAAAGTCGGCAGGATTACCGGCATGGATCCCGCGAGGCCGGGTTTCGAGGCTCCGGTAGTCAGAGGTCAGAAGGACCGGCTGGATCCGAGTGACGCTCGTTTCGTGGATGTTATTCACACCTGCGCGGGAACCGCAGGATTCGTGCGGGCCGTCGGTCACGTCGATTTCTACCCGAACGGTGGAACCTTCAGACAACCCGGCTGTTCTGTCATCGTCTCACGTAATTAATGGCATTTTTAGTATTGAAAAATTCTTGCACATAGATTACGAGAAGTTTCGAAAAAAAACTTGATCTTTGTCTTCCAGAATATTGCAGTCACGGACGATCGCATCAGTTCATGACGGAATCGATTGTTAGCAACACGGATTTCGTCGGTGTTAAGTGCGACAGTTGGAACGACTACAAAGCCGGAAAATGTTCGGACAATTCAATGTCGGTAATGGGCGAGAATATAAGTCACGAGACGCGCGGGAAGTTCTACTTGGAGACAAACGCCGAGCCACCTTTCGCCCGAGGAATCCCGGTTCCTGAAGATCAGTCGCCGCAACCAACCGCTTAGATTGTTATCTTGACGTAGTATCTCCACGACAAACTCAATTATAACTTTCGTACCGTGTATATTTCGAAAAGATCGATAATTGAATTGGGTCAACTCAGAACATTTCTACAGCATGATATTGATGTGGAATCAATAACGCAAAAACATAGAACTTACCCTCAATTTCGTTCCGACGATTCTGTGGAGTTACTACCTCAATTCGAGTGAACGTTGTATGACCAGAATTTAATACCGCAGTGTGAAAAATAGCTTCGTCCGAAATCGATGTCTATAGTGAGTATAAATCCTTTATTTCTTCGAAAGTCTTATGAAAGTCTCTGCTCTCGGAGTGGTATATAACATGTGGTCCGCATTGTAATACATTTCTCGGAAGCAGCGTGTTATCTAATTGCTAATAATTGAACTGGCCGAATCAGCGTGATTCGTTATTGATTATTACGTGTCACGTACATTCTCTGCGTTGAAGAAAAAAAAATTACTCCAGAGAAGGTTTTTCCACTTCGTCGCCGAATCGCATTCTGTATTTCTTGCTGACGACGCGCCAGTGAACGATGGTGTTGATGGTCGGTGTGGTCCTGAATGAGGATTGGCTGCCCGACGGGCTCTGATGGAAACGGGAGAACCTTCCGGCGCTTGTATTTCCATTTCCGAGCATCTGGTCCAACATACACAGATCATGTTAGTTCGATTGCACGGAATGTGCTCGCATTGAAACGAAGAAGTTTATCTACCCCAGTAAACGCCTGTCTTCCGCCTCCTTGGTACCCAGCGAGACCGTGCATAACGCTCAGACGCTTCGTCTTTCCATTGCGATTCTTGCGCAAACCATTCAACCAGATGATCCAGGTAGAGAAGAGATTCAACGGCGAGGGAGCTGTACGAGTTCTGAAACATGAGGTAACGAGTAGAAAATTGGTGCGTGACGAAATATTTATACAAAAGTATTTTTACGGCAATATTATCATGGATGGTGTGCGGACCAAATGTCTCTGGACAAAAGTGCCCCGGACAAAATCTCCCGGATGAAATACCCCCGGACAAAATTTCCCCCCGATATTCCTGTGTTCTTGAGTCTTCTTCTTCAACGGACCAATAGAGATGCTGTGACACGCGATGCCCGCATTAAAGCCGTTGTTGAGGGTTTCGATAACTCCGCCATTATTGATTGCCTTCGTGGAATCGCTCAAAATTTGGTGTTGTAATTGCGCGATGTGATAATGTTTGATGCTGTCTATATCTATGAAATGATCGTATTGTAAATAATAATATTTCATGTCAATAAATTTGAATGTATTTAGCTTTGTTTGTTTTTATCCAACGGGAATATTTTTTTAGGGGAATTTTGTCCGGGAGCGTTGTGTCCGGGGGATATAGTCCGGGAACCGATGATAACATTATTGTGAAGACGCGCCGAAGTTACTGCCAACTAACTTTTGCATATTGCGGATGAGTTTGCTGAGGCCATACTTCCACTCGATGTCACTCTGAGACTGGATACTCTGGTAAGTGTCACTCATCATGGCAATGAGAAGATTTATCAACACAATGACGCTGACGAGCATGTAAACGGAGAAGGATATCTGTGGGCAAAAGAAATTTGTATCTAATTGAACGTCAATTTTTAATGGATTTTAAATTGGTTCCTACCTTAAAGAGATATACTGTCCAGGGCGGCTGCAGCTGTCTTTGCAAAGATGTCATGAAGTCGTCTGAGTCCTTCTGACCAAAAATGGCGAAGAAGAGCTTTTCGTTAACTTCCATGGGGTTCGCTAAAACTGGAATAAATTAACGTTTTATAAGACTACTTTGAATTGTCGTAATCTATTGGAATTGACGAGAAAAAAATGTTACATCAGTGTGTACGAATAAACGTTTTGCGGGGTATCTAGTTTCAGCCGTACTCTTTTTTTGGAAGTGTCCCTAAGGGCCCTTCGGTGAGTGTAGCAAGCCTCGGGATTCATGCCACACGAGCTTTCCAAGTATCATAACTGCAGATCTCGGATTACAGTTTGTTTCATGCCTCTCGGATTGATGACTGGTGAAATGATGGTGTATAAATTAATTATAAATCATTGATGCACCCCTAGAGGGAGCATATCACATTCATTTAATTATAAACAGGTGATCATTCCTGGATGAGTGATCAATTCATGCCAATCGATAGCATATTAACATAACAGGCAATTAAGTCCCATTACGAATATATCAGGGATGCATTGTTGCAACTTAATGATTCAAAATTGTATAAGGCGAGTTTCCCAGTTTCTAGCCCTGGTGGCAGCGCAGCGTCGACTGCACAAAATGGCCGCAGCGAACTATTGAAATGGCGGTTTCGTATATAAAAGCGCCGCTGGCAGCACTTTCTTTTCATCTTCGTCAGAAACTGGGACAATTGCCTTATCGATACTTAACATAGAAGGGGAAAAAACGGAAACCACGTGACGTACTCGCATTCGATTTTCTGACGCATTATTTTAGTCCGCAAGTAGTCAAATCTTCCACTAAGATTATGATTTATCGATGAGTCAAAGTTTGATTAGTATTAGACCATTAATGCGCCACAAAATGTATTCTAGGGTGCTACGTGTCACAATCGTGCACCACCCTTACCATACCCAACATTTGTGCATACTAGAACGAACGTACAGCTAAAACGCTATGACGAAACATTACATAAATCTATGACAGTAGACTAACCATAGAGGCTTAACAGCGAACCGCGTGATCGTGGTCATTTCCTGGTCGTCTGTAGAAGGTCGTAGTGTTTTTGTAACGAGATTTGCAGGAAGGGTGTGTGTGTGTGTTTGCATATGAGAGACTCGGCGGGCATCGCCGAGAATTGAACGAAGCTAGAGCCATCTTGTCCTAGACGTTTATTTAAGAAACTGTTTTTTATCTATACGATAGGTCGAAGGTACAAGTTGCAGATGATGAAATACGTATAAACGGTTGAGGATGACGAGGATGCGCGCATTTTTAAGAGCATTTCTCGAAAATGTTCTTACACGGTTTCTCGGATATTTCAGGTTTCCACGAAAGACCTTTTTCATTGTTTTTTTTTCTTTTTTTTTTTCTTATTACGTTAATTCGTTAATTTGTACAGCGGTCACAGACGAGCCCTCAAGGGCGACGAGAGGATCCGGCTCGCTGGAGTCTTTGTTCTCCTCGACAGGTTTCTCGGCCTCGCCGCCGTAGAGTTCACGGTACTTTCTTCGGACGGCGTCCCAATCGACAACGTTGTCGATTCTCAGCGCGTTGCTAAACGACAATTGACTCCCGAGAGGACTGAGATGAACGACCGACAGAGCCACGCTGTCCTTGTGGGCTACTTGAGTTTTCTTGATTTTGCCCAACCACTTGGCACCCATCTTCGACCTCGGCGACATTCTGCCCGATCGATTGAGGCCCATCAGATGGACGAGCGACGGACGCTGCTTCTTCGCCGACCTCTTCTTGCACATTTTACACAAGTAAGACATCCAGCTGGTGACGAGATTGAGGGGCGACGGCGCCGTCGTTGTTCTGCGAAAATATTTAATCACGTTTGAGCATCGGAGAAAAAATTGCCCCACATCGTGTACGCGTTTTCGTTTCAAAAGCTTTACGAGTTTCAGATCAGGTAGAAAGATTTTGGCGGAAAAGAACAAGACACGGACAGAAATATACAGAGTTCGCAAGAGCAGAGTGTGCGTTTGTGTGTCGAGAAAGACTCATGGCGTGTCGCTCGTTTGCTGTTTAAAGAACGGTGCATGCAACAAGGGACTCTCGCTCGGGTGGTGAAGCTTGGAGGTCGCGTGTATCATCTCTCACCTGTGCATGTTTCTAACGAGTTTGCTCAAGCCATACTTCCACTCGATGTCAGACTGAGCTTGAATTCTCTGGTAGGTGTCGCTCATCATGGCAATGAGCAGATTTATGAGTACGACAACAGACACCAACATATATATGCCGAATGCCAGCTTGAAGAGGATCGTCGTCCAGAATGGCTGCTCCTTGCCGACCTTGATGAAGTGTTCGTGCGTCGTCTGGCCGAAGATGGCGAAGAACAGTAGCTCGACGGCTACAATTGGGTTCATCCTGACTGCAAATACGTCCCAACAATACGTTTCGTAAAAACAGGGTTTCGCCACATCTTCGAGGTGTGCTGTACACCGCTCTGTCCGTCATGCCATATCCACTACGCAATCCACTATTTTGTGGTGGTTTTTTTTTTGTTCTCAATCTCAGGACAAAAACGACAACGAAAAAAACGTATCTATCTATCGGTAGCTATGATTGGTGGACTCTGATAAACGAATGCACGGATTCGCATGAAGTCCGATTAATGTTCCTTGACTTCCTCATCCATTTTTTCACAAACGGGATATCGCGCGTATTTTTTGTTCTACGTGAAAATCGTAGTTATGAAAAAATGGCATATTCGAACATTGGACATCATGAAAATGGGACTCGTGAATGAGAAATCCGTTTTGGTTTGCCTACTTGATTTTTCGAACTTATATTTCTAACTCGCATAACGGGACTATTATAGAAGACGGGATGCATGTTTTGCCTCGCAATGGATTATCGTGCCCAAGTGTCGTACGCGATGGAATATCGTCTCACTCGTTGCAGCGGCCACTCGTAGGGCCCATGCAGTCTTCTATCACAGCGCAATAAAACTGACGACAAAATTATGAACAGACATGTCCTGGAAAACAAAAAGAGAAAACAAATACATGGGATCAACTACGTCGCGCTTCCGGACTCTGCGAGTGAATCGCTAACTTATTAATTGCTATTACGCCGGAGTGTAGGGAGATCGCGCATGATATCAGTGCCACGCGAGATGAATGCATTCGCCGTGAATGAGGTTTGAGGCTGATGTGACCTGAGACTTAGAACGGATCTACCAGAGAATGAACATTTCTCGCAATTTCCGATAGTTTCGAATGTATTTATTGTTACATGGACGAAATCTCGAAACATCGAAGTATCGAAGTATCGAAACATCGGAGTATTGAAATATCGGACATGGACTGTTCGTTCACTGGTGCCATCAGCCTGATAAAAATCCATAACAGTGTGTTGCGGTATGAAAAAAATTCTCGCAACGCATGCTCAGGAAGGATGAAACGACCGTATTAGGCCGATAACATTTATTTCGTACAAATACACTTTCCCCGGGGGGGAACACACACGGATTCTCTTATTTATCCCTCCATCTCTCGTCTTCTCGATCGTCATAGGATTACTTACATATTATTCACTCTAGCGGTAGTGACGAAACGATCACTCGTCATTCGCTTATGTAACTTCAACCCGGCGTTGTTATCGTTTCTCAGAATGTTCTCAGGAACTTTTTGGCATCCGGTTGCGGATCACACATTTCATCACCTGGGACGTCCTCCTCGACATTCTCTCTACAATTATCTTATCGTACGAAAAGTCTGTCGACAAATTGACTTGTCGTGAACACGAGGTGTCGTATACTCTTTTTTTTTATTGTTTTTTCTTTTTACTTTATTTTTTTCTACACGGGCGGAGACGACGCAGTGGCAGGTACGGTCGAAGCGTTCGAGGCTGTGGGTCCGTTTTCCTCGTCGTTCTCGGCGTCGTCCTCCTTCTCGTCCTTCTCGATCTCCTTCTCGGGTTCGTTGCCCGTGAGTATCAGG
This sequence comes from Itoplectis maculator, assembly GCA_964034905.1. Lineage (NCBI taxonomy): Eukaryota > Metazoa > Arthropoda > Insecta > Hymenoptera > Ichneumonidae > Itoplectis > Itoplectis maculator. The sequence continues at coordinate 8,900,166 of OZ035858.1, read as the reverse complement.
TATTTCTTTCTTATCGAGTCCCAGTCGACGACGCTCTCGATTCTCAACGCGCTGTTGAACGACAACTGGCTGCCAAGTGGACTGAGATGAACCACAGAAAGTGTCACGCTGTCCTTCGGACGAACCTGACCTTTCTTGACCTTCGCCAACCACTTCGCACCCATCTTCGAGCGCGGCGAGAGACGTCCGGTGTGCTGGAGGCCCATCATGTGCACCAGGGACGGACGTTTTCTCTTGGCCGCGCGCTGTTTGCACAACTTGATGAAGTACACTATCCACGTTGTCAGCAGATTCAGGGGCGACGGCGCCGTCGTCGTTCTGCAACATTGAAGTTTCGTTCCCGTTGTTTGACGAACACAACCACCGCGCGACACGATGTCGACTGTCGACGATGAACGATGATGGTTTATCGGTCTCCCGGTGTGTCGTTTGATTGACCTTGAACTCGTATCTTTCCGCCGTTCCGATTCTGCGCGTCCGGTGACTCGAACGAGCGGGATTTTTGGCATAGCAAGTTAAATTGACCTCAAGCGAGGCTTCGAGACGACAGTTTGTCGTGGAAATAGAGGAAGAAGAAGAAGAAGTAGAACAGAGAGGCTCAAGCGGTTTGAGTTGTAGACCAAGTGATAACAGAGTAGAGACAAAATTTTATTTAATTGCAGCGAAGGTTGAGAATTTTCAATGTAGTATTTTTATTTGGTGCGTGGATTGAACAGAGAGACAGTCATCGAATTTCATTTTTTTAGTAGAATTAAGAGAGCATGCAACTGTGGCGGTAAGTGCGTTTTATTTGAGTAATATTTAGTTTAAAGGATTTAAGAACGAAAGTTTATACGCATAAATAAGGTTAGCTTTAGTAAAAACAACATAAATTAAATGAGGTCGAATAATTCAGTTAAAAATACGAATAATGATTTCTTTAACGTAGAATAATGTTACAACCTATATATATAATAATAATCGAAGTAATAATAATAAACAACCTATATATAATAATTATAATAAAAACAGAACTAAGTAAAGAATTTGGAGATTTGAATACCAAAGAAAAAATGAGAAACGAAATCTTAATTTTATTTTTTAGAAAAACCCTCCAAATTCACGTCTGTTAATTCAGCTTGATCAACATGTTTTTTGGCCACTGCAGTCGGATGACATTCACCGCAACATTGAAATTTAACAACTAATTTTCCATCCCGACCGAATTCAGAGGGTTGAATATTAATATCGAAAATTCTCAACGCTTATTCAGCTGTTAAAGACAGTCACGGAGACACAGTAAACGTGAGAAGATTGGAAAGACACATAGAGTGGGATTTGTGCTTTTCGCAGTAATTGATTTGTAGAAGAAAAAAAAAGGAAAAAAAAAGATCGATACATGATTTTTTCTCATGAATCATTAAACATGAAGTTCAGCTTACCTGTGCATGTTTCGGATCAATTTACTCAGTCCGTATTTCCACTCAATGTCCGACTGCGCCTGTATCCGCTGGTAGGTATCGCTCATCATCGCAATAAGCAGATTAATTAACACCACTACCGAGACCAACATGTAAACCCCGAACGCCAGCTTGAAGAGGACCGAGGTCCAGTCGGGCTGTCCGGTCTCGACCTTGAGCTCGCTGTGGGTCGTCTGTCCAAAGACCGCGAAGAACAGATACTCGAAGGCGAGTATCGGATTCATCTTTACTGCAATTCGAGGCAACGTTTTTCATTTCGTTAGGGGTGGTCTAAGCGGACTCGGGCTACGCGTGTGACGAACGAACGAACGAACATGCTCATGCTTTAATAGACGGACAGTGGCCATGCTCGGGCTGCTCGTAGTTTTTTTTATTTTGGTTTTTTTTGTTCAAAAATCTTGTGTGTCACATGCCGTATTACAATAGGCTCGAGCATATGGTGAAGATTTTTTTCTCTTTTCGATTCGGTCGTCGAAGTTGCTCGCATTCTTATCCATCCAATTGCCGGCTATATGCAACACGACTGGCACGTGCGGCGCGCCCGACGATCATCGACGAGCAACATTCGTGGTGCGAAAATCCGTGCAATTTTCTATGTCGTCACCACACCGTGACGTATCCACCGATTCGCTACGACGGCGAGACGAAAATCGAACGCATGAAAATCGAATCATCGATTTTGGGCATCGGTTTTTTTTCTCTCGTTTTTCCAGGGTCGTTCAATTTGAATTTTCTTTTTTCGATTTTTTTTTGCACAAATATCAAGCGGCATGCAGGTCGCGCTTTTTTTCTTCGCTCTCCTCCCTCGACAATAGATTCCGATCAAGGATTCTGGCTCCTCCGTCGTCGTCGGAATTTTGGCTGTTGCGTAGAAGCAAACAATTTGTATCTCGCCTATTAATCGTTACGTACAAAATCGACCGTACTGACAGCTGCGCGCGACCGGTCGGTTTTTGTTGTTGTGGTGTACACGTTCGTGACGCAATAATAACGTCGTGGTGCATGCATAAAATCGGGCAAAGACAAATGAAAAGAATGCATGGATGACGGATTCGCTTGTTCGACAGACGACTCGTTCGACGACTGTCAAAAGTGACGAGGACGCAGTGCGCCAGGTGTGAACGTTGAACAAAAATGGATTCATGATGGTTTTTGTTGTTGATGTTTTTTTTTTTTGTATATAATATGGTGATGTTCAGTGTGCCGGGCGAATGTCGAGAAATATCGTCGCGGGCAAAGACGACACTCACAATAAATAGCGGGGACATTTATGTGGCCAACTGAGTCGCGAATGGCGTATATGTATGTCAACTTGTACACATACAGACATATTGACTTTGTGGAAGAGGCACGCACGAACATTGTAAAATTCTTGCTTAGGACAATGATGCACACAAAATAGTTGCACATGACACGGACACAGGACGACGGTCCTGCTGATGGGCTGGGCTCGACTGTGGACGGATTTGTTTCCATCGTGATTCGTGGAACGATGCACTTTTCATTGCTCCAAATAATAGAATACTACGTAAAAAAAATGTTGAATGCTACATAATTTTTTGTCTTTCCATTTCATTGGAATTTATCGGCCGCACGGTAACTAAAAGTGCATCGTTGCATCTTACCCATTTTACTAATGTAGAGTCACAGCAAAGACCCAATTTTTTTTTCACCGGAAAAAAACTGCAGCGTTTTCAGTATCTACAGATTTTATTTTTGCATTTTTGCAAACATCCACTAAAAAAGCTGTGACTACTGAGTCGACGCGCTTTTTCGTTTAACTTTGAAAATAAAAATTGGTCTCCGCTGTGCAAACAATCGTTGTGACGCATTCGTTTGTATAATTCATATTTGTACTTTTTTTGTTTTTTTTTGTTTCGATCAATGTATATATCAGGCAGCAGTCTCAGCAGGCAAAAACACACACGCGCACAGTTTCAAAAATGCATTGCAGACGAGGACGACAACACCGAGGCAACGTTCTGCATTCATGGCGTTTTATTGATTGGCGTATTTTTTTTGTAAATTTTTTGTTTTGGTTGCTCATTAGCATTGTTTTTGGGTGCAGATTGCCAGTCCGGCAAGACTTACAATCTCGGCCGTTATCGTCACAACACTCATTCTTTTTCTTGTATCGTCCAATGCGGCGTTGCGGGTGCGCCGGGGGTGGCGTCGTTATCCACTCGGCAGTAGTATTAAAGTCCAACAAATCTTGTCCAACTATCATTGCAATTGATCTCGGTTATGTTATCGGATCTCGGATAAATATTTCAGCGTTTCTAACATTATATATTATTATTTGTCATTATTATTATTAATAGACGTGACGCTGCTCCTGTGGGGCCTGTTTAATTTTAGTCAACCCACTTTGGACTCAGACTATATGCGACGGTTCTGGGGAATTAGCTATACAATTGTCGATTATGTATTTACACTACAGAGGCTTTCGATTCTACTGCGTATCGTTCAAGGACGCGTTTCTCTTGTAAACCTAATTTGGCAAGGCAGAAATGTATCTTAATTATCGAAAATACTATAGAACCGCAGGAACAGCCACTATCGACCAATCGAAAATCTGAGAAATTTCTCTTTCCTATCAGAAACTACAAAAATCCTCGTCCAATCAAACCAAAAAATCCTGTCAATCGGTTTTTCGATCACACAAAAAGGTCCAAAAACTGTTTGATCGATACCACATTAATAACCTAACAAAATAATTCGTCTCAGTGAAAAAAATGTACCGTTTCAATGACAAAAAATTGGCCGATAGCAGCTTTACAAAAAAATCAGAACGAAAAAAAAACGCGGACAACACCAAAAAAACTTACCGTCCGAAAACGCCTTTCGCTGCGGATTCTTGTAGTCCGACTCGAAGTCAGAGTCCTTCTCGTAGATCTTGAACGCCTGATTGAGTGCGACGAAGTGCATCGAGAACCCGAAGACGAAGATCGCCAAGACAGCGAGAAACCTCGCGAGGTCCTTCATCAGATTGCCGATGATGATGGCCCAGGGCCCGAAGAGGTGGTGAAACGACAGAAAGTCGAGAATCTGCACGCAAGCCAGGAGAAAGCTCAGGGCGAACAGTTGGTTCCTCAGGTATAGATAGGTCGGCCAATCTTTGGGGCTGATGGCGCGAACGAGGCAGAGAAGGTGAAAGCCAACGCCGCAGATGCCGAAGAGGAGAACGGCGAGCTTGATCCAACCGAGGCCACTCTTGTCGCTCGGGTTCGTCAATTCGAAGAGCAGAAGACCCGACAGCATCACCAGCAGACACGTCTCGTACCAGTAGGGTGTTAGGTCGAGCCTGACGACCGTCTTGATGGGTGTGATTCCCACGAGGAGGAGAAACACCATAAGGTAAATGTGCGATGTAAGGTAGGACATGAACTTTATGATCGGCACGTTGTTGTATTTGTGTCCTAGCGGCAGAGCGAAGACGACCCAGACAGGTGGACAGACGATGAAGGCGATGAACAGGAGGATCGTCCGGAAGGCGTTCCAGTTGAGGCTTCCCTGCCAGAGTTCCTGGAGATAGCGTTGAACGACCGTGTGAGCTATGACCTCCTTCTGCTCGTTCTCGATGAGGACATCGAGGAACTCGACGTTGCGACGATCCATCGAGGTGAGAATTCGACCGGCAGAATCGGCACCAGCGGCCAACGCGAGGAGTTCAGTCGCCATGGACTCGCACTGTTTTCCAGCTGCTATGAGATCCTTGGCGCGTTCCTTCTCCTTCTCCGAGAGCTTCATGTAGATGTTGGATAGCTTGGCCGCCGTGTCGACCGGAGCCGGCGACACGAGGACGAACTCCTCGATCGGTTTGTTGTTGTGACTCTTGCTGCAGACCATCATGTTGTAGACGAACTGGAAAAGGGAGGAAATTGGGGATGATCGAAGTCACCTGGGAGATGGGCGAACATCAAATGTTATATAATATTTGATTTTTTTAATTAAACTTGTTTCAATTGCGAATTATTTTGAGCTATTATAAAGACCTAATAGCTTTTAGTTTCCAAAATCGTTTTTTTTTTATTTCGGCTCGGTCCAGTTATTCATTAAAGTTTAGCTGCCAATTTCTCCAATGCCTAATGGTCCAAGTGCTCCATTTGCGAGTTGCGCTTTGCTCTCTCACTAGCGAAAAAGTTTTATATTTCCCGTTATCCACGCGTTCCTATTGGACTATATCCACCCATCAGCGTCGGAGCACATGCAACGACGTTTGGAATAACGCAGTCCGTAACATCGGGTCTCGCGTGTCGTCCGGACGTTAGAACGAGCATTTATTTCGTTCTCCGTCTATCGACGATTTTCGACGGACTCGGCAGAAGTTACTTCGGCCGCGACGACGCCGATGCGCGAGTCCCGCGAGTCTCCCGCCAACTACACTGGGATACATATTTTCACCGGCCGATTTCGTGCCAGCATCTCATCCCGCCGACAATTATCAGCGACGTTCGACGTTTACGGAAACGCGGCCGAGAGCCTCGTAACAGTTGGTCGCGTTGATCTACACCGAATCGCCGAACGCCCGTTCGACTCGGATCGACTTTTAAATACTTCGCTACGAGAAATCATCCATCCGATATTAGTGGCGCCGGTACCAGCGTCACTAATATCGGTGAAACCGCTGAAATCTAAACCCAGTGATTTCAAGACTGTTGATTCAATTATCGAACATGGAAGAAGATTAACGTGACCTCAATCACGCGACCTCGATTCTCACCAATCGTAATAACAAAATAAAAGAAACGTTAGCTACTGAAAATAGTAAAAAAATACATAAAAATTAATTTAGAAAAGTAAGAAATCTGTACCTGACTTCAATGTAGGTGTCAATGTGGCTCAAATGATAAAATAACTCAGAACCTGAAGAAAAAAATCCGGTTTCATGTAGGAAATAAATAAAAAAAAAAGAAATTGCAAATCCTTTTGACGACGAAATACACGTGTTGAAGGTCGACTCACCCTCCGGTCTTCCATGAGGGCGTAAGTGTCGTGCTCCTTCTCCATGAGATACTTGAGCACGTCGTTGTGTCCCTCCGAGGCGGCGAACCATATGGGCGCGCTGCCGAGATTCGTCTCGCTCTTGGGCGACGCCCCGCTCTCCACGAGGAGCTTGACGACCTCGAGGTAACCGGCGCGGGCGGCGCAGTGCAGCGGCGTCCAGCCGTTCTTGTCGGTCGCGTTGATCTCGGCGCCCTGACCCAGCAGGACCTCGACCATCTGGTAGTGGCCGTGGGTCGCGGCAATGTGCAACCCAGTTTTGCCGTAACGATCCGCGCTGTGCAGCAGCTCGGCCGATCTGCTCAGTAGCAGACCTACCACCGTGATGTGACCGCCGAAACACGCCAGGTGCAACGGATTGAATCCGTTTTCCGTCGTCGCCGCTTCGACCTTTCCAATTAAGACAAATTTCGAGTACAATATTTGAAAAAAAGCATGTGGAACAAATTTTGGTCGCATAGGTACTTCGAACTAGATCGACCCATCTGGCCGGTCTGTTGAAGCTTTTTTAATCACAAACATTGATCACGCTATTCAATTATTTTTCTACGCTTAAAAAATACTAAATAACTCAATAAACGTTACCTGAACTCCAGCGGAATTCAGCAGCAACCGCACGACGTTCTCGTTGCCGGAATAGGCTGCCAGATGAAGCGGCGTCATTCCGGACTCGCTGCCCAGTTCCCCGACAAGCGACCCGCCGGTCGGCGGGTCCGATTTGACGGTACCGGGCACGTGGGTCAGCAGCTCCCGTACGGTATCTGAAAATGACCCGGAGTTAAAATTTAGACTCTCTTCAAAACCTAAATGTGGAAGTCCCGCAAGGTTCTTGACACTCCTCAAAACCTTCGAAAGTGGCAGATATTACCCAATTGGAGTAAACGGGGACTACTGCGGGACTGACATTTTTTGCTTGAACCTTCTTGAACGTCCAATTAGGTTGTACAGAGTGGGATGAGGTTTCTAGACTCTTGCATAAACCTCCAAAAGTGGCATAGGGTAGATGTACCATTAGTGGCCACTGTACCTATTGTGGCCATTTTTATTAATTTATTCTTGAAATTATTTTTCCCCATAAAAACGTGTTGACGTTTCGAACAAATTCATATAAATTTACTGATTGAGCTACTCGATATTTTTTTTTATGCCATTATAAATGTGTTGTTTTATTCCTTTGAATGTGATGGCCACAATCGGCCCTGAAGTGACCAAAAACGGTACGTCTACCCTATTTTACCCATTTTGATTCAACGATTTGATTCAACGAAAGGGTATTTGAAGGGTTTAAATTTTAACTCGGGACGTCACACGATTTTCCCATTTAATTGTACACAAATTAAAAATCGCTTGTCTCTCACAAATAATTACTGGGCCACTCGCAGGAGCTTCGACATTCTTGGAAACTATTCTGGAAAATTGCGTGCACGAGAATTCCGTGGCGCGAGTCGCGTGCGAGCCGCGAATCCCGAAAGGGACATTTCCTCGGATGACTCATTGCTGAAATGGGGAATTTTGTTCGACTACGGGCGAGCCACCACGTGCAGCTGATGCGAGCGGCTGCAGCGATGCAGTGCGGAAAGGTCCGGCGGCCTGGGTTACGTGCAAAAATGCAATGAGCTTGATATGCCACGTGGTGAAGTGAAGCTTTCCACAATCAATTACACGCGACCCCCGTAGACCGCACCTCCCCGCTCACCCCCTTCAACCCCTTTACCCCTTTCCCCTCTCTCAAACCCTGCGCCCTTTAAGACGTTGGGGTGCATTTGCTTCACCCAAGATCTCTGATATAGTGTATTTCAGTTACGTTCTTCACAATTCACCCACGCACACATAAAGACCCCCCGAGGCGAGCTTTGTGTGCGCGTGGCTATAAGTGCGGGCGAAACTTTTGCGCCTGACGTGCAGATTATGCGAGACCTTGCGGCAAGGTCCGCCAATCTCGCTCCTAATCTCAACTACTTGCTCAGGCTCGCTCGCCCTCGTCTCGAGAACGCCGGGTGAAATCGCTTCTATTCGTCTCCGATTGGTTTGTCATTTTCTTCAGGTCCCAAGGGCTGACCTTTTTTTAGGGTCGGGAGGAGGGGAAGATTTAGGAAATTTGGAAAGTCATGCGAGGAGAAAGTTAAAGAAAATTGCAGAGTTAAAGGTGAAAGAAAAAAAAAACAGGATTGTTGATATTTAACCGGTACTTTGGAGTGCAGAGGCATTTCTATCGATCCACCGGCGGGGCATTTACCAAACTGTGTAATATTGTTATGATTGTGACGACTGAACTTTCTTAACCTTCTGTTAAGTTATGACGTTATGTGTTTCTACCCACTGTGAGACCGAAGTTGCGGCTTACGATGGTTGCCAGAGGTTGCGGAGCTCTGTTTTACCTCCTCGGTTATCTTTACTACTTGTGATAAGAATCGTCATGGTGCAGAGTGATAAGGCCGACGTTGAGTTGTTAAATCGACGCACTCAAGGGCACAAATTTAAGGGGTCTTGCCATCCAGCGACCAAAAAAATGGGGTTAAAAAGTGTATGCAAATAATGTATTTATTTGTAAAAATATAAATTATCTCTAAAAAATTGAGGACGAATTTTCAAAACACATTTTTTGGTGGTAAAAATTAATTCGTATTTTCGACATAAAAATTCCACATTAATCTCAAGAATAAACATCGGCTTTGCTCTCCATTAATATCATCCTCCGCATTTCTTTCTTTTTGCATCCCAAAACACAAACGAGCTATAAACAATGAAAAAACCCTGTGGTAACAAGACAGTTGCAGCGTATTTCACTGCCAGAGGGCAGAGACCGAGAGCCTAGTGACAGTATAATTCATGAGCGGCGGGTGGAGCGATTCATTCGTCGTAGTCGCGCCGGGAGTGCGCGTACTTGTTACAGGGTGGCACGACACCTGGCACCGTCATTTCGTCATGCAAGTCATTACGCGAGCCACCCCGGGAAATTTCCCGCGTTCCAGTTCCCATCCTGCGCGTTTCCACGAATCTTCGTCTTCCCCGATTCTTGCCTCCTTCTTATTTAACGTTTCTGTGTTCAGGCTCTGGTTGGTCGTCTCGCGCCCTCCCCCACCTTTCGTACACGCGGTGTAATAACATTGCGAGAACTCAGGGAGCAATCGGTGTCTCGCGTGATGCGTGCGAAGGGGCGAAAAGCGGCATCGGGTGTTCGGGCTTAGTCGAAGACGGAGCGAGCGAGACGGAGAAAAGGCGAACGAGACGGAGGAGACGGAGAAAGAGGGAAAGACGGACAGAGACCGAACGGGCCGAGAACCGACTCGGCTCAGTCACGCGAAACAAGAACAAACTGTGGAACACGATCCGTCTCGCTCGTGCAACAAAATCCCTCCCCCCGAGCAACAAACACCCACCGAAGCAACACACGTAACGAGCTCATCTACGCCGGAGCCGCGTCTGAGGTCCTTTCCTCGACATTCAAATCGGGGGGAATCGGCCGCCCGCGGGGGGGGGGGGGGAGGGAATGGGAAAAAGAAGGCTGCCCGAGCTATTTCGGTATAGCGGTCAAGGGGTCAAGATCGTCGGTGACTGTGCGCGAGGGCAGCCTCGAATTTCCACGGCTCCTTAAGAATCGCGGAATTTTTATACGAATCTCGGACTAAGAATATTTTATTGCTTTAACGTTAGTGATTTTGGCAGTCGCTTGTTTCGTGAAAGTAAGTTTACGCGGTGGATTTGCCCCGAGGGTGATGGCAACATTTTTTGCATGTGATAGGGTATGAGACCGGAAATCGCGAGGCTCCCGGTTGGAGTCTTAGCAATCACGACGACTTTCAAAGTGACTATCAAAATAGCGCTCAACCGAAGTTGTTTTTTGCACAGAAGTAACTTTCGGAAATTGTAAAAATGACCTTCGAAATGACGAAACGAAAAAAATGTGATAGTTACTTTTTCGTTGCTAGAACCAATATCTTACTGTCAAAACAACCTTACCGTCAAAAGGGTCATCGTGACGGTAAGTTATTGGTTCTGCTGACGAAAAGGCAACTGTAAGATTTTTGGGCTTGGTTATTTCGACGGTCATTTTGATCATTTCGGAAGTTTCTTCTGTGCAACTTCTATTGAGCTTTATTGTTATGGTCACGTTGGCGGTTTTTTTAGGAAAAAATGAAAGTTATCGTGATTATTAGGGAGGGAAACCGCAGGCTACTGGAATTTTTAATTCACAGGGGCGAGCGAGGAGATACGGGATTTTTCAATTATTTTGGCGGAAACTTTGTTTTTATGACAATTTTTTAAAAAGATTTTATAATAATCTTTTTTTTTTTTTTTAAGATTATTATAAAAGATTTTATAATAATCTTTTTTTCGCGAAAATTTTATCTTTCCGATTTTACGAATTTTCAAGACCCTATCCGATCGGAAATTTTCCGCTGATTCCAAATATGACCGGTATTTGGCCGAAAAAAGATCCCTTCGAGGAGAAAAACCCGAAAAATCGTCATAACTTTTCGAATCGCTGTCACTTCGATTTGGATCGATGGAATCTAGATTTTCTTTTTCCACTCGAAAGATAACTCTTCAACGAAGAGAATAAGCCGTGGCAGAACGCGACACGACGTCTCCTTAATTTTTTACAAATTTTTTAAGCTGACCCTCACGAATCGCGAAAAAAGCAAGACTATAGCCTTCCTCTTTTTTTAGCAAGTATAGCCAAAATGAAAAAATATGCTTCATCTCTATGACGAAGCATATTTTTGTGATAAATAGAAATTAATGAGGAAGCAATGTGCAAGGTTTTTAATTCTCTGTGCTATTCCATCCCCCTCGCACAGAATGCACGTGAAATACGTGGAAACGGGTAGCGGCAAAAGGCGGTCGACCTACATACTCGCGAGTCACTTGGAATTCCGTGCATTTCGAGATTTCGCTGTAGTCGGTTAGTCAGTCAGTCAGTTGGTAAAACACAGCAGCTAAAGCGTCGCTTACGCTGTGGCCGAATAGCTCGTTGCTGCTCGTGACGAATTAACCGGCGTGCTCGTGTCTTAATGGTCCCGAGTCTCGCCGGTGGCACCGGAATACGGGAAAACTTTCCGTCGTGTCGAATCTGTGAAACCGCCGACCGCGCCACCGACACGACAACCGGAGCTTCCGGCCGAGCGGCGAAAGTCAATTTTCACCAGTTCGCAAAACAGGAAGAACTATTTTACTCTGGCCGCATCAGCGCTCGAACTTCTTTGACCCAGGTGCGCGCGACTCCGCGAAATTTATCGCTCCGCTCGTCGCAACAACGCGCGGCAACGTGCAAGCGCGGGACGACTCGACGGCGAAATCGAATTCTATTCTCGTCGATCGGACACGCCACAGGCTCTTGAGTTATATGCATATGCAACCCGGCGATTTGTCGGTACGAGGGAAACCACTCGACGATATTTGTAATGCTTGCAGAATTGAACGACTGGGTAAACACGAATCGAGAAAAAAATTGCCAATAAATTTCACCGTTCTGATTCTGTCGTTTGGACCAGACTTGGTACAATATTCCCTTTGACCTCTTTGACGTCGTAGAAAATAAACATACGGCACCAAAAAAATGCAAAAAAATTATGAATTTAATACTGCTTATAAAAATCTGTGACACCAGACACGACACTGAATCTCCAATCGAGTCTCCACTGTACAATTTTTCCGCCACGCGTTTCATAAAATCGCTCGCGCATTCAATAACTTCTCCACATCGGCGCCAAAAAAAATTCTCAATTATACAAATCACCAATCGCGACTCCGTCAACAATCCTGCTCAACGGAAGCCCGACTCCGTTTGACCCGCCGGTCAAGCCTTACCATTTTTTCCCCATCGACCAACCTGCCATTAGTCGCGCTCCCGTCGTCGTCGTCGTCGTCTTATAATGTAAAATGCAAATAGGAACTCACCAGCCTGTCCGAAGTACGCTGCCACGTGGAGCGCCGTGACGCCGAGCTTTTTGCTCGATATCCTCAGCGACTGCGACGATCTCATGACCTCGAGAACCTGTCCGTGTCCGTGCTGAGCCGCCAGATGAACCGCCGTGAAACCAGCTCTGTTCTCATCGGCGCAGGACGCCCCAGCCCTTACAAGAGCTCTGACGACCTCTGCGTGACCTCCCTCAGCAGCCAACTGCAGGGGCGTCGCCTCGGTGAGTTTGTTCCTAGCCGATATCACACCCTGACGATCGAACTTCATCAGCTCCTCGATGACCCTGACGCTGCCCTGCATGGCCGCAATATGGGCACACGTGTTGCCGTCCTTCGTACACGCCATCACCAAACTCGGATGTCTTTGCAAAAAAAGTTGAGCCACTTCGGCGTAATTGTTCATGGCGGCCGCGTGAATCGGCTTCTGTCCCTGATCGTCGGTGGCGTCGATGCTGGCGCCTAATTCCAGCAGCAGCTTGCACACCTCCAATTGACCCGAACCTGCGGCCAGATGAAGCGGCGTTTGCTTGCGCAACGTCAGAACGTCGATAGCGGCGCTGTGATCCTGAACGAGGAAGCGCACGAGGTGGGTGTAGCCGTTCATGGCGGCGAGATGAAGAGCGGTGCGACCGACTCGCGACTTGGAGTTGATGAAGGCCTTGCTGGCTAGCAGAGCGTCGCAGACCTGGAGATAGCCGCGCTCGGCCGCGAGATGCAGGGCCGAGCGTCCCTCGAGGTCGAACACGTCAACTCGAGCGTGATTCGACAGTAGATTCGTGACCAGCTCCATATGTCCGCGATGGGCTGCTATCAGCAGCGGCGTCCAGCCAACGGCGCTCTGTCTGTTCAGTGCCTTTTGCACCTCGGTCGCCGACATGTGGGAAATCATCTCCGACAGGACCTCGTTGTTCCCCGCCAACGCGCAATGATGAAACGCCGACTCCTGGGCCTGTTTCGTTTGCAGGGAGACATCGGCGCCGCCTTCCAGCAACGCTCGGATGACCGCGCGGTCGTCACCGGGTTCGATGACCTCCGTTGGTTCTATCTGGGCTGCGTAGTGCAGAGCGCTCGCGCCTTCGTTCGTCACGCTGTTGACGTACGCTGTGGCAACGTCGACGCCCTTTTTGTCCTTGACGAACTCGATGAGATGACGGGCAACCGAAGCCCGGCAGCCTCGACACGCCAGATGCAGAGGAGTCTCGCCGTTCTGGGCAATATTTGGCGATTAGATTTTTTTTTTTATTTTGGAGAAGGTTCGGATAGGGAATTTTGTAAGTGTGAAGGTGGACATATGAGTTGGATGAACTTGAATTTTCATACTTTTGACTTGTACATCGGATCACCACCGTCGTTCAGCAGTAGCAACAGAGTAGCTAGGTTTCCGTGACTGGCCGCCACGTGAACGGGCGTCTGTCCATCGTCGGTGGCGAGATTGGGCCCGGCGCCCGATTTCAGAAGCATCAGGGCGCATCTGTCGCCGTCGGGAACTCGCGCGGCTATGTGGAGCGGCGTTTCGCGCATCTTTCCGCCTCTCACGTGAACCTCGGCGCCGTAGCCGAGGAGAGTCTCGACCACCGCGGGTTTCGCGCTCTCCACGGCGATGTGCAACGCTGTGTAATTGTCGTTCGTTGTCGCGTCGACCTGGACGTCGTCAATTACAAATAAAATACGGACAAGTTGCAAAGAAAAAATAAAAAAAAAATAATTACACGACCTTTTCTTAGAAACTCATCAAAAGGAATTATAAAAATTAATAGAATAAATAATTTTTTATTGATTTTTTTAGATAATTAAAGGGTGCTTTCTCCCGACTCCGCTGAAATAACCTCATTTCGTGCCCGCAACGCGGACGGAAAGTCGCTCATTTCTAACCTGTGACTCGACGCATGCGCAGTCCGGTTTCATTACCTCCCTAGGGACGTAATCGGCACATTCCTGCCCACGGGTAGTAATGTAATCCGTACTGCGCATGCGTCCTCGTCACAGGTTAAAAATGAGCGACTTTTCGTTCGTGTTGCACGCACGAAATGCGGTTATTTTTCAGCGAAATCGGAAGAAAAGTATAGTACGCGACATGGGAGGGAAGTGCCTTTTCACCTCGTGTGAATTTCGGCCCTTGCTTCGCTCGGGCATCAAATTTGACACTCGGTGAAAAGTTGCACTTCCCTCTCTTGTTTCGTAATGTACTATTGTTTATATTGAAATTGCAGAAAAACCTTTTCTCCCCGCTGAAGCAGAGTGCTGATGATTCCCACGTGGCCGTATCGCGCGGCCGTGTGGATGGACCTGGCACCCCGTTTGTTTGGCATGTGAAGATAGACGCCCTTCTTGAAGAGCATCGTGGCGCACTCCGAGTGGCCGTTCAACGACGCGATGTGCATGAGTGTCGAGCCGTCTTTAGTACGCTCGAATATGCTGGCTTTGAACTTGTCCGCCAGCAGCTCGATCACCGACGCGTGGCCGTTCTCCGCGGCGAGATGCATGGGCGTTCGATCCTGATGATCGGCGATCGAGGCCGAGGCTCTCACGCCGTAGAAATATTTTACCAGCGTCTCGTCGCCCTCGGCACTGGCGATGTGCAGAGGCGTCTGTCCCTCGCCCTAAGAAAAATTTGAAAAAATACTTTTTTTTTTTTCAAACAGTTGCAATATTTACAACTGAATTTTTTACACGAACCTTTAGGAAAAAATCTCAGTATAGAAAATAAAAATTAATTCTCACCCGGGAATTTTTTGTTTATTTAAAACTTTCATAGAACAAAAAATATATGTTTCCACACTTGTTCGCAGTGAGCGTCGGTAGGGTGAATGCACCAGTGAATGAACAGTCACCAGTGAATGAACAACAGCTTTTTGAGAGCTCATAAGCAATTATAACGACTTGGCTGAACATTAGATTCTTAATTTGTTTATTTTTTAGCTATCCACTGCGATTATTTTGTTGCAGAGGCTTATTTTCGACTAAAAATGTAGGTTAGATCGGCCCGTTCATTTACTGGTGTTTTCGGATTTTCGGCTTTTTGTATTTATTTTTATATATTTTGCGATTAAAATATGAGATTTTTTTTGCTTTATCACATATTTTGACAATCTGGTGACCCGTTCCAATTTTCGCAAATAATTGGAAAATATTGCATTGTATAAAAACTTATGATAAACAAATCGTTCTGCTTAACTGTTCATTCACTGGTGCCTTTACCCTAACTTTGTTTTTTTTTTCGCCAAGTTATCCGAGACAGTACGCTCGCGCGTTGCATTCCTTCGACGACTGGCGAGTTGCGACGAAGTCACATTTTGCCGAAGCTGCCGGCGGTGGTCGCACGGCTTGGTGCGAGAGTCGCACACAGTTGACGCATTGCGACGATTAGCCTCATACATTACGCATGCATACGCGGTGGTTCCCGCCCAGCCCGTAACAATAGTAATTAAATTTGTATGAAGCATTAAAAGTGTGTCTTAAAACGCGTGTCAGGGGGAAGTTCAACGACGAAGACCGATTGCATATTGTTGCAAACGAGCGGAGATTGCGGGGCGATGCATAAACATCGTTTGCCCGAGCGAAGAGAGACGTTTTGGCGGAGCCCCAGCCGAGCCCTCAACATCGAGAACTTGAGATATATTTTTTTATCAAATCCTTCTTACACTGGAATTTTTTCTCAGCGATCTGCTTAATTTTTCTAGCTCTGATGGAAAATTGACACGCGAGTTTGTGCATTAATTAAATGAATAATAAAGAAAAATAACAGTAATGACAAAAACTAATAATTAAATTTGTGCATAATTAAGTGATAAAAATCTTATGGTATACAATTTGAAAAAGTCTACATTTTTTTTCTCAATACTTCGAATTTTTCTACGTCTGGCCGTGAACCATTTGTATTATTTTCACTTCCATCCTCGTTCATCGCGAAATTACGTGGAACAAAAAGCACGAGTGACTATTTTGACGAAACAGAAATGACTTACATTTTGCATGTCGACTGAACCGCCGTAATCCACGAGAATCCTTATCATGTCGACGTCCCGTCTCCTCGCAGCAAGATGAAGAGCCGTGTCCCCCGCCGGGGTCGTCGCACGGAGCTGTTCCGACGCTTGCTGAGCCAGAAGCTCACGGCACATCGACTGATTTCCGGCTTCGACGGCCAACAAAAGCGGGATTTTTCCCTTCTGCGAATCGCAATCAAAAACTCCTTCAATCACCCTCAAAAACTGAACACTATTTTTTTCAATAAATAATTTAAAACATTTATCCGATATCCTAACATTTTTCTTCTTCCAAACTTTCATGGTTTTTTTTTTCGAACCAAAAAAATCACCTCAAGCCTTTCATTGTTGGCTCGAACTTCTGCCTTGTTGGCGAGATATTTCCAGTTCCTGGCGATGCCGGCCTGAAGCCGATTTTTCTGAATAAAATCGGTCGTCACCGACGACTGATAGTCCGATCGGTCCCACCTCTCGGATCTCTCGGCTTCCTCGGATGTTTTCGCCGACATTTTTTCGTCATGCTGACAACCTCGTCGCGTCCGGTTCGATGCTCGGGGCGATCGGTAACCGAAGCGAGGGAAAAGAAAATATATCAGCCAATAGCGGCGAAGAGTGTCAGATCAAAATGGCCGCCGGGACGCACGACATGGCCGCGACTACGTTCACCCGGCGGACTCGCGGCGAGAACTACCTCTTCGCGCTCGCCGGTGTCTCGGTGTCACCCGAACTTCGTACGACATTCGTATACGAATCCCTATCAACCCGGTGCGCCCAGTGGGGCGCACAATAATGCAATTTTCTCGCTGCGGGCCGAATCGTATGTATATAGCCGCGTCGTTATGCATTTCACTGCAGTCTCGCACGTTTCGCGTATCTTCTTTCCCGTCTTCGCGCGTAAACGCGACACCGAAGTTAGTAGCCCGGTTTTTGGTTCGTGGTTACAATCGATATCGATGAACTCGACCACCGGGGACGTTCGACATTTGCGTTCCTCTCGCCTTAGGACATTTTTGTCAGTGGGCGGTGAGGGGGAGGGGACGGTTGGAGGGTCAGGACAACAGACGCGGGGGACACACGGGGAGAAAAAGTCGTGAAATGTATAGAATGCTGAAGGGAGAGAGCGAAGAATTATTGCAGAACGAAGCCGGGCGAACGGCGGAGAGAGGAACAGGGCGCGCGGTGCCAGGCGGCGATACCTCCGCTTGTCATGTCACGCGAGACCCCGCGATGCAGCGAGCCTCCACTCTTTCTATCCACGGAACTCAGGAACCCACCGTTTGGAAGCCGGAGAGGGGTGGAGGAGGGGGGCGGGGGTACTTCTGTTATTTCGACGTACCGTTTGGCTCCGCAGTTTCATGAAAGCTCGAAAATTCGTCAAGCTGATGATCCTATACATCCCACATGGAAATAAAGTATTATTTAAATATGTATAAGAGATATAGAACTTTTTGCTGCTGTATATTGAGTATACTTTATTTGCATGGGGGATGGAGCTATGTTATTTTTCTTTTTCGGAAAGAGATACTGGAGAGTAAAATTAACGAGTCGAATAATCCACGCATGTTGGGTCGCTTTACTTTTTTTATGGATTCGTAAATCATGTATTTTATTGCAAATACATTAGTTTTTATTACGTGAACTATAAAAAAGTTGGGTCATTATTTTTTGGAAGAAGAAAAATGCAGGGTTCTGAATCGGAAAATCATGAAAGGATAATTACAATGTATCGGTACTTACGCCGTCGACTTTGAGGCGGATATCTCGACCCGCGGCGGCCAGTAGAGCGCGCAGTATGGAAGTCGCGGTACCAGTTTGCCTCGAAGCCACCAGGTGAACGGCTGTCTGCTGCCTCGACTGTGTATACATATTTTTTTCAGTAATCAAGATCACTGCTTGTTATTTCATCGGTGTGAGACATAAACACTGCTTATGCATTCTAATAGACGTCGTTTCTATTAATAAACCTCGACTTAGTTACGAGTAAAATCATTGAACGTAGGCATTGACACAAAATTCGTGAAACTCACTCCACCGGTGGCGTAAGGATCGACTCCTCGCTTAGCCAGCAGTAACTTGACGACGTCCTCCCTCGAGTACATCGCCGATATGTGGAGTGCATTGTAATTGTCCTGTCGAACAAAAAATGCGGTTAATAAAAAAACACATCAAAGTCAAACAAACGAAAAATCTCTGATTCTTATATTTTTTTAAGGATCCTGAAAACATTTGTAAAGTTTCATAAAGGAAAGGGGGATGGTAAAAGCCAAGTGGCATACCTGAGGAAGCCCATTTAAATATAAATAAAAAAGTGAAATTCGTAACTTTTTTACGAAAGAAAATTAATTTTTAAATAATAAGTATTTCTTTTTTGTAGTATTTACAGTGACGTCGATTTTCCCAAATTTTTCTTCCTTCGCAACTGAACTAAGACTCGACTGCATTCAAACTTTCGGTCAACGCGCGCGATGCATTAGCATCGCCGCGCCGACACACCGAGCGCGGGATGAAATTGAGAGTAGGGCACGTCAGGGCCTAAGCGATAATTTGCGAGAATTTGCGGCGGGCGAGATTGAAATGATGAATATTTCAAGGAGGGAGCCGAGTAGGAGATAGGGAGATTGATGTCGGACGTCCGACGCAAGAAGAGCAGAAGCCGGCGATAGCCTCTCGCAGTCGCGCGCGGGGGTCTAGTCTAGTCAGGCAATAAGGTAATAAGGCCGTAGATTGCATTTCGCCGCGCCCAACGCCGCAACATTAACGCGATCGTGTGGAGCGCGCGCGCGCGCGCGCTCACCGGGCGGATAGGCGAAACAGCCGAGCGGGTCTCTCATTGTGAGCCGCGCGCGGCGCTGTTCCAATCACGGTTTATTAGCATGCAATTTGAAAATTATATCGGGGACGCGGGTGAACTCTGACCCCACCTCCCACCGTATCCGACCCCCCGTCGAGTGGGAGCGGTTGCTTTTTGCACGTTAGTTCCTCGTGGCGCAAAGTGTGCTAAACCCGGTCGATAGCACACAAAAGGTGCGTGCAGCCTCGTGATATCTGTTACGAAAATTCTGCTTCTTCCTCTTTGCGTGAATTTTTTTTCTTTTTTCGTACGAATTTTAATCAAGGTATGGAGTTGTTGTGACGAAGCTCAGTAAAGCCGGGTTTATGTCCTCGCGGCAGGAAAATGAAGCCGGTTTTTAATTTTAATTCACCGTGAAATCTCATTTGCAGAAAGCGCCGAGACAAACGAGTCAGGAAGTATATAATTTTAAAAAATCCCGAGTGATTTTGCTGGCGAGGATCCTCGACTTTTCGTTACCGATCGCGAAAGGAATGATTTTCTGCCCGGAATCCGGAATCGGTACAGGACGTTTTTTTTATCGTTACTTCTACTCATTGCCAACACGTTTTTGCCAGTCGCGGATTGAAATCGACTATGCATAACGACAACGCGTGTTTTTTCTTTCAACGACAGAAAATCGCCGGGACACGACTTCGGGCCCGGAGAAAAACCCGAGAGTCGGGGGGGGGGGGGGGGGGGGGGGGAGCGTTATTCACACGTCGAACCTACTTGTTTCCGGGAAATCGCTGGGTCACGACTTTAATTAGAATCGCGGGTCCCGGAGTCGCGAGGGCGCGTCTGAGCGGGACGACCGCTGCGTGGTGGGTTTTTTTTTTTTTTTTCATTTCGTTATCGACTCCGTGAATCGAGCTACTTTTTTTTATTTCGTCCTACTGACTGACCGGCCTACTTAACGCCGGCTAAACCTCCGCTATGCCGCGTCGCCTTTGCTCGATTGCTTACTCGCTTGTTCTTAGCTCAGTGGAGCAGCCCCTTGGCCTTGGCCCTCCTTCACGCAACCCCGCATTTCTACAACCCCCCTGCCCTCTGCCCCCTCCTCCCTTCACCACCACCCGTCAACCTGACCGCCCTGCCCCGTCAACTTGACTTAACATGGATTAGATCATTAACTGTATATACCGCCTACGTTTTATTCAGGGGCCTCGCGGTCACCGTCGAACTCCGCATAAGTCGTCGTCTTTGGACAAACGAACAAGTTTATCGGGTGAATTAATAAGTATCGACAACGCGTGGCTTATAATTTAATTATTTATGTCATTTCTAGTGGATTTAAAAGAATCAAATTGTGCCCCTTTTTTCTATATTGACTGGAAATTAATTGTTTTGAATGTATTAGAATTGAGACGAATAAGACGGCAGAAGCGAACTTTGATTGCTGTGAACATTGTTCTCTTACATTGTTTCGAGCTCCAACGTCGGCACCAAGGTCTATCATGCGATCTAAAAATGCAGTTCTGTTATCTTTCACCGCGTACATCAGTGGCGACATTCCGGTGGTCTGAAAGTAAAAATCGCCGATAAGAGTTTTTCCTCGTTTTTGTCGGTCAACGACGTCGCACGCGAAGATTATCGAGTCTCGTTTCTTCAGGCGATATTTTCTTTATCGACTATTTCTTTTCGATCAACGATAACGAATTTTAATATTTTCCTGTTATCGACAAACAATAATATTGTCAAGGTCACGCAGTCACGTTGGTCTTTTTGATGCTTATCATTTCCAATGAAATGCTAATTTTTTTATCTTTTTCCTTATTGTTGGAAACGAATTTGCAAGACTCGTCGATCTTTTCCAGGATATGAATACTCGATGAGTGAAAAAAAAAAAGAACTGACCGGGTCCATGACACCAGCCAGCGGCGCCGTGTTGCCATCTTCGCCCGCGCTCTGCACCGCTTTTTCCAAAGTTTTGAGCAACTGGTCGCACGGTGCCCACTCGCCCCGGCTGGCCAGGCCCAAAAGCCTCTGGGCGCCTTCCCTCGCGGTCGCTCCGGCAGATCCCGGCTTGCTGCCGGGCTGCGAGGGCTCGGCGCTCGCGGCGCCGTTGCTTCCGCCCGTGGATGCCGAACCTCCATCGTCCTTTCCGCCCGCCGGGCTCTCCTCCTTGCTCGATGAAGTTTTCTTGTCGTCCTTGCCGCCCGTGGGCTTCTTGCTGTTGCTGCTCATGTTATGTCACGCTCCGCTCTGTTGTATCTCGCGCGATACGCAGTCATCTCGCTCGACGATTTTGCAATTTTTTTTTCTCTATATTTTGTTTTTATCTTAATCACCGAAAACGAAATCACGCGAAAAGTGTTCGCAATTTCTCAAAATCGACGATAGAAAAATCTCAAAAAGCTTCCCACAACATTTTACTAAAATTTCATAACCACGTTTATTATTATTATATTATTTGAATAATTTTTCCTTCGCGTCGGAAATCTTCAACTTTAAGTCACGATTCGTGGCAATGCTAAGAATCATCACTGTGTCCCCAAGTTTCAGTGTCCGCATCGAGCCAGCGTCGACTCAGCAAAAATCGCACATCCCTCTTTCCGAATCTCCCAAAAAAAATGCATTCTCACTTCCAAGCACTTTTCGCATCCCTAAAAAAATCGGCTCACTGATCACCCCACGACCCCGGCAGCGCACACGGTAAAAAACCACTTTCTCCCCGCAAAATCCTCACAAATCTCTCGCACCCCGAATTTTCAGTCGGCCGAAGACGTTGCGTCACTTGGCGCAACGAAAAAAAAAAAAAAAAAAAAAAAAATTGTCAACCGAAGACCCGCGACATTAGACAGCGCCGTCGGGGCGAAAAATCACGGCGCATCGCGAGGGGTTTCGGTGCACGCCGCGCGGATATCCTCGCGGGTCTGAAGACTCAGGAGGGTAACAGAAGAGGGTGGCTTCTCGGGGACCTCGGTTGTGGGCTCCGAGGATCGACCAATGGCGGCGCGTCGCTGCCGAGGTTCGTTACGTTTGCCTTCACCAACACACATTCCGCCCTCTCGACACGCGTTGTTGCGCCCCTCGTTCGGTCGGCAGGGCAGAGTCGTGCGGCACCAGTAGAATCACCGGCAGAACCAGTGGAACCAGTGGCAGCGGCGGCGACGGCGGCGGCGCCGCCGGCAGGAGCTTCGTGGGCCGCGGCGCAGCACCTGTAAATACACCTTCCATCCTGGCGTAGCCAAGAAACCGGCGCGCGCGCGGGGCTCCTTCGGTCGGGCGTCCTCGGGGGGTCCGAACGCGAACGGGCGGCCACGCCGACACGCGACTTCCGGCCGCGGCTATAGACCGGCGCACGCCATCGGCTGGGATAAAGCCCGAGACCCCCCGTCGCGGGTCTCCGCGGCGGCTCTGTTTCTCTCCCTTTCTACTCCTTCTCCCTTTCTCCGTCCTCTCCCTTTCTCCTCTTTCTCGACTAAGTACAACAGAGCTATGCGACCCTCCTCGCTCGACTTCACTCCAGGGCTTTTCCACCCTCGCGTCCTTCTTCGACTTTCGCGCGCGACAACATCGCGACCGACCGACGGTGGCCGCTCTCGGCTTTTGACGAGTCAAGTTCACATGTGTCTTGTCGTGGAGTCGCCGCGAACAAACTTTTGGCTCGCTCGATTTAATTTTCCCCGGATTCGCACGACGGGGAAGCTTTGAGGCTGATATTGATAATGCTCCCCGAGTAATAAAAACAAGTGCATCCCGGATCCATGCGGGTTCCGCGGGATGTATACGTGGAAAAGTCCCGTCAATGAGACAATCCTTGACTTTTCGCGTACTTCGAGTTTCATGCGGAAAGTACGTGAAAAGATCGTGTAAAATTGGAGCCAGAAATTCAACAATTAAATACACGAAAAGTACCTGAGAAGTACACATTTGAAATGGCTGCATTAAAGATTCGCGGCAGCTAGAAAGTATACGAAAAGTACGTGAAAAGTCTATATTTTACGTTTTTACGTATAAATTTTGTGCCGAAAGGTACCTTTTTTAGTTGATTTAGAAAAAAAAAATTTCGAACGGTTTGTCAGAAATCGTAGATCTGGCTGCCAGGCCGAAAACCGCCAAAATCGGGGTCACGAAATGTATTGTTTCAAAATATCGACTTTTAACCTACACCATCCTCCTTTGTACTCCTTTGTGTTTATTTTGGGCGTTGTAATCAATTGTTGGGTGGGTTTCGCGTTGAACGCGATGCGTTTTGTCGGGGGACTTAAGCGGGGGAGTCGGGGTGGTGTACGAAAGATATGGGCGAAATAGGAGATGTGAAATGGGGTGAATGTAGAAAATTGCGTTCAATGCAAAGACTTTGCCTTTTGTTGGATTTATTTGGTATTCTTGTTTCGCGATGAGGAGGCGTTTGGCAAACTCGAGGTTTTGGTTACAATTAGAAACAAGGTGCTTATTGGGGTGAAAATAGAAAAATTGGTTCAATGCGAATATTTAGCCTTTTATCGGATTTGTTTGTTTTTTTTTTATCCA
Source organism: Itoplectis maculator (assembly GCA_964034905.1). Classification (NCBI taxonomy): domain Eukaryota; kingdom Metazoa; phylum Arthropoda; class Insecta; order Hymenoptera; family Ichneumonidae; genus Itoplectis; species Itoplectis maculator. Next base: position 8,876,488 of record OZ035858.1, on the reverse strand, counting down.
AAAAAATCGGTTGAATTGAGGTTGAATGGAGGCTGCGATGGTCTGATTAGATATCAAAGTCAGATAACGTGTGATTATGTGATTAGGCGTCAAACGATGCATCGAGATAGGAGGTTAACGCGTTGCAACTGCTTACGATCAGTCGCGCGTGGTGATTTAATCAAGTGACGATGAATTGATGCAGGAAAGTGCAGAGTGCGACGTCTTATCGCTACTACGATACAGTTGCAACAATATTGCAAGCTGGAAAGTGTCGAGTTGCAGGGGTTCCCTCTAGTCCAGAAAAAGATCATTGTCGTTGGTTGAATGTATTTTTCGAGCGAACAAATAAATTGATTAACGCCATGTTTTTCTTTCATGCAACTTTTTCTTGCAGACACTGATACTATTTGCTTGTTCTTTTATGCACATTCCGAAGTTTTTATTTTTGTATAAAACTGTCGGCAGCATTTAAATCGATTATAAAACAGGATCGACACGATAATAGAAAAAACGACGACAGCCTAAGACGAAAGCAGGACGAATGCAGATGGGTATAATAAAGACTTTTTTGCGATGGTGATAATTGCGGAGCAACATGCGGAGCATAACATTTGTGTTGCGTTCTAGTGATTAAAATAGTTATGCGAATCGTTAACAAACCTAAAATACCTACACGATGAACGCGGTTATAACTTAACTCCATCCACATGACAAAAATATGTTATTGGGAACTAATTATCTAATATATTCATAAATTGAATTTGAATAAAAACCTTAAAACAGACTTGAACTAAAAATTAACAGCCACATCGTCACTATTTCCGGACCTACCTCAATAATCGCTCGATAATCGATAATTAAATACCTCAAAAAAGTACCGTTCGACCGACATATTCGCTCGGTCTTCGATCTCCTCCGTGACGCAAACCGATCTCAATACCGATCCCGCGTGCGGCGTTGGAAAACATCGAAGATCGTCAAGGCAAACACGTGCCGCGCGCGCGTGCGCGGGAAGGTCACGCGGATCCGATCTCTAAGCCGATCGCTGCGCCGATTGACTTAGATTGTCGCGCCGATCGGCGCGCAATCCATCGTACGATCTCGAACGCGAGGCCTCGACGATCCTCGCCACGTGTTTATATGTCGCGCCTCCGTGGGCGATAAATTCGTCGGTCAGTGTGTCTTGCCGGCGGCGCTCGTGCTACAGTCGCATTGCAGTAGACAGCAGCCGACTTGACAGTCGGTTCCCGCAACCTGTCGTCGTCGATTTCGCCTCTGGGTGTTGCTACCGCCAAGCGTCGAGTGCAGCGCGAGTGTGTGACCCGGGCGCGTTAATCAAGCGGTGACATCGCGCTCGGTAATTTATTCGGGCAAATGCCATGTGCGATTGATGCGCGAAATCATCCCGAAGGTTCACTGAACATTTTTCGCGACTTTTTATTTTGCAATTTAACCATGGGAACGGCGATGTCCGCCGAGCTATCGCGATTGTGAACGCGGATACGTAGACACTGCGCGAGAGACGTAGACTAAATTATTTTTATAATTATGAATTCTTTTGTTATTATGAATTCATTATTCATGCAGTTATGTAAATAAGTGTCGATTCACTTATCGGTAGTCCGGGTGAGCAACATTTCGACATTGAAATTTCTTGGGGTTTTTTTTTGAGATTTAATAAATTCGACAATCCGAACGCCATTGTTTACCGATTTATCACCATCGTGAGGGTACGTAAATACGACGCGAGGGACGTACACTATTCGTCTTTTTTTTTTTTCTCAATCACGAAGTCTTTTGTTGTTCCGCTATTCATAGTCGCTATTCATATAGTTATGTAAATAAGTGTCGATACACTTATCGGCAGTCTGGGTGAACAGCTTTTGGCATAACTGACACACGCCGATAAGATAATTGTACTCTTCGAACCCAACGTCACTATCGTGACTCGGGATTGTTGGGTCGTGTGGGCGAGCCCGGAGAAATCTCACTCGGACGGTCCGCTCGGGTCGGGAGTTCAGTGCTTCGGTGCGCTCGGCTGTGTTTTCGTTTGGTTTAAAGTTCGGGCACGCGCGCGCGTTTATTCCGGTGTTGACGCCGCGACCGAGCGGACGGAAATCAAAACGCGAGCGACATGTTCGGGACGTCGAGACAACTCGCTCGAAAGACGCTATCGGGTTGTCGGGTCTTTCGCAAGCCGTGTCACGGATTTTCGGCCTCCGCCGAGACGTCGAGATGTCTCGCGACGTGGAAACATCGTGAGTTCATAGTCAATTATTTTTTATTCATTTTTTGTTACTCTAATGAGAGAGTAATTTTTCTGAAATATAAAAAATATAAAAATTAAAAGTGGTTTTTATCTATTTTATTTATTTATTTATTTATGTATTTATTTATTTATTTATTTATTTATTTATTTATTTATTTATTTATTTATTTATTCATTTATTTATTTATTTATTTATTTATTTATTTATTTATTTTCTTATCATATTGCGGATCAAAATTTGAGGGGTCGAATAAATTACGCGAGGTCGACAGAATATTTTTACATTCGTTACTTATCGACAACTGCGACTCAAAGCCTTCAAATACTCAAAATGCAAAAATGCTGAAACGTTACCTTGCCGATTTCCACATACCGCTTCATTTTTCAATTTTCTGGTTTACGAAATCATCCGAAAAAAAATCCAGAGTAAAACGTCAGTTATTAGAATGCAATTTTTCCGATCGACAGGTATCGAGCAGTCAGAGCACGGTGCGAGAACCGTGAATAGGGTGCCAAAGCGATGGAACTCGTCCCGACTGTCGGAGGGACTGTCGCACCACTACTTCGCAACGACTCCGCTGGTGGACATGACGGTGGGACAGTTGTTGGCCGAAGCGGCGGAAAAATGGCCGAATCGCGACTGTGTTGTGTCGGCTCATCAGAACATAAGGCTCACGTACTCGGAGGTTCTGCGACGGGTCGATAGACTCGCGGCGGGTCTGCTGAAGTTGGGACTGAAGAAGGGCGACCGGATTGGTCTGTGGGGTCCGAACTACATCGAGTGGTTCATCGCGTTCTTGGCCGCCACGCGGATCGGCCTCATAGCCGTCGGCATCAATCCGGCGTATCAGCAGTCGGAGATTGATTACTGCATCGAGAAGGTCGCCGCGAGCGCGATAATCGCACCCGCGTATTTCAGGACCCAAAACTACGTGTCAATGTCGCTCAAGGCCAAGGAACGGTGTCCGAGCTTGCAGCACATAATCATCGACTCGGACGACATCGCGACGTAAGATATATGATCGACGATTTAGTCGACGATATGAAAAATAATTGATTTGAGATCGATGACGCTTTTCCTAAAATAATTATTCGCGCGATTCGTTCGATTATCCATGACACGTGGGAACGTTGCATTGAATCACAAGCATTTTCCTCGTGTGACGAATTTTTTCTATTATCTTGGCAGCTGCTTTGCTGATAAAGTAATCATGATTTATTTATCGATTTTTATATCCGTTTTTAAATAACTTCCGTCAGATTTTATATATCTACATCATTTATATTTATGTCAAGAGTATCGACCTTGCGAGGAGAAAGTTGACACCGGAATCTTTCAATCAAAGCTTCGACGTAACGAACATCGATAATTCGCAGACAATTGTAGCGGAGCTCTTTGATCTTTCGAGCGTGTCTGACGTGCCGAGCGCATCGGTGACCCCAAGGGGTCTTCGATACCACCGATAACGAGCAGACGGGTGATCGAAAAAAAATCCCCTACTCGGACATTAACGCCAAGATATCCGTCATAAACGGTTGTACTTTTCGGTACATATTATAACTATCAGAATCTCTGACTACAGAGATTTAGAGTGATTTTTTTTTCTCTGGATTTCAGCCACCACCACTGAAATCCAGAAAAAAAAATCGCGACCGTATCTAACTTGACCCAATTCTCGAATCTGAAATCTTTACTACTACAAATATTCTCATTATTTTGGAGAAGTCAATTTCATCTTTCTTCTCGTTTTACCAGTACAACTCGTTCGTTCACTTGTCATCCTCGACGATTTTCACCAGAAATTATGAAGAGAAGTGAGCGGGGTCGGGGGTGGGGGAAGGGGGCAGTGGATTAAAACTGCAGTCTAAACTGTCTGAACTGCAGTGCGTTTAATTGGTGTTTTTAACGACGTAACACGGGCGATGCCGCACGACGTTACCGTAACGTCTCACCCGCGGGATCGCATGATTTTAACCGTCGGCCGAGAGGGCTCGCGCCCCTCGCGTTGACGCGAGCTGCTGCCGCTGATTCATGAGTATCGCGTGTGCCACCATCGTACTAACTAACGCTCGGGCCTTTATTCGACTCGCAGCGCGAAACGGGTTAAGCACTTGTCGTGACAATTGCGTCGGGCCACATACGAAGGCCACTCGGTCACACGGTTAACGAAAGGAATCCCAAGCCTTGTCCGTTACTTTTTCTTGGCTCCGCGACTTAATGCAACTCGACGTGAATTACGTTGGACATTTTCGCGGCGACCCGACAATTTTTTTTTATTAGATTCAAACATTTTGATTTATCGATCCGATTTTACTAGTACAAAAAATTTGGTAAGATTTGAGAAAAAAGAAACAAAATATTAAGTGGAATAATGCAACTCGATGTGAATTACGTTGGACATTTTTGCGGCGACCCGACAATTTTTTTTTATTAGATTCAAACATTTTGATTTATCGATCCGATTTTACTAGTACAAAAAATTTGGTAAGATTAGAGACAAAAGAAACAAAATATTAAGTGAAATAATGCAACTCGATGTGAATTACGTTGGACATTTTTGCGGCGACCCGACAATTTTTTTTTATTAGATTCAAACATTTTGATTTATCGATCCGATTTTACTAGTACAAAAAATTTGGTAAGATTAGAGACAAAAGAAACAAAATATTAAGTGAAATAATGCAACTCGATGTGAATTCCGTTGGACATTTTCGCGGCGACTCGACAATTTTTTTTTTTTTTTTATTAGATTCAAACATTTTTATTTATTGATACGATTTTACTAGTACGAAACATTTAGTAAGATTAGAAAAAAAAAAGAAACAAAATATTAAGTGAAATATCTGAGAGGATGAAAAATCAGTCGCATTGAAGGAGACGACGACTCGTATGACGACGGACCGAGATATCGATCAGCGTTCTCGTGATGCACGGATATTATTGCTCGTCGGCGGGCGCAGCGGAATTCCCTTCGAAATACTCGAAGCTCATTTCCCCGACCTCGAGTTGTTTCTCTTGTTCGTCGGAACGTCTCTCGAAAAAGACATTTTACGAGAAGCATAAAAAAAATGTGTACACACGAAAATATCTTTTACACGACTCTGCCTGGCACTCGCCGTGTAATTCCCGTCAATTTTTTTTTTTTTTTTTTTTTTTTTTTTCGTTGCTTCTCATTTGATCCTGATTACCGGTCGACCCGAATGTCAGAAATAGCTCGCGAGCTGCTTCGCGGCTGTTCGGCCCTTTTCTCATTAGGATTTTTCCCGGGAAACGCATTATAACCCGCGGCCAGGTTCACCCGCCGAGAAACTCACGAATATCGATCGGCCGAGCGGGGCGCGTACTTCCGATTGAACTGATTGATCGCCTGGCGGTATTTAATGGAATTCCCGTGGCAATTAGGCTAATGGCCGCGGGGCGCAACGTCTGTTACCGCGTCTGAGACTCCGCGTCTCTCCGTCTGTAAAGAAGAAAAAAAATCGATAATCGTCGCTTCTTCGTCGTCGTTTGCAGCGGGACTCGTCGTTTGGCCGATGTCGAAGCGCTCGCGAATAACGCCGAGGTGCAGGCGATTGCCGCAATGCAGAACGACATTTCGCCCTACGACGGATGCAACATCCAATTCACGTCCGGCACCACCGGACGACCGAAGGCCACGCTTCTCAGTCACAGATCGTTCGTCAACAACAGCAAACAGGTCGGCGATTTTTTTTTATTTTTTCTAAAAAATATATAGATTGTTTTTAATTTCCTGGGATTTTTGGGTAATTTCCGATGGACAATCGGTATCATGATTAATGTCGGAAAAATCGATTTTTAATTGCGTGGAAAGGGGTTGAGACGAGAGGGGAAAGACTGACCCGTTCGAGATCGAATAAGATAAATAATGTATTAAAAGTGATAAATGATTAATAATGTTCATGATATTTTGATTTATATACTTCAAGGGTGACCACTGATTAATTTGCTGCTTGCGTAGGGTTACATTTTAGGGTTGCTGATGTATTCAATTTGGAAAAATTTGAGGCAAATTCAGAGAGGGAGGGGCTGGAATTAAATTGATTATTATTGCATGCAATGTTTAATCTAAGCTACCGAAACAGTAGCAATTTTATTTCCTCATAAAATTTTGTATTTTTTTTATTTTCACCGCAGGCTGCACAAAGAGCGGGGTTGATGGACGGTGAGCACAGGATCTGCCTCAACGTTCCGTTGTTCCACGCATTCGGCATGGTGATGGGTCTGTTCTCGAACTTTCAAGCCGGAGCGACTTTGATCCTCGAGTCGCCCGCCTACAACCCGAAGGCTTCGGTGGAAACGATAATGCGGGAAAAATGTACCTACGCCTACGGAACCCCAACAATGTGGGTAAGACCGCCTCGATTGGGCTCAAAGTTTACGTTTTCTACTTTCTCAAGAACGAATAAAAACGAAAGCCGATTTTTTCATAGTCGCAGAGTATCTATAAAAAAAATCCCACGATAGATACATGTCACTCAATAGTTACTATGCTACTACGATTTCTTTACGCGAGTAGAAATAATGGTTCATTATTAAAAAAAAAAAAATGTGTCACTATTCGTTTGAACTAATTTCAGATAAACCTGCTGGACGCTCGATTGAGGCTGCAGGCGCCGATCAAGACACTTCAGGGCGGCATCACAGGCGGGGCACCCGCTTCGGCGGACATGATGGACAGGATAAGGTCCGAGCTTCGATTCGAGAGAATGCAGGTGAATTATAGCGACGCGTGAGATGACTTTTACACGCGAACAAAAACGATCCGATCACCGCCACGCGCGATCGGTATGGTAAAACGGCGTGTAAGAAGTAGGTTTCCCCGCGCTTCCGTCTGTGCGGGCGAACGGTCGCGAATTAATTACGAGTATGTTAATCGACGGAATTAACGCTCCACGGACGGACGAACTGACGGGCGATGTGTTGCTCGCGGCTGCCGCGGGGGTTCGGTCGGGGCTGCTCTCGAGAACCGCCCGAGAGGTCGACGACTCGAGGGCCATTCATCCCCTATCTATGCACGTATCTCTCGAGAACCCCGGCTCATGTGCATATTCGCTATATATTCTGCGTTCGCGTTGAACGTAGCAACGTCCCTTTCTCACCGAGAGCCTCGATCGATTATTCGATTTATTCTCCAGCTGCAAATTAAGTTTTCCGCGACGGCAATTTTTTTTTTCACCCCGCAAGTGCCATATATTTTATTTTTTGTCCATTTTCGTAAACGCCATCGGTGATAAGTTACATCTTAAATATTTTTGCTTCTTATGTTTTTTTACCAGTGGAGTTTTATTTTTTAACATCAGTTACTGTTTTAGAATATTTACGGAATGACGGAAAGCACAGCAATCACCTTCCAATCCCTGCCAGGCGAAAGCATCGATATCACCAACAATACCGTCGGTCATCTCTCTGACAATACCGAAGCAATGGTAATTTTATTAGCCACCCATTTTACCAGGACATTTTTTAATACGTTTCTCTAAAAAATTACGGAAGCAAAAGAAACTGTTATCACTGCATGGAATTTTGTTTTAAGATCGTGGACGAGAATGGATCACCCGTGCCAGTTGGCACTCCCGGCGAGCTCTGGGTTCGGGGTTACTGCATAATGAACAAGTATTGGGCGGACGAGGAAAATACGAAGAAAACGTTGACCGAAGACGGTTGGCTGAAAACTGGAGATCAATTTATTTTGCGCGCCGACGGATACGGCCAGATCGTGGGAAGACTGAAGGACGTGATAATTCGTGGAGGAGAAAATATATTCCCAAAAGTAAAAAAAAAACTTAAAAACGAACAAAACATGATTCCGGTTATACACTTTTATAATCAATATTTTTCTGCAGGAAATCGAACATTTTCTGGAGACCCATCCGTACGTTCTCGAAGCCTGCGTCTTCGGTGTTCACGACAACGTATACGGCGAGGAAATTTGCGCGTGCATCCGACTGTCCGAGGGCACGAAAGTCGATGACGCCGAGCTGCGCGACTTCTGCAAGGGATTCATCGCCCACTTCAAGATACCGCGTTACTTCCAGTTCCTCGAAAATTTCCCCCGAACGACGAGCGGAAAGATCCAAAAATTCAAAATGCGCGAGGAGCTCGAGAGTCGCGGTATCGTGCCAGCGAAGCCGAAGAAATGATGCAACGAGTATAGCTGACATTTTTATTTTACAAACCACCGAAATTCTTACGGCGGCAGAAAATTTGTTGTTTTCATGGGTTTGCTGCAGGGACGAAGATTTTACGAGTAAAGACATTTTTTCAATGTGACTAAACTGAAATCAAATGTGCGACTTGATACGAATCCAAAGATTTGCTGTTATCTGTATATATATAACACATAACTTCGTTACCTTATCCTCACATTGTAAAGATATTCATTCAAATAAAAGGTATTTTCCTTTTCCTGCCAGTCGTCTTAACCTTTGATTACGAATAAATGACTGAATCATCAAAAATTGTTGAAAAAAAAAAAACTAAACTCAGCAGCGTACAAATATTGTCATGCACGTATAATTAAAACAAAATTCAAAGATTTTGTTAGCCACAGTGCAGTCTCTCAGCCTGTTTTCTTTTTTTTTTTTTTTTATTAAATAGCACACATAGTGGCCGCGCCACAGCGTCGGGTATGGGATATACAAAAAGATGTACGTTACAAAGTTATGCGCGATAATCGTTTTTTTTCACGCTGAATTAATCGTAACAAATAGTTATAAAATATTAAAGTATACGAATAATAATGTTTACACATAAGTTACGCTCGGTCCAGTGGATACCGGGTGATTTTTTTTAGTTCGCTGGCTTACGGCTCAGTATGAATATCTACGATTGGATTGTTTTTTCTACCAACTAACAGATCTAGTGAGAGATTTTTATCGAGCACTTTATGCCGTGTTGCGTTAACTTTCGTTGGCGTTGATTTTTTTCTTCTTCTTGTGTTCTTCGTGCACCACTGGGGCTGTTTATTAGAACACCGTGACTTCTTCGTTATCGCGGCGAGGGCCACGAATCACGGTGGGTGGAGAGTGAGGCTTGGGGGCTGCGTATTTACGACTACGAGACCGGCTCGCGGTATCGCGATTCGGTGCATGGTCCTTTGCTGTCGTCCGCGCAGGCACAGGTTCGTCCTCCGAGGCCGTCGGGCAGGCAAAGTTGGTCCTTGTGGCATCTGCCGTTGTCGTACTGGCAGACGTTCGATACTGGCGAATGAAAATTAATTGTTTAATGTTTTACTAGGCTAATCACACGCGCTGGCGCGCGTGCCCGAGATACCTTTGCGCTGCTGCGCTCTTATAAAGCTTTAAAAGGTTAAATCGAAAATAAAAAACCCTTTTTTAGTTGATTTTGAAAACCTTCCAAATCGGGGTCACGAAATTTATTTTTTCAAAATATCGACTTTTAACCTATACCATCGTTCTCAAGTCGCATATTCTACCCCTGAAAACACTGCTTACAACCCTTTTTTAGTTGATTTAAAAAAAAAAAAAATTTGGTCGAACAGTTCGTCAGAAATCGTAGATCTGGTCGCCGGGCCGAAAACCTCCCAAATCGGGGTCACGAAATTTATTTTTTCAAAATATCGACTTTTAACCTCTACTATCGTTCTTAAGTCGCATATTCTACTTACCCCTGAAAACACTGGTTACAACCCTTTTTTAATTGATTTTGAAAAAAACATTTTTGGTCGAACAGTTTGTCAGAAATCGTAGATCTGGCCGCCGGGCCAAAAACCGCCCAAATCGGGGTCACCGTAGGTTAAACAGTCCTGTAGCGCTCATTACGACAAAATGTCAAATCTCGCGCTGTTAAACAACGAACGGCCGATCTTGACGGTCCACGACCAATCAGAGGCCGAGTCATATTGACAACAATGGTTGCTCATGCACATTTTAATAGAGGAATCTGCGGGAATAAAGAAATAGAAAACAAAAATATTCTCTTACCTCTCGGACAAGACTCCGGCACTGCTACGATTCCGTACAACTTGCCACTTCCGCCGGCAGGAATTTTTATCGACGAGTGTCTTTCTCCAGTGTTTTTTACTGCGACTTCAATTTTGTGCCTGAAATCACAGAAAAAATATGTTATTTTTATTTTTGTGTATACGGAGCTACAAAAACGTACGTTTTCCAGTCAGTCCAGTAGTAGTGATTTTGCGAGATGGCCAAGCCGAATGGATAGGTCAGCTCCTTGGCGACAATGTGAATTTGTCTGCTGTCGATCGGTGAGCAGCCTGAAAAAAGGAGCAGTCGATTAACGAATTGAACTAAACAACTAAAATATTTGATATTGAAATATTACGAAGAAACTCACTGATCGTAAAAGTGCCAGCGTCAGCCCAGCACAATTCGTCGGTGGACCAGTCAATTGCCAGTGAATTCGGCAGTTTCACGTTGTCACCGCGAAGGAAAATTTCCCGGTTCGAGCCGTCCTCATTGGACCACTCCAATTTTGGGTTATTGCGATCCCAGTCAGACCAGAATAGTTTTCTGTAATTCGCAAAATTGAAAAATATGTCAAAAACCCTAAATAAAGCAACAATTAAAAAAAAAATGTTCGGTTAAAAAACTGTCGTACCCTCTGTAAGGATGAACGGCGATTCCTCTGGGGTTCACCAGACCGTCGTTAATGAGAACCTTTCGCTTCTTGGTATCCAGATTAGCCACCTCGACTGTGGCTTTGCTCGAATCGGTCCAAAATATATTTCTGGACACCCAATCGATGGACAGACCTTCGGGGCTGCTGACGCCGGATATGAAGGTTTCAACGTCCGAACCGTTGTAGTTCAGGCTGGTGATTCTGTTACCTGGTGACAAAAAAAGAATGTTTCTTTGACTGAAAAATCATAAAGAAAAAATCAAACGATTAATTAATTAGTCAATTAATTACCAGTTATGTCACTGGAATACGCTTTTCCGTTCAAGCAGTCAATGTCCAGAGCTATGGCCATCTGGCTGTAGGCGATGTTGATAGGCGCTCCGGTGTTGCCCATCGTCGGGAAAAATGGTATTCTGTGAGTGGCCATTCCTTGATTCACCAACAGGAAATTCGAATCGTGGCGCGGTCGTCGGTGGCAGACTCTACCGTCGCCGGAAAATCCGTCGTTGCAGACGCAGGCGTATTGGTCACCGGTCTGCAAGCAGGTCGCGTCGCGCGAGCAGAGACCGGGATCTTGTTCGCAGGACATGTCGGACATGCAATTGTAACCGTCACCGTAAAATCCCTGCAGACAAAAAAAACATCATTATGACCTGGATTTGGCTAGTTTTTGTCCCGGGGGGCGGATGTATGATTTCTGACAAACAAAATGAAAAAATAGTATATTATGCTACAAGGGAGGAATGTGCATCTTTTCACCGAGTCTGAAGTTTGATGCCCGAGCGAAGCGACGGCAGAAATTCACACGAGGTGAAAAGGTATGCACTTCCTCCCGAATGGCATACGCTATTTTTTCCCCGACTATGCTAAAATGACCACATTTTTATGCCTGCAACGGTAGAACGGCACAATTTGCAGCGGGTAGAAAAGTAGCCGCAGCGGAAAGAAAAGTTGCGATGAGGGAAGAAAAGAAGCTGCAATCGACACTAAAATGCTGCGCAGAGGGCAGAAAAGTACTTTTTCTCCCGACTCCACTGAAATAACCCCATTTCGTGTCCGCAACGCGGGCGGAAAATAGCTCATTTTTGACAAATGACTCACGCATGCGAAATACGATTTCATTTCCTCCCTAGGGAGGAAATCGGCTTATTCCTGCCCGGCGGGAGAAATTAAAATCGCGTTGCGCATGCGGATCTGCAGTGAAATCGGGAGAAAAGTATAGTACGCTACATGGGAGGGATGCAACTTTTCACCTCGTGTGAATTTCTGCCCTCGCTTCGCTCGGGCATCAAACTTCACACTCGGTGAAAAGTTGCACTTCCCTCCCTTTTAGCGTAATGTACTATTCTACCCGCTGCGCAACTTTTCTTCCCGCTGGTCAAGAATCGATCACTTTCCATCTGAGTTGCAGGCATGGAATGTGGTCTTTTTAGCGCAGTCGGGGGAAAAAACCATTTTTTTTTAAACCAACTATTATTGTACAAAAAAAAATCTGGTCGATTTCTACGTGAAATCTGACTCACAGGTTCACAAATGCAGGCGTAATTCGACCCAGTCTGATTGTAGGCGCAATGCGCGTTGATGCCGCAATTGTTGAGGACGTCACAGCCGATGTTATCGGCCGTGCACTGTCGGACGCCATCGCCGTGATAACCGCCCATGCAGACGCAGGTGAAGCCCTCGCCGCCGGATTTAATGCACTGCGCGTTCACGTGACACTGCGACGGATTGACGGAGCAGTCGGAGACGACGCACTGACCGTCCACGCGACCGAATCCCGGGTTGCACGTGCACTCGTAACGCACCCTCGACGGATTGTACGAGCATCGCTCGTGAGCCTCGCACTGCGAGTGATCCGTGCATTCGTCTGTGGAAATTAATTCGTTTTGAGAAAATTGAAAAACAAACAAAAATCTCTCGCTCACCTGGAGAATTTTTCGTACTCTATCAATTATCGAAAGTCATTTCTTAATTAGCCTGTGCGATTATCTTAGCATTGAATTATGAAAATTCTAATGGAACTAAATTTCTGAACGCACAGTAAATGCAGAGACCACGTTGAAAGTACGAGGACGATTATTTGGTAGCTCGAGGCAATTGTTGGATAAGTCGAAATATCGAAATATTAGAGAAGTGATAGTGTGTAGAATAGACAGAAGCACCGATAAGACTGCAGACTGTTCCGTCTCCCTCGTATCCGGGATTGCAAACGCACTTGGCGGGAACCTCGTCGGAGCGGCAGGACGCGTTTTCATCGCAGATGTCGACATCGAGGCAGGACATCTCTGTTTGGAGAATAATTCGTCGTGTCTTTATTATCGGGAACGTACCGTTCGTCGTGTCTCTCGCTTTTAATCGCTGAGCTTCCCGACGAAGGCTAAACGACGAGCATCAACGAGATTGGCACTTTGCTTGAAATAATAAGTATACGTTTAATTACATTTAATTAAAAAAATAAATGCAATTAAATGTTTATATATTGGAAAGAAATGCAACATTAAAAAATAATAAATTACCAAATGGACTGAGTTAAAACATAATCAAATAGTTGCAACTCAGGTAAAAATGTGTGGGCCAATCTCGTCAATGAAAGGACAATCAAAGTACTGACCTCGCTTGACACAATTAATTCCATCGCCGTCGTACTCCGGGTTACAGCGACACTCGTACTCGCCTGAACGCGTCACGTAAACGCATTGCGCGTACTCGTGACACATCGATACCTGCTCGTTGCAAGCTAGTGGAGACAGAAGCGTGTGCGATTATATAACATTGACCTGGCCAGAGGCTCGCAGCTTTGGCGTTAACTTATTATTCACATTCGTAATTAATGTTATACAAAATGGTTAAGACATAAAAAATATGCTTATTAAAATAAAAATAGAAAATTAATTTTTAAATAGATTTTAAGGTGTTTGAGATATTAATATTATGTACAGGTTTTGCAATTAGACACATTAGCATCATAATACTGATGTATCATTCCATTTGTTTAACCAAATGATAAACGTACCTGTAGATGTCGGCGTAGTTTCGTAGTGAACGGTTCCACCGTCGGGTATTATGCAATCGTTTTCAGTAGCGTCGTAGACGTACCCGTCGGGACAGCAAAACAATTCCGAGCACTTCGGAAGGCCTGTTGTGCTGTCTGTTTATCGGTAAAACGTGCATCTTACAGTCGGTTGCTATGTACAAGTCGCTTGCGCGATAATCCGTGCGATCGCCGGATGCAGCGACGAATTTTTTATTTATTTATGTATTTTTCTTCAAAAGCAATCAGGATGCAATGCATTTCATCGACTTTGACAGCAACATAGGAAATTGTTACCACATTTTTATTTTCGATGGACAAAATTCATATTTCGAAAAAAAAATTAATGATTTTGATTTTTTATCAGATGAATACGTTGACTGAGAAGTTGATTACAAATTATAATTTGATAGTAAAAATTTAAATTTTGCCCATCATTTGTTATTAGTCATTCCCGTACGATAAATACCGAACTGATTTAGCAGCCCTGCAGTTCGTCCCGTCGACTTTTCGTTCCATTGAAAAGCTTCGGAATGACAACTAGGAAAATCTCTCTCGCGCTGTACTCACATTCGTGCGGTGTGGCGTTGGTGGTCGAATCCTCGGTCGGCTGAGACGGAACGCATTCGTTGTCGCGGAAATCCCAACTTCGGGGACACCAGCACATACCACCCGCGCACTGAGGTCTCGGTCGTCCGACGCCCGAGGTCGTTGATTCGTTGTCGGGATAACAATCGTATCCGTCGCCTCAAAAAAAAAAAAAAAAAAAAAAATGTATAAAAAATGTATTATGAATATAACACATGTCGGAAATCTCTTATGAATTACCAGTGTATCCGGGCAGACAGAGACAAACATGTCCCTGTCGGTCGGTGTCGTATTGGCATATTCCCATTGGCGAGCAATTATTGGCCACGTCGCATGACACTGAAATTTGTATTTAAAAAAAATTCAATATTTACTGATTTTTTATTACTAAAAAAATTAGTAAGATAATATGATGAAAGGGTTAAGATAATGAAGATGATAAAATTAGTAAGATAACGATTTAGATTGACATTTTCCTTAAAGCAGAATTTCCTAACTTGCCTTCAGGTGGATAGCAGCCTCGAGCGGTATGCGTGAATCCGGGAACGCAAGAGCATACCGGCTGCTCGTTTACCATCGAGCACTGCTCGTAATCTCCGCACCGGGTGTCTTCGCACGTGTTCAATTCTGAAACCATCGACACAGGGCTAGAAAAATCATTTTTCGGGCGTGTCTCGAATTTTTGTACCAGTTGCCGATACCACAGAATTATATTTAACAGCAGTAGCTACGAATGACACGGTCAGTCAGCTATCGAAAGTGAAAATGAGTGGAAACTGCCTGACCAGTCGAGCACCGAGTCGATAGGGTAGTTTTTTTCTTCTCTTACTTTCGCAGTTACGTCCGTCCCCTGTGTATCCGGGCCTGCAGTGACAAGTGTGGCTACCCTCGTTGTTGACGCACTGGGCGTCCGGCGAGCACACGTGAATTCCGGCGGCGCACTCGTTTATGTCGACGCAATTGGCCGTGTTGTCCTCCTCATATAGATATTGGAATCTGGGGAAAATAAAATAAAAATCATTGTCAGCTCAAGATTATCGATTATGAAAGAAATAGGTTTTTTTTGCGACTACGCTAAGAAGACTACATTCCATGCCTGCAACTCAGGTGGAAAGCGATCGATTCTTGACCAGCGGGAAAAAAAGTTAGGGATGAAAAGTTGCGCAGCGGGCAGAAAATTAGTACTTTTCTGCCCTCTGCGCAGCATTTTAGTGCCGATTGCAGCTTCTTTTCTTCCCTCTGCGCAATTTCTTTTCCCGCTGCGGCTACTTTTCTGCCCGCTGCAAATTGTGCCGTTCTATCGTTGCAGGCATATAAATTTGGTCACTTTCGCATAGTCGGGAAAAAAATAGCGTATGCCACTCGGGAGGAAGTGCATACCTTTTCTCCCGACTCCGCTGAAATAACCTCATTTCGAGACCGCAACGCGGGCGGAAAGTCGCCAATTTCTAATCTGTGACTCAACGGATGCGCAGTCCGGTTTCATTACCTCCCTAGAGACGTAATCGGCACATTCCTGCCCACGTACTGCGCATGCGTCCTCGTCACAGGTTAGAAATGAGCGACTTTTCGTCCGTGTTGCACGCACGAAATGAGGTTATTTTTCAGCGAAATCGGAAGAGTGCCTTTTCACCTCGTGTGAATTTCTGCGTTCGCTTCGATCGGGCATCAATTTTCACACTCGGTGAAAAGTTGCACTTCCCTCCCTTGTTGCGTAATGTACTATTTCACCTCGGGTGAATTTCTGCCCTCGCTTCGCTTGGGCAATCAAACTTCACACTAGATGAAAAGATGCACTTTCCTCCCTTGTAGCATAATATACTATTTTAGACATCCGGGAATAAAATGTTTCCCAAAATGTTGAGAATCTCACCCGGGATTGCAGGCACACTTGAAGTCGTCACCGTCGACGATACACGAGCTGTGAGGACCGCACGTCGCGCGTCCCTTGATGCACGGATCCTCCTCCTCTAGGGGCGCGATCTTCGTGTTCATGGCGAATCGTATGATGCCCTCGGTTGATTCGTACGTGGTGGAGCCACGAGAGAACTTTAGTCGCGTCGTGCTTTCCTCCGGATTCTCCGCGTCGTAGGGACAATCGTTGTACACGATGGTCTGATCCTGGGTGAACGCGTACTCGATACCGGGCACACCGGCAAGGGTGTAGGTTCTCGTGCTCTGCGAGCGAATCGTCCCGGGCTGGCTCTTCGTGTAGAGCTCGTCGTGGTCGTTGTAGTCGACCCTCGCGTCGTCTCGCAGATCGGGCAGCGAGCCCTGAATATTCGCGTCCATCTTCAATTGACCGAATACGTCGAGACCGAGATAAGTGCTTTTAATCGTCAGTCTGTCGCCGGTCGATGTGTAAACCAGTTCAGCGGTGTGATTGAATAATCCACCTGAAAAAAATCATTGAATTTCGATTAGTTTGATGGAATAAAATTTAAGGGAAATAAATGTTTATTGCCCTACCCCGATTTATTGGAGAAAATAATAAAAACAAATAATATCTGTTGAGGGTAAAAAATCGTTAAAAAAATGTTTACCGGTCAGCTGGTAGCCGTTTTTCGTGGTGCCAACGGGCTTAGCGAAGAGCCAACCGATCACACCGCCGAGCATGCTCAGTAGCTGGAAGCTCGGTCCGACGGTTTGAGGAATCCTGGAGATAGCTGTGTAAGTCCTTCCGTCCTTGGTCTGCACGTAGCACTGCAAATCGCGCGGCTCGATTTCCTGGCCGTTGACATTTCCACTTATTCGGCCGATGGCTCGCAGTGGCACGTCTGTAAATTTTCCCATTGTCATTGCCTGCATTTTTTTAACATAAAAAAATAATTGCATCCGACATCGGCGAAGCTTCCGCTTCAACTTCAATGCTCGGATCGCGATCGATAACTGGGACGTTCGGATGCGGAGGGTGAAAAAATATATAAAAATAAAAAAAACACACGCATCGCTGATAAAACAGAGTTCCGAGTGTCTGAGTGAGAAATAAGCCTGGAGAGGAGTCGAATCGCTTTGTAGTGTTCGCCGGGCGGCGCGCGGAGCTTTGACTTCGCTCGTGGAGCCCGCGCGGGACAAAGGGAAGAAAGAGCGGAAAGTTGGCCGATGATAAAAGTGTGTACAAAGAGAGGTAGACACTCGAGAGCGGCTTCACAACGGCCCATTTCACAGCTGTCGAGCTGCGCCGGGTTCTCTCCCCGAGAATCGACTACTGCTCTGGGCGAGAACCTCGTAAGAGCGACTCGCGAGAGCGCGCGTGGCGCTCTCGGCCGCTATGAATAGATCAGAGGGAACGTGTGTCGGCTCTAACGCCGACTGAAACTACTTGTTGTCCGCTAATGGCTCGTAGCGCGCGCGAGCGCTCGACTCTCTCCGTCTGTGGACCACACCGAGTCTGCCAGTCGTCTGGGCACTTTTTACTTCGTCTGGAAATCAAGCCTGGAAATTGGTACTACCTACCAACCTCCCTGCTTTTTTCCTTGTACTACAAAAAGTCATGGAAATAATGGAACAACGCAATTTTATTTGAAAAATTTCTATCCGTTTGGGGAGATAAAATAAATTGAGACTGTTATTTTTTTAGTCGGTAATGTTGCTAGACATGGATTAATTATTTTACAGTGAAGTACATTTTTCGACTTACCGTTGGGCTGGCAGGATTTTCCATTTCCGAAAAATCCGGTCTTGCAGCTGCAGCAGTAACCGACCTCGTAGTCGATGCAGTCGGCTTTGCTGTGACAGCTCGTCGCACCGACCGAGCACGTCTCCTCGTTCTGCCAGCTCGGCACTGCGGACAATTCGTTAACGGCTTGACGCGCGCGTTATATGTCGTCATTATTAGTCGGTTGAATTTTGAATAGTCATTAATACGTGGGTATATCATGTGGGCGCGATATTGGGGTTTTCGTGTACAGCCAATTTTTCGCGAATTTTGTATTTTTTTGCTTTTAACTAGTTATACCTTCGATATTGTCGGGAACTTTCACGTTTTCGCCGTCTTTGATGGGACCAACCTGGAATACCCATTGTCCGGGTCTATTGACGTTGGACCATCTGTAAAAGCGATGAATTAATTGGTATGAAAAAATGGTTTAAACAATTGTAGGGTAGAAGTACCGGTTTTGGCCATCTTTGGTCCAGTTGTGGCCACCGACTTTGAAAAGATAGAATTATTTGTATTATTGAAACGAAACAAAAATGAATGGATAGTTTTGTTAACTTGTATAGATACTTTCAACATTTTAATATAAAAATACAGGAAAACAATCATTTGAAATAAATTATAGCAAAAATGGCCACAACCGGTGCATCTACCCTAACTGAAAAAAGTGGCTGACTATTGAGAAATGATTATTGGTACTAATAAAAATAAAATTCATCTCACTTGTCGATATTCTGAATCTGATCGTTGCCGGAACCCTTGAGCGTGTAAATCCTCCCATCGGCCATGAATCCCGCCTGCGCCCGGGCGTCGGGCAGTCCGTTCGGGTGCGACTCGCCCTGTATCCACTGTATCCCGCCGTCGGGATAGAGCAGCTCGGCGTACGAGTGCGTGCCGTTCGAGGAGATGGCCACTTGGAACGTGTTGACCTGCGTTGTAGGTCGAAAGAGCCTCAGTGCCAGGTGATAAACGACCGCGGCGCTCGAGGTGAGAGACGAGCGAAAGAGCCGGAGAAAGGCCAGAGACGGGGGTCGAGGCGAAGAAAAGCGACGAGTAAATAAACGAACGAAATAAGGCGGGAAAGTGGCGGGAAAGCGAAACAACTGGCGAAACGCCAGAAGCCAAAGGGCAAGTTGAACGTGTGGAATTTTGTTTTTCTTTTTTTCTTTTTTCCTTTTCTTTTTTCGACCCGCCCCGACACTCGACACTGCGCGGACGCGTTTACGTTACCTTGTCACTCTTCTCGCTGAAGTAGCCAACGTCGACCCAGGTGGCGAGAAAAACGTGGCTCGGTACGAAATCTCGGGCGTCCTTGAACGAGCTCCTCACCATTCCGCCGGCTCGGGCGAGAACCTCCGGGGCGTCGGTCTCCGCGTGGTAAACCGTGCCCGAGCCGCGGGTGTCCACGTGGGTGTAGAGGGGCGCGAGCACCGGGTCGTCCAAAGGAAACGCGATGTTGAAGAATCTCTGCATCGCGCGTATGAACGACAGCACGCCGTTTCCATTGACCTGCGATGAACGGACGAAAATAGATGAATCAAAATTGCCAGTCATCGACGGGGAGGATTAAATAATAGAGGTGGTTTTGACTTGCTAAACAGGAAACTAAATGCGTGAACGTGTTTGTAATTAATTCGGGTATTTAGAAGTCAATTGATTTTCATTATTCGAGGCTTTCTGGGTCGGGACGTATTATCATAACTCTCTGCGTTATCTAAATCGGGATTATTGAATTCATGGAATATGACAGAAATTTATTGTTACGTTACAAGTGGGTTGAGGATTTGAAAAAAATTGGGAATTTATGGGAGATAAAAAACAATAAGATAAAAAAAATAATTTTCTTGCTGAGATCAACATTTTTTCCAATGGTCGACATATTTAGTAAATTATCTTCCTGTGAAATTAATATATGATAAATATGCAAAAAATACTAAATAATTTTAAGAACTATTATTATCTTTTTTTTTTTTATTAGAGCGTATTTCTTCACACGCTGAGGTGAAACGTGACACGTGTTGCGACGACGAAGGCTGCGTTGATAGAAGTGACGTAAGCGATTGCGAGAATCGTGGCCAAAGCTTCAATTACGCCCGACGTGACGACGAGTACCGTCATCTTCATCATCACCATCATCGTTATCATTGTCAGTATACATAGGCAGCGAAAAACACGAGCAACGTTCTCGGACGTTCGCGTGAATTGCTGTTGACGCTGAGAAGTCATTCACCCATCACGTACGCTCGTGTTATGCATTTGCAGTACGCTCGAGCCGGCGGCTTTTCGAGCACGAGTTTCTCATACAAATACTCGCGACTGTGTACGAATGGATGTTGATGCCGCAGAGACGCGATGGAAGGTCTGGCATCGCGTCTAGCGGACGAGAGACGTCTTCGCGCTCTCGCTGGGTTTGAGACTCCGGCGACGTAATTTTCATCAATTGGCTCAAGTGAAATGTACCACCCTGCGCCTCGATCTACGATATTGTCACGCGCCAGTTATCACCCCGCGCACTTATTGCCGGGGATCAACGCGTGATTCCGCTTTATTTCGACGACTCGCGATATCGTTGATCAGAGTCGCGAGGACTTCATTACTCACTGTGATTTATTTTTTATCATTAAATATTTCGTATCATTAATTATTGTGTTTTATTTTTCGGGTAATTTTGTTAATTTAAAAAATGTTGAAGCCTAATGAAAAGTGTTCACAGAATAATGGGTTGAATTGGAAGAAATTTATATGACGGTTACACATCGACGAGCTTTAATTTCTCATTCAGTTTCTCAACGCACCGATGAATAAAGCATTAGTGACACCGGAGCTATGCCGGGGTCCAGGGAGATTTAAATTCCATAATACGTCGAAAAGTTTCGTGTGTTTCGAGCGTCCGATCTCGACGTGTCGCACGGAATATTGACCCACATTGTTCGCGTCGCGGGGTTAATGCTATGGGCGGCGTTTACCATGCCGGAGGCTTTTGAATTTAGAATTTCAGAGACTCGTCGGCCACGGTCCCGTCACGTAGCGCGTATTATAATAAAGCGGGCACTTGCGAGCGCGCGCCACGCGTGTGTCTTAGGATCTACGCGCATAATCATTAGCCGACCCAGTTACGACGCCCCCACGAATTGACACGAATTTATATCAACGCTCTGTCTTACAATGTCCCACGACGACAATGAGAGTGATCGCTCTGTTGGCCCATTAGTTCGCTCTCTCTCAGCCCTATAATCGTTAATAGCTTAAATATACATCAAGGCTCTGTCATTTTCACCACCATGTCAAAAATGTTAAACACCTTCTTAGAAGTCAATTCTTTTTCACTATTTTTCATAGAATATAGAATCGTGAAAAGAAATTAATTCTTTTCTTGCTGAGTTTTAACGAAAATTAGATACATTTTTTTTATCTCGTGCATTTATGAACTTGTTGATTCTTTACATAAAAATGCATTTGCAATTTGTGGATTTCAGGTTAATTGATTTTCACAGATCGAGAAAGTCGATCGATGAGATGAACTGGGCATTGTTAGCGGCGAGCCGACGGTATTCCACATTCGTTTGACACTCCTGAGGCAGTGAGAGTGGTCGCTATCACCGGGGGGGCTATCGTTCAGGGGTCACGGGTCGACTCCACTGGCCGCCGACTTACACACAACGCACACACACACACACACACAGTCGCATAATCGCGAGCGCGAGCCATGAATGGTGAGAGTATACACCGTGCACGGCTCGTTTCAACTGCGTGATACGGTCGCCTCAAGTTCACCGTGAGTTTCCTCGAACCCAACCTCAACGCAAACACTCCGGCCAATCGCGTTCGAATTAACGGAATTAAATTTTCCGTCAATCAGGTGGATTTATATGAAATCATGACGAGAGTCAACAAAATTAATCTCCATAACCGTAGAACCTACATTCGATTGTACAAAAATGATGAATTCATTAATTCGTTAGCAAAAAATAATTCGAGAAAATTGAAAATAATGTTGTGTTTTTGAAAATTAATTGAAGTGCATTTTATTTTGTAAAATTATTTAATAATTCAAGTAGCTTTTATCGTTTAAGAAAGAAACGTATACTGAGATAATGCAGCTGCGACGTTTAGAATAGCTTCGGAAATCACGCTTGAACGCTCGGACTATGTATACAGGAAGTCTAGTAGTAAGATTGCATAGTATCATAGTGAAATGTTTATTCAGCGGGGCTGCATCTGTCGCGTGACAATGATCGTCACGCGACTCTCGCGCGGCCTACGCGCTGCGATCGTCTTATCGAGCATTTCTCGAGAGACGCGCGCCGCGCGAGCCCCGGTCGGCGTTTCCCCGGCGGTAGCCAAAGTGACCCGGGCCCAATCGGCGGCGGCGGCGGCGGCGGCGCGCGAGTCAGAAAGCCAGACGTTGCGGTTCCGGTTGTCGGGGAAGCCTACGCCTTTTTCCCAGTCGCCGTCGCGCACGGCGGCCAATAATGACTTGTGTAATCGCAGGAGCGGAAAAAACAAACCTCGGAGAGGAAGTGGAGTATTATGCATTTTTTACAGATTTGCATCGGATTTAAAAATCCTTTTCAGTAATTTTTATTACATTTGAAAAATAATCCAACGTTTATCTATTTTTGCAACAATGAAATTATTTTTTTTTTATGAAAGTATTTTTTTTTTAGTTGACGCAATTGGCCATTTTCAATTCGACCGTTTGAAATGACTCTTCGAAGTAACAGATACGCAGTTGAAATCGTAGAGAGAGAGTCGGCGATGCATTGCTCGCGATTTCACGGTCGTGCCATTGATCGAGAATAGTTACGGGCCAGTGACGTAATTTGCAATTTGCCATGCAAACTCGCGAGCCACCATTATCAGAATGTACATGGTGTGGAGTTGCGGGCGGCGGTGGTGTTAGTTTCGCTGGATTGATTGACATAGATATATATGTATATAAGTAGATATAACTTATGTGTGTATATATAGGTGTACATAGCCCTAGTTGTCACATAGTAAGAAGAAAAACCGTCTACTTTAGATGAGATCCTGCCTACACGACAATCATCTCCATTCCGGGCTATCGCGCTGACGATTCCCTTCATCAAAATGATTGCGCCCGATTACACGATTGCGCTAACGCTTTTATCGCTCGCGCGGACCGCGAGACACCGGCTCCGGGCCACACGGCGCGGCGTCGATGATGCGGATGACTTTTCTCGTCACCGGCAAAAGTCAGCCGGATCGACGACGGTTCGAGCGATGACGTTTGTCGCGAATTCCGAACCACATTTTCGTTTCCTTCGTGTCTAATCGTGGAACGAGACGAAGAAGACATTTTTCACTATCTGTCAGAAATTTTAATTAATTCCAATCAGAATTTCTATAATTAAAAAAAAATTTCAATTGACAAACCCATGAAAAACAGAATTCTTCATTAACGCGAGTGTTTCTTCCCAACTGTGTCCCGAGAATAAGAATGAAACCGTATAATTTTAATCATAATCAATCAAAAAAATAAATGATTGGGTTTCATTTAAATTGTTGATAAATAGAGAAAATTCTACGAGGAATCGGACAAACATACTCAATCCAAGTTTCTTCATCAACACGAGAGTGTTTTTTTTTTCACCTGGCATTCCGAGGAAAACAATGAAACGAGGATGTCATTAAAGCGTCAAATAAAACGAGAGATTACGAGGAAATATTGGCGATTTTTATGCTCAGTTGAGCGCACGTCCGATAGACAACAAGACAATTATCCGAGGATCATTCTCCAGGTTGGACGGGACGGTGGTTGAGGTGACGGGGCGAGGGGCTAATTATCCCGACGTCCAACGTTAGATCTTGAATGATCCCGAGCGGAATTTCGTAACTCGGCGCGGAGTCTCCCAGAGCGCGCGCGCGCATGCCGCGCGTTATATACGCGATGGGTTAATTAATGTGGGAAAGCACCGAGGCCTAATTGGCGTTTATGCCTCGTGAATGGAGGTGCGCACGAGTTTGCCGATGCTACACGCGCCGCGTATACTATTATGTACAGGCGGGGCGGACCACTTACGACCGCGACTGCTCAACGCGATCGCTGCGGAGAGCTTTATCCGTCGTTCCCGCACATTCGGTTTAACCTTACACTTGGCAATTATACGTCATTATCGCACCTACTTCCGGTGAGATGCCAACACCATAGACGTCCATACGCAACGTTTATGGACTTGTCCATTCATTTTATTATTTACCTTTTTGTTATTACTATTACGGTAATGGAATTTTTTTTTCTCATTGGCAGCTCCATGGAAAATGTCTTTTTTACTAGAATTATTTTACGATAGTTAAAGTTTATAAGGTTAAGTTTTAATATTTTCGATATGTACTTTTTTAGGTGCATTTAGAAACAAAATTGAGATAAGTGAAGTGGGTACCGTGACTGTAGCAGCGTTTCGCGTAATCAATCCCGAAAAGCGTATCTCGAGGACCGACCGAGCGAGCTTTTTTCGTCGTCGTCGCTTTTTTGCATTCGTACTTAGTCAAAGTGGCGTCGAGTTCCCGCGCGCAACCAGCAGCGTCTCCGCGGCGGTCTCGGGGTGCAGTTGTAAATCAACCGGGACGTTCCGGTGCAGCCGCAGAAGATCGCAGTATCGCGCATCCTCCGCGCCGTGCGTGGAGCAATAATTTATTATAAGAGTCTCGGACGGTTTCGTAAACATCGTTTATTCGTGACTGTCTCGCGGGCCGCGCGACAACGGGAACCGGACGCCAAGACTCTTGGGAGGGAAAGCATTTCGAGTCTCTTGAGAACGTCAAAATATTATTATCACGAGAAATATTATACTCGCCGTGAGAATAAAATGCGAGAGAATTATTACACCATAAAAAAAAAATTAAATAAAAAAGAAAGTACCAAATCTAATTTTATTCGTGTTGCAATTCAAACAACGAAAAAAAAGATTGAAAAACAAATTTGTTATTTATGTTTTCAATTTTTTTGTCAATTATATCGAAGTGAACCAGGAAGCGACTGGAATTTTTTTTTTCTTTTTTTTTTTTTTTTCTAAAAATCATCGAATCAGGTGAACTGCCGACAGATGCGAATTTTCCCGGGTGTCCGGAGGCGACGGGCAGTGAGTTCGCACTTCAAGAAATTCGGGGACATTTCGAGTCTCTTGAAAACGTCAAAATATTATTTTCACGAGAAATATTATACTCGCCGTGAGAATAAAATGCGAGAGAATTATTACACCATAAAAAAAAAATTAAATAAAAAAGAAAGTACCAAATATAATTTTATTCGTGTTGCAATTCAAACAACGAAAAAAAAGATTGAAAAACAAATTTGTTATTTATGTTTTCAATTTTTTTGTAAATTATATCGAAGTGAACCAGGAAGCGACTGGAAATTTGTTTTTTTTTTTTCTAAAAATCATCGAATCAGGTGAACCGCCGAAAGATGTAAATTTTCCCGAGAGTCCGGAGGAGGCGGGCAGCGAGTCCGCTCTTCGAGAAATTACGCGAGCGAAACCGGGACATCGTCACGACGAATTCGTGTCATGCCCGCGGATGACGACAGATTAGACCACGCGGTCGCGAATTAAGAGGATGACCGAATGTCCGCGAGTCTTCGCGTTATCGTCGTTGTGTCGACGCAAGCGAGAAACGCGCATCCCTCTCGCTCACGTACACGCGCGAATTGGTCGCCGAACGCAGACGCGGACGTTAATTTCGCGCCGAGACGGGGGGACTTTTTGCGCTCACCGTAAAAGGACTGAAGAAAAGTGTTTGTATCGAGCGAGCCGCGAAGTTGAGTGAACTTTGAAAAATGCACCGAACGCCCGGGTCAGTTGATTCGAGACCGACGTCTCGCGCATTCGCTGGCCGCGTGCGAGCGAATTGCATAATTTACCGATCGAATTCACTTTCTCGCCGGCTATAAATATTTACCCGTTATCAGGGTGATACGACAGACGCGTCGGGGATTCTTAAAATACCGATCGATGTTTCTGGTGAGATCTATTACAAACTTTCCACGATTTTGCATCGACAGTGGAACATTTATGGTCTTTATAAAAAAAAATATATGAAAAATGCATAGTTTTATGATTTTTTTTAACTTCGTTTCCTCCAAACTTATATTTTCTCAGAGCTGTTATTGTCGTCTCTACAATTAATTTACGTTCGGAAAATCGATACAATTATAAGTCAATGTTTTCAACCAATTTTGCGTTCAACTTACGTAGATATTTTCGTAGATCCTGTCGTAGAAGGCGACGGGTGTCTTGAGTGGAATCTGCGCGGAAATGAGTTGGCCATTGGGATCGGTCTGCAGGGTTGCGGTGCCGGGTAGCGCGTAGGGGTAGAGATCGCTCCGCGAAAGTGCGCTCGCGCCGTGTCGACCGACGATCGCGAGCAGCAGCAGCGGCAGCAGCAGCGACGGAAGCAGATGAAGCTTAAAGCGCGCGCGACGTTCCATCCTGACGGTGCGTTCGAGCGAACGCGACTGATCGACGAGGAGTCGCGGACCGACCGAGCTTGGTCACCCGGCCTAATCGTATATATCTCGCGCTCTCTCTCTCTGTCGTTGCTCTCGTCGGCGCTCGAGGGGCAATATACAAACTCGTCGCACTGGCGATAAATTCGAGGCGGTATTCGTGGAGTGGAAGAGGCGCGACGATGCGGCCCGCGAAGAGTGGTGGACGCCACCACCGCGGAGTCGCTTTTGCCCCACCCTCTCGGCCTCTCGTCAACGCTGCCGCCGCTGCTATGCTTTCTGCCCGTCGTCTGCGAGACGCGCACAGCGCGCGCTTAATAATCGGGTTCCCTCGCGGCGCGACCGCCGCGTGCTTTTCAGGCCGTCTTACTTAGCCGCCGCGCGCGCGCGGGCCAATATTCGACGATGACGTCGACCGCCGTATAAACGAAGCCGACGCGCGCGCTTCGGCTTATCTAATGCTCCGCGTGCCGCGTGCTGCTGCTGCTGCTGCAACCGCTTCTCCGAGTCCGCCCGCGTTTTGAGTCAATGGTCCATCCCGGCCACTCGCTCCGCACGCTGCTTTAAAGAACTTCATTGTCCTTTTTTGTATTCCGAAAAACAGTCAAGTGCCTCTGACCCGTTGATCGTTGGTGCGATCATTTTTTGACGCAAAGTGTTTTGTTTCAAGACCAACTGATGGGTTCAACGTGAGACGCGGATGACTCTATAATAGGTCGACGATTTATTACGTTCCGTCGAGGGGCTTGATATTTGGGGTATTTTTTTGGAACTTGGTCCGAGAGTCTGAATACTTGGAGCTGAGATAGAATCAAATTCGTTGATTAAAAAAAAACAGCTTTATCAGCGAATATATAATTTTGAGAATTATTGTACTTTATTGAAATATGTTTAGAATAATTATTCGAGTAATTTTTAATAAAATAGGATTTGTGCATTTATTAGTTCTTTAGATTTTTTAATTTTTTAAATGACGTTGCGGGCCGCAGCATCGTTTTCCGTCTGCGTCTTAAGTCGGAACGGCTGCGCCGCCAATTTGATAAGGATTTCGCATCTTCCGTGCATCACCGTTTTTTACTTCATTCCAGCCCATTGCGGCACCGCGCTGGCTGCCGACGCTGCAGCTGCGTTGGGTTTACGACTTGGTAATTGCACCAGTCCCGCACTTGGGCGGTCATTCCGGTCCCGGAAATATTGTGAAACGAAGAGCGCGCGCGCTCGTGCTCGCGGACTATGCGTGATGCTACGAATGGGCCGGCAGACGACCGGAGGTGGACCTACATTTGCACACGCGTCGCCTGTACATACGCTACTATTGCGTCGTCGTTGCTCTCGAACAATTGTCTTTGGAATTCCGGCTGAAAGTCTCGCACGCCCTCGTGCTCGTGTTTCCCCAGGCGGCTCATGAATTACAATTGCTTTACGTATCGTTCTGGCCCTTCAAGGTCCGTACGAGGCACTTTAATGGGGCACAATCGGACGGCGATATTAACGGCCCAATCTAGCAAGCGAGAACAATTAATTTACGAGCCATTTCTAAGTCATCGACGTAATGAAATCGCTCGTGGATTTTAATATTCGTTTCTCAACACCCTGAAGTGGGTATACGGATTTTTTTCTTTTTAATATTACACTGGAACGCAGACTGAACGAAATAGTCGACAAGTGTGCACGTTGTAAATTGATCTTTATTACAAGAAATTACGTGGCTAATTTGTACATATAAAATATAAATATGGTACAAGTACTATGATACAAAGATGTTTTAGTGGGATGTAGTAGAAGAACTATCATTTACGGCAGACGGACTTATTCGATTCACACTGTTTGCCATCTGCGGCGCGTGCGTCTGATATTTTCATTCGCAAACGCGACACGGCCGTTATTTTTTTTTCTCCTCTTTCTCTTTCGATCATCTATTCACGCGTTTCAATTTTATTTCTTCACGAGAGTTCGAGAGTTCATGGTAACAAGACGGGAAATTATAATAGACTGGTTAGGGGGACTGGTCGTAAGGGTGGTGCCGACTGTGGAGCGTTCGTCATTTTTTTGTGCGCGAATTTTCGTGGCGTTCACAAAAAAATCCCCTGCACATTGAAGATTTCGTTATTCAACAATTAATAGCAAAATTCTCGTGTAAAAATTAACATCCGAAAAAAATCTACAGAAGTTCATTACGAATGAAGCGCTCCATTCCGAACCCAGTGGATCTTTATTTTAATCTACAATTTTTAATCTTTATGGAAAACCTGCGCCGGGGATTTTCAATGCAGTTGGCAGATTTCGCTCCAGCAATTTTTTTACGACACTCACGTGGCAATCTCGGAATAACAGTTTGGAGGGGAAAGACGGGTTTGTTGGATCGAGCGTTATCGACTCGTAGCGGAAAAATTGGATAGCTGGTTGACATGTTTTTTTCCTGTTTTAATCATTTTTTTCTTCGATTTACATTGATTAAAAATGTCATGGTATTGGCGAACGTTATCCTCGGCTTTCCAATTTTTCTCGCTGAATCTCGATTATCTTTTCCGATTACAAAAATTACGATTAAATTACGTCTTTCCTCACGACTTGTGTGTCTCCCTAAAGTGAATTACAGAGCCCTACGACGTGCGGTAACTGCGATTAACGATTAAAGCTACGATAATATTACTCGAATGAACGTGCGTGCATTAATAATATATCAATAACGGCATTTCTCCCATTAATTAATTGTTAATCGTATAACGGTTTTCATTTCTCTTTTTGGCAGTTCGTCAATGTGGCGTGCTTCGCGGTTCCCGATTCTCGGGCTCTACTCGATCTCCGCTATTCTTCTTTTTTCGTTTTGCTTCTCGCGGATCGCGTCGGGACGATTTTTCGTGTTCGAAAATCGAGATCTCTCGAACCGCGTGATTCGATATTGTACTACATTAATAACAAAAAACGATATAACAATTTTTTTTGAGAAAAACAAGCACAAGCGTCAACTGCTAATTTGATTACATCAATCGCCACGAACTCGTGCAAGCTCTCTCACAATTACTAAGACGACAACCAGCGCAGATCGGCGTCTCGATTCTCGAATCATGAAAATATCCGTCGAATCAAACGGAAAGCGATCCCAATAATTTCACTTTTTCACTTAGTCTTCCAATCGCTTAGGTACTTAATTTTTTTTATTCCCCGCTAGGAGTCAAACAGTACAACCATCGGCTCTGTAAACTTCAGTAATTCATTTTCGTCAAATAGAAACGAAAATTTGGAACATTACTTCCAGATTCAACAAGCAAAAGAATTTCGTGCGAGAAATTGTCATCTCAAATAATCGGTACAAAGTCTAATAAATTCTTATAATCATGTCCAGTATTGGAAACATTTTTTCAAACACTATCTAAAGTTCTCATAATGCGTACAACGAACCGAAAAATTGTACCGTTCTCTAGTCAACGTTCATATCCCTTTTTTTTGCTACGTCGGACACACTTATTACTCCAATAATGTCACGTTCATCGAAATACTAAAACTGGCAAAGGCCAACAGTCTTTATTGGAAGTCGTTTGCATACAATTGGTTCCTCCAAACTCTCAGTCGGTCGTGTTACGCGCACGAAGGATGATTATTTTGTAACGTTTACATACAAAATGACGATGATGAATTCGATGATAGTCGTGTTGTGACAGAATTCGCATTCGACGACGAAGTAATGAGGCAGTGATGAGAGATCTAACTGCGAATTCTAAGCTTAAGTACGTTTCACATACAATTTTCGACGCAGTCGATCTCCCTCATGGGCACCCGCGGAGGGCTTTTTTTGCGCAAAATTCTTCTGTAAAACTATGTCGAAGTGTCGCTCGGGGTTCCGGGCAAGTATATCGTGGCCAAGTACATGATCAGCACGCGGTCGAGCGTGCTGACCCCAGTCTGCGTTATGTGATTCTGATGCCGGGCGGCGGCTCGATTCGCCTTCGTCTCTGAAGGGGACACGAGTCGAAGCAGGTCACCAAAAGTACGTGACTCTTGCAGGCTTCCACCCTCTTCTGTAGAATAAAGGTCTCGGCCTCCAGAGCCTCGAGAAAGGACGGGTGTCGCCAGTCCATGCTGTCCTCAACGTGGACTGTTGATTCAGAAGAAGAGAAAAACGATTGTTAATAAAATAGTGCAAATGTTTGGTAATTACATAGAAACCCTATTCTAAAAACTGAAGAAAAAAAATGCTTATGCGTCCGAAACTCACGTTCGTAACTCCAACGATCGTCGGGTATCATGAGTCTCCTCTTGGCTCCTCGCAACTCGAGCCTAAGAAGGAGCTGGCGCAGCCGTAGGTTGTGTATCCTGGACATCGTGCCACGTGGCTCCGAGCGCAGTCGAGCGCGTCGCTCCAGTATTTCCACGTCCTCGCCTGTGTAAGCGAGAATCCCTGCGGGCATTAGATGACCCCGGGCCACCCGGGGCCCGCACCCTGCCACCGGCCGTCCCACCGCTGAAACACCCGCACAACGTCGAAGTTAGAACGCCCAGTGCACCACCTGAGAAGAATCATCGTACGGGGGGACGTTTTTAGCGTTTTTCTTATAAGTTCTTTCATTCACAATTATCAGATAATAGTTCTCATAACAATTATTATACGGGTGGGAGTAAAATTAATGTTAGGAGAAATGAAAGAATACAAAGCAAAAATAATGTCAGTGCATCTTTAGCCATACATACACTGTTAAAAATCCGGTGTTAAAAACAACACCAAGACGGTGTCTATATAGGTCCACACCAATCACGGTGTTAATAAGCGGTGTTAACGCAGTCTGAAATACCGACTTTCACCTCAAAAAGTCAGAAGTGCCGTTTTTCGCGAATTATCAACGGATCGAAGCAAAAATTGAAATACAGTCGCCAGTAATGTGAATCTCGTTAATGAATTAGTCAGAATTTTGATTTTCGAAAATAAAAATTACAGATCAATTACCCGGTAGCGGAATCTGTAATGAAAAAGTCGATTTTTTTCATCAATTTTTCGATAAAAACTGAGAAAAGCGACTAATTCATTCACGAGATAATAAAAAATCACACGTGACACTTGCATTCATGCTTTTAAAGCGAAAAGTAGTATAATGTTTCGTCGGTAACACAGGAAAAATTTAACGAAACGGCCGGTGTTAATTTAACACCGTCAAAAGTGTTACTATTAACACTGTAATAAGTAACACTAGGAAAAAGTCCACACCAGCAGCGTTTGACACCGCAGATTTTTAACAGTGTAAAATATATTGTTTTATCGCAATGCTCGAGCCATCGTAAAAGGAAACAAGTCGTGGCAAGCATATTCTTCGCGAAACTCTTCGGAACCCATTGAGAAGAGTTTCGCGGAGAAATTACGAATTCTTTCGTTACGCCGCCTTTTCCCGGCGGGCTTCGGAGTGTCGAGTGGGACTTAAAAATTGATGGACCGAGGAAAAATTCGAGCTCTCGCGCTTCCGCGACTCGCCCGGGAGCTCGTGATTAATGAGACGTTATTGAAAGGTGAAAGATCGTGAGAAATTATGCGAGCCACTCGCGCGCGCCTTCCCTCACACAGACTCTCTTTACTCGGCTGTGTTTTACGTCTTTTTATTTTCACTCTACATCCCGAGCATTACGAAAGTCAATAAGCCCGACGGCGGATGCTGAGTTATTATAACGAAGCGAATGAAGAAATCAGACGACGAAGGTGAATAAGGGATTTTCAGCTGTGCAGAGTGTAGCGGCAGAGCTGCTGATGCTGCCGCTGCATTTACACAATGTGCTACATGCATAGAAAATGAAAAATGGTATTACCTTGATGCTCCTGAAGCGCGCTGGTCTGTCGCGACGAGTCGCTGGCTATGCTGCTCGTCTCGCTGTCTCTTACGACGCTGTCGTAGCCCGAACTCTCCGCTCGGTGTCTCGACAGCGTCGCGGGCGACAATTTGGCAGCACGAGGGGTCGAATCTGCTCCCGAGTCGTAGCCCTCTCTGTTCAGCACCAGAGACGATCCGAGACTGAGAATCTTGCGCTGCATTCGTCCGGAGGACGGAACCGAGGACGGAATTGAAAGTTGAAGGGGTACAGCTGCTGGAAAGTAGAGAGAAAAAAATCGTAACGCATTGGCTCAATCGGTCGAATACTTTCAACTGGAAATTTCTTTTAATCGACATGTTATTCATTTACGAGAATTTATTTGTTACCTGGTAATTTGGCATCTTCCTCGATATCGGACTTGCCGGTGACCGTTCTCTCCGGTCTCTCGGCGGTGGTGAACAATTTCTTAGCTTCGACGTATTCCTCCTCCGGATCGGAGCCCGAGGCCCCGTTTCCCGGTATCCTCTCGATTTCCTCCTTCAGATTGGGATTCGACGCGCCGTCCGGATGTCGCAGACTCGAGATGTTGCACTCGCCGAATTTGCCGCAATATCTTCGGGGACTCGCGAGATGCGCGACGCTGCTCGGGTACCAGTAAGACGCGGTCGCAGGACGCGACATGCTCTGACGACAATTGTCGCAGATCTT
This sequence comes from Itoplectis maculator, assembly GCA_964034905.1. Classification (NCBI taxonomy): domain Eukaryota; kingdom Metazoa; phylum Arthropoda; class Insecta; order Hymenoptera; family Ichneumonidae; genus Itoplectis; species Itoplectis maculator. Next base: position 8,843,372 of record OZ035858.1, on the reverse strand, counting down.
CTCCTGCTCGCTCTTGCCGGCTATATAAGCCGGCTCGCTGTAGATGCTGCCGTGATTGCTTGCCGCGTCGTTGAACAGGACGTCCGAGAGCGACAGGGACTGGCAGCGCGACGGTGGACGGAAGACTGTGGCGGCTGCAATATAAAAAAAATTGTATATTAATTGCTTGCTAACGAGCCATTAAAAAAAAATGTTTAAAAAAATGACTAAAACTTGTTGGTACCGGTAATTATAAAAACTCCCAAACACTTAAAGCCGATAATATTGGATCGGCGATTAACTGAATTGCAGAATTTTTTTCATTTGCACCAGACTTCAAAGTACATTCGCTGAAGTACGGAAGTACGAAAAGCGCGCTCGTGAATACGGCAAAAACAGGGCAAGCCCAACGAAATAATCGTGCAGAGGACGACTGGGCTGGTTCCCGTGACTGTGAACTTGTCAACTCCGCGGGACGGAGTTGGGCAATCATGTCGTACTACTCGAAACGCAATATAATATTTGCATAACACCGCAATATCGTGCAGCGAGCCGGCTCGCAGCGTGTATATCCTTCTGCGCACGCGAGGCGACTTGATACAACGATTTGCGGGCGGAGGGATGCTCCAAATTCAGAAGCACCGTTTGTGGTACATTCTCCAAACGCGACTGCAATGCTCGCCGACCGAGGTCAATATCGCTGCGGGCGTATTCATGATTTTCGAGCGAAGTCAGTCGAACAGTTTGCAACTTAAGCACCCAGAGAATTTCATGGTTCCTACATATTTAATTCGAGCTTAAATAATTCCGCTAGTTCTGCAAATTCGAACAGTTGCTGTAACTATTCATTACTTAATGTAACCATAATTATATCTGCATGAACGTTGAGTCGAAATTTGTCACATAATAGTCACCAGGGCTAACCACGATACCCCCGCCCCACCCCCTTAATTCGGCTTCTTAAACGCAATTTTATCTTGGGTTATTTCTACAAAAGTGAATTTTCCGCCCCAATTACATCCACCCCATGGCAACCCCCGCGAATCGATCGCAAGTTTCGCTCGGAACTTACATGGGGTATCCCGGACGCTCACGGACGACGAGTTCTCTCTCTGGTAAGTCACCGAATTAGAGACGTTGGCGAGGGCGAGTTTGCTCTGATAGAGCTCGTGGAGACGGGCCAATTGATCGAACTTGTGTCTGGTCTCCTGCTCGAGGAAATCCTCGTGGTCGAAGTAAGGCCGTGGCAGTACTCCCGCCCCGACGGACGGTGGATAGTGAGGCCTGTATCTGTCCGTGTCCGACATCACCGACATCGAGTCTGAAATTCGTTTCATTGTTATTTCTTGTCTTCGACGAATCGATATTAAAAGAAAGAAGTGTAATTTACGATATCGAATCAACGTTTCTATCAAATATTTTTAATGATTTTTTTATCGGGAAATTCTATACACGACAATAATTGTTCACTGTTGGTTTCCGCTCACCTGTGAAGGTCGACACGACTGTGAGGTTTTCCTGGCTTAGTATCCTGAGTGGATGCTCCTCCTGATCGCTCTCGGGCAGCGGATTCTCGCCCATGCAGAGCGCGATGTCCTCCTCGGTAACCTGAAGACAGGAGTCCTGCATGGGCACGGGCTCGAGATCCTCGACCTCGACGATCTCGAGTATCTCGTCCTCGGAGGACAACGAGTGCCTGGACGGCAGTAAAATGTCCTTGTGCGACAAATTCAGGCTCTCCATCGAGACCTCTCGGCTTACGCCGTTGCTGAGTGGCTCGATGAGTGGCAACGGCGGCGGCACGACGATCTCCTCGTCGTCGTCCTCGTAATCCTGCGTGTCGACGCGGCTCTTGTCCAAACTGTCCTCCATGACCGGACTGGCCGTGAGGTCGAGCCCGGAATCTGTGTTCGACTTGACGTTGAGTAAATTCAATTTCGCGCCCAATTTTTCCGTGATGTCCTCGATATCGGTGGCCTTGAAGCTGTCGCTGTCGACGGTCGACAGCGAGGTGTCGTCCTCGTTGTCGTCGCAGCTCTTGAACGTCGTCATTTCCTTGAAGATACCCGACGACTGACCGGAACTCTTCGCCTCGGTCCTCGACGCCGAGTGCTTCGCCCGCTGTATCTGCGACGACTGATTCTCCACCCACTTTCTTATCATTATCTTCTTGTGATTATCCATGAACCCGTAGCCCGACGAGTGCTGCTGAGTGTGAAGCATCGGCGGCCCGGTCAGCTGCATCGGACCGTCTATCCACGTCTCCCGCTTGTGATGGGCGTCCTTGAGCATGTGTCGAGCCTCGGCGACCTTGGATTTGGAGATTCTCGGTCCATCGATCCACTGCTCCTCGGATCCGCCGCTCGGAGCGACCACGGGAATCTTGCTGGTCGGCGAGTCCGAGACTTTGGCGGCAGCGGCCTTGGCCGAGGCTTTTCTCGCCGGACTCGCTTTCGGCGTCACGCTGTGAGCCGGTGACGTTTGCTTCGAGGCCGTTTGCGTGAGCGCTTTCACGGCTTTCGTCGCTTTGTGCGCTGGGCTTCGTTCCTCGGGTATTTTACTGGGTCTCTCGGCCGCTGAGCCGCGAAGCACGCGGCCCATCGCGCAACGCTGATCGCCCGAATTCAGGCTCGGCAGGTAGACCGGTGGATGTTCGCCGTCAGTGGCGTCGTCAGCGCCGGGACCGACGTAGATCACCGTGTCCGCCGAGAGGTCACTCGAGCTCGGATCACATTCGCTGGTCTGTCGAGCGGCTTCCTCGCCGGAACTTCCGCCGCTTCCGGCGCCCTGAGTTCCACCGCTGACAAACTTTATTTTCCGTCTTCGCATTCGGTGTATCCGCGAGGCCAGTTGCACCGTCGTCAGTGTCTCGGCGTACTGTTGGGTGTTGGGCGACACGTGAGCGATCATCGCCGCATGACAGGTCAACGAACCCAGACATTCCTTCAGCAGCTGGGTCAACTTGTGCTCTTTGTACGGCAAATGCTTCTGACCGTTGAATATCGCCAGCAAAATATTGCCCAGTCCCGACAGCGGGATACCACCCGAGGCTTTGCCGCGATCCGAATTGCCGAGATCCATCAGGTGTAGACGACTTCTGCCACCGGCAACTGCAACAATAAAGAACGCACTTTAGTCATCTCGATCGTTATTTCTGTACGGCCTGCGCCCTTTGTACACCGTTCGCCCGGGGGATCTGATAATCGAAGAAATACGAGTGGCAATATATCCGCGCGCGGGAGCTCTCGGTGCGCGAGCGGGACGAAAAACGCATTAGGCTGTAAATCTTGAGACAAAGTTTCGCGAACGTTTATGCAGCAGTAAAACCGAGAGGGCTGTTAAATTTTATTGAAGCTCGCGTTTTCTCATCCCTACTGCAATGACGATATTAAATTTTCCACTGTTAACGCGGGTGATTTTTTACTTCCGCGGAACAATTACGTGCAATCACGTAATTGCGTGCGAAGAAAATTTTGTAGTTGCAATTATTACATTTGGTTGTGGAAACATTCGGATGTTTTCAAAAGTTGAAAAAACGACTTTTACAAAATCGTCAGGATCGTAGACTAATAAAACAAGTTTGTTTTCTCCCGATTCCGCTGAAACAACCTTATTTCGTGCGTGCAATGCGGGCGGAAAGTCGCTCATTTCTAACCTGTGACTCGACGCATGCGCAGTCCGGTTTCATTACCTCCCTAGGGACGTAATCGGCACATTCCTGCCCACGGGCAGTAATGTAATGCGTACTGCGCATGCGTCCTCGTCACAGGTTAAGAATGAGCGACTTTTTGTCCGTGTTGCACGCACGAAATGAGGTTATTTTTCAGCGAAATCGGAAGAAAAGTATAGTACGCGACATGGGAGGGAAGTACCTTTTCATCTCGTGTGAAAAGTTGCACAAAAGTTTACCAAATTCGGCATTCATTACTAGTTCCTTCTCTACTCTCTTCTCTCTGTTGCTACAATTATAAATTACGAGCGTCATGGGTCTGCAGTTGTAGTGTCGCCGGGACATTTCGGGCTGGATGCGCACGGAATATGCAGACACTCGCGGGTGTTACGAGTTGAACGTGAGGAAACGCGCCCTGTCAGAGATGCTGAGTCCTCGATACTCACCTCCGCCCTTTCCTGCAACGCTGTACTGGTAAACGTGAAGGGTGTACAGCATGTGGGCATCGCCGTCTTCGCGTTGACGCCCGGCCACCGCCGCGTCCAGATAGAAGGCTGCACGCTCAGCAGTCGGCGCTCTCAGCTCGCTGTGCTGCTGAAGCTGAAGGGTACCAAACAGAGGATCGTCCCTGAGGTAGACAGCCGGCGACTGTTCCGAGTCTGCAAAGGAGAACAAAATCGTTTATGCACGTCCATCAAACACGACGCTTCATGTAGATATATTCTAACGCTCTGAACTGCAAGTCGTGCAGATCGGCAAAGGGCGAAACGCTGTCGGGTGCCAAAAGGGATGACAACTGACCGGACGGACAAATGTGAGCCAGGAATATTTTGCTGATCCGGTATTTGATTATTTAATGGTTGATCTGGGGGTGCAATATGCGAAAAATTTTGTAACCTGGATTAGGTCAGTTTTTGGCCCGGACGCCGGAATCAGGGTTTTTCCCAAAGAAACATTTATTTTATTTTTTATTTTTTAATTAACTGAAAAAGGGGTGATACCAGTGTTTTCGGGGTAGAATGTCCGATTTTAGGATAATAATGTAGGTTAAAAATCGACATTTTAAAAAGACAAATTTCGCAAGGTCTATTTCGATGGTTTTCTACCAGAGCGAAGGTTCTACGATTTCTGACACGAAAACCATACAATTCTCGGAGCATAAAAAATTCGGACATGCTGATTTACATTACAGCCCTTCGGAGTAGCGCGAACCGTCAAACTTTCCCGGACGCCGCATTCGTCTTGTCGAGCGAAGCCTGCAATTTTCTCCACGGAATTCTGCGCGCGCGCAACGTCGCAGCAACGAGGGATTTCACGTATCCGTGAATTTATTTTGCGCGATAGTCGTAAAAGTAGGGACAAGGAGCTCGCGCGAGGTGAAAGTACAGGGTGGGCGAAAAGAGCGAAGCACCGGGAGCGACCGTATGTGTGATCGAAGACGCGAATCGTGATAACGCGAACCGGCTGTTATCTTTGATGCCCGAGCCACCTGGTAGAATGTACAAGAGCTCGTAAAAGTGACTCGAGTATCGTCACAGTACTTAAGTCGCATATTCTACCCCTGAAAACACTGTTTACAATCCTTTTGCTTCCTCATAGAGGAAGCTTTGTTTTCGTGAAAAATTTTTTTTTCGAGATTTTGATGTCAGTAGACTCAGAATAGTCCAAAACGTCGAGAAAAGTGGTTTGTGCGAAATGTCTGTATGTATGTATGTGTGTGTGTGTGTATGTGCACGTTTCGTTGTTTACACGATAACTGTCGCAATTTTAGATGAATCTTATTCAAATTTGGCATGTGAGTGGGCTATCATGCAACACTGTTTGGGATTGTAGTTGACGCGAATCGGTTAATAAATTCAGATTTCGCAGCATTTTGAAAATTTGGCAAAATTTGTTTTCACGATGTAACTTCCGTAAATTGAGAGATATAGGGATGAAATTTTGTACGTTAATAGACCACCATCAAACCATGATCTGTACCAAATTTGGAGAAAATCGGTAAAGCAGTTACCATGTTATTGCAATTTCAATTTTTTTCGAATCTCTGGAAGTAAATTTAGCTCCTGTAAATAATAAGACATCCGATTGCAATTTTGAACGTGTCATTACGTTTATTGATTATTAATGAAGAGTTTCGTCAAGGAAACGGTCATTATATCGGTAAATTTAGATTTTGCGGCATGAGAAACTAAAAAAAAACCGACACGAAAAAAAAAATGCGGAAAAAATTTTTGCAGAACTACCTCAAATTTGGTTCACATATGGACAACCATAGACTACGTTTTGAGTCGAAATTTGACGCGGATCTGTCCAGCCGTTCAAATTTTATGGCATTTTGAATATTTTGAAAAATCTCGTTCACGCGCTGGATCGTGCAAATTACGAGGTTACGGGTTCTAATTTGGTTCACACATTGACTATCATGAACCAAGGGTTGGGTACAATTTTGAGACAAATCGGTACAGTGGTTAAAGTGGTTGAGCTCAAACAAGCCTGCAAAGTAGAACCTTGCAAATTGCTTCCTCTAAATTTTGCACTTTTAACGTATTTAAAGTATGCTGATCGGTTGAAGCTTCCTCTATGAGGAAGCTAAAACCGATCAGCATACTTCCTCATAGATGTAGCTTCGTTAAAAGTGCAAAATTTAGAGGAAGCAATTTGCAAGGTTCTACTTTTTTAGTTTATTTTGAAAAAAAAAACATTTTGAAAAAAAAAAATGCGGTTTTGAAAAAAACCGCATGGATCCGGGATGCACTTATTTTTTTTTACTCGGGAATATATGGTCGCGCTACTTGCTACTCTCTTTTAGTGTCTCGCTATCTACGTCGCGGAATATCACACGTGCACATGTCCGGACCGAGTACCAGCGGAGCAGCAGGTAACACACACCGGTGTAGATATAAACGTCATAAAACGATACGGACGATATACGACATTTCACGCCAACTCGGAGACTCGCTGGTCGCTAACGACATTTATTTTCCACTCTAATCACATTTAAGTGCATTTCCTTTTTTACAATAAGTGAAATAAAAATAAAATACATCTGATATTAAATTTTGTCAATTTTTTAAATAATATTAATTAATCAAAATGTTGATATGGTTCGAAATTATGGACACATTTAAAATAAAAGTTTTGTTCAAATGGGACAAAAAAAATGAATCACAAAGACAACGGTCGAGCCCGACGACAGTTTTAGTTGGCGGCGAATGCCTCGTGTATTCTGGTATTCTCCTTGCGCGAGGAACCGGCTTAGTGTACGCGTCGCGCCCGCGAATATAATCAGTGTAATGGGGGGAACGCGCAGTTGTAAATAGTGATCAGCGTAAAAGCGTAATTGCCCGGGGGGACGGAGAGCTCGCGCGCGCGCGCAGTTTCGGGCCTGCCCTTCGCATCGGCGGCGGCAGCGGCAAACAGAAACGGGGCACCCGACCCGTCGTGTCGTAAAATACTCGTTTGCGTTTCGCTTTTCGTGCCCGCACTACGTGTGCCCGGGCGATCGCGTAACTGTGACGCGAAGCGTTGTCTCGGAATCTGCACGCGAGCGACGATTGGCTGACAGGTCATGCGAGGGTCGATACAGTTTCCCTCTTTATTTCGCCGCATTTTTTTGTAATACAAATAAAATAAAAAGCAAAAAAATAAAAAAAGATTACCCACATCCAAACAAAAAAAATCAAACATAATCAAATGTCGAGTTTGTCATCGACATTAATTGACGATTACTTTTTTTAATAAAGATTTTATTTTTTATAGTTTGTTTTGTGAGGAATGATTATTAAAGATAATTTATGCGTTCGCGTGTGTGAAAAAAGGCCAAACGTCGAGGGTCGATACGACGACGATAATACAATTTCGTCGGAGTCGTAAAAGCGGCTTTTCGCACCTCTCCATGTCGTCGGGGTCGCGCGTACGGAGCGCCCCAGGTAAGTATCGTCTCCTCCCACGCGAACGACTTGCTCGGGGGTCCCCGAGGCGCCCCCTCCCCCCCCCCCCGCCCCTCGGTCGCTGTCGCATCTCTCGTCTCGTACAGACGCGGGTGTATAAACGTTTTATCCGGGGACCTCTCATTCGCTCGCGAATGTTTTCCCCGGGGTGCAGTATCTCGTAATGTACGAGCGCGCGCGGCGGCGGCGTCGTCTCGTGAATTCGCGCCGGGCCTTTCGTGCACACAACGTTCCGTGGCCGGACAGTTAAGTAATTCGTGCGCTTATCTAAATGGCATTGTAAATTGCCAATTGGCCTCCCGTTCCTCCCTTCTTTTTTTCTCTCACGTCAAGTCACGGCGTATAACATTGTACAAGGTGCGAAACTGGTTCCCAGGTTCTCCGTCGGCGGTTGCGCGATCGCTCTGACCGCGTAATTGTCGACAAGTGAATTGGACAATATCGGTCTAATGGCAATTTCGAAATATCGCGTTCGATGTTGCTTAAAATATTTGCGAGGCAATAACAGGTTTTTTAAATCCGAAACAATCATTTTCTATTCTTTTATTTTTTTAATTATTAAAAACTAGATTTTTTTTTGCAAGCAAAAAATATATTTTTCGTTTACAAATTCAAGTCCACAGAGTAAAAACTCAGAGTATTTCATTCAAAAGGTGTCTCGATAAATACCGGAAAATAAGAATTTTAAAAAGTAGCAGATTATATACAAAAAAAAAAAAAAAGTTTCAATCTACTTTTGGCTGCAGACGGGAGAAGCGAAGACGAGCATCGAGACGACTAGTAGGAGACAATGAGCAACAAGGATCCCCGAGTACTATAATAATATTTCAGCACGTGGCGTGTCCCATATAGCATCGCGTTAGAGCGGCGAACACCGAGAGGAGTCCTCCTCTGGTTTTCCCACTCTCGGGGTAGGTACACCGAGCGAGAAGGTCGCGAGCGCTGCTCTCCGTCCGATAGCGCCAGAAGTGTAGTGGTAGTACACGGTGGTTTCCTCCGTCGCGCGGCAATATCCATAAAAGAGACCGGGGAGGAAGTAATATTGCCAGCATCTGTGCCGCTCGCGGTGGTTCGGCTGGCTGTTTCTATACCGCGCTAACTCTGCTTCGTCCTTTCTCTCTCGCTCACTCTCACTTTCCTCCACCTCTCGGCTTCGCCACAAGCTGTACACGTAGCACTACTTGGGGGATGAAATAAAAAAGGAATCTTCCTGTGTCTCTTCTCGGGCGAGGGGGGGGGGGGGGGGGGGGGGCGATATCCCACTCCACCCCTATCCCCCATCTACGATTTCTATGCGCACTATATTCCTCTGTCTCTCGGCGGGGATACCGGGCGCGCTCCGAATGCGAGAGTATAATAATGGACGTGTCTCCAGCTTGCGGCAGCGGGCGCAACCGGTAGGCTCAGGCCCGTCGCACGACGGGCATAGTGACTGGCAGTTTGCGAGTAGATAACGCCATTTCAGGTCAGACGCCGAAGAAAATTTACGGTCACTCGGTAGTATTAAAAGTCCGTGGGTTTGAATGCAGAAACTTAATTGCAATTTTTGTTATTATTTATAAGAGTACAAAAAACATTTTTTTGCATTAAAAAAACTATTTTTTATTTTTTTTTTTAAATAATTAAATAAAATTCGTTGGAATCAAGACAAAATGATAATAATTTAGAATTTAAATTCAACCGGGCTGATAATTTCTGCTGCTCATAAAATGATGCGCTGAAAATTGAGATCCCAAGAAAGTGCATTGCCAATGACTGCGCGCGTTGCCACACGAGGGCATCGCGGACAAATCGCGTTTTCACGCGGTTCGAATACTGAGAGAGCCGGCGCAAAAAAAAGAAATCGACGCTCTCGCGACGACACTCCAGGCGCCCCTCCCCCCCCGTCCCATTATTTACGCCAAGTCTCCCGCTTCGCAGTCGCAGTCGTAAGTCGGTTCCCGAGTGACGGAATTTCCGTTTCTCTTATTTTGTTTTTTTCCTCCCTGTTTCGTTCCCGTTTTTTTCCCCCGCGAAACCCTCGGCGTATCGATGGGGCCGAGAGGCAGTAAAAAAAATCTGCTTCACCCCGGTGTGTCCGGTCGGGCGCAGGGTGCGCGCGACTTAAGGGAGCGACTGGATTCGAATTAGAGTGCAAAGGGAAAAGCCAAGCTCGGCAGCCACCGGCGGACTTAACCCAGCCGGCTAGTCTCCCCCCCTCCCCCCTACCTTCCCTTCCGCCGAGGGTTTTCTCGCGAACGCACACCTTATGCGCTCTTAAAGAACATTTTGTCTGGTTTATGGTGCCCGTACATTTCCGTTTTCGCGCGAAATAAGCGCGCGCCCAGTCCGAGCCGCCGCTGCACGAAGAATAGGGGTAGAATGGCTAAGGGTAGCTAAGGGGGCTGCGCGAGCGGGCGGTCATACGTTCCAGGATAAAAGGGATGATGGAGCATCGTCGAGGCCCTGCGACGAGGAGGAGGGGTGGGTTTGGGGGGGGGGTGGAATAGCAGCGGCCTCGGCTCGCTTCCAGCGCAAGGGCGGTCGGTACACGCGGATAGGTGTACGAGACACGCGAGAGCCTACCCCGGGCTTTCGTAATAAGCAGCGCGCGGGGCATGAATTTCACTTGCATTCCAGCCAAAGAAGCGTCCACCGCGCGACTAATACGCAGTCGCTTTGGCACGTAAGAGGCATTTTCTTATTAGTTGAAAATTATTTCTCTTACATTGTTTTTTTTTTATTCGCACTATAGGTGTAAATAAAAAAGGTCTTATTTGTGCGGGTGGAAAAATAATCGCAACGGAAAAGCATGGACAGTGAAAATTTCGATCTTGCAAGAATTTTTTTTGGGAATTTAGTTTTTTTTATGGCACAGGAAAATTGACAAGACGAGGTGGAATCTGATTAATTATGAGAAATTACGCGCTGACAATTATGAGAAATGGTGACATTGAAAGCGAGAAAACAGCTGAATAAAAATACCTCATATATCCATAGCAATATAGTCGGTATAATAGCCCGCACACGTATTTTTACGATACGCGTTCTCTTGTTTATAGTCACGTCCCATATTTTCCACCTCGTCCGGGTGTCTCGCTTTCTCTCTTTCTCGCACTACACGATTTCGTGTATTTTATAAATCACTTCGCAATGCGAATACGCCCGGGAATGCGCTCATTTACTGGCTAACTTTATTTATAACAAGCGGGTGGCGGTGGAGCTCGAACTCGGGCGCCAGGGGCTTTTAATTCGAACAGCGTTTAATTTAATATTTCTAATTTATTCGTTGGCTCCTACGCGCGAGAAAGTCTGTTTTCTCTCTTTCTCTCGCTGTACTTTTTTTCCTCTCTCTCCTCGTTCATCGCGTTCCGGGTTGGCGTCTCTCTCGCTCTCGTTCTTCAGCCCATTTTTTCGCTCACTCCAACAGCCATCAACCGCCCTCTTCTCATCCTGCTCGCCGCGACCTCCGCCGACGAGGTGCTCCGATTTTTTTCTCGTCCACCTTTGAACCGCTATTCTTGTTCACCTCGCACCGCGTCGGGACTCGTGCGCGGGTAACGAGCGTTTTGTAAATTGCGAAACTGGGTAATTAAATTTTGCAGCGGGCATCGCGGAGCCAAATCAACACGGTTGACGATGAGCAGCTCGTATCGCGGTTATACGAGCTCATAATCGGGTGGGTTAATCCAATTTCAACCACTTAATGCATACGACTCCCTTAATGCAATCTCAAATAAGGTGCACAAAATATCAAAATAAGGTGCATAAAATATCAAAATAAAAACAGAATTGGTTGTAAAAAATAGCTAAATAAAAAAGAAAAAAAAGTAATCCTATTATCAGAGCCAACAATAATATTGTAACGGATTTAGCTGACTATTTACATGGACACAGGATATGACAATAGACAAACGAATAGATGACCGACTTCACGTCACGAGTGACAGTCGACAGTCTTGGCTAGAGTTTGACAGCGCGCTGACGTGTTAAAGATCGCGATCGGGAATAATAGAAAACATTTGTAACTAATAATATCCGCCCCAACAACAAATATTCCGTGTAATCATTTCGGTCATCCGTAACAATATGTAATAATTCGTCCCATATCGACAGCGGTCGTGACACTGATCTCCTTCCTCGCAGATTTTTTTTTCACCCTTCGTTAGAGCGCCACGAGAGTCTCTTAAATTCCCAACCGGGGACGCGAAGAGGGGGAGGAGGGTAGGACACTCCGCAGCCTATTAATTTTGATGGTCCCGGAGGTTAATGGGTGAATCAAGACGACGCAAAATAATTACGATCCGGATTATCGAGGATTCCGGACGAGCGACGACGAGCAACGATGAAGGAAAAAGGGGCAGTCCCCGCGGCGGGAGGACTTTGAAATCCAGGCGCAAACTCGGCAGTCGCAGCCAAGAATGGGCAGAGCGCCACCCGCATCGAGCCTCTCTCCCCCTGTCCCCCCCCCCCCCCCCCCCCCCTCTCGAAGCCAACCCCATCGCGCGGGGCTCTCCAGTCACACGGTTTCGACTTCCGAGAGGAAAACGTCGAAAAGTCTCCGGCTGTACCCGGGAAGAAAGGAAAAGCCGAGATAAAGGCGCGTGGTGCGGCGGCAACGACGATTCCCGGGACGCCGGTTAATTATTTAATAAGCTGGAAAATTAATTGAAACTCCCGGTTCTTAATTAGCCGCCCGAGTTGAGCGCCGGGCGACTGTCCCGGTTTTTCGTGGCGCGTCGCGGCGCGCGGAATCGGCCGCCGCAGTACGCGCGCGCGTAGCCAGTCGAGAGGAAGCGAAGCGCGAGGGATCGCGAACCGAAAAACTGGCGCGGCGGGAAAGTCACTCGGCCGCCGCCGCTGACGACGAAGTTGAAGACTCCTGATAAGTTTTTACCCCCCTCCCATTTCCCGTCTGCGTTATCGTTATAACTCTCGGTCGCAACGGGGGAATTCGTCCAATTACGTATACACACTTTGGCTAATTAACCGGTCTTTGTCTCATTGATCCTCGCGCCTGAGTCGCCCATAAGACCCATAAGTCGCCGCCGTTCGTATACCGGTGGCCGAAAACTTTGCTGTTTATGGCTCATCGGCGACGACGAGGGAGACGCGGATCGACGTAACGGCTGCCACCGGGTTTCGCGTCTCAGGATTTTGAGACGCGAGTTTCCCTGATGTCGTTGCGAAAACAGTCGACAGAGACCGAGGATGCCTGGAACCTCCGATTTGCCTGGAAGCAACGGGAGCAGGCTGACCCGTTCCGCGACTCGACTCGGGATAAGGTATACGTTTAGCTTCTTGGGAATAATTTGCATGCGAATGATTCGTGTGCGAGTTGAAGTTGCGGATTATTTGGTAATGGTCGATATAAATGAGAGTCCTTGTTCTGCATTCCGACGACAAGATCCAGCTGCCTGGAAGCAATGGAAGGTTGACCCTTTCTCTGACTCGACTCGGGATAAGGAACCACCTTCTTGTGGGATTCATTTGCATGCGAATGATTCGTGTGCGAGTTGAAGGTCCGGGTTACTTGGATTTTGGAGAAAATGGCTTGGAGAGAAAAGTAGGGTAATGATTGGTATATGAATGAGACTACTTGTTCCGCATTAGGACGACGAGGTCCAGCTGCCTGGAAGCGATTGGAGGTCTAACCACACCTAAGCGGACTCGGGGATAAGGACGTTTCTCGTCGACCGACAGATTTGCATGCGAACGACTCGCGTCCTCGAGAACCACGCCAAATTCCTCGGACTCCCAGAAGGACATCGCTCAGACGATCCGGACGGACCTAGTCCCGCAGCAGCTCGCGAAGGGTCCCGGGCGCGTTCTGCGCTCGTCGATAAAATCCTGTGCTCAATCGTCCACCCGAGGATATCCATTTCCGGCGCGCACGAGACTCAGGAGTTTCTGTCCCGCTCGCCGAGACGAAATATATAACCCCGTAACCCTCTGCGCTTTCCGGGAGAGAAGCGAAACGTCTTCCAGCCACGTGAGATTTACTGGCTGGGAGGAAACTCCGTCTCGGAACGCTTTTACCGACCTCCCGGAAACGATCGGTAATCTCAACGTCACTGAATGCAGCTTAGAAAAAAGGATTGTTATCCCTTTTCTTCTGGGCCTTCAACAACTGCAGTTGTCTTCGATGGTCGAGTGATTAAGGAGGCTTCAGCGCTTCATACTAGTCAAATCAGTGCTAAATTTCCAAAAGCATTTTTATAATTCTTGGTTGTTTAATAATTTGTTCCGAGGTGTTACTATCGTTTCAGCATTAGTTCTTAATAGACAAATACATTCACAGCCGTAATTTGTATAGAAAATCGACTGATATATGCAAATTCCCGATGTCATGATTTTTCGTGCAGTTTTTTGAAAGAATAAACCGTAATAATAGTTCTATTACGGCGAGCAAAAACTCATTTTTGTCATTACAAGATGCTTGATCGATTGAGCGTTCAGATTTTGTAATAGTATCAGTACTTCAAGAGTTACAGCCATTTGTATGTTGCCTTTTAGGTTAGGATAGGATGATCAAGCAAACGATCGTATCTTTTGAACTACTGAGACTATTAAAAATCTGGACGGTCAATCGATAAAGGGTCTTTCAATAATAAAAATTCGCTGTTGCTCGTCATAATTGAACAATTATTACGGTTTATTCTTTAAAAAAACTACACGGACAAACTTGACATCGGGAATTTGCATATATCAGTCGTTTCTCTATTCGAATCACGGCTGTGAATGTATTTTTCTATTAAGAACTGACGCTACTACGTAGGTAATACCTCTGAACAATTTATCAAACAACCGGGAGTTGTAAAAATGCTTTTAAAAATGTAGCACTGATTTGACTAGTATGAAACGCTGAAGCCTCCCTAAGCCGGGACGATTAATTGAATTTGAGGACATACTGAAAGGCGACCTCATCCCTTCCATTCTCTTCTCAGTCTCAGAAGTCGAAATCGCGATGAATCCACTCACCGAGGAGCAAAGGCGATGTACAAACAGTCGAGTGCCGAAAAACACCGGTGATTGTTGGCCGGTTGATTTTCAGAAACGGAAATCGACCCTTACCGCGCGTGGCATCCCTCGAGCGCGTGTTCACCCCACGGCCACGGCGAACGAGAGTATCCACTCGTCGAGGAGCAGTCGACCTGCCTCTTCTGGCCTCTCCTCTTACGTTCGAGGCCCTTCGAGCCTCGTTTACCGTCTCTCCGACCTTTCCGAACTTCCGCCACGAGCCGACGTACCGCGCGCGCTCGGCCCCTCTCGAGTACGATTTTCATTGGGCGAACAATTTTTCGAGAGGCGACTCGCGATGACCGTAAAAAAAAGAAGAATAAAAAAAATCTCGTTGAAGAGACACAGAGAGACAGCGTAAAATCTCGAGTGAGTGCCGCGCGGTTCGAACCGCGCGGCCTCCAGTGCGCTCATGATCGGTCGTGCGTGAAACGCGGTACACGACGCGCAAGCATGAGTGACCGCCATTGCGGCAAATGGGATTGGATATTTCTTCCATTTTTTTATACTTGTTACCGTCAAATTGCATTGAAATTCATTGCAGTCGAAAACTGGTACTTTGTGACGGTAAAACGATGACCGACAAAAAAACATTCTGGGTGTATTATTTTAGTGAAGCTTTTAGTTATTTTTTTCACAAGGAGACTGGGTCTGATTTTTCTTTTATTTTTTGGAGATTCATTTTTCAGTCGGTGACAGTGGTCAGGACTTTCCAAGTTTGCCAGCGAAGCTTCGGCAAGTGCGAAACTTTGTTCCGCATATGCGGAAGCGAAAATCACGAGTGGATGTTGGGGTGTTTGGAGGACCAGGGAAAAGCGATTGTGAAGTTACACACGAGTTAAATGGGGGGCAATGGTGGTGACGGGGGAGGGGGCGAGGGGGAAGGGTTTGGAGTTCCTGGACGACATGAACGTATCCGAGACACGACGACGACATTACGGGACGACTACGGTACTAGTCTACACTTGGTTCTAATTAATCTAAACGATTATGCCAGCCCGTATTATTCGAGGCACGAAATTAATTGTGGGAAGCGCTAGTAGTGGCCCAGCACTCGCACGAGTGCTGCTGCTGGTTCTGCTGCTGCTGCTGCTGCTGCTGCTGCTGCTGCTGCTGCTGCTGCTACTGCTGCTGCTACTGCTGCTACTGCTGCTGCTGCTGCTGCTATTCGGGACAGGAGATTCGGACGACGAAAGTTCTGGCTCTGCCGAGCGTTTATTGTCCCAAAGCTTCGCTCGGTGCTCTCCGGTGTGCTTGAAGCTTTAGGGTAGAAAGAGCTCACCCCAATCTCGCTGAAACGCTCTTCACGTACAAATCCGTGGATTCGAGTACCATAGAAACGTGTTCGTCGAGTTCGAAGGAACTCGTTATACGGAAATGCGAAAATATTCAAAGTGCCGCGCGAGACTCTCGCGTCGAGTCGCCACTCGACGACGAATTTTCCAAAATAATTTGTTCTAAAATAAAGCGAGGGATGAGTAAGGACTATGCGAGTCAAATTATTATTAGATCTAATTTTTGTGTTTTTTTTTTGTGAGATTTTCATTTTTATAGTCAGTGTTGGAAAAATAACATAGAGCATTTTTTAAATAAACTGTAATATAATTAAATTATTGCAATTAAATTTATCTCACGATAACTCACCGTTCGCATGGGCCGCCAGGAGATCCTTGAGCTGCTGCTGTCCGGTCGTAAGCTCGACGCAGCTGACTCGCACGCTGAATCTCGCGCCCGTTCGCTGTCTCTGCTCGGAAATTCCGCGAAACAGCCAGGCTATGGCGCAGGGAATGGCACCGAGGGTGTGGCCGGCTTCCGGAGTGCCCAACATGGTGTGGGATTTTCCTGAAAGAAAAAAAAAAAATGTGATGAGCTGCTGCCGATGATAACGAACACAGTACAACATAAAAAAGAAAAAATGATATATTTTATCGGTCCAGCTGAAAAAATTATTTTGCCGTTTTTTATATTTTAACCTAGAGTAAAAAAATCAATATGAAACTCCTGTGAAGGCAAATTAAGTGAAAGCGAATAGTAAATTAATTACCGGTAAAAAATTATTTTACCAGACTGGATGTAATATTTTTTTCTCCGTCAGACACTGGTCGACGAATGAATGTTTGGTTCTGTTGTTGCGTATCCATCGACGTTTACACGCGCGTAGCATAGACAACAGCGCGCGACGTTTGGCCATTCGGAATAATTATAATAGTGCCTCAGGCGCCGCAGTGTCGTGTCGAACTAATTTACCGAGTGCCGCGCGCCGCGCGCTCTGTGCGCTCCGCGCTGCGGAAAGTGCGCGCGTTGCGGTCCGTGTGCAACGCGCGAGAGCGAGCGGGCGCGACCGAACGACGATGTTCGATCGGTGCTCTATAATTGCGATATTTGATTTGTGGCCGGGCCATACGCAGCGCAGTGTGATTAATTTGTTTACAGTTTAGTAGGCGGATGTAACAGGCTGTCCCGATGTGATTGTGGGGTGCTGCTTGTGTGCCTTTACGGGTTTCGGTCGCGCGCGCGCGTCCGGCGCCGCGAACACCGGGGTTACCGACGAGATAAACGAGATCGCACAGCCAGATACACAATAACGAGAGCCGTATCATTAGACGTCGTCAAACGCTATTTTTGTTTTATTGGAAAAAGCGCAACCTCTGCAGTCCACAATTTTTTGTTGACAGGAAAAATGTCTGCTGTACTTTTTAATTTGTATGTTATTAATCGTCATTAGGTTATAAAAATGATAAATGTTTGAATAATGAAAAAAAAAAAAATTGTTTCACGAAAAACTACGATTTTGGTAAATTTATTTCTTCAACGCACGATTGATCTGCGCCAGGTTTATCATTGACGGCGTAATAACGGCGCGCTGTACGCACTGGTTTTATTAAAATCGTAAAATTGTATACGCTGGAAAAGCGCTCGAGATACGAAGTCTCCGAGACGGAAAGCGCGGGAACGACGAGGGAAAGGGAAATTGCGCGAAGGGGCCTCGACGAAATAATGAAAACGCGGCTCGTGCCGGCAGCGAACGCTGAATGTTAAACCGTATTTAATTGTCCCGATGTAAGACGGTGAATTATGTTATTATTTAATTATAAACCCGGCGCGTCTCGCGAGCCGCCGTCGTTGCCGACAGCAGATATAAATACCAGATTTTTTTTTTTTTTTTTTTTTCACTTTGTATCTCAGCGAAAATTTCATTCGCGTCGTGTATTTCCGCCGGGTTATTTATGGCTGATAAAACTCACTAGCTGTTAATTTTCGACAAAACGCAGTTTTCCGCGCCGATTTGAGGCCGAAAAAGCGGATGAAAATTCTGTCGGACAAAGCGCGTACATGGCGAGAGCTCTCGTGTCTCTCTGTATCGCTACTCGTGTTGAACATGCCCGAAACGACACCCGGGCGTTCATGCAGTTAATGGGCGGGAAATTTATCGTCGCTATCGTTTAAACGCCCGCGATGCAAGGAGCCTGATGATATTTTAACGACCCCGCGGCGAGTCCGAGTGCAGCTCGCTGCTCCAGCGATATTTCATCTAAATTGGAACTGCTTTTCAATTTTGGTAGAGAATTTTTTTTCCACACGATCACAGCAATTTTATGCAGTATCAATATTGATTAATTTTTTACGTGATTATTTTTTGATAATGATTAAAAATAACGTTGGTCCTTTTAACGACCATTATTGTCCTACCCTTTCCACCTTCCCCTTCATCAACAGGACTTAAAAAAAATATGATAGCGATTTTACAGCAATAAAATGGGTAGCTTTACTGCTGTAAAATTGCAATTATGCATATTTTCGTCTGCAGCCGAATGGCTGCGGTTTCTCGCTTTCTCGCAGATGTCGGCGGATGCAGCTGAGCCAAGGGCGTCTGAGATTTTACGACCTCGTGAACGCTACCCTCGGCGCGCTTCCGGGAGGGAAACGAGAACCGGGAAAGATTCGACTCGACAAGCCGCGACCCCGAGCTTTCTTAATGAAACGAACGCGCTGCGTCACAGATACGCGACTCTCGCTATCGCATTCTCAAGTGAGAGAGCGTGACGCCCTGAAGAAGAGTGATAACCGCGAGAATAGAAGAAAAAAAAAAAACTCACACAGACAAGCGCGCAATCGTTGACCTTCCGCGCGTTATCTCGCTAGGCGACCCAAACACGAATCTTCCACAAGTGAAAGTGGTGCTCAATGTTTTACGTGTGGCAAAATCTCTGCTAGAGAAAAAGTCCATCGCGATGTATCAAACTCTCCAACAAAAAGCAAAGAAAAAAGAATAAAAAAAGAAAAAAATGCAATTAAATCTTATCGAATTTATTTAATTTCGCAAAACTTTCCTCTGTGTACATCGAAACTATGCAAATAAGTATTATTCGCCGGAGTTTCTGCAGGCTCGAGTATTTAAATTATTAAAATAAATATACTTGGCGAGGTTGCCCGGAGTTTACTCAACGAATTATGGCGTTCTCTCGGTGGTAATGGTGGCATTTATTCTACGCTCCGCGCAGGAGCGAGAGAGACGGGGGAGGCGGTGGAGGAGGAAGCGAGGGGCGGGGGACGGGGGAAATAACGTCTCGTAGATATCCGCGGCTTTAATATCGCGGGTATATAACTTGCCCGGTGAATAACTGGACCGGAGAGTAAAGATAATCCGATACCGGGCGTTAAAAACCGAAAAGCACGAGGGGGGAGTAGGGGGAGGGCAAAAGTACGCGGGGTTCGTGGCCCAGTAGCATATTTTATCTCTCGCGCCTCTTCGCCCGATTCTTCATCTCATTTTCCCGGAGGTTTCCTTCCGGCGTGGCCACTCGCGAATGTCTTCTTCCTGGGGGTGATGTTTTTTATTATTTTTTTCATCTTTCTCCTTTCTTCGTCTTCATCGTTTTCATTCACGCCCGTCTCTCGATTTTCACAGTCGACAATCTTCTCGCGCTCCTCCCTTATATTCCGCGGGTACCTTCTTCCAATTCCTCCCAAGCATCGTCCGCGCGCGGGCCGCGGCGCTATAATCACGCATTTGCATGCAAACTCGATATCACTACTTAAAATGTAAAACAACTTCGTGTCTGCTGCTGCTGCTGCCGCTGCTGCTGGTTCCGGTGGTGCTGCGCACTCGCAGAGAACTCGCGCCGGCTGCGGCGATTTCGAATTGCTGCAGCGGATGAAATAAAAAGGAATAAAAAATGAGTAAGCGGGGGGAAACAGTCCGTGCGGGGTTGAATAAAGAATTGTCCGACCTCTTTCAATTTTCAGGTGGCGCCTCGAGGCAGAAATTCCGCGGTAGACACGCGTTAAAAAGTTTACTTTCTCTCTCGCCGCGGGGCAGCTAGCATAGATATTGGTGTTCTGAGTAGATAATTTTATTAATAGGAATCACTTTAATCGAAGTAAAAACAAAACTAATAATTAAGAAATTGGTGTAATGGGACATCAAAGAAGGGTTTTCCACTAATTTGACAAACTAAAATCGCAAATTGATTTACAGCGTCGCGCGACCGAAGTGGCAAGGGCTCAAAGGTGGAGCCCAACTTTGTCGATAATAATAAGCGGCGAGAGCGAGCAAGACGCGCGAATTCGATATTGCCGAGAAAATGAGACGTCTCCCTGTGGCCCTCGATGGGATAAGTTTGTTCGTTCGGTTACTCTCTAAACAAGTTTTCGCGAAGTGGGTCACTACCGAAGTATCGTGTAGGCGGTGTACGCGGCCGATTCTCTCTCTCTCTCTCGCGTTGAGTCGAAATTTTCAGAGCCGATTCGCGAATTCTCGGGGCAGCTTTAATGCGTTCGCGAAGCACTTTAGGATCTTTCGGGAGATTTTCCGCTGCTACTTGGGGAACTGCGAGTGGCGAGGACCAAGTTTGATCCTCTCGTCTTTTTTACGTTCTTTTCTCTCGCGGTATCTTTTCCTCGTCCTCGCCGCGTCCTCCTCTTCCTCGGTGTCCTCGGCGTCCTCGTCATTCTCGTCGTCTTCGTCGTCCTCATCCTCCTCGTCCTCCTCGTTCTTCTCGTCTTCCTGCTCGTCGTAGTCGTCGTATACCTTTGCTCCACTTCTTTCTCTTCTTCTTATTCCTCGAGTTGTTCATTTACGTAATTATCTCGTCTACGTCTGGGTGGATTTTCTTCGGAGATAACAATGGCGTTTTGTCTACGGGGACGTCGAACTCGAGATAGTAGTACCGACCCTGGATGTCGTACTCCCGCCGCTCGGCTCGCCCTCACTTCCACCCTTCGCTTGCTGAGAGATGAAAGAAGGTAGAATTTAAAAAAAATAAGAAACTCGGAGGATATCATCTCGGGTCACGTCCTTTTTCTACTAGGTATACCTTTTTGCCTCCCTCACGGCCCACCAGGAAGCGAAGAATGGAACGTGCTGTTTCTCTGCGACTCCAGTCGCAGCAGAGTCTCGACGTCGCTGTACTTTCGCGTATAAATCTCGCGTTTTTGATGTTCAACTCTTGATTACTTTTCGACGCGTCATAAAATCGTGGGATAAATAATTCTCGCATCCGCACGACAATGTGACACATTTATTGCTTCGAACATTTTTTTCACTCTAAGAAAAAAAAAAACATCTTACCGAGACCAGCGTGGCCGAAACAGAATAGGCAGCCGTCGGTTCCATTGATGACAGCGTGGATGACGTCGGTCAGGGCGCTCGAGCATATTTCAGTCTGAAATGAAAAATAAAAAAGGTATTATTAATTTGTCGTCAAGACATTCAAATTGTATGGTTATTTTTTTATTATAAAGTTCTCCATTTCAACGTATGGTTACGATGACAAATATTTATTGTTCCTTTTTTATTATTGTCAAATGAATATCGAATTTTGTTTTTATATCCCAGCAACGTTGAAACTCGTCGTTGGGATAAACCTCAGTATCTGAAAAGTCCGAGATAGCGAGGGAGCAAGAAACTAGGGTGAGAAGTGTGGAATACTCGAGAATAATGACCGGCCCGCCTCTCGTCAAGTGTTTAAGAAAGCGGGACAACGCCGCGGAGGGAGCGCGGTTACTATCCCGGTCGAATGAACCCAGGCTCGCACAATGGGTGAGCGCGCCCAAGTTCCTCCGGTTTTTCCCCGTTCTCTCCCTGGCTCTCTCCCCCTTCTTCGACAACCTTGCCTCGTTTTCTCCTGTAATATATTCATAGCCCTCGCGTCCAAGTATTTTACCGAAGGCGCGACGAGAGGCGGATGCCTCGCAGTCTCGGATCGCGGAGTCAGTCGAGCTCTCGCTCACTCGCGTTTTCGACACTTGATCATCGGTGACACGTGAAGTAACCTCAACAAAACCAAAACCCTTTTCTCAATTAAAATCCCTAGCTTCGATTACGAAATACAATTTTTTATCCGCACTTCAGACATAGACAAAAATTAGTTGAACCTGAAGTGTGTGATTAATTCGCTCCTGGAAATTCCAGGAAAAATAATGTTTTTCTCGCAGATCTCAACCTGATTCGCGTTTCCATAACGAGCTAAATTCTCAGTTTCATTGGATCGTTTATCGAGGCAAAAAAAAACGGACAGTCAAGGCGGTGCAAAACCCGCGGACCCTATCGAGCATCGGAGCGCCCGTTGAAAGGACAAAATCCTCGAATTTCCTGCGGAATCTGCTCCGGATGTTTCGCCGTTCCTCCCCCCCTTCATTGGGAATCACTTTTTGCGCGCGCGTACGCAGCGCGTGCGAGTCGAGGGCCCCAGAATGGATGTCGGTATATGGGTGGTGGTATCGATCGATGCCGGTTGTATCCCCGGCCTTCGCGCCCCTCGGTTGGTCCTCAGCGACATGGATCCAATTCCTGCGGGCGCGTAGAGAGCCGCGCGTATATTCGCATAGCGAGAGGAAACGTGTCGATACGTCGACCAAACAAGATTGAAATCTCGG
Source organism: Itoplectis maculator (assembly GCA_964034905.1). Taxonomy (NCBI): domain Eukaryota; kingdom Metazoa; phylum Arthropoda; class Insecta; order Hymenoptera; family Ichneumonidae; genus Itoplectis; species Itoplectis maculator. Next base: position 8,820,896 of record OZ035858.1, on the reverse strand, counting down.
TGTGCGCGCGGGACCCGCGAGGATCGGATGAGCCCGGAGACGGAGACGGCGAAATGGGAGATGAAAGCTGAAAGCGCGTTATGGCCTCGCGCACTGCAACCGGGTTTATTCCGTACGGGCTGCTGCTGCTGCGGCTTTTTTTTTCGCTTTCACCTTCGCGGCTCCATTTCTTCGCGTATTTTCTCGCGTTGCCCTTGCGTGTCGTCGCGGCAAATGGGAATCGCGAAGAACGCAGGTCGAAAGGGACGTAGCGACGAAACCGGCGAGAGGGAAAGAGGGGGAAGTGAAAGGAAAAATCCAGCGTCGAGGCTGTGTGGTGAGGAGGCAAAAGACCTGCGACGAGCTCGCCGCAAGCGCCTTCGTCTCTTTCTCCCTGGGATCCGAGCTGGGAACGGGAAATAAGAAGTCCGGCCCGGTCCCTTTTCCCGATATGTTAATTCCAATCTGTCGCTGGCATCTTTCGCGAGGGTCGCCGTCCGCCGTGTTCCTCACGGAGGGAAAGAGGGAGGAAGAAAAAAAAATCCCAACCCCCGGCTGGCCTGTAGCTCGGCCTGTCTTGTATCGCGGGCACCGAGCTGGTTGGAGACCACACACAATCCGGGAGGTCTTCTCAATGGCTCGAGAGGAGTGCGTCGATTTGGCCCTCTGCCTGGGCAACGTTCAGCTGGCGCAGCGGCGTTCCATCGTGACCTTGGAACGGGGGCGGAAAAAAGTTATTTTCGAAATGGGGCTTGCGTCCAAAATGTCATGAGCAACGTGTTCCAAACACGTGTAAAGTGGATGAGGCTGTTTTATTTATACGTCGCTTATATTTCGGTCCATCACTGAAAATATCGTCACGAATGATTCAAGTCTCCGTTTGGCCAGGATGAGTCAACCGAACCTACCAAAGACATCCAGCCTCCTACCGCATTTTTCCCGAGACTCAACAAATCACATAACGCACCGTCCAACCAGCGATCCCACCTCCAACCAATGACAGTCAAGCACACCAGTCACGTAAGAGACGCGAGCATAAAGAATGTGCCACGGACGCGGACAGGACAAGACAACAAACGAGATTCATATAATTATAACGGGATCATCTCCCCAGGGGGACGGAAAGGTAAGACAAACACACTGGCAGAGACACAAAACGAGACCGTGTACCACGCATATAGGGCTGAGCGTATTCGCGAAGGGTGGCCCGACGTAGGCCCGAGAAACACGGGCTTCCCCCGGTGCTTCCGGAGCTGGCGACGGTGACGGTGGCGACGTCGGTGATGCTAGTCGGGTCTTCCCTTCAGCGCTGAGCGCGGAGCCAGCCGTGACGGTTAATGAAATACGTGACCGGAGCCTCCGTCATAATCTCAAACACTTGATTCCACGCGCCGCCGCTACAGAGTCCCCCCTCCCTAACCCTCCCAACCCAGGTTGGAGTGGGCGCGAGCGAACGATGCGGGGGCTGCGAGGCCGAGCGAGAAAACGTCACTCGACGAAGGAGAGCGAAGAGGAAGCCAGGAAGATTGCGAGTGATGGCGCCTAGGCAGCCGCCACCCCGGCCAGGTCGAGAGGATCCGAAGAGGACCTTGGCTGATGCTCCAGCCCGGAGCCGCGGAGCCCGAACTCCACTGCCAACATCCGCTGGGTTGCTGAAGAGCCCTGGCCCTTTTGCCCTTGCCGCGGCGTGCTAACACGAGGACGAACGAAATTTACATGACGACGACGACGATCCACGACGACGACGACGACGATGAGGAGAAAGGGTCCTTCTCTCCACTAGGGTTCGATTGTCCGATGACACGACGACAAAGCGCCATCGATGGGACTAGCCAAGTCGAAGCCTGGACAAGCTAATTACTCAGATTAACAGGGTGCGCAGCTTTGTTCTTCCATCGAGTTCGCGCCGTGAGGGCAATGTCGACGCTTGGACACTGGATAACGTTAGGTTAATTTTGGCGCCTGACGGAATTCGAGTTTTGTGCGACACTCGAGAATGTTGGGTTTGTTGTCTGATGACATAGGTGGAGTTTTGATTGGGTGGATGTGAATCCTCAGGATCATTTTTATGACAAGTCTTTTGAGGTTAAAATGGTGGGGTGTTTTTTTTTGGTTTGCTCATTTTGAAGGTCTCACGTTTTTTTGTCATTTCCGTGAAGCCATTTCTCGTGTGTCCAGGGCTCAAACTCTCCGGGATGAAAAATCGGGGAGCTTCGAGGGATTCGAGCTGATGGAAGACAAACCGAGCGGGACAAGTCTCAATTAGAGTTGCAAGAGAGAAAGAGAGTGGTGGCCATTAATCCTGTTGGGGTGTGAATTAAAAGCTGCACGGGCACGAGGAATATATATCCTGACGGAGGCGATGACGATATCTCGCGCGCTTGGCAATGACTTACAAGCGTGATCCGCGGCTACAGTCGGCTTGAGACACTCGCTCCGTGCGAAAGGGCAGCTCGCGGAGAAGCGCGTTGACGCCTGACGCTCACCCACGCAGGGATTGAGCTGCAGGACGCGTTCTGGTAACGCAATATTGGCGCACCACGGCTGAATACGAATCATCGCGCTGGGGGCGCGGGGTGAAATATCCCGCGTCTGTTTCAGTCGAAGCGGCAAGACGAGTCTGACTGATGTTGACTGTCGAGACTCGACCTATATTCCAGATTTTCCGCGGGCTTCATTATGAAGTTCCATAACGAGTCTACACTGTTAAAAATCCGGTGTTAAAAACAACACCAAGTCGGTGTCTATATAGGTCCACACCAATCGCGGTGATAATGAGCGGTGTTAACTGAGTCTGAAATACCGACTTTCACCTCAAAAAGTCAGAAGTCCCGTTTTTCGCGAATTATCAACGGATCGAAGCGAAAATTGAAATACAGACGCCAGTAATGTGAATCTCGTTAATGAATTAGTCAGAACTTTGATTTTCGAAAAAAAAAAATTACAGATCAATTACCCGGTAGAGAAATCTGTAATGAAAAAATCGATTTTTTTCTTCAATTTTTCGATAAAAACTGAGAAAAGCGACTAATTTATTCACGAGATAATAAAAAATCACACATGGTACCTGCATTCATGCCTTTAAAGCAAAAAGTCTTATAATGCTTCGTCGGTAACACAGAGAAAATTTAACGAAACGGCTGGTGTTAATTTAACACTGTAAAAAGTGTTAATATTAACACTGTAATAAGTAACACCAGGAAAAAGTCCACACCAGTAGCGTTTGACACCGTAGATTTTTAACAGTGTAAATAAAATTGATTTGAGCTGAATTTGAATTTCAGCCCCGATGTTTGACAGCAATGCTGTTCGGAAATGAGTATATTGTTTCGATCTGTGATTAGAATAAAAAAAAATACAATAGCAATTATAGAGAAAGAGAGAAGACGATCAAGGAAGAAAGTCAACTTTAAATTCCCGACTGCGTCGGCGGCAAATGGCCGTCGCGATTGATAAATTCCTTCATTCTCCTCGGCGCACTGTTTGGGAATGAAAGGCGACTCCGAGTTTCGTTTCCGAGAGAAAAGAAGCACAGAAGGAGAGGAATGATTCAGGGTTCTCGAGTTTCCCAACGGTTCGACGACGCAGAATGCAAAAGCGTTGTCGACGCGGAGTCGCCGAAATAAATGTTCTTTCCAGTTGACGACGAGGCCGGGGGACAGCGGGGGGGGGGGGGGGGGGGAGGGAGGAAGGGAATCGACGAAAGCTCGAAGCCCTTCGACGTCTAATGGCGGGAAATAATCGAAAGGCGACGTGCCACACCCTCCCCCTCCCCTTTATCGTCGCGTTCGACAATCGTGACGATCTCTCAATTCTCGAGATTTCCTTGCGGAACGTTCGCATCGGGCGAGTGATGCGCCTCTCTCGCCTATATATACCGAGAGCGAAAAAAGGCCGACCCTTCCTCCTGGAATCACGATGATATATATGTATATACATATACTTACACCGTGGAAACACGAGAAAATCGCGCGGACCTTATTTCACACCCTCGGCGTGGATTTCCTCGTTATTATATATGTTGTGACAACACGCTCGATGAAGGGTGAAAACTTTCGACTGCGGGGCGCTCGACACGGATTCTTTGGGTTCTCTATCTCTCTCTTTCCATCCCTCCTCCCTATGTCTCTCTCTCTCTCTCTCTTTCTCGCTATACAAAACTCGAGGTACAGTGCGCGACAACGCGATCATGAAAAGGGGACGAAGAGCGTGAAGTTCGATTCGCTGCATCCGCAGCGGTGACCGGGGTGACGGAGGTGGTAAGGGGGGTGAGGCGTCGGAATCGACGAGGCGTGAAAAATCGTGAAATCGAAAATGCCGCAGAAAGTACAACGCCGGCGCGCGCGAAACGAGAGATCGGCGCAGAGGAGCCGCGCGACGAAAGGACGAATATCCCGAAGGAGCCCGGAGCGCATTGAACCTTCCGTCGTTGAGAGCGAGAGAGAAAGAGCAGTCGAAGGTGTTTCGGAGTCACGTTGAACGCAGGCTGCGCAGGTTTGACTCCCCGACGACGCTTGTAAACTCCTCCCGCGCGCGAAAACTCGACGCCCGGCGCGAGCGAAGAGAATGCGATGCATATTTCGCGCGCGGCGAAGTTTTTCATCGAAATCCTATTTAACTTGGCGCACGTACGAGGCTGTCGGGAGCAATCTCACGAGATAACGCGCGCGCGCGGCAACCCGCGGTGCGGTTTCGAGTTTTTACGATAATTTTATACGGACGCCCGATTTGAAAAGACGCGACACGTGACTCGCGCGAGCGACCCCCGAAGAGGGTGAACTCGCGCGGTTGACGTCATCGTACGTCACTGCGTTCGCTTTCCTCAAGGGTCTCCACCCTTGAGGACTGACGTGACGGAGCAGCTGGTGTGTGCACCGAGAAAATCTGGTATCACACCCGATGTACTTTGTGCGTAAAAAAATCTTGACAATATATATTTTCTAGGCAGGAAAAAAAATGTATGGTGGGAAATAATAATAATGTGACTTGGCAAAAAATACAGCGGGGCACAGCAGGGCTAATATTTTTGTGGACGAAACGATTTTTTTTTTTTTTTTTTTCAAAATCCCATAAAACCAGACAATTTTCCAGACTGTCACCACACACGAGGCTCACGCTCGAGACGCATCGCGTGCTGCTGCCGCCGCCGCCGCCGCCGCCGCTGCTGCTGCTCTCTGGCGTCTCGTTCTCTCAGGCGTGAAATAAGAATCCAAAGGGCGAGTTGCTGACGGCTTGATTTGCGCTCGAGTGAGACTTAATCGTACGGAAGCTTTCGCAAATCGAGTTTTCCCGCGGGCGTTTATCATATCGTACGCTCTCTCCGCGTCGCGTATTATAGTTACGGTGTGACACACTTTTTCCTCGCAGCTAAACTCCCGAACCGGGACCAAGAAAAAAAAAAACACATCGGTATTACGCATGCATGAGACAGAGAGAGAAGTCAAATTCGAGTTTGCCACCCATAAACCACGGAGTCTCCCCTTCCGCACGCGAAGAAAAATCACCGATATGACTTTTGTCCAACGCGCATCCATTTCCAATTTTCCAGCCTCCCCCCTCCCACCATCTCTCCCATCATCCTTCGTCGGCAATCATAAGCTCTTCGCGGATAACGGCTGAATCCACGATTCAGATTTGGCTATAAAATCACGATAACCACGAGCGTGAGTTCCCGCAAAGAAAAAGCGAAAGCGGAGGGTTAGGTGTCTCCTCCTCCCACTGTCCCCCCTCTTACTCTCCTCGTTTTCGCCACTGGCAGTAACAACTTGAAAAGTTTTCCGCGTTCGCTCCACAGCCCGGAGAAGCATTTCCAGCCAGGCGACGGGTCGCGCCCACGGTTTAGCCAATCGGTAGGGCGGTGAGGGGGAGGGGGGAGGGGGCGAGAGCTGGGGGTTTTGTCGGTGGTTACGGAGGGTTGAGCGTGGGTTAAGGGGGGAGGGGGTGGAGGACAGTAAAGTGGGAAGTTGGTGGGTGAGGGGGGGATGGCCGGGGGGTGGGGGTTAGCCCCGGTGCTCGCGGTGCCCTCGACCCCGCGTGTCGTGAAATATGTCGCGATTTACACGGGAGATTGGCGTCATTGGCGCCTGGGGAGCAGCAAGTGCGTTCGCTCTTCAACCCCCACCACCCCACACCGCTCTCACCCCCGGGCGAGCCGGTAGCTATACCGAAACCGATGGCGGAGGGAGGAAGTAGAAGGCTTGTGGTGCGAGCGAGAAGGCGCGTCAGCCAGACGCGGGTGGCAGCAGCAGTAGCGGCGCGGCAACCGAATGAGCGAGCGACGACGAGATGCGACGGGATCAAAAAAGCATTTGCGAAAGCCGTAGAACCGGGCGGCGAGAGAGAACGGGCGCCGCTGCGCCGCGCCGGATACGTGCGCGGCGCGCGGTTCCGCCGTACAGAGCGAACCCGGTTTGAGGGATGCAAAATCGAAACCGCTGTCGGACGAGCTGAGCGTTCGCCGCTGCGGCGGCAGCGTCGGCGGCGGCAGCCAGGAATAGGAAGTGGATACCACCCGACACTGCCTGCACCTCGCACCTACAATTCTCGCCCCCGCGGGGCCCGCGGGCCGCGTCTCTGTGCCGACGGTCTTGTTTCACGCAGTTAGCCGGGATTGCGCGCGCCGGGATCGGTGGCGAACGCCGCGTGCGCCAGCTGTGCCATTCGATTCTCTCGGCCGGATTTGCGTGTACACCGGGCGAGAAACTAACGCGTATCCGGCCGCACCGATCACTCATCGTTTTATAGGATTTTCCCGGTGGCCAGCAACCGAAAGCTCCAACCGTTCCGACGTACGAACGGAAAATTCCGGGACGCGATTGCGATTCGTCGGGTTTTAGGTTGAATTGGGAGAAAAACTGGTCAATCGCGTTAAGGGGTACATTTTGTCTCAGGAAATATCGTCGAGCGACGACGACTCGATGGGGGAAACTTAATGGTTAACAATTTACGACGAACTGCACCATCGCCGATGGGTCCTCCAAAAAATAAAAAAATAAATTCAGAATCGCCAGACGCAGAAAATCCATGATGTATTTTTAGCATCGACGAATGAAACTCTTCACACGTCTGGAGTCTCCGATTCGTCGCCGGATCAACGACCGCTCGCTCGATACGCTATTCGGTGTCGCGTTGACGCGGCCACCGCTAAAATTGGAATGCCCACCTAATAACGTAGGTATACTCACACACACACGTGGGTTAAGTGTGTACGTGTGTATATATATATAATACGATTTTGCGTTTCTATGTCTCGTACAGAATTAATTGCAGACGGTAGCTTATCAACAATGCAGACCACTGTCCGTCCGGTCGGGTCAGCGCGCGCGCTGCTGTCGAACCCGGCTCGTCCAACCGGACGTGTGTTGTCTCCCTCGCCCCCCCCCCTCTCCTCCCTCGCTCCCCACCCCTCCGGGTGCGGTGGAATCTGCGAGCCAGAACTACCTGTCAAACTTCATCAGCATTCGTGGCCTGCTTGCGCCGAAGGAGATTAATCCCGGTGTAATATGGAAATGCGCGCAGGTTCGATGGGCAGAAAGGCGGACACGCTGCTGGCCGAGAGGCCGCAGCAGCGTCGGAGTTGGAGATCCGCGCGAATCCCATCCCCATCGGTCGCTCTGCGGCCCCGCGTGTGGCTCTCGTCCGGGAATGACGTACGTAGTACACCCGGAGAAGGGAAATGGGCGATGGACATGTAAGACCGCAAAAACGTGGGTGTCAGAGAGAGACAGACAGAGAGCGAGGCTCGCAGATAGGAATTCGTGTGTACCGCAGTCGAGGACGACGCCCACAGGCCCGTATGATCGGTTTACAGATTGCCCGACGCGAGCTTCGATCGCGGCCCATTCGGCAAATCTGTTAAGACACCGGAGGGTGGACCCTGACTGATGGAACGTTGAAGAAGGGCCGATAGGGATGAATAGGGCGAGCCACCGCCGCTGCTGCTGCTGCTGCTCTGTGTCCGCGTTACGTGGCCTCTCCGGTGCGTCTTCGTGACCGCGTCCGCGTCACCCTCTGAGAGGCGGCAGCGACAGTCGGGCAACTCGGCTGCGTGACACCAATCGGAACTCAGCTCCGCGCGATCGAATCGTATCGCTGTTCACGATCGTGCGGCGCGCATATCCCGCGGCTCCGTCGTGCGGTGTCCCGTGCCACTGATATCGAGCTATGTATTGGTATCAGCTATTGCGTGATACCGATTTCCCCTTGCGATCGCTCGGTCGCTTTGCCCTCTCCCCCTCCGCCCCCGCGCCCACGTTATCGTTTGTCGCTCTTGATTTCGGGCTTCCTTCCTTCTCTATGCAACGTATTATCGAGAAGGATCTCTGATGTCCATATCGCTATTGGGTCTCCGTCCTGGGCTCTGGGCTCTGGGCTGCTTCCCCCGCGAGAGATTGATCGACCCGCGGCCGAGTCGCAGACGTTTCGGATATTATCGATCTCTCGATGGAACGAGACCCGTTTGCGGCTTGACGATGGGGAAAAAAGAGATGCTTTGTGGAGCTGTAATGATCGGTGCGGACACGAGTGCTTCGGGAACAAAGGGGGTGGCGCATTTGTCTTGGGAAATTCGCGTGGATAACCGATGATCCGACGTGTCGTGATACCGTTTTACGTGAGACTGATCCAACTAACAAGCATTTTACTCTTTTAGCACAGGACAAAAGTCTCCTTGAGGACCTTAGGTATTGAATATCAGATCATTGTTTCCCAACCTCCCTTGGGCCCATCGACTGACATTACCGACTGAATCCCAAACACCCCATAACAACTCACACACCTGCAGCATCGATCGATCATCCAAAACAAGACAGCCCAATGATTCATGCAACGAGTTCACCGCGAGGCCAACATCAATATTCAGCAGCATCGTCTTATTTCCACCAGCCACCCGCCCACTAGCCCCAACGGCTTTCCGCCACCGTACCAACGTGACCTTAGCTCCGACGAGGATCCATTTGCCGATTCGCTTTCTCGGATTAGCCGGCGCAGTTCGCGTTGGCGGGAACTGCAGCGGGGAGGATCCCAACCCGGTGCGGATCATCTCAAGGAGCCTGATCAAAGGTCGGTCGGTCGGTCGGGTGGCGGTGGCGACGGAGCTTATCGGTCTCGCCGGGCGCCTCGTTCAATCAGCATTTGGCGGCAAATGAGCAATAGATCGGTACGAGCTCCGCTCTGCGCCTCCGGTGTACAATGGTACACGCGGAGGGGGAGGGGGGGGGGGGGGGTGGGGTTGCAGAGCGAGTCGGCCGTACACTCGAGGCCCTCTCGCTCGTGCTCATCTCCCAAGAGCCTTACGCGTGTTGTCCTACTTGCGCTTGGCATACACACGTGAGAATACAGTTGGAGGGGGAGGGAGGGGGGGGGGGGGGGGGGGGTGAGACGGCGGCGGCTACCTTCACGTTTACGCATCGGGTCTCGGGCATACACACGTACGCACACGCATACATAATCCGCAGCGTGACTATTAGTCGTAAGTCAATAATAAAGCCCTTGTCCGGGGCTTGGGGCATAATGGCTTCGGTGAATTATCCTACATACGATGCATTGTCCTCGACGGGCAGCACGTGAGCCGCGATAGAATTGTCGAGTGGAGTCCTTCGCTGCTCGGACGCTGCTGCTCCTGTGCTGACTGCTTCTGCTGCTGCTGCTGCAACTGCGGCTACTGCAGCAGCAGCAGCAGCAGCAGAAGCCCGTGGCGATATGTGTCGTGCGTCTATATACGCCCCCGAGTAATTGAGATGGATGTTCGGTTGATTCAGCTAGAGGTTTCATTTGCCCCATCTAGCCCACCTCCACGACCCCCCCCCCCCCCTCCCCAGACCCCCTCGCGGCAAACGATGGCTCGACGTGTGCGTTGCACTCGTCGATGCTCTATCACTATCTGAATTACACTTCGTCCCGATTAAAACCTCCTCTTTTGCACTTCGCGTCCCGCGGGTTTATTTTCGTCCGTCCGACAACACACATCCGTTAACGTCGAACGGGCGATAACATTGACGATGTTGTTTCTCTCGTTGTCGACGCAACTCGAGCTGGCGGGCATTGCAGTCGGAGAGTTGCAGCGTTGCTGTTTGCGGCAAGAGCAAATAGAATTTCCGCGGAATGGAAAGGAGGGCGCGCGGAAGATACGCGAAGGGATTGGATGTAATGCACTTAAATAAAGGCGAAAAGAAGATTCTTGATGATGAAGATGGGAGAAGGGGGATGACGGTGAGTTCGGATGATGCGGCGTAAACAGAGTGGATACGCGGAAAAGCACGGGCAGGTTGGTGTGAAAGTAATTCCAGGTGGGAATCGCGAAGGCTGACGTCCTTCGTCGGCTCCGGTAAAAGTTCCTTTTGTCGGATATTGCATTTGGCAAACTGCCTTACGCGCGTGGTAAGCCGCGAGTCGTGGGCGGCCTCGCTCTGCGGGGACATCAAGAGGAAAAAGGAGAGCGAGGCAAACACACAGAGATGATGGAGATAAAGAACGAGAAGGAGAAAAAAAAACAAAGCCATGCTGAGAGACAAGGACGGCCCGGGACGTCCAAGCAAATTGGAACTACAAAGAGGGAAGTTTTCAAAGGAAAGTCTTGTCTTGTCTTGCCGCGGCGCCTTACAGCCTTAGCCACGCGTCGCGGCATCGATTTTTCCATACATACTCGCAGGATCCCTAAAACGGGGTGACAGGTACCCCTCGCATCCCCTCCTCGGGTTCTCCAGTATTTTGTACTCTGCATAAAAATCGAACAACCACAATTGTTTTCCAACGAAACTTTCAATTGAACCCAGCGTCACGGTGCAGACGAATATGGCGCGCGGCTTAGCGAGTGTGTGCAAGTTGCAGGAATGCAAAATTGGATCTGCATAGTTATCGGGCGTTTCCGGACAGGCAATTCCGCGAGTCGCGTTCCTCCTCGATGCAATCGAAACGCAAAACAGACGGGCGAGAATATTTCCGATACAAAATGTCTAGCCGGTTCGGTGGGACGCTGGGAAGAAGAACCCGCGCGAGTCTCGTGGAACACGCTAAAACTTTGATATCGATGATGGCTCGCGCGCGAGCACCATTGGAATGCGGAAAGTCGAGAGGGGACGAGCGAAAGAGAGGGGAGAGCCATCTTTGCTCGAATCGTACACTCGAAATAAGTGATCGGCGGAATCTCCTTTCTCCTCCTATCCCCCACCCGCCGTACGCCGCGAGCCATTATCGTCGAACGGGTGGAAAGCGATCGGGAAGCGAGAGTGGCTAATTACGAAGAGACGGAGTGTAGTAAGTGAGCAAGGCCCGAGGAAGAGCGCGTTGGATACCCCGGGATCGATAACGAGGCGGGCGAACCGGGCGGGAGGTAATTTCCATGAGATTATCGATCGCCAGCGGTTCAGGATCCATTTGCTTGGGCGGCTCGAGTGGGTGGATTGTTGCGGAGGGGTGCACCACCGCGCGCAAGAGTGAACCCTCTCCAAACACCTGTCGGCGCTCGGAACCATGGGGATACTCGGCCTCGCAGCAGTAGCAGGGGAATCAACCTGCCCATCCGTCCCGCAGCTACCTACTCGGTCGATGTACATATTTGTCTCGCGGTTTGTCCTGCCGACTGTACATTGCCGAAGAGCCGCGTCGCGAGTAATACGCTACCGGCAAAGTGATCCAGATACGTCACCGCGTTCCTGCCCATCAAGACACTCAAGAGTTTGATTCAAAGAAGCGTATGCCACGTGTGGCTTTGGAATTGGATACTTGAGTCTGTTTTTTCTCGTTTTCTTGTGTCCAGAGGAAAAAGATCCTTGGAGCATAAATCACCTATACGAATTCCTGGCAGCCACAATTCAAGGCACACTAGGCTTTGACAGAGATGTGATCACATACGATCGCTCTTACGATGGGGTTACATGTGCAGGCACAATCGAGTGTTCCTTCAAACTGAAGTATCAATTTAAAGACAGCAACGTCGATTGTGCAAAACATAAGTCCAACGAGACTACTGACCCTCGAAAAAAAAAGTTGTATCAACGATGCCCACATGCAGATCGAGAGGGAGTCGAGGCAAAAGGGGAGACAATGGGAACAAGGGGAAAAAATGCGCGGGGGAGGACAGAGCCGGAAAGGAGATACCATAACGAGTCTGCGTTTGACATGGTTAGTGTCGGCCGGCCATAGAGGCCTGACCGAACCATAGTTGTTCCCATAGGAGCGGGCGGTGGTGGTCGGACGACCAGCCGATTCGTTGCACAACCCCTGAAGTCCAGCGAAGCGATGACGTCGATGGAGGCTCACGAGCACCATCCTGAACCACCGACGGCCGCAGCAGCGGCAGTAGAGGGGTAGGTATGGTTCATCCATTCCAGAACGAGGGAGACCTGGGACTCCCATTGTGTCTTTCGATGACAATCGGTGGCAGGCATTTGATTGAATCAATCGATTCCAGTCTGTCTCCGTTCCATTGCCGTTCCCCTCTCCCACTGTCCTCCGCCCGCCACTCTTCCTCGTTGGTATACCGGTTCTTCCGAACGCGCTATCGTGGGCAGAGAGAAAGGGCATCAGAGAGGCAGGGAGAGCTGCATTCGCGGAGGTGGTGGAGGAGCCGAAGCGCGGCAGAGGAGACGAGAGGCATCGGCCGGCTGGTCCCAGGAGAACCCTCGTCGTCGTCGTCGTCGGCGCGCAGAACCAGCCAGCGGCAACGGTGGAGGAAGAGGGGTAGCAACGAGCGAGGCTTTCCAGAGGCGAAAACCGTAGCTCTGAGCTCATTTGAATCCAACACTCGATAATGTCCCCCAGGAGCAACGGAAATACCCCGAAATGCCGAGGTATATTCTCGGTCAAAGGTGCGACTGGTATGTGTACCATCACATGGACCGCGGTACATACCTTGGAGCTTTCGATCTGTGCTTCTGGGCACGCATACTCATCGCTCCTTAACCTTCGTCGATGGTAGGTTCAACCGAAAATTCAAGAAACCCCAAGGATCAAACGTTCCTGGGATCACTGTTGACCTGCTCTGACGAAAATTGGTTTTTGGTCAGAGGTGGTTGTTTTTTTAGAAAGTGAGATTTAACGATTTCTACACTTAACACGGAAATTGGATTTCATTGTCAGGAATGATTATTTTTAGGCCGTCCTAATGAGTCACGATGCTCTTATCACCATTATAGTCATGTAGGTCGTACCTGACCCGTTACTCGGTTCTATTCGAACATTTTTGTGTAGCCACGACGACTATTCCGTAAACACTTCGATACACTAGCCACGAATTTTGCAAGCGCAACGGTGAAAATGGCGCCTCCAGAAATTCGTGGAAACCGTATAAGAGCCGGCAAGGAGTAACATTTGCCTGGAGGAATTTACCGTCTGTCGGACGAGAGGCGAGAGGCGAGACGAGGCGGCAGCGGCGGCGGTGGCGGCAGCGGCGGTGGCGGCGGCGGCCGGGAGGAAGTAGGATAGGGTTTAGAGATCGGGAAATTAGTTTAGTTATGCGCCCGGCAGGGATTTCCCGTGCTCTATTCACCGGGATGAACGCGCCCCCTGCGTTGTAGACGATGTGGCACGTACCCGTCGGATCATCCTGTCTTTCTCGGATTCTTGCTTCACGCGCGCGTCTACGCCATGACTCTCTCTCTACGTCCGAGGTCTCAACCGGGACCGTGAAACCGACAATGATCTTCGAAGTTTCGTCAAGAGAAAATGTTTCGACGCGTAGAATCGTCGATGGGAAGTCAACATTTCGAAGGCGGGAAGGTTTGAAGTGACATTTGAAGGGAAATGTTGTCGCTAGCTTTGAATGCTCAGTTTTATTGGTTTCCACTTGTGGCAACATTCTCGAAAAATTCATATTTTTATATGAAGGTATTTCTTGACTTGCCAACAAACGAATTTCATTTTAACACAGACAGATTGCTCCTTCGAGGAGTGAAGACGTTCCTCCGTCATTTTTTAAAGAGAACCAGGGTTTAATGAAGACTGACCTGGGAGTCCTCCTCGGTGAAAATAGCGTCGAAGGCGAACATCTTAGGCGCGGCCACTGTAGGTCTTCGATCTTCGGCTGTCGACGATTGACCCGACGAGGGGTCGACCAGCGTCACTTGCTTCTTTCTCTTGTCAGCGTTGAAGAAACTTCCGCCTTCGCCCGGCGACACCCTCAGCATCACTTTCACCTGAAAACAAAAATACGAAAGGTGACATTAGAATCGACCATTGCATTCGTATCAATAAAATAGGCAAAGCTTTTCGCGCCACGTTGTATATTATTACTCTCATCGAGGAATTTCACGGTGGCGGTAAAGGGTAGAGCGAAATAATTAACTAGCGTTTTGCTTATTCGCCCCCGTTCTCCTCGTGCGGCGAACAATAGCCTCGTTAAAATTGCCTGACAGGCACATTTTCCGCGGTTAATTGAGGCGCGCGCTGAAGGCCTGTTACGTAGTCCGACGAAGGGAAAATTGTATTCACTCGCGTTAACTCGAACGACCGATGCCCCGCGTGTTTACAGCTCGTCGCCGAGTCTTCTATCTTCAATAATCTACCGGCAAGAAGACCATTTACTGGCCTCAATAATTGTTTCAAGGAGTTTTCAAAAAGTTTACAACTGCATTCATGTTCTTATCAGTTAATTCAACGTTGAAACTGAGATGCTAATTTTATTAAATAAAATGTGGCGACAATATTTTCCAATGTTCAATCTCATCGGTTTTCAATAAATTACGAAGCTTTTTCGTGACTAGAATTCTAAGACCATTTCGCGGATTCACGACAATTTGTAAAAGTAATTATTCTCGATGCGCGCAGTCAGGTTGCGATTTATCGAGGTTCGGTCTTTGCGACATCATTGATGCGAACTTAATCGGTTTCTCGGTGATCCGATGCCTCCCCGCATCCCGGCGAATAGACCGTGAAACGTACCGAGAGGATGCTCGAATCGAGTTCCAAGACAACAAGCGAGACGGCGCTGCTATCGAAACCAGGGAGAATGTACAGCATCGCGAAATACAGCTTCGAGAGAGAATATAGAGCAGCAATTAGACATCGTTCTCGCTACTGAGATCTGCAGAAACGTTTCGCCGATAAAGCCAGCAGTTCTCGTCTCTGCCTCGACGCTCGATGTTCCATTGTGTCTTCGGATTTGCAAGGCGGCGTACCGAGTACATCGATATCCTTCCACCGTGATTACCACATTGTCGAAGATCGAATCTATCCTATTCTTGAAAATCGCATTCAAGCGAAAGTACGTAAAATGAGACGATCGTTACAATGGATCTTGGTACAATTTCAGGCGTTTGCCAATTAAAGTCATTCATCGCCGGACTAAAAAAGTCGAATAAAAAATTAAGGTAATGTGTCTTGGGGCAGCAGTCGCTGCAAATGGCCTACAAAAAATATCCAGAAAAAAAATCAATATTCACTTCGTAATGCAGATGTGCATTACGTGGGTTCAATCAGCTATTTTTCATCTTCCATTCTGACAAATCTTTAGCGTATGTGCGGCCAGGAAATTGAGTTTTGAGATTTCAGTCGGATGACTATATATTCGTCGTGTCGGTGCAGCACTTTTTCCCCCAATATGGCTTCGTGCACGGTCGCGTATATTCCGTAGTTTCGCCTCGATCTGATCGGCCAGGTCCAAGGAGAACACGCTGCGCGGCGCTGTGCGCTGATCGAGGGACCGGAAATAAACCTCCTGCGGGGAGAGCCCCTTGGTACACCGAGGCTCGGCTGCGATGCCCACCAGCACAGCAGTCTCAGTCGGATATTCTGCATGCGACCGTGTGGATCGATCGCCTTGACGTCGTAGACGTGTTTCTGTTTGGTATACGTACGGGGATGTAGTGCAGTGTGGTATACGGGTCCGGGAGAAGGGTGCGTCGTATATGGGGGCCACGAGCAATCGCTTATCGACTCGGTCGGCGACGTCCTGGCGTGTTGGTGAACCGAGAGGAATGCTCATGAGATCTCCGCCCGGCTCCCATTTCGCATAGGACATTGACAGCGGCTTGTGATTATTGCCAGTACGTGTGTCTGGGTGTCAACGGTGATACAACAACAACAATGGTATCAACAACGTCAAGGATCTATTCTTATTACTTTTATTCTGATTACAAGGACTTCTCGCGCGATTTCACAAAAACGATTCATTTGATCGACTGTGTAATTTTTTCCGGCAACCGATTTCCAGGGGTTACAGTGATAGCGAGAAATAACTTGGGCGCCAGAAAACTAATAGTCCTGCAAACGAACAGACTGGGCCAACGAATAAATTACTTGGCTCAACGAACGAATTTCCCCACCCACCGATTGCCATAGTTCGGACGTCAAAATGATTTCTATCAAAACACCATTCCGCTTCGTGGAAGTGGTTTCGTATATTCACTAAAATAAAAAGTAACTGATGCCAGTTCAGGCGGTTTTCTTCAGGAGCGACGTTGCCGTGGAATACTTCAGACTGCAAAATGTCTCGTCACGCAGGATACTGCAGGATCATTTTGCATCGGCGAAATAGTTGCGTTTTACCGTCGCGACGCCGTAAAAGTCGATATAAAAATCGTTCATGAACCAAGGTATCGATTATTCCGGTCCATTGATCTCCTTCGCGCCTCGACTGTAGTCATAACCGGACGGTAAAACTGACGGGACTTCCAATTCCTGCGCTGGTTCTCATCGCGTATAACAATCCCGTCATGGCTGCCACGAGTTTCCGCAGCAGAAACCGCAGTAAACTGGTCAGCTTTACGGCGCGAGAACGTTACGTATATATACGTAACCCGTCAGCGCTATCTCTTCAGGACCATCGACTTTTGGCATCATGATCCCTCGTCGTTATTGCCATACGACTCTGCAGTACTTCCGCTCTCGCCGTTGCTTTACGCCTTCACCTGGGCCATAAATGACCATTTGGATATGACCGAACGGTACTTCGAGGAAGGCAGAACAAAAGCCCATCTTCCTCCAGGGCTGCGACAAAGTACAGACGGGGCCCAATTCAATCTCGTCTGGTGCCCATTCCATGATGTGTATATACCGAGTCTTCCCAGTATTGACCGAATGAAACCTATAACCGGGCAGCCATACCGCAAGGTAGTATCAAAGTTTCGAGCCACGGGAGATCAAAAGCTTTCGAATGATCTGGCTATACAGCCCAGTACTGACCGAAGTCAGCTGCAAAGCTGACTTCGGTCTTCGGACCGTCCGTTCGCGAGGTCGACGTCCTTCGATGAGTTGGAAATTGCAGCACGACTGGGCGTTAAATTCGCGCGAATAAAATGCAACCTTATACTCACTTTCTCGAACTGTAGTTACATTAGAGGAGATTGGGCTAATTTTCGACACGTAGCGTCTCGTTACACGGCTGTTTTGTGACTTGCCGGAAGATCGCGAGACACCGCATTATCAGCATCGCTTTAAACTCGAACTGGTCAAAGTCACCGAAACGACAAGAATGCGATTTCCGTTCATGCGAAGTAAAGTTCGAAGTGAAGTTTGATCGGAAGCCAACCGACCAATAGAAGTCGATTTTTCGTGGCCCTCTCGAAACGAAAGTAAACCGTGAAGTAAAGTTTTTCGCTCAGCCGCTGGATGAGCGTGGGGGAATATTCGAGATGCAGATATGGACCCACTCTCGCCGAGGACGATGATCTTGTTTCAAGTTTCCGGTCGTAAAGTCTCCGGGTTCATTCCGCTCGACGCCTTCCACCCGAGGTTTACGACTCGATATCAGATTAAACGACGTTTACGGTTGACGCTTAAGGGTGGCCCTGCCCGCCGCCACCTTCAGCGGCGTCGAATCAATTTCAGCAGCTGCCCTCGGGGCAAACGAAACGACGACGACGATATATGCCAGGTTTCGACGATATATCCCAGTCAAACGCACTAAATTCCGGAAAATGTTTATTTCTTATGGAAAACGTTAAGTTGTTTCAAGCAAATGAATCCTCGAATCCTGGGTGATGTATTTCCGCAGAGTACATAGAAGGTCGCGACGGTATATTTGCATTTTATTATTATACACGTCGTCTGGACTGCAGAGAGGATTCTCGTGTTACGGAAAGCGGGTATGGTTAATCCTCAAGGGAAGCATCGTTAAGCCTTCGCGCATCCATCGCGACTGTTGCAGGTACGCGCGAAGCTTTCACCGAGCTCTCCACACACGAGTCGTACGTTCGCATGACCTTCGGGCTGACTAAAAGGACGACGCTGATGTCCGCGGAGGTTCTAGTTCATAAATGTTTTACGGGTCTCTCTCACCAGCACCGATCCCGACATTATCCGTCAATTTACGATCCTGGCGCTCACTTTTGTCCCCATATCCTCTGATATACATAAGACATGTATCACACATGTAAATGATGTTTTCTTTTCCCGGCTATTTCGCGAGGAAATTCGGTCCGTAATGTTTAACTGCGCAGCCAACGAGACTAAATTCCAGGGCCTTTTAACTACCTCGCTCTAGATTTCTCGCGGTCATCGCCGGTTTCCCGTTTCTTGTTGTCCCGCGAGCGTCATCGATTTCACTGCGGTATCCCGCTGTCTCGTGGTATCAGTTTTGTCGCTATCGACGGGTACTGGTACCGCCCCGAGGCATCGATTCCACCCTGCTATTTCCACGGCTGTTCGTTGCTGCTGCAGCTTCAACTTCTGATGTGAACCGACTGGATTTCACGAGTGCTGCGCGCATCGACAGATGAGAAGGCAGAGGTGAATCCTGTTGGAAACCGAAGAAACCGAAGAGGGACACGATCGTCCTCGTGACGCAAAGATTATCCGGCGATTGCAGACAGTCTACATAATCTTCGTCGGATTGCGAGAGGGGAGGTTGGTTAAGGTGGTTGGTTCTGTTGGAGTCGGGGGTGGGGGGCTACTGCAGGCAACGCGTACACAGCGCAAAGGGATGGGTTGCGGGCACTTGGAATGGGGAACCCCTTCGTTAAAGCGGTAGTAACGGCATCATCGTATTGCCCGAGGCTGTCTCGATGTCGGGGTCGAGAAACGTGGCTGCTGCTGCTACTGCTGCTGCTGCTGCTGCTGCTACACGATAGCGGATACGATGTTACGCACAGGGATTTGCGATTTGCGACGCGATCTTCGTCAGCGCCTCAGTCATTGGCCACTCCTGAGTGCATTAACCGTGACAGGTATTGGACGGAACAGGACAGAGTGATGCCAACAACTGGGACTGGTTCGAACCTTGAAGAACCAATCGCTCCACTATTTGTGTACGGTACAATACATGTAAACGGGGAAGGGAAAACCGAGCCAGGGCTCTCAACCTCTCGGCATCCCTTGACTCGCGACTTCGTATCGAAATATCGTTGCCCCCGGGGCCCAGAGGTAGCTCCCCCCTGTTCTCCGCGTCAGTGACAGAATTTATTATACGGGTGTCGTGGTGTATATAGTTTTTCCTCAGCTGAGGACGGAGAACCCTGACGGCTTCGCGACCCCCTCCCAGTGCCGGAATTTTCGACTCATCTGCCAGAAATAGGTCAGAGGGTGAGAAAGCTCCAACAGTTTCGTTCCTCCTCTTCCACGTCGATCTTCGGAATATACTTTCCGAGATTCGATTATCAGGGAATGGAAAAACATCATAGACTCTCGGCATTTCCTTTCCACTCTGCGTGAAATTCGTTTTGTCGAGATTCTTGAGTGACTGCGTAACTTCTTTGAGTAACGCGGTAAGAAGTTACCTTCGTCGCACTGACGCAGCATGTAGTTTGTAGCTGCAGTTTCACTTTGGTTGGGGGAAAAATGTCAATTCAGTTTGCGGCAATATTTTCAGACCGCGGGACTTTCATCGAGTCATCGTTCGATCGAGCGAACAAATAATAAAATATTTTCTCGCTACTTTGAATTTCAGGCCAAAGCTTTCAAGTGACGAACCGCGGTGCTTATAACCGAATCAGACATGACCCTCACCTGCCTGACAGGATGACCTTTTTTCAAAGGTAAATTATTTACTGGTTCTGCGAGACGCAAACAAATTATGGTTTCGGCAAACTTGTACTCGCGGCGGTCGGCGTAATAAGTGCGGAAAATCACGAGTGCACCGTTGGCGTAAGCGTCTGTTAGGGGTTGTCAGTCAATTGTGCGACGTCGCAAGTGCAACAGCAGCGGAGAAGCGTGCCACACGCCAGGCCGCCCTGCTCCTCTGATCGTGTATTCCTCGTGCCTGTTGTGCCCCACCATCTTCCCGCAGTGCTGCCACCGCGCGGCGACTGCATCGTCCTCCGCGGACTTTGCAACAATGTGACGTCGTAATGGCTGTATAATGGTGCGCGCGGGTGTAATACGTGTTACAGCCCTGATATCGTCGTGTCAAGCGAAGCGGAAACCAGCAGAAGCAGCGCCGCAGCTTGTGTAGTATAACGCCCCGCTTGACTCTATCGGCTACCAGCCACCAGCTTCGGGTAGCTTCACCTAATAATACTCACGGAGGCGCAACCCCTCCATTCAGGAACGCTGTCCCACGCTCGACGAATTACCGACCTGCACGTATAGGCTACTCAAGTGATGCTGTGGCAAGTGAGGTGGGAATTACCATGGTTTTCGTGCTATACGCTATTTTTTTTGCTATCCAGAAAAAAAAGATGTAATGGAATTGTTAAATAATATTTCTTACAGTTGAGGTAGCTATAAAATAGTTGCAATGTAAAATTCGGTCTCACATACCCACGAATTAAAAAAAATCTAGCAGCTGCTACTTGCTAGCAATAATTTTTCTGAATGTAAACTTTTGTCTCTTATAATTTTGTGTCGTCAGTTGATTGGGTTTCTCTTGCCGATTGGGTTTCTTTTTTTTTCAACCTGCACCGTGGAGATAAGAAAAAAAAATTGAGGCTCAAGCAGTTAAAGATAATTCTTTCGTCTCTGATTAAACACTCCCGGTAATCAGGTCTCCCCCTGGAGGGTCTTTAACGTGTTTATAGTCGGTAGCGACGAGTCGAGGACTCGTCGATATCGCGCGAGGCCGAAGAGAACGAGCGAGGTTCCCCCGTCGTCTTAGCTTTAGCGTGCGCAGGCAGTCAGGTTAAGGTCGTTTCAGGCCTTAACGCCCTAAGACCTAGGATTACGAGTGGGAAGTCCGGTGAGGACGAGCGAGGGGAGGAGGGCAGAGCGGGCGGGGGCACGGGAGGCGGGACTGGAAGATCGGCTCCCGGTGCAAAGCGGTGAAGTATGAACGCCATCAATTTTCAGCCTCGACACTCTCCCTCATGGCTGGCTGTGAAAAAAAAATAAAAATAAAAAAAACGACGAAACAACCCTCTGATTTATAAGGACGGGGGCTGTGACATCGCAGGTGCTTGGCTGCGGGGTGCTCGCGTCTCGCGTCGACATATACCATCGATCCTCTCCGCTGCTTCGCGCTAACACTTTGCCGCGAAAACCGGTCGTTACTTTTCGTCGCATGCATACACCAAGTATGAGAGCTTAAGCTGCGGCTGCCGGCACCTCGAGGGCTTTTTCACCTCTCGTCGCGTTAAGATTTCGCCTCGTACATCAGTCGTTCGGTCGAGCCGTCGTTTAGCGACTGCGATCAATCATAAAATAAGTTTGCCTGGTTTTAACAAAAATAAATAAAAATTATTTGCAGTAATTGTTGCGAAAAAAAAACTATCAGCCCTCTTTTTCCGTCGCAATATAACCGACAAAACGAATATTGATCTTGACGACAATTTCCGTTTCTTTCCCAAGTTCCAACGACCGATTCAGATGTATCTACGACTCGACGCGACGAATCGCAACCAGTGACGAGATTCTCCCCCGATCGAGGGTGCGTGAGGAAGGTATTTCCACCTTGTAACTCAATTGCGCCCTCCTCGGTAATGACGGTAATCGAATTGCGATCCCACTTTCGCACCCCCCGCGCACTCGAGTGATCGGATTCCGTCGATAGCTCATAATTTTCGTGCAGGATTTCGGTTTCAGGATTTTGCAACCTGACTGACGAGTAGCGAAATCTACTGTACTACGTATTGCAGCTATATTGTGGGCTCAACTTTCACGAGGTTTGATGGGAGAATTTATTTCGCGTATATGAATCATTTTCACTGTGCAGACCGCGTTGTATGGATAAAGCCGAATGCAAAATGAGAAGCTCCGGTATCCTTGAATTTGTTGACCCAATTTCAGATTTTCCAGGTACAAAACGAAACTCTAGATACGACACGATATACCATAGCGACACATGACCCAACAGGATCTCGTTGGTTGGCCGGTGCGGACAAAGAGAGAGAGAGAGAGAGAGAGAGAGAGCGAACCCGCAACCATAGAGGATTTACGGAAGAAGAACTGGTATGCGAATGTCAGGCTTGCGTCCAATCTCGAATGCAAATGAGGGAAGCACCGACTCGAGCCGCGCCTTTGAAGATCCTTCCATCTTTGAGCATAATCGCGAACACGAGGGTCCATTAGATCCTTGCTTTGAATGTTAAAGCCTGGCGCTGCTTCCTTGTCGGACGTGAAATTTCTCCGGGACGAAAATGAAGGCAGATGTGGAAGAGAAACTCGAGAATGATCATAGCCCCCGAGAGGTCCGGTTCTTCGTGCTATTGAACGCCGCTCTGCTTTGACCCGGATGACTTTCCACGAGCCATATTCACGATGACGAAAAATTAATTTTTGTGGCTCTATTACCCAAAGATTTTTAATCAAAGACATATTTTTGAAAAAGTAATTAGCAATTGTAACAGAAAAAAATGTACCTTGTATGCGAGCAAATTTAATTTAAAAAAATACTCACTACGAAGGTGAGGGACAAAGGCCTCATTGGGTGTACCAATGCCAAGGTGTACAGATTATTTCGAAGCTCGGTCTGGTTCGAGGTTGTTTTGATAAAAGTGGAAGGTGTGGAGAGACTGGGAAACGAGAAAGACGTCATCAGGCCGATCACTGTGCCGCGTTGACTACGGTCTGGCCGAAGCACGAAGGCACGTACGCGGGAATGTAAATTGCTCGCGTCTGGCTAAAGCCTTGATGCAATAAATCTCGGAGGAAGAGACGCGACAATTGGCGCTGGAGAGTGGAGCACGAACGTGGAGCCTCGAATCACGTACACACGACGACCGTGAGGCTGATACGGGTGAAGACGTCGAGGTATCAGGACTAGGAAGGCGAGGGAAATGCGTTGGTTCCAGTGACGCATCGCCTGTGATTCGCAACCACCATTCGATTTCCAGTTCACATGGGTTATATATAACACCGTTCAATAGCGAAACCCAATCAACGTCACGACAATGAAAATGATTCTCGTCCAACCTCGACACGAATTAATTTATGATTCCAGATGTCAATTCGCGAAATAAACGTTCTTAGCATTAGAAAAATAACAAATTCTAAAGCTGGTGACTGCTAACAGTAATATAACATTCTGAACCACGAGTACAAAACAATTAGCCCTCGTCGAGAAATGCTTGCTGAAAAAGATCGAAAGTCACGATTGTTTCGCCTCAGTAACCGCTGATATCTTGGAAATGCAAGACGGCAACTCAAGTCGAAGAAATAAAAGAATAATCGCAGAAAGCGGAGTGGATAAGCGTTCATCCATTGTAAAGTCGAATGGTAGGAGGTAAAAAGACAAAGGCAAGAGTGGAAGGTCGGATCCTGCTGTTTTTCCTCGGGCCAAGGAAGCTGGCGAACGTCGAGACACGCCAGGAATGCCACGGGGGAAGAATTATCAATTTTCTCTCGGAGAAATTAAAGGAAACGATCGAAAATGCGTCGATGCAGGAAGCAAGCGCGGAGAGCCGTGGCTGGCAGTGGTGATGGTGGTGGTGGCCGCCAGCGAACCAGTGCCAAAGGGGTTGGGGTGGGGGAGAATGTGAGAGAAGAAGCGGGGAGAGTAAGAGACCGAGATATAAGAGTCTTCTTGAAGGGCGGAAATAAAGCATTACCGTACCGCCCGCAGCGGTATCGTATTCCCAGGACCTCCGAGACTCCAGCGGAATATAAGACGTTATTATTATTATCATTATTATATTATTTCGCGAAGTTGCCTCTTTGCCGCCACCGGACGAACCTCCGGCACGTTTCTCTCGCTACCTGCCATGTTATATTTCTAATGGCTGAGAAGCAGAACCCGCTAGGTTCTCGTTCTCTCTCACTCTCTCTGTTCTACCAACCGACGAAAATTCCATTGCATTGTTTTTCTTATTTCTCGCGCGTTTTACGTTTATTCGACAAACATTTCGAGCGAGGCAATTGAAATCGTGGTATTTTACGAAAATTAAATTGTTCAATTACATTTTTTTCTCGACTGAATATTACAGACGAATCAATTTACCTGGAAATAATAAGAAACTGATGGGAAAAGGAAAAATAACAAAATTTTTGCGAGATGGGTTTTGACAAAATCGCAGAAAAAGATTTGTTTTATTTCTTCTGTGTCGTGCACACGCGAAATTTTCGACTTTTACGTTCATGCCGCCTTCTCACACCCGCGAGTCATTAGTCCTCGGGCTGCAATTAATATTCGGGCACATCTGAAATTGCCAGTGATCAACTCTTACGGCCTCGGGTCACGCAGTTGTGCACAGTTTTTAAATTTTATTTTTATTAACGAAGTTCAGAAATATGGCGATTATATATGATTGTAATTTAGTGTCGCTGCACGAGGCAGGAACAAACAAAAATATATTCGCTGGAAAGCCCGCGGACATAAGCAATAATTGATATGGGCTTTTTTTACATAGGAATAATATCCTTGTAGCGCGAATATAATCCACGGGGCTGGACAAACCTCCGAGACTCGATTATGATTTTGCGTGCGTGCACCAACGGCGCGGATGCTCGCAACGTACATTTATCTGGGCGACGCGTAAAAAACATGATATAGGTAGGGTCATGGGAGGGCGAGAACGAGAGAGAGAGAGCGAAGAGGGGAAGGTACGTGTAATTATCCGAGTGCAGGATAATGATTGCTCGTTGCACCCTTATGAGATTTCGTCACGCAGATGACTGGCTGGAGTAGCGATGTAATTTCTTGCAGAAATAAGCGAAACTCTCGACTACAACAGGATTATTTCGAATAGCTTTTTATTAACAATATCGAAAAATCATTTAGAAATATATTTCATCATTTCATTCATTAAGTAACAATAAGACGACTTTTTCCTTTCAGAAGTGCCATTGCAAATTCTCCGTCCTCTGAGGAGTGTAAATATGTCTCAGTGCTGGAAGGAAATTTAGCTAGAATTGCAGAAGGCTCGTGAATTCCATACGCGCAGGACTTATGCGTGGAGAGCGGATTTACGAGATTCCACTGGAGGCTACAGCTAATTTAGCGGCAATTCGAGGGGTGCTATCTCTCGTTTACGCGCGGGTGAAACACGAGCAATGGCAGTTACCCTCTATCGTGACTTTGGCGACTTCAGTCCATACATCGTCGGGCAGAGAATGGAGGGATTATTTCTGGCTCCTGTTATCCGCGTATGGGGTGTATACAATGATCTAGAACTTCGAGCCCCATTCTCCACGCCAAGATACATGCGATATTTTCAAACACGCCAATAAACACAGGATTTGGGGGAGACCATCATTCAGGTGATTTTGGAAAATAAATATACATACACATTTTTTTCCCTTGCATTTAAAATCACTGCAATATCTTAAAAAATGTATTGCAAATTAAAAAATTTTGTCAATTCGTGTTTTATACTTTATCATTTAGTAGGTTTGGTAGGTTTTCATATGGGCGTTAAGATTTCAGTATAAAAAAAGATTCCACCCTCGCGAGTGTGAAACGTAAAATCACCAGAACGACAGCTTGATTCGAACTTCACTCGAACATTGCCTTAATATACATTCGCATATCCCCGCGGCAGACCCAGATACATTTAATAAAAAAAAAACTGAGTTTACCGTGGAATGAATTGTAAATGCTCGCGAAGGAACGACAAGTGAATTTATTGCGGTACCGTTTTTAGAGGCCTTAAACTTTCTCCAGGGCAATCTCCGCCCCAAAAGCAGCTTCTTTTCGGCTCTCTTTTGCCGACTCTCCGTCTGTTGGGCGCGTGCCTACGCACTCACCCTTTTATTGAGTTAAGTTCTCGACGGGGTTGCGCTCTCGAGCGGCTCGCGTACGCCCAAAATTTCCAGCAATTTTTCATTTCACGCCCTTCTGGAGAGCGTGCGTGTGCGTGAAAGCGTGCGAGGGTGAGAAATGAGAGGGTGAAACAGAGTAAGAGAGAGAGAGAGAAGAAAACTAAGTCCAGGTACAGCGCACTCAGGACACCGGTTTTTGATGGGCCACGCGCGTAGCCGAGTTATAAATGGGTCGTGTAGCAGGGAGGGTGTTGGAAAAGAGGCGGCTATGCCTATTTTTCAATTCGAGACTAAGAGTCAATAAGTGTCGAGGGATGATGAACAGCAGAGGGCGTAGCGCGGGGGCAGCGCGCATAACAATGAGTCACAAGCGAAAAAAAATTTTTTACTCCGAAAATAAAGTCCACCCTTACTTATCCACGATAACCACCGAGACTTTCTTTTGTGCTCTCAAACGATGTCATCAAAGTAGCGGAAGCTTCCAATCGAGTTGGCACGAGAGTTTTCCGGAAGGCCCGATTGAGTCGTGACTCGCCTGACGAATTATCCACATCCTCGGAAGCCACGCGGTGGACCCAACTTGTTCTGCATACGAAATACCTTTAACTCTCTTCGCGAATTTACTCTTTCTCCGGCTTCTTCTTCTGCTTTTCAAGCCACGCGGCAACTCCTGTGCAGCCGCGGCGGCTTTAACGAATTTGTCGTAGCGCGCCAGATTTCCTCAAACTATTCAGGGTGCAAAGACTTGGACTACGCGTGGTGAGTTAGAGAGGAAAAAAAGGAAAATAAGTCTACACTCCGAATATCCGAGAGTAAACAAAAATTAAAATTAGTCGGGTGACGGAGGGAGGGGAGGGGGGGGGGGAGTTCTTAAACCTCCGGAATGATACTTCATATAAATTCATACTAGACACTTTTGGCCACTCGCGCTTGGCGAAATGAATTATTCAGAAGGTAATTTGGAAAAACAAATGGTGAAATGGACGATTCAAGCGTGGAGGCGGTGGCGCTGCTGGCGAGAGGCTGGATATAAAGCCAGATCCTCCGAGCGGGCTCAGACGACGGAAGGACGACGCCGCTGGCGTCGGAGATTGCACCAAAGATTTATATAGAATTCTCGTGCATATAGGTACATTAGGCTCTAAGTGCGAGTAGACAAGCGAAGTTTTCAGTCCGGTGGATTGAGGTGGATCCAGAGTTGGCTCTTCTCATTACGATGTGAAATAATTCATTTAATCTCGGATACAAAGACGTTAAATTAATGTATAATCGGTTAATCGGTAGAATACAAACAGTCGCAAGGTCTGCCGGGAAATGTATTCGGCGGTTCAATGGCTCCGAACTACAGCCACGGATAGTGCTCGTGTAAAAAACTCGCCGAAACAGGATTGTTTAATTACACGACACTGGATAGTCGACAAACGAATTCCCAACGCATTGGAGCTCCGAGCGCGGACTCAAAGATTTTCCCGTCGCGCAGACAGAGAAAGAGCGAAAGCGAGCGAGAGGAAAAAAAAATACACCGGTGGAAAGGTATAAAGGCACAATTTTCGTCAAGCGGGCGGGCACACACAAACTATTTGTTCGTTTCGTTGGTCCCCTTTTCCGGGACTGGTGCCGAGTGGAACGCGAGTGATCGTGACTTCAAAAGCCCCCCGGAATAGCGATCAAAGAGCGTGCGAGAGATCGGTCTCCGCTTGTAGTATTCCCCGACTGACGAGACATTGCGTTTCGTCATGCCGTTATACTACCCGTCGATTTTCTGCCAATAGATACGCGATAGCTCTCGACGGGTTCTCTGCGCCGGATAACAAAGCCCGAAACGAAACGTTTCGTGCCTCTTCTTTTCGTGCCCCTGCCGTGTACCTATCCTATCGTTCGTCATCGCCCACTACAATTCCTCATCGCTTTATGAACAATCCAACCCTCTTTCTCCTGTTTTTCGCAGCATCTGCTTCCGAGTCCGTTGGGCGCAGGCGAAGGGGAGCGAATTTGTCATAAGTTGTCACGGCTGGATCAGAAAAAAGTTGACCGTTTGCGACGCAATTACAGTGAGTATCCATTGTCACGTTTGGCTCATTGTTGTAAAAAATAATGTAATAAATTACTGACCGTAAACTTTATTTTATAGTTAATATAATAAAGTGGGGAACAGGGCGGCAGTGCTCATCGGTTATCCAGAACGATCGAACTGAACTATCCTTGCAATAGCATCGTGTTTCCACGCTGCGAGGTAAAACGGCGCAGCGAAACGAAAGCACTAGTAAAAGCATCGAGAACTCGTCATAAGCTGATAATTCTTGGGCTCTCCGACGGCGCAGCTGTCGCGCGGGGAAGCTCGCCGGGGCACGAATCCAACAGCGGGGAAACTCGAGCGGAGCGCGCGAGGAAGCAGCAGTTGAACTGCTGGTCGGATGATAAATCCCACCTGCCGACGCAACTGCGACCAAATTTAACGCATCGCGCCCGTTGATCGTTACGAATTTTCGTGCCGAAGTGTCGAGACTTGAGATTGCTTTTTACAACTTCCGGCTCTATTCGGCCAAGCCACTGTCTCTTCGTCTTCGTCGTCGTCGTCGTCGTAGTGTGTGTGTGCCATATACCACGGCGACGACAAAAAGGACGCTGCACTCCATCAGCTGGCGAAGACGTAAAACATGATCCTCTTTACTTTTTTTCGCTCTCCTTTTTCTTCGACAATACCGTACGAGATTACGACAAGACTGTCCTGTTCAACAGAGTTTTTTGTCCGTCGTCGAACGATACGACCTCTCGGGAAACTAGGAGCATTATAAAAGACACCACTTTTATCTAAGACTACTGCGAAACTTTGGCTCTGGGACTTCTAACAACAAAAAAACTACTTTCAACAATAGCTACGTTTGACAGTTAGATTAATATATCTAACAAACACAAAAATTGTCTTTTCTCAGCTGAGAAAGTGATGAAATGAAATAAGTCTCAAAATGAAACCCAACTGATATTTGTCGACCACTTTTAAGACCTAATCTGCAATAAGTATTGATCTGCTCGAAAAATAATAATCACACGAACATCCTTTTACCTCAGCTTTAAGCCTTTTTTCCGCGCAACGTTTACACAGATTGGTCCGTAAAGGGTCGGTCCTGCCGTTCGCAGGCGGTTCGCCAGGCTGAGCGCCGAAAGAAAGTAAGACGGATAGTGAACCCTCCGGTTATCCGGCTGAACTTTTGGAAGAGATCCTCTCGACAAGGCACACGTCCGGAGCACTCCGGCCGTTTAACGAGACAGTTCGTCAGACTTGATCTACGTTTAGATATTTTTCTCATCACCGGGCGGGTGCCCTTGCACCCTGTCGAGAGAACTTTACGGTCGCGCCATTTTACACAGCGACAAGTCCGTGGCTGAGGGATGAGCGCCAAGCGAGAAAGACAAGAACCGAGAGGGGCGGGGTTAGCTGCGAGGCTGATGCACGGTCGATGTGGACGAGAGGAAGAGGAAGGCGCGAAGCAGGAAGAAGAAGCCGAAACTCGGGGAGCATTCACTGAGTTCACCCGGTGCCCCAGGACTCGTCCGACCCTCCTACGACAGGTCGAGGCATATTTTTCGTGAAATTTGTCGGGACTATCTGCCCAAAGGGATCTACCCTCGTGTATAATTCCCCGGTAGCGGAGCGAGACAGCGCTAAAGCTGCAAATCTCGTGCAACACTAGAAGTCACCCCCATCGGGCATGTTACACCTCGCTTCATCCCTTAACGTATTACCATTACTCGCGTGCTCAGCCCGACCGCCCATTTGCGACACTGATATAAATGTTCAACATCTTCATGCGCCTAAATTAGGCCTCCTTTAGCGCTGGAGTCATCCAAAACCATCTAAAACCATAGAAATAATGGCAGCGCTGGCAGCGGGTATAAACGTAACATGCTGTCAAGTTGATCCACAGAGTAATGCTGTCAAGTTGATCCACGAGGTAAAGATTGCAAAACAACTTTTATCGCATCCCCCCATTACGCTTTCTTAGTTTCATCCACGCATTTGCGACACCAACGTAAACGTTCACATCTCCATGCACTTAAATCAGACCTTCGTAAGTGCTAGGGTCATTGAGAACCATAAAATAAAACAGGGATACTGGAAACAAGAAACGCGGTGCACTTTGGGGCTGAACCATTGGCTGACGGTTTTATTTGCTCCCTGTTGTTTATTATTTCGAGTGTGCTACTTCAGACCCTGGATGGTTGGTCGTCTTTTAGGCACAAGTGGAGGGGTTTTCCCTAGGAAGGTCAGACAGTTGTGTGCGTGCAGAGGGTCAGTTGCACAATCAAGGCACATCAATACCACGGATCTTTAGCGGCTTTGGCGCAGCGTGGAAACGTAACGGGCTCTCCAGTTGGTCCAAGTAGGCGAAGATTTGGAAGTTGCGTCAGGGGCTCAGGAACCTTTTCCTTCGTGTCCTTCGCACCCGGCGCCTTCTCCAGACCTCGCAGGCCGTGAATCCTCCCACCCGGTTTCGTCCTCTTTCTCACTTTCACTCTCGTCGGATTTCTCATTCTCTCGACGCTTAGTCGTGCCAATCTGCACCCTCGGTGGGCCGGAGCCATTTCCTCCCGTCTCTGTCGCCTCCCTTTCTTGGTCTACTTGGTGGTGTTCCCCGAAGACGAAGCTTTCACGCGCCAAAGTTGCGACGGCGAAAATACGATTCAGAGGGCTGGTTTCGGTATTTGAGTATCGGCTGGATCTCTGTCTAAGCACACCGTACTGGCGCGGACCAAGGCCAACGGAGAGTTACGAAGCGTTATCCGTGTTGCAGCCCGCAAGCCCCCCCCCCCCACTCCCATGAGTCTCGCCTAGCAACTTCCAATCCTTCGGCAAAGTAGTTTATTCCGTGCGAATTTGATCTGCTAATTCACAGTTCGCAGTATTTGTCCCGATCTCTAACAGCATTTCGACAATCCGTGACAGTTTAAGACCTGTAATCCGCAGAATTACAAAATCCGTTTGCAAATTACAGAAAAATGTCGTATCCTTGATTTCAGAAAAAAATAGAAACTAACGGTAACAATGTCAGGAATGACACATTTTTATCGCTCAATTACCCAATGATACGTTCGACCTCATCGCTTCGAACCTGTCCACCCTTCCTCGCGACCCGTCCCGCGTCTATGGTGTGTTCGAAGCCGACATCGCGTCTCCGGGTGCGGATCCTACCCCCGGCATACATATTTAACGTGACCCAGCCTGAATAATTGATCGTCCGAGGCGCCTAGCCATTTGTAGTTTCGCTCGTTACTAACTGCTGCCTTTTAAACATTAACGAAGGCGCCCGCCTGTTTCAACTGGCTGGCGCGTTCTTTCCAGCTCCTCTACTCCAGCAGCTGCTCGCGGGCCCGGCGGTTCCAAGTCTCTTGAAAAGTATTTTCTCGAGACGCATCTACGCGGCACTCTGCGCCCTGAGACCTGAGAGACCTGAACACCGCTACTGGGTGTACCATGTACTAGTCGGTACAAACAAGTTCTGGACCCACACAACGTCCGCTATGCAACGCTATGTGTACCGGTGCGCTACATAGACATTGCGGTAGCCACTGTAGTGACAGTAAAACAGTGTGTTATAGTGGTAATACGATGGAGTTAGTGATACGCCACCGCGAGATACGAGGCCGGAGACCACTCACCGTCCCGAGCCGGCCATTTCTTTCTCTTTCCTCCTGTTTTTTCCACGCTCTGTCTTACCTTTTATCTGCGCCCTTTCACATTTACTTTTTCCGTTGGCGGCTCACACAGCCGCGTTTCACCGCGCGGCCGGCAGCAGCACTCTCTGTGTGTACGACCGGTGTGCCGTTACAACGCCAACAATAATTTTTGGCTAGCGGACTCGGGAGGCTACCCGGTACATTTGTCTTGACAGGCGCGCAACAACAGACGAGGGGGGAGTTTTTGGCGAGGTCAGGTGATGTCTGCCGCTGGTTCTCGCAGTTTCCGCGCACTTTCGAACTACGTATAGTCTTACTACAGGTGTCTGTTCGTCTTGATGGGCACTTTCCAACAGGCTTTCCTTGGCTTCTGCTGTGCTGAGGCTGCTGCGTCTGCCACTGTTGCCGCGAGCTTGTTGTCGGTTTCATAACGGGGCGCGAGAATCCCGCGACGCACCTAATTATTACAAATACAACCCGATCTGTTGTCTAAACTGTGAACTGCCTGGAGGGCTGTGCTTCACTCTGCAGCCAAGGAACTACATCAAGACTAACGACCGCCGAAACTTTCGCGTTCTTCCGCGTCTTGGCGTTAAACTTGGCGAGAATATAGTGCGCTGAGGCAGCCGCGCAGCAGGCTCCACGCTGTTTGGGCTTTTATCAACCGGGATTGGGTGATAAATCCGCGAAAATTTCGAGGACACCGGGGCAAAGTGGGTCGAAAATATTTCTGGATCCTTCGATGTACTGGCATGAAGGATTCATCAGTGATCTATGACTTTTGCTTTTATTACGTTGGACAGGGGGTGGATGGATTCGTTTCTTTCCAGAAAAAAATCGTGCCAGTTTATACAGGTTTAGAGGTGCCTGCGCTGAATTTAAAACAGATTTCGATTGAATGCTCGAAGAGAAAGGAGATAGAAAGAGAGAGTGAGAGAGAGAGGGGGGGAGGGAGGTGGAGCAATGCGTGCGCTCTGTCCGGGTTTCCGCGGGTGATCGGATTAGATAGGGTTCATGAATAAAATCGTAATTTTTCACATCGCGGAGGTATCGCGGCTCCGAAGGCCTGCAGGAAATTTCGAGAGAAAAAGCCAGCAGAAGAGATGGCAAAGCCCCGGGGTAAGATCGTTTGCGATACCGAGAGCAGCAGAGGGTAGAAGTCGAACAGGAAACGCGATACAGGAGGCTCCTTTAAATAAGGGGATACTCTTCCGTTTTTACAATCGACTGTGCTGTCAACCTTCTTTCCTCTGTGTTTCGAAGATTCACTATTATTGTTACTTTCACAATAATTTCTTCTGGGTTTAAAAACTAACCTGAAGATGGTTAAATTTAAGTTAATAGAAAAAAAAAAAAATTACACATATTCGCACTTTTGTTGTGATTCAGTGGGCTGTTGGTATGTTCATTAAAATGTATGACGGTGGGGCCCTCATTAAACCCACGATGATCACACTTATAATGCATAATTGGCCCAAATGTTTCCCATCTGATTTCTCGGTAACGCGGTTACGGCCCTTTTCCACATGGTAGGCCTCGCATACCCTCGTAACGCAATCCGTTTTCTACGCACACGCGCGCACGCAATAAAACCCAGGGAACATTGATATTAATGTTGTCGGCAACATTGAAGCAGCACCCTCGTTACCTTTGGATTAATATTAATCGTTCAAGTTTCCTTCGCGTGATAATAACCGTCGCACATACGCGCGTAACATTTCTAACGAATTGCGCGATAATAGATAATAAAAAATGCGATAAAATTATTTACCAACTAACTTTGAACGTAACTAACCTTTTTTTTCAGATTTATGCGTATGAAACTTTTTTCCTTTTTTGTCATTCTCATTTTACGGCCAATTAACGGAATATCCTCGCGGTCCTGTTAATTGATGAGAAGACGCGGGGCATCGCGTAGCGACAGAGCGGTGTCGATGCAGCCTCGCTTTTCGTTCCCGTCGACGCTCGGCCCGGTCTTCCCGATGACGCAGATGAGGCCAAAAGGCGAGCGCGAATCGAGCGAAGAGATACTCAGGAGAAGATGAAAGGATTCTCACAGGTTTTCCGAGCGCCAGGGCCGCAAGTACGTCGAGACGAACAAGACGACCGCAGCGTGTACCTCGCCTATCGAAGAGTAATGCGTCTTCGTGAATGTAAATTTCCTGAGAGTCTTCTCGGTCCCGGAGAGCAAAGGAACCTCGAACGTCATGATCAAAGCTGACTTTCACTCTCATTCCCAAAGCGAAATTCCGCGAGAATCGGTTTATGCAAAGATGTGTCCAGCTCGCTATTCAATTATTACAATTGATCGCACCACGTCCGATTGCGAATTAAACTTAAATTTCGCGAAATCATAGTGGCGACAGCCAAAGCATAATCAATATCACAATTCCTCAATGAATTTTTATTCGATGACTAGATCTTCGAACAATGAAATGAAAGTCAATGGGCGGCGGAAAATTTTTGTCGGATCGACAAAGCAATTTATCAAAAACGCGGGTCAGACCAACAGGCGTGGATTATTATTTCAAAACAGTGAGCACAAATGCGTCTCTTGGCGGGCGGCCAGGAATTGGCATAAATCAGTGAAACAGGAGCCAAAAGTGTAGAGCCAAGATATTTCCAATAAAAATCAATTCAGGCAAATGTTCTATTCTCTCGCGAAACATAAAACCGTCGATGGAGCTTGGAGAGGGCAAAGTCGGGCTTGGGGGAGGAGCCGGATGTGGAGCAGGAGAGGGGGCTGGGGTTACAATTATGTACACACTCTGAATCCGAAATGACTGATCATAGTGCAGTGGCGAAGTAACGTATGCAAACGCCGAGATTGGCGAAAAAGCTGCACAGTGGAGTCTAGTGAAAAATTGCACGTCCCGCGCGCGTACGAACGGGATAGATAGGCGGCGCGAACGGAAATCCACATAGGCGGGCAACCGTCCGCATATTTTGGTTCTCGCGCTCGAACGGACGAATCAATTTTTCCCGCTGCTTCGACGCAACCCTCCCTCCCCCCCCCCCCCCCTCCTCGTTTCCCTCCGTCGCCCTCTCTCTCTCTTCTTTTTCGCCCGAGTCACTGGTCCGCGCCGCTCTCGTCGCTTTGCATAATCCAGATGGTTGAATTTTAAATTTCAACGAGTGCTTCCGGCACAGAGATCGCGCGGCTCGACAAGAGCCAGAGTCCGCCTATCGACTCCCCTGCCCCCTTGCCCCACCGTCGAACGCATCGCGCCCAATTGTTTTCGTGAAAAAAATTATTAAACCGCTCCATCGAACCCGCGCGAATATCACTTGCGCTCGTTTCATCGAGAATCAGAAATCGCTTTTCTCTACATCTTTTTTTTCTTTTTTTTTTTTTTTTTTTCGTCAGCGTAAAATATCCAAAGGCATTTATCGCGCGATTGGTTAATTTTTTGCGGGCTTTTGTTTGATATCTGCTGCGTTCGTTCGGTGTAAGCCATTCAAGCTTTTCATTTATTTTTGCAGATTGTCCTCGCAGAGGAGATGTGTGTGTATTGGAAAAAAGTGTGTTTAAAATATGTTTGAAAACGTCACATTTTTCGTCACGAATATTTTTTGGGCACGTTCGCTGTAACGCATGCAAACATATAGCTTTTGTTTATTTTTCAAGATACATTCGTCAGGTTTATCGTGAAATATTTTCAAAGTGCACAATTTTTCGTTTAAAATATATTTTTACATTTATACGTTGTTTCCATGGGAACCGCGCCGTTCGACGGAATTGCACAATTTTGCAGTATAAATCCGGCGAGCCGAGCGTTTTAATTCAACAAAAGGGAATCGCTCGCTGCGCTATCTCGATCGCGATTCAGAAAGGAAAACTTTGTCGAGGAAATAGTCTCGTGTTGCGAGACTTTTCGCGAGCTATCGGGGAGTAATATAAAAGAGGGTTGTATTGGCCCTCGATGAAAGCAGCCCCCGGACTTCTCGCCCTCCCGGACGGCCCTCGGATCCGCATCATCCCCCGTATGCCTTCCATCTTACCCCGCGCGTTTTACGGGCGAAACGACGCAGCACGTCGCAGAATGTGGGCTAAAGTTCGTTTCCGGTCGCAGACGGGTTTACGTTCGACATTAAACTTTTACGCGCGGTAGAGTCGTGCTCCGAGACGGTGTCTATATATACGCAGTCTATACCAACCTTATGCCGAGCTCTTTTCCGCAGTCGATGTACTCTGTGACGAGGCAGCTCGAGTGTTTCAATGCTCTTTTTGCTCTATCGATTATTGTCGAGGGGTCGTTAAATGTGTCATTTGAGTCTAAATCGGTCGGGAAATTAGACAAACAATATTGCGAGGTGTCGTCGTAGCAATTTATCGAGATCGTCGGGCCACCTAAAAATTGCATCGTAACATGAAAACTCCCAACGGAAAAGAAGCGAAAAACTGTTTCTTGTAATTTTTCGAATAATCTTGGAAAACTTAAAAACGCGGTTGCCCCACTGCCGGAACTGCCCTGATTGTTCTGAGTTTTCTCCTTAACCTCTCCAAAACCCAGTGCCCCGCCATACGCGACTCCACTCGACACTTTATATCCTGTACGAGCGCGGTAGAGCGTTCTTCCCGCTCTGCTCAACGAGCAACGGCACGTAGAGGTTGTTTATCGTCCTGACCGACACGCGAAATTGAATAAAGTTCTCATGGCGGTGGTGTCGGTGCGACATGGAATAACACAGCAGCAGCAGCTCCACCACCACAACCACCAGCAGCGCCAGAAGCACCAAGAGCAGCGGAGTCGCGACGCAGGGCGTCGCAGGAAGCGTCGGCTGCTCCCGCGCGCCGCGTCCGAGTGGATATCGAGTGGAATGATATATTCGACAAGTTTTCAGTTGGTATCGCTCGTGCATATTACATGGCACGCCGGGCAACAGCGGAAACCGTGGAGAGCAACCGCGCGCGCGCGCGCGCGCCGCGACAGGCGAAAGACGTTCGCTGCTCTCGATGCGTCTGACCGCGGCGGTCGCGTCACTCGCTCGATTGCTTTGCACTTTCGTGCGCGGGATTCTCTCGAACGAGGCTTGACAGCGAGACAGAAAACGGGAGACGAGGGAAGGGTGAGAAAGGAGAAGGGGGCGTCGGAGGGGAAAGGGAGGAGCAGGACGGGAAAAATGGAATAGAAAATCGAATCTCTCTATCTACCAACGTCTAGCGGCAATATTTCTCCTGGTCTAGCGGAGTGGAATACATCTCGAAAACGAGACCAACAAGACGCCTCGCGGAATATATAGCATTTTCTTCGACGTGACCCGTCTGGTATGGGAGGCGCATTGCGGAGCACCACGTTTCCTTGTTTATTTCTCCAGTGGCCCGAACGGCGGACTTGGCCGACGCCGACGACGACGACGACGACGACGACGACGACGACGACGACGACACACACGGCCCTCCTCCTCCAAGCACGCCGCCCGGAACCCTTTTCTGCTACCCTGCACCCTGTGGGTCGAACGATCGTGCGAGCCACCAACCACCCCCTTAGCCCCTGTCCCCCTTCGGCGTCCCGCGGACACTCATGAATATGTAGAGGGTGCGGAGATGGTGGTCAGACACCGGAAAACTCTGCGGATGGCTACTCCACACTGTATGAATATGCTAAGCGCCGAATGAGGGGTTAAATAACTCAGCCTACTCTTTTAACGTTATTATTTTTTATTTCTTTTAGCCATTTTTTTGGGAGTCTCGTATTTTTTTAGGTAACCATCTCTATGTGATACGACCCGCGTAATTTACACGGATGAAATTTGGTCTTCGAGATGGAGGACCACTAAAACCGTCTGTGGCCCAGTTTGCACCGTTTTTCTTGTGTAAAAAATATTAGATATCGTTGTTTTTGTCATTAAATCACATCATCGCATGTTAATTTTCACGCAACAGATTGCGGAACGAGGCGCGTCATCGGAATCCGCGCGAAACGAGTTAAATCACCGGGGCGACGAGGGCAGTGTATTAGGGAGTGACGTATGTCCGCGCAGCGGAGGGACGGCCGACTGTTTGCCGGTTTTTATTGGGAAGCGATAGCGAGATTGGTCGTGCACGGTCGGTAGGTCTGTGTATATATATACACAGCCCAATATACTACGCTGCAGCGAGTACGAATCGGCGAGGAGGCTATAAACCAGGAGTTGCGAACAAATCAATGTGAGTGCCCGAACGAAAGGAAGTGGCTGCGGGCTTCTGCTGGGCACGGGTGGCTCTTGACTGCGGTGGGGAAACCGGCGCGGAGGCGATGGAACACGATGAAAAAAGGATGCAGAATAAAAGGAAAAGACTAACACGAAGCACTCATTTACTTTAACTGTGAATGTTCCGAGAGAGTTTACTCGGCGGCGGAGACGACGGAGACGGAGAGCAGCCAAGGAGACAGAGAGAAACAGCAGCTGGAAACTATCAATCCGAGCGTCAATAAACGACGCTTTTACAGGGACGACTATGGGGCAACTTGTCTTACTTCGTCTGGCGTTTCTGGGTGGGAAGCGGGGAAAAGAAAATCAACAGAGAATACGGCGTGGAACTTGAGGGTAAAAAAAAAAAACGACCGGTAAAGGGAAAGGGTGAAACGAAAGTCGAACGGGCGATGCCCCGGCAAGGTGAGTGTATATGGACATCACACGTTCGACAATGCGGGTCTGCTTCTGAGTCGGAGAAGAACCCGGAGATCCAGTGCCTGACTCTTGAGGGAAAAAGCGAGCCAAGCCCGGCGAAATAGGAAGAAAGGAAGATCCGCGCGTGTACCTCGCCTTAGATATATACGCGCGCTGTGTGTGCGCGCGCGTCTCCCACGGGTCTCCGGTGCCATCCGCGACCGAAGAGAGCTTCGCTGCTGCATTTGACAAACCACCGTTTTTCTACTCTTTTATTATACTTACGTCTCTATTTTCCCAAACGTCCGCGCCGACGTTCTCGTTCTCTCCCGCGAAGCGCGCGCGAGCTCGGCTGTGCTTCACTGATCCCCGCGCGCACCGCCATGACAAGCTTTTCTTACTCGTGGGGCGTTTGTCGTCGCGGAGAACTTCAGGAAGAGCGGACCGCACGCGGCGTGGAAGCTTCAGCCACCATTCAGAGGACCTGATGCGAAGTCTATTGAGATTTTCACGACTCGGGCGAATTTCGAGACGTCCGTTCTTCAAGACTGCTTCTTGGACTTGCCAGGTTTTCCAGATTCTGGGTATCATTGGATAATTTAAGGATATTTTTCTTCGATGAACTTGAACGTTTATTTGACCTTTTCAGCCTCGGGCAACCGAAGGGCTTCTGAACGTCGTGACCTCGAGGTCACGACCTCGAGGACGCTGATCAGCATCAGGAAGAACACGAGGAAAATAAAATCAGAAATTCCGCGCAAATCTCGGGGGAAAAAATGATCTTTCTGTCTTTTCGGTCGAGTCGTATATACGGTGAAGGCGTAGAGAGCGAGGAGGCGAATGGGGAGAGCAAGGGGATCGTATCCAGGCAGGCGGGGGGAAAGAGTTGAGGAGCTTACACGGGGTAACGCGTTGCATCGACAAGTCCGCCGGGTTTTATCGGATACCCTGGGCGTCTATATAACGCGCAGACCGGGGAAGCCGAACGAATGGCTATTGAAGGAACAGCCGTTTAGACCAGGCAGGGTGGGCATTGTTGAGCCCCAGACATCACAGCCGTTGGCTCCAGGCTAAATCTCGTGGCTCGTCCACTTTACTTCCCGAGCTCGACTCACTCCTTCGCTCCCTTCTCGTGCAAGTTACACACGTTGGTTATTCGGACGTTTGCCCCGCTCGCCGTCGTCGCTCCTCGCAAAACTTACGTACCCGCGCCCCTTCTGCTTCATCACATTTTACCGAATTGCAATGTCCACTACGTGACGCGGACCCTCGGAACGAACGTTCGAAACCTTCGGCTGACCATAAGTCGGGCGGGAGGTACCACCACACCGCTCGTCTAACTCGGCACCTGCCTGAGTGAAAGATCTCATGCATTTTTAAATCGTCCCAGCCCCACGATCCACCAACTCGTACAACACGTGCCGAGGTACGGACGTGGTCTAGACGTACGTGGACGCGAATATAGATATAGAGCGCTGGTATGACCTGCGAAAGGGTAGGTTAAACGTCTGTGCACCAAGTGTCTGATGGGGAATAGCGTCTTGGTGCGTGCAACCAATGGACGCGGTTTTATAGTGCCGTTGGCTGGGAGCTGACAATGTAACAGAGCTGTTTCCAATGATTCCATTAAACGTACGACCAGCGTTGTGAAATTTTTAATGTAAAATTAATGCATTATAAAAATGAAAAAAAAATGGTTAATGGAATTCGGATCCACTACACATTACTTTTTTAATGTTTAATGGATCAGAGATCCAATACCCATTACTTTTTTAATGTTTAATGGAACAGAAATCCATCACACATTTTTTTTAAAATTTTTAATGGAACAGAGATCCAGTACACATTACTTTTTTAATGTTTAATGGAACAGAAATCCATCACACATTTTTTTTTTAATTTTTAATGGAACAGAGATCCAGTACCCATTACTTTTTTAATGTTTAATGGAACAGAAATCCATCACACATTTTTTTTTTTAATTTTTAATGGAACAGAGATCCATTACCCATTATTTTTTTAATGTTTAATGGAACAGAAACCCATCACACATTTTTTTTTAAATTTTTAATGGAACAGAGATCCAGTACCCATTACTTTTTTAATGTTTAATTGAACACAGATCCAGTACCCATTTTTTTTTTAATGTCTAATGGCGCAGCTATACAGCTCCCATTATTTTTTTAATGGAGCAGTGCTACAGCTCCCATTATTTTTTTTATGTTTAATGGAACAGATAGAGCACCCATTATTTTTTTAATGGAGCAGTGCTACAGCTCCCATTATTTTTTAATGCTTAATGGAACAGATGCAGCACACATTATTTTTTTATTGGAGCAGTGCAACAGCTCCCATTATTTTTTTTAAATGTATATAATCGTGTCTAACCCAGACTAAACGTGTCTAAACCTGTCCAATCGCGTCTAACCCAATCTAATCGTATCTAACCCAGACTAATCGTGTCTAACTTAGTCCAATCGTGACTAACCCAGACTAATCGTGACTAAACCAGACTAATCGTGACTAACCCAGACTAATCGTATCTAACCCAGGCTAATCGTGACTAATCCAGACTAATCGTGACTAACCCAGACTAATCGTTTCTAACCCACACTAATCGTGTCTAACCCACACTAATCGTGACTAACCCAGACTAATCGTGACTAACCCTGACTAATCGTGTCTAACCCAGTCCAATCGTGATTAACCCAGACTAATCATGACTAACCCACACTAATCGTGTCTAACCTAGTCCAATCGTGACTAACCCACACTAATCGTGTCTAACCCAGTCCAATCGTGACTTCGTGAGTGGGATAGTCACGATTAGTCGTGACTAACCCACTCAAATCGTGTCTAACCCATTTAAATCATGTCTAACCAAATCAAATCGTGTCTAACCCACTCAATTTGTGTCTAACTCACTTAAATCGTGTCTAACACAGTTAAATCGTGTCTAACCCACTTAAATCGGGTCTAACACACTTAAATCGTGTTTAACCTACTTAAATCGTGTCTAACT
Organism: Itoplectis maculator; assembly: GCA_964034905.1. Classification (NCBI taxonomy): domain Eukaryota; kingdom Metazoa; phylum Arthropoda; class Insecta; order Hymenoptera; family Ichneumonidae; genus Itoplectis; species Itoplectis maculator. The sequence goes on along the minus strand of OZ035858.1, from coordinate 8,779,624 downwards.
CAGTCCAATCGTTCCTAACCCAGTCCAATCGTGTCTAACTAGGTTAACCCAGTTTAATCGTGTCTAACTGGGTTTGACACGATTGGACTATGTTAGACATGATTTAAGTGGGTTAAACATGATTCAAGTGGGTTATACGCGATTTAAATAGGTTAAACACGATTTAATTGTGTTAGACACGATTTAAGTGGGTTAGACACGATTTAAGTGGGTTAGGCACGAATTAAGTGGGTTAGACACGATTTGAGTGGGTTACACACGTCTTGTGTGGGTTACACACGATTTGATTTGGTTGGAAATGATTTAAATGGGTTTGAAACGATTTGAGTGGGTTAGTCACGATTAGCCTGGTTTAGTCACGATTGGACGGGGTTAGACACGATTAGTCTGGGTTAGTCATGATTGAACTGGGTTAGACACGATTAGTCTACGTTAGACACGTTTAGTCTGGTTTAGACACGATTAGTCTGGGTTAGTCATGATTGAACTGGGTTAGACACGATTAGCCTGGGTTAGACACGATTAGTCTGGGTTAGTCACGATTAGTGTGGGTTAGACACGATTAGCCTGGGTTAGACACGATTAGTCTGGGTTAGTCACGATTGGACTGGATTAGACACGATTAGCCTGGGTTAGACACGATTAGTCTGGGTTAGTCACGATTAGTCTGGGTTAGACTCGATTAGTCTGGGTTAGTCACGATTAGTCTGGGTTAGTCACGATCGGACTGGGTTAGAAACGATTAGTCTGGGTTAGTCACGATTAGTCTGGGTTAGTCACGATTAGTCTGGGTTAGTCACGATTGGACTGCGTTAGTCACGATTAGTCTGGGTTAGTCACGATTGGACTAAATTAGACACGATTAGTCTGGGTTAGATACGATTAGATTGGGTTAGACGCGATTGGACAGGTTTAGACACGTTTAGTCTGGGTTAGACACGATTATATACATTTAAAAAAAATAATGGGAGCTGTTGCACTGCTCCAATAAAAAAAAATGTGTGCTGCATCTGTTCCATTAAACATTAAAAAATAATGGGAGCTGTAACACTGCTCCATTAAAAAAATAATGGGAGCTGTATAGCGCCATTAGACATTAGAAAAAAAATGGGTACTGGATCTGTGTTCCATTAAACATTAAAAAAGTAATGGGTACTGGATCTCTGTTCCATTAAAAATTAAAAAAAAAATGTGTGATGGATTTCTGTTCCATTAAACATTAAAAAAATAATGGGTAATAGATCTCTGTTCCATTAAAAATTAAAAAAAAAAATGTGTGATGGATTTCTGTTCCATTAAACATTAAAAAAGTAATGGGTACTGGATCTCTGTTCCATTAAAAATAAAAATAAAAATGTGTGATGGATTTCTATTCCATTAAACATTAAAAAAGTAATGGGTACTGGATCTCTGTTCCATTAAAAATTAAAAAAAAAATGTGTAATGGATTTCTGTTCCATTAAACATTAAAAAAGTAATGGGTATTGGATCTCTGGTCCATTAAACATTAAAAAAGTAATGTGTAGTGGATCCAAATTCCATTATCCATTTTTTAAATAATGGGTTAAAAAAACGGCAATGCATTTAAAAAATAATGCATTGTCGCCAACTCTGCGTACGACATCCCATTTAGCTAAGGATGTTTTTGCCAAGCAGTGGATATAGTGATTTTCTTTTTGAGCTTCCATGTCCGGTAGAAAATTCAATTAAAAATAGTGGGATATTCAACTTAAAATTTGGGATATTCACTGGATGGTTATTGAGCTTGATGTTTGAAATAGGATTGGTTGAACTCGATAGTACAGCAGGAAAGCATCAATACTTTGGAAACTCGATTCAAATGGTTGCGATGGTTTTGCCATTGATGTCATAAATGTTGGGATCTATTTTTGGCTGTTGGTCCGCAACTCTAGGAATATGGTTACGTTGGTTTCGACACTCGATGCAGCGCAATAACGACAAAGTTGCTTTTGCTTGGTTTTTGGCTTGACAGTGTCGTTTCAACTTTCGATCTCCATGTATACCACGGCTATTTCGAACAATCGTGGCTGTTCCATTGCCAGGCGGCAACCGGCGAGACTAATGCCGCTCGGTGATTGACGCTTCGCTCTCGCGGCTTAATTAAATTATTGAATTTTCCCGACGTAATGGGGTAAATGGATAGGAAATAGCGGCCTCTCGACGCACGACGCTTCGGCTGATCAATATTATCAGTGATCGATCGATAAGATCCTCACAAGCCGGTATAACGAGCCAAACTCGTTTAACTGCAGCGCTCCACAAAGCTCGGCAAAGTTCGTTATTGTGTCGAGGTACGTCGATATATCGAAGAATTGACGACAAAGCTTATTGCAGGTCAGGAAGAACGTGTTTGCCTCGACTGGCGATGAAAAAGGGAAAAATAAATTACTCAACGTCTGGTCATTTACTTTCATAAATTCATTCATTTACTTTATAAATTCATTCTTTGATGTCGAATTATTTTTATTTAATATATCAACATTATCGAAAATAAAGTATAATTGTTTAACGTGGAATATTTTTTTCCGCAACTCAGATAAAACAAAACATATGCCACGTTGCAATTCCTTGGCTTCTTCCTTTTCGCGGGCATAAATAGCAGACTCAACTGTCAGACCTCGACCGAGCTCCCTCGCCACAGTCGGGCGAAGTACCAACAGCATTATGTAAATGCAATGGTTCGTGGAACACGAAAATGCGCCGTTGAGGCGGAACCAGAAGCTGCTGGGTGTCGAAAAATCGTAAGAAACGTTGAAATAGCTTTGCCTTATCCTGGAGCTCAGGTCTCCGCGAACGCGTATTCGGTATTTGTAGTATAAAACCATTTTACGTTGCAATCCAAGGTGGGACTCGAAAGATGCTTACGATGCTCGGTACTATTTCTGCAAAAGATTCGAAGATTTAGTTAATACGCGGGACGATGATAAACGTCGAAATAACTTTGGATTTAGATAAATGTTTGCAGATTAATGTGATTTTGAAATAGTTTGGTTAAAATAAATAACGAGAATTCGGTGTGAACGGTGAAAAAAAACGGATGAAGTTTCCATGCTGTCTCAGCCGTATAAAGACACTTCGAATTCATTGGTAATGCGACGCGGACCTGAAGGTTTCTCCGGCGGTTTTTCTCCTTTATTCGCTTCGACTGCCAGTCACAATGACAATTTAATTGCATCCAACATCCAATCAGTGGAAACTTTGTTGCGCTTTCCAGATTGACTGGAAAAAGTAAGAAGGGGGAGAAGGAAAAAGGATTTCGCTTTGGAAAATGCGGCGGAGAAGAACCGACGATTGACTAATACCATTGAAGTCCCTCGTTTCCGCGAAACTATGATAATCGATGGACATCGATGATTAACTATGAAGGATTGGCCAGGAATAATTGCACGGATCGGTGATGCATTCGCTCATACGTCATGTGCACTATAATTCACTAAATGTGATTTATCCAAAAGAGCGTTTGTATTATGAAACATTTTTTTTGTAAGCACAAAAAAAGGTATGTGGTAATATACTTTTTTACCGCAATTCTTAGCTCGTTCAAGGTTGAAAAAGTGACACATATCGCATAACGATGGTGGTTCAACGTGTCGAGACATAAACTGATCGTGTCGAGAATAAAACGAAAAGTGTACACTTCACGAAACGGCAATAAATTATCTTGGTATTATCGAGCACGTAACCACGATTATGAAATCTGCAACGAGTCAACGAGTCGTTTAATTAAACGAACAATCGGTGGCCGATCAGCGTCGAGTTTATCGCGAAGCGTTGAAAAAATTGTGTACAAGTAAGAATAAGTTCTCGGTAGCGCGGAGCAAACCGTCGTCATGCGTTGTTTCGTGCGGCCAATCGGTGGTGATAAATTTTTTTTCGCTGCTGAATTAATTAGCTCGTTCCCTCGCTACCGTATTACCACCTTAATGCGATACACTTTCTCTCCACGATATTTATGCATCTGCTCCATCGCATTCTTAATAAAATACAGAGAATATTTTGTCCCAGGGGAAAAAATAACAATAATGAATCCACATAAATTCGAAACCTCAGTAATGGAATAATAAAACAGTGACACGAAGTAAATTTATATAGCGAACCACTTTATAATCTTTTACGCTTGATTTCACCTTTGAAAAGGTCTTTGATTCGTATAATTTAAGGTGAATACGGTTTAGAATGCTAAAAAGCGATGCAACCTTTGCATGAATTTATTCGGTGGTAAATGCGAATGGATGGCCTCAAATCACGCCCTCCGGACGGTATTTGGTGTCGGGCCAACGATTTATCGAACTCTCACGCGTAGCTGGTTACAGTGACTGGTCGATTTGGGCTACAACCGGCGGCTGTGGCAACACGTGCCGCTGTCATTACGTAGGTATTATGTGGTTTTCAGCGTTTGAAGTGTTAATCAACGCCACACAGTCGGCGGTGGCCGCTGTTCCACACGTTTGTCCAATTGCGCTACGTAAACGATGTCTAAATACCCGAAACGCAAACACGGTACACCGATGCGGTTTTCTCTTCGTTTCGGCGCTTCTCGTATTCTTGTTCCGTGTTCCCTCTTGGATTTTTTTTTATTTTCCTCCGAACGCTTTCCGAGCACGTGTTACCGCATCCGCATGGACTGTCTCCTACATCCAATTACTGTGAAACTGTTTCGCACAACTCAACCATCTGATTGGTCTAATGCTAAACAGAAATAAAAAATGGCTTCTTTGATTAAATTTATTTCAACTATTCAACAAACTACAAAAAAATCATAAAAACTAATATTATCGATTTTTAAACGTTACAACTTATCCATAAACAGAATAATCGAAACAAATGACATATTTTGCATTACAAAAACACTTGATACCAGTTGAAAAACAGACTGTCGCCGCGATCGAATATAAATATACAAATTTGCGAGACAGACCGAAAGAACGACGAAGAAAGAAATATACATATATATTCGGCGCGCGACAGATCGTGGAAAACCGCGGAAAAGGGCGCCGAGAGATCGAAAGTCGCCCGGCGACAGAGACTATATCGCGGCCGCGTCAGAGAGTGACAGAATCGAAATAGATAGTAACCACTGCATGGGGCCGTCGACCCCGCGGGGTTTTCGACCGGGTTAATTGAATTTCCATTAAACACATTGGTTATTCAGTGAGCGGGGGCGGCAAGGATGAGTGTGCCGGAGAGCTGCTCTCTGTGTGCGTACTGTGTGCGCGACGTTGCAGAGGAGAGGCAACGGCGGCGTCGGCAACGGCGGCGGCGGCGGCGGCAGCAGCCAGTAGCCACCTCCGCTCGAACGTCTGATACTCGTCCTGGATTCTGACTAATTTAGAGTAATCCGAGTGGCAGGAGAGAACGCCGCTCACCTCCCCCCTCCCACCCCTCGCTCCCCCGCACACGGAGTCACCACCCGCCGCGTGGCTCTCTGTATCCGCTGAAATTAGCGCCACTCGGCAGATATGTGAATATTATACGGATTCTCATGTATAGAGAGTCTATTGCGTTCCGGAGTTCGCACATTCACCGGCGCGCGATCCAAATGAATAACAGGAATACACACACGATGGCGAGGCCATCCGGACAGCCTTCTGAATAATACGTGGACAGGGGGTAGGAGGGGAGGGCGAGAGGGGGCTTTTGGGGAGTGGAGAACCGGGGATGCTGGATCGATAGCAGCATGTCAGTCGGAATTTCCGCGGAAATATCCGAAAATTAAATATGAAACTCGAGAGAGACACGGGGAGAGATCGATAAAACACCCCCAACGCTCTTCATCTCGCGCTCATACGGTATAAGGTCCCCCCTTGCTCCTCGCCGGTTGCCCCTAGCCGCCTAAACCCGGTCTCTGTGCCGTCGTGGGGTCACTCGCCCCGCGCGCACCGTGATGCAACTGTGCAACTCGCTTGGCGCGCGGGGGAGGGGGTGCATGGGGTGTCGCGTGGCACACACGTTAATGGATAACAGGATATCCGTTCTAACGCTACCGCAGGCCACCGACACCGCGGCCTCTCGAGGGCGATCTCTCGGTCTAGCCGTTTAAAATTCGACCTGCCTCCTTCTCGACTTCGCGTCGAGCGCATTTCCGGCGGGATCCAAGCGACCAAAGGAAATGAGAAATTACAATCTCCGGCGGGAAATAAGAAAACGATGGAAGTAACGCTGAAGCGAGATGCACGAGGAGAAAAATCTCGAAAAATTACCCGGACGATGTGAAATTTTTGGCGCTCGTTAAATTATGATAATTAAAAAAAATACTAAATAAAAATAATAGAAACTGACCACGCTCATTTGAGACACAGAATTAACCGGCCTCGCCACGCAGCTAAGAGAGTTGAGGCGTTTACACGCTGACCGCGGACCTAACTTTCCCGGGCTTAGTGTCTTGTTTCCCTGTTTACTTCCGATGCAGCTCGATCGAACTATTGGCCTGAACTTTACGGTTCTCATGCAATCCCAACGTGCATATATACATATATACACACGCAACATACTCGCTATCCCTGCCCAAAAGTTCGTTGCAGCGCAAGACAAATACGGCGTGCGAAGTTGCACGCCGAGAAATTTGCCTAAGTGCACCGACGGCCTTGGTAACTAAAGTGCGCGGGAGAAATCATTCTGGCTGGCGCTGTGAAAAATCTCGAGCACTGACCAGCTCGAACGGCTTCGACGGACGTAGGGGAGAACGGGGCAATGGCGTACAGTGGGTAATGCCGAACACCCTTATTACAACTGATTTAGAGGGGATAACATCAAAACGCATGTACTAACTTTTCACTCATACCAAAACCAAGTAATTAAGCCTTACTTGATCAATGTATCGGCTGAAGAAAAGTATTTATCAAGAAATATTGATTTACGTCATTTTGCATCTATGAAACTGTAATATTTGATTTAGAAATACTATTATTTTCTGTAAACTGACCTGTAAGTAATTGTAACCCGCAATTTTGTTGGTCCTTTAACATCAGTTTGCACGTTAAAAAAGATTAGAACATTAATACGTGCGGTTTCTATGAGATTAAACAAATCACTTGTCATTTCGGGTAATGCCGAACACTCAGTTTTAAACAATAAAAAAACTTAATTCATCACTATATTAACTGATAACATTTATTTAAGTAAAGAACAAAATTTATGGCGCTTAATCTATTTATTATACGTGAAATTTCAGAAAATGAGTACTATTTACGAAAATAACGTTCTTTTCTAATATTGCAATTAATTTTTTTTTGTAGAAACGATTATAATTTCTGTATCCTAATCAAAATGATTTATTGGCAGCGATAGAAATCTAAGTCGATGATTCTATTTAAAATTGTGCATGGTGTTCGGGATTGCCTCCAAGGTATAGGTAATGCCGTACATTGCGATATTTTTTGTCAGTGCATAAAAAAAGATATTAGATAAAAAATTCTCTCTAAGACCTTTAGGCATTGTTTAATTAATATATCAAAGTTCCCTTAGCAACTTGGTTCACCTACGATACGTCATTTTTAACCGGAATATATAAGTTCTCGCTTAGGTGTTCGCCATTCCCCCGTTCACCCCTATATCACGATTCGGCGGAAGGATAGAGATGTGCAACAAAAAGAATGTAGCGCACGGGAAAAGAGACAAAGAGCCTGGGCGGTCTCGCGTCAATCCCGCTACTATCAAAACAACAGCTAAGTGTTTCGATATTTATCGGTTGGGCACTTTGGCCCCGAGGCTGCGGGGCCGCGACGTGCGAGCTGTTTCGAGGGTTGCAGCTCGGCCGCTCGGCGCGAGCATCGAGCGCGACTCACGTGCTACGAGCGCGATCCGCCCAGTCGATCCGCAACAGCAGAATCGAGGGGCTCTGCAACTTACGCACACACGCGCGCGACTCCACCGAGAGCATTTTCTGGCTACGAGCCAGTGGAAACTGCGGCCGACGGAAATCGCCTGTTCCGCCGCGGCTCGTACCCCCCGCAGCGCGGGAGCGGATACCATTGGCGAACAGTGGCAATTGAATTTTGTCTCTTTCCCTAATCGTCGCAAAAAATATAGCCGCGTATCGTCCTTAGCCGCCGGAGAATCGAGACTTGCGGCAGCAGCGATAACGCTGACGGATCGAGCGATTTTACTTAACTTTCCCATTCCGCTGGCCCTTCGAAACTATTTTTTTTTTTTTTTTTTTTTTCGCTCTTTTATCTGCCGTTTTCTCTGCTGTTTCATGCGAATGTTCTTATCCCTTTACCTTTATTTCGTCGTCGTCGTCTTGGCTCCTTATGCTTCGAGTGCAACATTCCCGGGTCTCCCTGTAACCATTGGCTCGCAGCCAGAGAGACGGGAAAAATTACGGAGGGCGTTACGACGGGAATATTACGTGACTCGGCGCGGCGAGCTCTCTGTCTCCGGCTACGTTTACGCGCTATGGTAACCACACGACGCATGTATATACGTATACGTGGTCGGGGCTTTTGTCGATGGATTTTTCCTCGCCCCGTCGCATCTTCGCGAGCCGGAAGTCTTCGGTCCCGATCGGGGATTAACATAAATCACGTGGTTTGCATATCTCGGCGATGATGCTGATCAGGAAAATCGACGATGAATTCTACAGGGCAATCAGCAGGTTATCCTGTGAAATTTTATCCGCGCATATTTGATCACACGTTTGCGAAATAATTAACAGATTGTCACGTTCGCTGCTGTTTTGTCACTGGTACCAACTTTGGGGATATTTCATTTGTCCTACGTATCTTTTTTCGGTAAACATAAATAATCACACTGAGAAAAGAGTTTGTTAACAGTTAACAAATGGAGTGTTAAATATGGCGAAATGAACCATTAAGTTATTATTACTAAATCATAGTTGAGCCAAATAATATTTGTTAAATGTCAACAAATATAAACTGAGCTTCATTTAGGATAACTAAACGTTATTTAGTTCAACCAAAATTTGGTAATAACAACCGAATGGTTCATTTCGGTACATTTAACACTGCATTTGTTAACTGTTAACAAACTCTTTTCTCAGTGCAAGAATCACTTAACCAATCGACTTTTTCTCTCGTTCCAAAAATTTAACGACGCGGGTCGCTACATGCAGGGCGATAATACGGCAGCGATGACCCCGAGGAAAAAAAAACCTATACAATTAGAGCGTATGTAGCACTTGTGCGTATGATAATTACGAGTCTCTCAGGTTGGCCGTTATCAGTCGGAACGACCATCTGACAGGATAGTGTGCACGCCGGGGCGTAGAAACGTGGCTGGTAATGACTTGGCGTGTGCGTTGATTCGTGCTTTAATGTTCGCGAGAACCGAGTTGATCATAATGTAAAGCCGAGCGGGGCGAACGGGCAAACGACGCGGTGTGTGGTGAGGAGGAGGGGAGAGTGCGGGCGGGAAGCAGTAAAAGTCACACGCCGCTATTGCCGGTAGCCCGAGAGGACACTTTCCCCAGGTGGCTTCGTGATTAACGTTTCTTTTATTGCGAATGTAAAGCGTTTTACGGCCCCGACGTTTGGCACGGGAGACGAGCGGAGAGGGAGCGCCAGCCTTTATCGTTATCACGAAGATCGGGGACTTTATTATGAGGCACGGACCAGCACCACCGGTGAGCAGAAAACGAGAAGTACTGGGGTACCCTCGTCGGATATCCCGCCGCAGGAAACATTAGTCCTGGGACAGCCGTTGCGCTGGAAACGCAACGGGAGACGCAAGCAGCGAACGAGAGCGGGTCGCGAAGGTCCAATGCTGCAAACGGCAGTTGGGAATCGATGCAGGAACTCTAAAGCGCATGTACAGCTTCGCATGACCCTTAGACAAGCCAATCCTGGGCCAATCTGGGGTGTTTTTAGGACCCTCCATCGCCGATCGCAACATCGTTTTATTTATTTCTTGTAACCCACTCGCATTCGCGATAAAATCGCCTTTGCGCACTAGTGTTACAAAGTTTTATTATTTTATTTGTTCGTCACTACGTTTTCACAGAATTGATAATAACACTGGCAACTAATTGAGGTTAAAGGAAGCATCGTGTTTGTTGGTGAGTATTGCTTTTTTTTCGCAGGTGAAAGAAAAACTGAAGTTGACTTGAACAGCAAGAGTACTTTGCTTCCAACGCGAAAATGTAGTTATAAGTCAGACAGTGCGGCTGGCGCACGCCTTCACGAATATATCACACCACCCTGGTTCGACTCGTTACTACATGACAGCGACACGTGCGCGGCATCACCACACCGCAAGTCTTCATCTTCTTTTTTCTCCCCTCATGCTTTTCTTGCCTCTCGGTGCAGGCTCTCGCGTTGAGAGTTGCTCGTTCGCTCGACGGAAGGTACGTGGTTCACCGGAAACCTCATGTTTCCATCGACCAACACGTTTCACCAGCAATTATGTACCGCTAAGTGATTTTATTATCTCGTGAAGTTTTTTCCTCGTGGTTAACTTTTAAAATTTTTCGCAGGGTTTCTTTTCGCTGCAGAAAAAGTACAAAGAAAGCAGTCAATTATTTTTTGGATGTTATATGTCCAGAAACTCCAGGATTTTTTTAAATTGTATATTCGGTTTCATATATATTTTTAATAATACGATGTTTTCGTTTCTTCATTTTTGTTAAAACGTTCGTGTCATATTCAGGTGTTGCATGGAATTAAATAGGGCGAAAAAATTGAACGATCAAACGAACTTACCTGTTGTGAAGTTCGATCGTAATTATATGAAGAGTCTCGTTTGAGATGATTACATTGTAGTACCGTCTACTGCCACACAGTGGAGCCACGTATTCAGAGCTTATAGAAAGCGAAGCCCAAGTAGCCTGGCGCTCCGGTCAGTCCCCATCTATCGTCATATTGTTTAAAGTCACGAATAACAAAATCAATGATGATTACATGAAAGGGGGGGGTTTTACAAAAAAGGGTCCCATGTCTTTTTTGGGTGGGATGTAATCATCTCAAACGAGACTCTTCATATAATTACGATCGAACTTCACAACAGGTAAGTTCGTTTGATCGTTCAATTATATTTCGAGTCTCGTTCTCGAGATTACATTGTAGATGTTTAGAGACTACGACCATTATTCCAATGATTTTGTTTAACCTCCATTTTATTATATCACAGTTACATTCAGCAGAGATGTTCGAATTAACTGAACACCGCTGCTGCGAAGTCTCTTCTATTAGGCACAATAGGTCTATTATAATGCTTAGCAAAGACTTGAGAGTCCTTAGACCAGCCTGCCGTACTCTTAATAACCGAAAGGTCCATGCCCTTCGCAAGCGCTGTCGAAGTAGACGCGTGTCTCGTGCTGTGCGCCGTGAAACCGGCGCTAATACCGCTTTTTGTAAGCGTCGCCTTTATCCAACGACTGATTGTCTGTGAAGACGCCGCTGTATACGGCTTTCGCGAGGTAATAATTAAATGTTTACACTCTCCTCTTAAAGGTTTCGTGATCTCGATATAGTGATTTAGCGTACTCGCGATACACAGGTCAGGCCTGTCGTGAAAATACGGTAACAAAAGCAGGGGCTGAAAAGCGCCCGGTCGAGAACTTTTTATTAAGTCCGACACCTTTATCTCGAAGCCGTTTGACGTCCTAGTTACATTTTCTAACTTGATGAGGGAGAGAGTCTGTACTCTATGCGCGCTTCCCAATGCAAGCAATATTACTAATCGCTCGGACAACTGTTGAAGATTTAGAGTGTCCAGAGGGAACAACTTTGAAATAAACTCTAAAACTGGTTTCACATCCCAGGTTTGATCGTATTTCGGTTTAATAGGTCTAAGCCGGAATATTCCTTTGAAAAATCGACTAATGACTGCGCTATTCGAAACGTCGTGAACTGATATTAGCGATACTGCAGCCCGGGCTGTGTTTAGCGTGCCGTAAGACGCTCCTGCGTTATATCTGTTTTGTAAATAATCGAGAATCGTACAGATCTCAGCGTCGTAAGGGTCTGCGTTATTGTCTGAGCAAAACTGTACCCAAGACTTTATCGCACCACTGTACTGCTTCCATGTGCTTTCTGCTAACGAGGCCAGAAAAACTTCGATCACTGGTTCTGAGAACTTCTTCTTCCTGTACGCTTCCCGGACAATTTCCCTGCAATCAGTCCCAACGAGGCTTCCAGTGGGTGTCGACGAGACCTACAGGGTGACCATAAAAGGTGCTTATCAGGTTTGAATGTAACAGGTTCTTCGACGAGTAATTCTATAAATATAGGGAACCAAGGCTGAGAGGGCCAGTTTGGTACAACTATAACGCCGCAAGCTCTATCCGAGATTATTTTTCTAAGTGTTCTCAACACTACAGCGAAAGGCGGGAACGCGTAAAAGTAAATACTCCCCCAATCCAACGTAAAAGCGTCGATTGCGATTGCGTCGGGGTCCCTGTGCCATGAACAGTATGTCTCGCATTTTGCGTTAATTCTCGTCGCGAACAGATCTACGTCTGGATGACCGAAGTTCGATGTTATAATATTAAAGGCTGAAGTCGACAACTCCCACTCGGTATCGATGTTCTGTATGCGCGATTCGTGATCGGCATCCACGTTTGCTTTAGATGCAATGTAAGACGCAAAAATCCAAATTTCTCTACTTTCACACCACTGCCAGATATCTCTCGCTATCTCATTAAGGCCTGGATATTGTACTCCACCCATACGGTTAACATACGCGACAGCCGTGGTATTGTCGATACGCAATAATACCTCACAGTTCGTCAGCTCGCTTGCAAAACATTTAAGGGCCAACCCTACTGCGATTAATTCTAAATAATTGATATGTAGCATTCTCTCGGTAACCGACCAGAACCCGTGCGTGCCGTGGCCCTCGCAGAAGGCGCCCCAACCCGACTTTGAAGCATCCGAGAAGATTTCGGTCGAGAATTTAAATTTCCTTATAGGATTTACCGACACAGGGATTTTTTCTTGCCACCATTCAAAATCGTCCTGTAGGTCAGCAGATAAACAGACTCGGGCATCGTAATTTCCTCCGCTGATACCAAGCGCTAGGAATTTTTCCCTTTCAAATTTTTTCGTATATAGCCAACCATAAACTATAGCCTTGCAACAATCAACCAACTTCCCGATAAACTGCGCAAATTCGCGTATTTGACACTCTTTTCTATTTTTGAAGGCTCGAATTAACTTCGCAATATTCTCTCTTTTTTGTTGCGGTAACTCTAAAGTCATATCACGGGAATTTATTACAAATCCCAGGAACTTGCAACTCGTGCTCGGGTTAAGATTACTTTTCTTATAATTTATCAGAAACCCCAAGGATTCAAGTTGTCTTACTGTTGTCTCGACATTTCCGGCGCATTTCATCGCGTCCGAACCTATACACAATATATCGTCTAAGTAAACCGTCGATTTGAAGCCCTTCACTCGCAACAAGTTTACTATCGGCTTTAAGATTTTTGTAAATACAAACGGGGCCGTGCATAAACCGAATGGGAGGCAGACGAACTCATACAACTCGTCTTCGTATCTGAATCTTAAATATTTTCGGCTATCGTTATGCATACGGATTAGGAAGTATGCGTCCTGCAAATCTAAATTGCACATATAGTCTCCTTGCGAAATTAATTTTGATGCCGTCCTAATATCCTCCATCTTAAAATGGTTCGCCGACATAAAACTGTTAAGATTTTTCAAGTTAATCACGAATCTCGATGAACCGTCCGGTTTAGGTACGAGGAAATATGATGAAATAAATTGCCCTGGGCAGGGGGAGCATTTTTCCACCGCGCCTATCGTTAACAATTTTTCTATCGCAAGACTCAATGACCGACGATCGCTCGAGGACTGGCTAGGCCCAGCCGGAGGAACGAAACGCTGCTCCGGTACGCTATCGAAGCTAATTTTATATCCTTCGATGCAGTTTAGGACGAAACGGTCGCTAGTAATTTTTTCCCATTTTTCTAGGAAAAAACTAAGCCGCCCTGCGACTCTTGTTACCTCTAACGTCTCGATTGGGAATTCTGCTTGTAAGAGGAGCTCCGGGACTGTTGACGGTCCGGCTGTTGCTTCGGAGGCGATTGCTTCTTTTGGAATTTCACGTATTTCTGTGAATTCTTCTGACTGTAGCCCCCCTGAAATCCTCGATTGTTCTGCGCAGGAGGGCGCTTGTAGTTTCCCGTGTTGGAGGTACGGAGAGGCTGCTTTTGCGACGATGGTTGCGCTTTTAATTCCGAACCCGTTTTCTCGATTGTTTTTGCCGCTTTTATTTTTTCCGCTAGATCTTCACCGAACAGAAAGGAATCGGTCTTAATGCCATCCAAGATCAGCTTCACCTTCTTATCCAAACAGGGGACAATGAACGCTTTTCTTGAAATTGTGTCAAGGCGATGTGCACTTGCGAGCAGTCTACCCGCATCAGCCAGGTAACTCAGTAGCTGCATTTGATCCACTCCCTCGTTCTTGTTATTCAGGAGCGTCGTAATCGCGGCGCCCAGTGCCGCCATCGCTGCGCCTCGAACATTTTGTGCATTAGCGAGATACTTATCCCGTTTCACTGATGTCTCGTACAACGATGCAGCAACCTCTGGGTTCAGCTTGGGCGCCTCTAAGCGACAGTTGCCGACTTTAGAGTATTTTGCGAGGAGGTCCGTCTGTTCTCCCTTGCCGAGGCCCTCAGAGATCCATTTCTCCCAATTTGCAGCGAGGCTTGGGTGAAAATGCAAATCTGGTACTTCTGCGTCCAGGTCGACCCCCAAGATGCGTAGGGTTTCTTCGTCGAATGCCTGCACAGGCAGATCGGAGACTGGATCTGGATCCTGCGACGGAGGAAGCAGCGGTGGGTTGTCTGGTAATACACCGACGGACCCAGCATCCAGCGCAGCTGGAGCATTGTTTTCCTTGTTCGTCGCTGTCGTGTCTGCAAACACAATACTTATAAAATTGTGTTCGACACCGAATAGACTATAGATAGAAAATAATTTCTATCTTCGTACAGCTAAAAACTGCCAAGTCTGAGGGCTGTAGACCAATATATATTACGCCCCAACCCCGAGTATATATATCTCACAGTAGTGCCTTGTGGCCTACCTACGTACGGACAAAGCCGCCGAGTTATAGTCGATAAGACTCTTCCCGCTCATACCGTAGAGGTTATGTTAACTCGAGACGTTTAATAAACAAACTGTCTCCGTACGGCAGAGCCGCCGAGTTCACGGGGTAATAATCTGAAAAGAAGGTTTACCTTGATCATTCTCTATTGCTGGAGAGCCCGCGTCCGTTGTTTTTGAGGTTACGTCCTCACGAGAATCCTCGACACGGTCGCTCGACGCTCTCACCGAGTTTTCGGAATCCGACGCGTCCGACGATATCGTCTTCATAAATTTCTTGAATTTCTTAAACAGCTTCTGTTCTTCTCGATCTTTGTGATCTCTCTTCCTTTTACCCGATTTACCCATAATTCAATAAATAAACTTTTTCCTACGTTTAACAATAGCTCAGAACGTGCAGCACCACCGCGCACGAAAAACGTTATGACGATAGATGGGGACTGACCGGAGCGCCAGGCTACTTGGGCTTCGCTTTCTATAAGCTCTGAATACGTGGCTCCACTGTGTGGCAGTAGACGGTACTACAATGTAATCTCGAGAACGAGACTCGAAATATAATTACGCTACGATATTTAAGCATTTATTGTGGATTATTCCGTAGCCGATATTCCATTCCGTCGGTTAAGCTGAGGGAAACCTTTGAATTTGCCGGCTTGATCAAATAATAAACGATCGCATTCCTCTGTCGAATTCGCGCTCGGATTTATCTATAATCCAGGCTCACGTCGTAACATAATCCGTGCAATGCCCAACGCGACGAATAATGTATAAGCGCACGTAATTTTGATAGGCATCAGCTAGGAGAGAGTAGATCGAATATATGCTGGGTTGGATTTCACGAGGATTTTGGATCAAACGGACTAAAGTGAATAATGACATGAGGCTACAAAGGGCATATATTCCAGGCTCCACCACTTTCGCATGCAGGTCCCTATGATGATTACTAGTTAGATACTTGAGCTAATACACCACACCATTTAGTAATATCGGGTTCGACACATTGACGAAAATACTTGATACTGAAAAACAGAAAATAATTATTTATCAACATTTTTTATTTTGTTTTCAACTTTTGCACTAATTGCTGCAATTGAAAGCATTTTTATTAAAAATTGCCGTTATTTGGGGATTTTAAAATAAGCGTTTGAATCATAAAAAAATAAAACATTCGAGCGATGTCGAAAATTGAAGACATTGGATATCCTCGCACATAAAACAATACATTCACAGGTTATTAGGAAATTATAACGAAAATGCGTTCAGTTTTACGAATTATCTCGCACCACGCTCATCGGCCATTAATTGTTCTGCGACAAAAATGTTAGTAAAATTTGGATCAGCATAAAATTGTCTCAGCGCGATGCGCGGTAGGAACAAAAAGAGGGAAAAAATATTTTGATGAATCACGTGACGTACGACACGACCGTGCGAATTTTGCTTATATATCTATATACATTGCACAACGAGGAGCAATCGAATGACGGGATAACGTGAAAGTATGTTACTCGCCCGTGAGCGAGATAGAGTGGAAATAATAGATAGAAAACGACGGAAGCTGTCTACTCGAAATGAATATGGATGGTCACACTGTCGATGTTTCATATTCATAATATTTATTACGGGCTGCGTCGACAGGCTCTCCATTACAGTGATAAAATTAATGGAAGCGCGATTTCGATATCGACGGAGCCGCCCGAACGATGCCAGTTTTATGCGGGACATACTAAATGTAAAAAAATATTATCAAATATCCAAAATAAGATGTGAAAAAATCTGGAAAAAAATGCTTTGATAATATCTGCTTCAAAAATAAGACTTAACGATCATGAGTAAACAATTTTTTTAAAAAAGGTGATTTTTCTAAAAACGCCCAGGGCATCATATTTCTTTTCGAAAATACATAAACAAATACAATCTGTTTTCATCTAACTGATAATATCTGTGTTTCATTTCAATAATCAGCAATTTATCGATCCGCATTTGTCTTTACATTGCAATCAGCATCTGACCTACAATAATAGGGAGTGGTGAAAGAGGCTTACGAATAAAAACAACGATGGAACAACGAAACGAAATGAATTTCGAGATATCGGAAGCCTGGGAGAAAAGGCAACAGAGAAATAATAGCCATTAGATGATGGGATTATGGTGCTTCCGGATACGCACGCAATCGGAGGGGGGTGAAAGTCACAGGTTCCCTCGAACAGGCACCGTTGGAGTATTCCGACGAGCCGTGGGTGAAGATAGCGAAGGCACGTTATGGGCGTTTATCAATGATATATTCGCAGCTGTCTCGATACGTCGAGGGTGGAAAGGGGGGGGGGGAGGGGGAGGGGTGAGGTGATAGGGATGCGGATGCGCTACCCCGCCGAAGGGGTTGGCACTATCCAGCGGTGAAGCGCGGAGAAACGAGGTACGGCCGGCGTGGGATATGTATTACTATGCTTCTGGCATTATGCCACGAGGCACGCGACCCGGCTATACGCGTAAATATGAACTCCTTTATGCATCAGCCTCGCGCAAGCTCGTCATCATCAACTCCGTTCACAAGAGAACTCACTTCTCGTTCGTTCAATCGAGCACGAATACACCGAATGTCTTTGTACTCCAAACCCTTTCACGGAGCGCGCGCGCGGGGTTTACTTTCTCGCGTGCAAAATCCATTTTCCATCCCAGTTACCTGTATATCATCAAAGCGATTCGCAAATTGCAAAAAAAATCAAATATATCTCGTTTTCTCGCGGGAAAGCTTTATTAAAAAAAAGGTATGTAAAAATATATTTCAAAAGACCCGGAATTATGAAAATTAGTATGGGGTGCTTTCGAGTGGCTTGAAGCGAAAAAGCACGTTTTATTTTTTCGGTAATCGCAGAATAATCATTTTGCCGGAAATTAAATTTAATAAAATGAACGAATATATCGCTGTTGAAATAGCGGTAAAAGGGAGTATTTCTGAAATGGTGAAATCACAGCGAAATCTCGGGGCAAATAAAGGTGAAACACGGTGGCAGTTTGACGAACTCTGCCACCTACGGTTCGCAGCAGCGGAGTCACACCGCCGGGTATTGCCGAGGAGTCGAGGTCTGATAGGAGAGCAGCGAAAGAGAAAACATCGGAGAAACCTCTCGGGGCGATTAGGAATCATTAGTTACTGGCCTGCAGGGAGGGCCGAGAGTGAGACGAGCAAGCACGAAACTCGGAACCGTGAGGGAAGGGGAGAGGGGGAGAGGGGGGAGGGGGGCAAGCAAACCAGCGGGAGGAAGTACAAAGGGTTGGGTGGTAAACACGAGAGAGACCGGGAACGCGCGTAGCTTTCCTTGCATCGTCTCACCGCACTGCGGTAGCTACGCCCGTGTACAATGTTCCTTATACTCGATTCCGTCTCGGCTGTGCAGCATGTTTATGTTGCTGACTTAAGCCCGACGACTCACGCGACGAACATCGCTAGTCTCGCTGGCGGTGCACGTTGTGTACGTGCTATGCGCACTTCCTTTTCCTTGGCTGTCGCTTTGCGCCCTGACCTCACGACCTCCTCTCTCTTCTCTCTTATCCGCCCACCAGACACCATCGTGTACGCTAATATACTCGGCCCACACATCGTCGCGTCCCCTCTCCACTCCCACGCTTGTCTCTCCCGTGTGGCACACGTATTGCGGCTTTGCCAATAGCTATCTTCGAGAAGTTACTGCACGGTTATGGAGGCTCCGTGTCGTTGTCGTCTGGTAAAATGAGCACTAAAGATAAAACTGATTAGACGAGTCGACCTGGGCTAAGTAATTTTCTAGCGCATATCTAAACACGCGGCAAACATGTTTTCATGTTTTTTTTTAGATAAAGTCAAATTGCTCGTACAAATGTGCTATACACTTCGAAAATTCATAGTTAATCGCAGTGATACTTTGTATTGGATTTCTAACTGTTAAGTCACTGTGATCGTAACAACGAATATTGAATTTCATATTTCTTGGAACATTTATTAAAAATGATGTAACTGCAACGTTTACTGCGAGAGAATTGTAATTTGATTTAACAAAACTATGCTATCTTGGTAACTCGTAAATTTTACTCCTCGGATACTTGTGAGTACTTCACAGTTTCGGTTTTATAATTCGATTTACCAGTGTCATAGGATTCCTAAACTTGCAAAGTTGTTCAAAGCGAAAATAAAAAAGACTAATGCAGATACTGCAGCGACGTGTCAATTTAAATAAACGTGAGGTTAAATTAAGCTCATCAAGCTCGTTATCTTGTCACTTCATTTCATTGATCTGTCAAACTCGACAGATTTATGAACATCTGGAAGAACATACAACAGATAATTTCACAATGTCCCAGAAATTATTCTATTTTTGAAATCACTTAATTACCGAACGCTTTTGCGAAAAAAAAATATACGCCGTTCTCTAACCTCCTATCACTTACTACTGGGGAGGTATTTTGATATTTAGCCCGGTCTTATCGAAGAGATTTTTTGTTGTAGCTTCGAGCAGCGCATAAACCCAGACGCTCGAGGACAGACTGAGGCGATAGTGGGAGAGCTATCGGCAAAAAAAACCACTAAGTGCAGCAATGTATATCGTTTATATATTCGTTGGTAGAAACCGCAACTATCGATATTCGATAGCCGATAGAGGGACTCAATACTCGATATGTTAGCACAGGAGCAGAAGGAAAACCGATGGCACCGATGTATCGGTGTGGCACCCGGGTGTGAATGTGATAGTGCGGTGCGTGCCAGACATCGCACCGACATATCTCCCGTGCGGTATAACGTTTTTCCTACCACCTGGCTAGTACATGCGCCCTGCTATTTATTTCCATAGCTGCTTTTATTTATCTTTTTGCATTTTTTTACGTTCAAACTATCACTTCGCATTTCCTTTCACCAGGGCGAGAATATGTACAGACGACGACGCGGGCAAGAGAACGAAAGAGAAAAATTGAGGATTGGAAACAAATGGGAGATTGCACTCGGCAAATCGATTTCCGGGTCTGCGACGATCGCACTTTTATCCTTCGGAAATGAGATTTGACGTTTCTTCCAATTGCACCAAACCCAATTTTCTCCATAAAAAAAAAAAAAACACTCACACAGGAAAGGTCAGCCTATTTTCGTAATTACATTAATTAATCAATTAGGACGTGCCGCGGTTGGTAAACACAGATTGCAATTGGTTTAAGCAAAGCTGAGGTGGGTAGAGAGGCAGCGTTGGCAGACGGAGTCCGAGGCCAATGCAGTCAGCGAATCAAAAACGAATGACTGTGCGCACGGCGGCAAAAGCGATAGAGAGAGCGCGTTCTCCAGGGGGCATTTGGAAATTGCTGAATTCCTGCATACTGCTGCTGCCGCCGCCGGTGCTGCTGCAAATACGCTGTACACCGTTCGTGCGTTATATCCGCGCCACGGCCAACGCTGGAGCGCGTATCCGGGGTCCCAGGGACGTTCGGCCAATAATTCAGGAAGAACGGGCGCCACGTGTAATGGCCCACGCTCGAATGCAGCCCAGCATCTGAAACATGGCAGCCCGCGCGGCGGCGGCGGCATCGAGTGGAACCGGGAGAAGCAAGCGCACCGGAGTGCGGAACGGCTTTGTAAACATGTTCCACGTGCGTTAGGTACACAAAAGCAATTACCGATACTGCGGAGCGGCGGGGGCGGCGGCGGCTATGAGCCCCGGGCAGAAGAGGAAATTAACGTACACGGCACATTCTAGAATTCAAATGCCTGACGAAGAACAACTGTCGAACAGGAATGGCAAAAATTACGGCAAGTACGCGAGGAGAATATACACGCGAATGGAATGTACCATCGGCTGTATTAAAATGTTATCCGCAGTGCAAAAAGAAAAAAAAAAGAAAAAAAGAAAAAGGAAAACGCTCGTCTCAAAAAAATTTAGAATTCAAACATTAAAACGCAAAAAAATGTGCAGCGGAAAAACAGACGTCAGAGTGAAATTATTTGCCACCGCTGCTTCCGTGGAACGCGGTAAAATCGTCTGACCATTCCGGGCGTAAACGTTCGGGAGACTAAAGCGACGCAGAGCGGAGCTTTCTCGCCGTGAAAACTACCCTCCCCCTCGCCAGCGAGGCAACGACAAGGAATTGTGTATAATGCGCGTGCAGACGACGGCGGTGCGCGTAGATGTAGCGAAGGCCGGAGAGGAGAGAGAGCCGAGCGCGTCCCGACCGGACGAGGCGCGCGTCACGCGCGCGCGCGCGCCTCGGCCTGATCCTTTTGTGTAAAATAATTGAGACATGAAATACGAACGCGCGCGAGAGACCGCGACGCACGCGGGTTTGACGTAAGCATTCCATTGTTTTGGGACCATCCCTTCCAGGACTTTGGCGCCGCGGTGTGTATATGGCGAACGAGCGAGAGCGCAAGTGAGACGGAGAGAGAGAGAGGGAGAGCGAGAGGGAGAGAGGGAAGAAACGCGAAGGGTTGGAAGGGCTTACGCCTTGCTCACCGAGAGATTGCGGGAAAGCGCGACGGAGGGTAGGTGTGCTTAAGCCAAACCTGAGGATTAGTGCTGTTCGCTCTTGAGAGCTGCGCTCTCTCTCTGTCTCTTTCACTCTCCTCGAAAACACTCGCGTTCGCTGTCTCCAGTCGCGTATTAGTTAAGCAGAGACCGAGAGAGATAAACTGGCAAACCATCCTTATCGTCACTCAGGTATTTCATCGATCAATATAGCACACGAAAAATTACCCGAAATATACGGAGTAAATGTGGATCGAACATTTCCTTCGGACTCGAAGGTTCTTGAGAAATATTTGTAAAGCCTATATATTGTGTCTGAGAAAAGTTTGAGATTTTTTTTCTTATTCAGCCAACTTGCTTAATGGCATTGAGACCTCGACTCTTGGGGATTGAAGAGACACTTTGATGTGCATCAATGTGCAGTCAAGAGCTGTCGCGCGACTCCCTTGATTTCGTAACCGGGTGAGAACGACGGAAAAGCTGCTAAAAGGGAGGAAAACAGCCGGAGCTGGCCATGAAATAACAAAGCCTCTGCTCGGGCGATCCCTTTGTACCGGCGACCCATGGCACAATGGCCAGTAGCAACAGTAACGTCTGTTTCTTCGTCTCTCTTTCGCTTTGTCCATCTCTGTTCCTCGCTCTCATTTTCGTCTGGCCTTTCAAATTAAACATGTAGTTTACCAGCGCTGCTGGCTTTTCCCTGTGCGTAACCGGTACTTTCGCGGATTGCGCGTTGCATGCATGACACATTTGGCTGGGCGGAAAATCAAGGACCTCCGGAACAACTGGGTTCATGCTTTTAATTCGCCTTAACGACCATCGGGTTAGAAACGGCGAAATCTCAATTGTATTCAATTCTACAGACTCTCGAGTTTCACAAAGTCAACGAAATTATTAAAGGACTCCTTATTATGCACTTGGAAAACTCTTCAATAACCTATAACGAATTTTCGCGAAGGAAAAACAAAACGGTCCGTGCGACGACGAAGCCACGGCCAGCTTGAATCTTGCCCGGGCATTATTTATTCGTCGTTTAATAAGCAATCTAAATTCCGTCCATTCTCACTTGCTCGCTGCTACTGCTCTGCTGCTGCTGCTGCTGCTGCTGCTGCTCTGCTGCTGCTGCTGTTGACCCCTCTGCCCGCGTTGAGTGAGCTCAACGCGAATCCTGCAGCGTGCTACGCGGGCTATATAGCCACAGTGTTGGGGAGACCGGGGCGACATAGCACAATTGAAGACAAAGTAAAGGATTTTTTAATAGTTCATGCTTGGCCTCGAACTATAATTATTTCAACCACAATAAAAAAAAACGTGTCCTGGGCAAATCATCATTATTTTTCTCCAATTCTCAGTTCCGCCATCGAAATTATAAAAGAAATCGCAGGCACTGTAAAAATTTTGACGAATTTTCAACTCACCAATTTTACACGTTCTTTGTCCATTTGTGCTATATCACCCCGCCGAGCCCTAATTTGAAGTAGTTTGGTGTTCCGTGCGTTACACGGACCTCCAGGAAGTCAAGTTCAACTATGGATCCCAGGAGACTTTTTAATTACCTGCCCGGTAACGGCGACCGTGGAATCGAGCGAGAACCCTCGACGCATTTGTTCAAAAGAGCTCAGATTAACCGCACACGAGGGAAGACAATGGAAATTGGGCGATTCTTTTTATTTTATCGAATTTTCGAATGTGGCTCACGAGTCGGGTTATTTGCTATTACACAAACGGGTCAACAGGCGTACACGTTGTGTCGAATGCGGTGACGGAACGGAGCAGGAATATTTGCGCTCGGCGATCGTATTGCCGAAAGTGCCAAAAGTAACCGAAAGCTCGCCGCGAAAAAAAAGTGATTTATACCGCGCTATCGCGAGCCAAAGTAGCTGCGCCTGTGGTGCAGAGGGATCGCCGGATTTTCAACCGTGTTTCGTTCATTTCGCGCTCGCATTGAGTATCAACGAGTTGCGCGGCTGATTCTCTTTCTCTCGTCGCGATTTCGCCACGCATGACTGCCACACAAGGGCGCAAGAGGCTACTACTCGCGTTTCGGGCTCAAACCGAAACCGGGAGACGCAACCCCGGGAAACGGGGGAAATAAAAGAGTTTAATGAAATTGCGAAATACCGGCGGGCTCCGGCATCAGCCGTTGAATGGACTTACTTTCATCTTTCCGGCGGGCCGGCGGACGCCGGGAAGCACGAAGCACGAATCCCGCTACGTTATTAATTACGCGAAGCTAATTTCATTTGGACTCTCACCCTGAGGCTTTGCGTTCCATCGCCCCGTCCGCCTCTTCTCTCATTTTGCCTTTCTTTTTTGCCGGTTGATTTTTTTTTACGCACAAGCGTCGAATGGGACTTCGAGTCGAAATGGGAAATTAATACAGAAAAATGTTGATTGCGACAGAATTTATCGTGTTGGGACTACAATAATTAATTCTTCGCATGGATTAAATTGTGTGTTAAATTGGATGAACATGATTTACCGTTTGTGTTATTTTTGCGCAATCCCGCACGATTTTCTAAGACGTCCGGCAAATGCAGAGTTATAGAAGCGAGTGAACAGGGCATAAATACACAGCATTGGGTTATAAACATCGTTAGTATGCATCGTTGCCGTTATTGCCATTCGTTCTAATACAGCCCGTGGCAGGAGTCGACTCTCCAGGGTATCGTTCCCGATTATTACCCCAAAAGGGTTGCCAGACCGCCCCCTCCCGGCAGCGGAACAGCACCTGAGGGTGCACTACACCCCCCTCCCCAGCGTAGGTAAACCCCCCTCTGCGGCACAAGCGGAAACGCGCTCGCACTCTCTTGCACGGGTTTCCGTCGTACACCGGTTCGAATCCTTTATAGCTGTTTGCTAACTCAAACCCAAGAATGTTGAGACCATCTTCGAGCCGACATTGCAACACTTTCGCAGCTTCCGGTAAACCAACTGTATACAATATAGGATGTCTCCTATCTTTCGTCTTGAACATATTCGGAACAACGAGCCAATCTTCATTTAGTGGGTTTTGCAAAAATGTTCTGTCCAGTTCTGGCGCTGAATCCCCATTTCGTAACACATTCCCGTTTATTGTAATAATAATGGAGTTAGTAAAATCTACACTAGAACCAGACAGAACCCTTAATTAGTTCAACCCGAAATGGGGACTAAAAATAATAGTTTAGTTGTAAGCAACGAAAAGTTAATTAACGACAATAAAAGCTGCAGTACCGACAGAATCTTCTTAAGAGAGGCATTAACCGTCCCTTTCATAGCAGCTCAAGGGGTAAAACTGTCCTCCGAACGTTGTGCTCGAGAGATTATTATTACTAGTCTCCTCGACTGAGCATTATAAACGAGAATTATTTAACGATACTTGCATATTTAACGTCGCGTCTGGCACGATAATCCGCGAATCTTCATTCCACTGTTAATTCACAAAGAGAGTTAGAAAGACGAGTGGGCTCGTTAGAAGGGAGGAGGAAGAGAGTCGAGCGAAAATATTTGCGAGTGCTGGCGGCCGGGCGGCCATGGGATGAGTCGCGTTTTGGGAGTGGCAACACGTGTGTTGGAAAGTAAAGTGCCATTGCCCTGCGTGCGCAGCATTTTTTCCACGCTGAAATGCTCTTGGTTCTTTACATATCATCACGATCCTCACACTCTCTGACTTTCAGCGATCCTCTTTCCGCTCTTTCGCTTGCTTTTCTTTCCGCCTGCCCCCCCCCCCCCCCCTCCCCCGCCCTGTTCCTTCTCTTTAGCTTGCTCTCCATTTTTCAACCCTTTTTCGAGCTTCTTCGGCAGGTCGACGAGCCAGTTCTGTCCAAAGTTGCAGGACCAAAAAGATGGAAAAGCAAAGATAGAAAAAGTTCAGGAAGATGCAAAAAAGTTGACCAATCCACATAAGAAGCAAAAGACAAATGGTCGTTTAAAATAAACACCGATTATTTACTTTTTTTGTTCCTTTCAGTAGTTTAAAAATGTTCATACATCTTAATTAAATGGTTCTGTGTAGTCTGCAGCTGGCAGTGCGGGCCATTCTGTTCCACAGAGATGACGGGACAAAGAACAACGCGTTGGGGCTAGTAGGCTTTTTTGAAAAAAAAATGAACTCCGCTGCATCATAACCCGGTGCGTGTTACGCCGCGGCATCAACAAAGCTTCCTAGTTTTTAGATTGCCTGCGGTTAGAGCGTCGAAAAATGTCGGCCTCCTTTTTTCCCCGAGTCTCCTTTTTTAATGCATATTATAACAGGCTATACGCACCAACAGTGGCGTCCAGCGGGCCATTTTCCTGGTGTATTTCGGACTATGCCCGAAAAAAAATATCAAGAGGCCTGGTAGTTAGCGCAGCTGGATTCCCTTGGCGGTCGGTGGAGGCGGTTTTTTTTTCATCAGACATATATGTAATTTCACCTCTTTTCGCTGCTGCGGCCTGGGCTATGTGTACATGCGTGAATGCATTGAGAGGCCGCTGCGTCCCTTCGTGGTACCTATGCATTTTCCCGCCTTCGTAGGCTGAACCACTGCGCGGTTGGTTTCAAAGTACAATTAAGCCCGCGACCATAAAAAATGCACGATCCCGTAGACTCGTGATATGCCGGCCAGCAGCCTGTAGACCAGGCTGCTGGCCAGCTCTTTGGATTCAGCCGCACACTCCACTTTGTCTCCTACAACCAACCAACCCGGAACACAGTTCATACATGTCTGGGTTCCGAGGTGTGCGTCATACTTACCTATACTATATACACATATATCTTGCTCCGTTGTTCATTATTCGCATCAGAGTGGACGTTTCAACAGTGCATAAAGTAGCTGAAGCCTAAGCACTTCGCGGGAAATCCTCATTGACGGCAGTGAAGAAGCCCTTTGACGAGATTGCCGGGCATTAATGCCCGAGTACAGTGAAGTTTCGCATAAGTTAAAGCTGCGATTCACTTAGGACTGGTTCGAGTCATGGTAATGGAGTCGTCTTCGTGCCAGCTAAGTCACCCTTTGCAGGAGAATTGGTGATTCGTAGCTAGACGAAGCAGCCACAATCGAACCAAGCAGAAGAAGCATGAAGAGAGGACGAGATTTTAAGTACAGGTACTGTTAAGTTATGCATTATAAACCTAAATGGCACTTGCAGACGGGATAGCCTCTGCTTCACGGCCCAAAAGGTTTTTATGAATATTAAGATATTTTGCAGGGAATATTTATGAATATTTTGATAATTGTTGACCAGGTAGGACGGATATAATATATAATCGGTGAGTACCTCGATTTTCAGAAATTCTTATCCATTCCATTTAATTTACTGCTCGACATGTGCCACAAAAGCTTCAGAAAATCAATTATCCAAATATTTTCAACTATCCCTTTGACAGGTTATTAAGAGCTTAACGAAGCATCGACAGACTGCAGAGCCGCAGAGGTTTTCGTGCGAAGGAAGGGAGTAATCCAAGAGCTTGGAAAAACAAAAAAAAAGGAAGAATAAAAGAGATGATTATAAAAGTAGACTGTCACGTTATCCTGCTCATTATTGTCTCCAACGGAGTCAGATCGACGTCGCGATTAAGCCGAGACGCAGTAGCTGCTACCGCCGTATGCTAGGAAATAAAGTGGAGTGAGGAAATTTGAAGTGATCTCGAGAAAAGAATAGCACATAGCCAATGGGCCGAGGTCTGCGGTAGATGAACGAGCGCCCGAGCTCTCGGTAACAAGACGTTTGACGGACGCGCGCTTATTCTCGAGGGTGGAAAGCGCCGCGCGCGGCTCGGCTGCTCGGTGCGATTCTCCGGAGGGGTTGATGGAATTGGGGAGCGGGTCAGGCGGCAGCAGACTCGGTTTTCTCGCGGATTCTCCCGCCATCCTAGCCCCCCTCCCTCGCTTTCCTTTCATTTTCTTCTCTCTCTCTTTTTTTTTCATTTCTTCATTAATCCCACTCTCCTCTCTATTCCCGACTCTTCAAGGCTCGGCGTCCTACTGAGCCGTCCCTTGTTAGCCTTTTCTGATTTTAATACCGGCCTCCTCGAACGCGAAAACCTCACCGACTGCAATGTCAAGAATTTTTCAGTCGCTCGGAACCTTTTTCAGCAATCTCATCGTCACTCGACCACTTTTTCCCTGGCTTCTTCAGGAATTCACGGAAATTTTGGTACGGCAAAAATACTATTTCTTTTATGCCTTTTGGCCCACGCGCCTTTACAGCGGTAAACGTTGAACGAGGTCGAGACGAGAGTCGCGAATCACTTTTTGCTATTTATACGTTTTGGTCAATCGCTGCAAGCCACCGAACTACTCAGGCTTCAAACTTGACCTCATTTTCACACCGGTGCACATGATCAAATTTACAACTTTAACTACGAAACTTTGGGCTTCGCTGTATCAGACGTGTTTGCGAAAGTCCCCGGAGGAATCCAAGAGCGCCAGAACCCTAAAACGATCCGAGGGAGATGAGCCTTCTTTCTTTTACACCCTGGCGAATTATACAGTCAGCACAATTCCGTTTCATCGTCGCCCCCTCCACGTGGCAAAGGGGCGGGGAGCTTCGTCATTCTCGGTTAATTATGCACTTAAATTTTTCGCCCTCCAGGCCACGCAGCAAGGGTTACTTCGACTGGATGCCACACTGCATAGGCTCATGGCCAATGTGTTTCGCCTGGCAGAGGTGAATCCTCTTTCGCCAGGCTAAACTCCCTCGGCCTCTCCCGTACCAGGTCTCCTGAGGGAGACGAGCGGTGGCTGCCGCTCGAGGGGGTTTGAAGAGAGAGAGATTAAGTAGTCGAAACACCTTTTAAAAGTTTACGCTGAAAAAAAAAGTAAGCTTCATATCCGTCGGGGGAAGAAGTAGGAAGTGAAGTGTTTCGCTACGTTAAAGTTTCAACGCCATTAATTTTGAGAGCGAAACCTTTACTCGCGCCGTCCGGCTAGTCACGTTTACTCGGGCCGTGTCGTAAAAATCTTCTCTCTAACCGGAAGAAAAAGTTTCATTTTTTAAACGTAATTTGACAACTTAAGCGGATGCGAAAAGTTGCAAAAATCTCTATAGGGTCCACTTGAGAAAATAATTTAAAAAAACGTGTTTCTGGGAGGTTGTTATCATTTTCGACTCTGGAAATCGGTAGCACCGAAAAGCTGGTGTGTCAGAGGGGACAACGAGGAGGGACAGCTTTGAGGACGATGGAAAATATCAATCATTGATGAAGCGAGAGAGGGATGGAAATGGCGACGCTTCGAGACGCGGATATATTATATTCTCTCCTGTGCTCCGGTATCACCGAGAATTACGAATGCTCATGGTGGGTCCAATTTGTGAATTCCTACGGTCCCCCTTCCGACTGCGTCGGAGCATCGGGTCTCATTGTTAGGCAGGGATTAATAATACATCCAATACTACCCCGGTACGTGCCATTTCTTGTAAATACTACAGTATTGAAATACAGACGTCGTATGTATTACGGCGGTACACGTACACGCCGCGATCGGCATTTAGGAAAATAATATACCTATAGAGCATCTTGGGGATGGCAGACGAGCTCCTCGAGCCCTTCGAGAAGATTACCATCCTTTGAAGAGACGTACTTTCTGACATCGAAAGAACAAGCAGAAAAGACTCGAGCCGAACTGATTTCGGTGGAAGTACGTGTTACAAGATACAGAAAAGTATTTATTTATGCACTGCGTTAAGAGATTTGTCAAGTAAACGTTTAGATACAGCATCGTAATTCTCAGATCTTCTGTGACTTCAGTGTACGGTCTTCATTTTAAGTCTTTTCTTAGTTTGAACAGAAAAAGGTGTCTCAGCGTTTTTGTGTGAAAAATATACAATGCGTAGAACATATTCACGTAACAATCCATAAAGAGACTAGGAAAGCGTCTTCAATAATAAAATAAAACAAAATGATGACAGGATGGAAATAAGGTATCCCAGATATTTTCTCATTTCACCAATCTCCCAGAAGACTTGGAGATAAGTGTCAGTAGTCAGTCGCAGTTTGGGAAGCAGCGTGGTAAGCTTACCGGGATAAAAAAGGAAGAAAAAACGGACATGGAGTCGATACCGAATTCTTTTATTATTGCCATTGCAAAGGATATAAAGCGCGAGGAATACAGATGCAAGAGGAAGATGGAGACCGAGAGGGTGAAGGGGGGAGAGAGAGAGACCCAAGCTGCACCTCGGTCAGTGCACCGAGGACGATCGAAAAATCCACAGGAAAAGTCTCATCCCTTTTCCCCATACTGGTCTCGAATATTTCGCTCTTCCGTCTCTACGCTGAGGAGAAGCGAAATGCCTTAGCGTCCCGACGTTTCGTTTAAGGATACGTTGACGGGGATTCACGTCCGGCGATGTCTTAGCGCGCACTAGATGGAACACGTCTCGGGGTTCCCCGTTGTTGCTGCTATACTTGGCCGATGCCACCAGCCGTGATGCCCCGTATTGCAATATCCGGAGGTCGATCCGGATATTGCAGGATCCGACAAGACCCGCGGAAAATGATGCGAACAGTGGACAGCGGAGTGTGGAATGAAAAATCCGGAAAGGCGGAGAAAAGGTGACAAAATCTTTACGAGGATTTTCTTTATTGAATTTTATATTGTATCTAAATCAAATGTGTATCGAACATTATATTCTTCGTAAAAAAATACTATTTTGTAGATTAAAACAATATTGTCGTTATTGTGTCCATTGGCAATGATTGGAATGCATGATTAGAACAACGGCTCCGCGTTGTTGAAAGCATTTTGACTAAAACAGCATACATGTCTGTTTACCGTAATTTTAGCGATATTGTTGGTCAGAAGCATCGCGGAGATGAAGGGACGACCGTGAGGACCGAGGGGGAAGAGAGAAGAAGCTCACGTTTGCTCGGCATATCGCACGTACTCCGCAGATCACCCGAGGGACACAAAAACAACCATGTATATCGCAACTCCCACGTGACACGTGCCGACTAATTGGCGCGGCGAGAAGCCATACGCGGGCGATCGCTCGCTTGCCAACCCGTGGCAAGTTTAATTCGGTGGCCCGAGCTGCACACACACACACACACACACACACACACACACACACACACACACACACTCGACACGCTGCTGCACTCGCGCGAATTTCTCCAGAGCCGGCGGCGGGGACCCTTGACAGAACTGGCGGTCTAGTTGCGACCCGAAAATTTCAGAAACGCATAACTATAATAGTACTCGCACAAAGCTCGCACGGCTGTGAGCTGCGAAACACACTACTCGACCCCAAAGTTCGCACACCGAAGTCCTCCAAGGAATTGTCAGAAATTACATTCGCGCTTCTGACGTTGATAAGATCTCCAGAGAAATGGTATAGACCAATACGGCACATTTCCGGTATATGCGGAGTTTTGTTTGATATGAGAAAAATATACTTATAAATACTTCTAAAAGATTGTTTTTCCTATTTATTCCACAGAGGTTATAAAATGAACAATAATTACTGACATGGTATTATATCTGATATGAGAAAAATATAGATATAACACCATATCAGTAATTATTGTTTATTTTATAACCTCTGTGGAATAAATAGGAAAAACAATCTTTTAAAAGTTCGCAAAAAATGGAACAGTGGGTTTTTCGCAATGGATTGTTACGATTCACAATGTATCGATTCGCAATGATAGTTATACTTATCGATCAGCTTTCACCCAATTCGCGCCCTCTGTCATTTTCGGGAATATCGAAGGCACAGTGCATTAACAAGTCGGATGAGCGTGAAGTATTTTGAGCAAACGGAAATGGAGTTGAAGGAGCCCGAGAATGAGCGAAGGGCTCTGCTCTGTTTCCCGTGTTCCCTCTGGCACCCTCCGCCGCGGGGTCCGTACGATTTTGGTACATCAGAATCGTGCTCGAGGGTGCGTGCCAGCGTCTCTCGAGAGGTGCGAGAGGTGGATTTGCGTTTCTTATACTTGTGCATATAAACCGTAGCCACTGAAAGTGCCGACTCCTTTTCCCGCTTTTCCGTCGGGGTGGCAGCGGCGGCGCCTCTCGCGAATTTACAAGGGAGGCGCGCGCAGGGCCCTCGGGCTTGGATTTCCTTTTTACTTCGATTATTTACCCGGCGGCCGTGGGGTCGTTGACAGTGGCGCGAAACTTTTACCCACCGTCGATCGATACCATTAAAAATAAAGAGACTCGACGCGAGTGGAGCTGAAATTTCGTCGGGGGGTCGCGCGGGATTCTCGCACCGATCAAAACGCCTTTTTTAAAATCGCACTTCGCCGCGGGAATGCTAAAAATTCTTTGTCAAATAAATACAAAAAAAGATCACGACTACGTGGGGTGAGAAGTCCCCGAGGATGTATCCATCACTCGCGTTTCGGGTCTTCCGCCTCGCGGTGTCGATGAATTATGAAACCGTACCGGCCGAGTAACGTCGGATTTTGCGACAGTCGAGTGCAGGAATCGCGAGATATGTCCGACAATTCGTCGCCTCCTCGAGTCCAAAGAGCGACGAGAAAGTGGTGGACGGGAGAATGGCGAGAAGGGTCCCGTGTAAAAAAAAAACAAGTGCATCCAGGATCCATGCGGGATCCGCAAGATGTACGTGAAAAAGTCCCGCCAATGAGACAATCCTTGACTTTTTGCGTAATTCGAGTTTCACGCGGAAAGTACGTGAAAAATTCGTGAAAAATTGGAGCCAGAAATTCACCCATTAAATACACGAAAAATACATCAGAAGTACACATTTGAAATGGTTGCATTAAAGATTCGCGTCCATATTTGTCCATATTTGACATTTTTTAGTATAAAGTTTGTGCCGAAAGGTACAGGATATCTACGTGAAAAATCGTACATGAGAAATCGTAGATCTGGCCGCCAGGCTGCAAACCGCCCAAATCGGGGTCACGATTTTTTTTTTTTAATATCGACTTTTAACCTATACCATCGTTCTTAAGTCGCATATTCTACCCTTGAAAACAACGGTTTCAACCCTTTTTTAGTTGATTTTGATAAAAAAAAAAAAAATTTCGAACAGTTTGTCAGAAATCGTAGATCTGGCCGCCAGGCCGAAAACCGCCCAAATCGGGGTCACGAAATTTATTTTTTCAAAATATCGACTTTTAACCTATACCAAAATGTCAAATATGGACTTTTCACGTACTTTTCGTATACTTTATAGTTGCCGCGAATCTTTAATGCAGCAATTTCAAATGTGTACTTCTCAGGTACTTTTCGTGTATTTAATTGGTGAATTTCTGGCTCCAATTTTACACGAACTTTTCACGTACTTTCCGCGTGAAACTCGAAGTACGCGGAAAGTCAAGGATTGTCTCATTGGCGGGACTTTTTCACGTACATCTCGCGGATCTCGCATGGATCCGGGATGCACTTGTTTTTTTTTTACTCGGGGTGCGCGTTATACCGAAGGGTAGGATAACGTCGAGCGTGAACTGCAGCCACTGGAGCAGGAGGGGAGGACCCGAAGTGAGCGAAGAAAGGAGGGGAAGAAGAAGGCGACGAAGGGAAGGAAAATAAATGGAAAGGGAGGCAGAAGGGAAAGCAGGAAACAGGCGAAGGGAGAAGGTTGCAAACGAACTGAAGCAAAGAGAAAAGGAAATGCGACCGGGTATTGTTTAAGCCTCTTTCCTTCGTTAAGGAAACCCGAGTTCTCAACTTTTTCGGACTCGCCTCGAACTTGTTCTCCCTGGGCAAGGACGGGGGTACGTGCGACGAAGACGACGACGACGACAACGGCGACGAGGAATTCGTCCCAAAGAGGGGAGCAAGGGACGGAGAAAGTTCGTGTCAAACTTATATAGCGCACATTTATATACATATATATTAAGACGTATACAGAAGTGTATATACTATATATGTATGACGGATAGGCAGCGAAAAAAGGTGGAAGGGGCTGAAACGAAAGAAGCGAAGCAGACTGAACGACACTCTCTGAATCCCGTTTAGGAGTTTGACGAGACGGAGGACCGCGCTGCAACTGCTACGCTGTGCTCGACGTCGAGTTCCAACGTTTGCACTTCACTCCCCATCCCTCCCATTTCTCGGACTCGCAGGCTCCGAGCTTTTCTAAATTGTTCCACCAGACTCCCGGGAGCTTTTCACTTTGCAGATTGCCCGTAGTTTTATTAGTCGAAATATTTGCCTTACACGACTACTGGGCGATGTATAAGAACTCGAAAAAAAAACGTACCACTTTATTTTTGCAGATTTAAGTTGAAACGAGTGTAAACCCGAGAGGTCGAAGCCTCCGGTCGAAGGGAACTGGAACAGCCGCGAGAAATATCGTCGGAGGCCGAAAAGCACGTCTTGTCAATAAACGCGAAGACTGAAATCAAAAAGGTCCAAAAGCTCGGATACCGTGCGGAGCGAGTAATTTATTTTCACTTTCATCAAGAGTCGGGTCGCGAGGGCTCTAGTCGCGGTGGTCACGAAACAATATTGGTATTTCAGATATTTTATTAAAGTCCCGTGAGAGCGGTGGTCCTGATGTTCATGTGGGTGGAGAGGGCGGCAGGGGGGGGGGGGGGGGGGTTGATGCCGCAACGGTGCTGCTGGTCGTGGTCGAGTGGTCGCTCATCGGAAGCGAGTGGGAAGGGAAGGATATGGAAGGGGCCGCCAGGGGAGCTGGAGTACGCGGAGGTGAAGCCAGTACTCAGTTCGCAGCGCGTCGGAAGGACGTCCAGAGAGGAACACACAGTGAGTCCCAGACTCGTCGTCTATCGATTATTGACCTCGGAATAGAAGGAAGAGGAGACGTCGCCTTCTCCCGCATCCGTCCTTCGCTCATACTCGAGACTTCCTTCTTCGACCTTCCTCCGTTTCCTTCCACCAATATCTCCACGTCCATCCCCGGTCCACGCTTAGTCCCGGAAATCCTCGGTTCTGGCGGATCAGCGAAATATTTAATTACCGGTCGAAGAGCCGAGACAGCGAGATAAACACAAACTGTATCACGCACGACTAGCTTATGTAACCAGAATTGGGTAAGGGTACATTGGGCAAGTAGACGTTTATGAGAATAATAATCCAAGCATTAATGTCACGAGAAACATGCAGACCACATGACAAAGGATCCAATTCAAGTCGCCTGGTGGTCTTGTGAATCAAGATCATCTGCTGGAAAATGTGCAGGAAATTTGTGTGAACACGACATTTAAGGGGACCTTCCGAGCACAAGAGTGCCAAACAGAGAAAATAAGAGGGCAGAACGAGTCCTGAAAGATGAGATAAAAAATGGCCACCACAATTGGTGGCTATCATTGCAGTTAAATCCGAGTGGAACCGAAGATCTGACGTGTACTGTTCTCGGGATACAATTCCGTCGCTTACTAAGAGATACATGGCTGAATAAACAGATTTAATCGATAGATACGACGACGATACCGGAGCAGAAATGAAAATAAGAGGACGAAGTGGGAGAACATGAGACGGAGGAGGCAGAGGTTTCCGGCTTACCCAGCAAGAGCATTTATCTTTTACCCTCCCCCTACGAGAAGATACACTGCAAAGATCAAATGCAATTTCTGTTAAGGCAGTTACGTTTTCGTTTTCCTTTTTTTTTTTTTTCTTTTTTCCACTTTCCCTTTTTTCCCTCTTCTTCCCGAACTGTGTGTATATGTGTCCGGCACGCTCGGTTGATCTTCTTGGGCTTTTCGAGCGTCTGGCTGTCTTCTCGACCCGGGCTCCATTAGAAGTCGAGGGCTTCGTGGCCCGTCGCTCGATCGCGGCAACCGGAAGTCCCTCGGGATACTCCTAGCGGCAGGGCCGTCCGCGGGAAGCGCAAGACACGGACTACTATACATTTTTTCTACGCCCAAAGACCCACGTCGTGGTCTGACAGAAAAGGAAGGAATAAAGAGGCAAAGGGTGCAAAGAGGAGCCAAATTGCCCGGGTGGAGTCAAAGTGGCCATGAAGGAAAGTCTCTTATCGTGAAGACGACGCGCGGCTACGGCTATGTACTACACTCTCTCAGCATTTCCTCTCGAGTGAAGAAAATTGACAGTAAATTGTTACACGATGCTCTCGCGCCGAACACATGTTAACGTATGCGATAAGGTGTGAAATATGGCAATAATATACAACCACGTTTGGTGTCTGTTTGAAGGTTTCGCGCCCTAACGACCGAAGTTCACCTGTTAATATTCAACATACATCATTGGTCTGGAGCTGGGAATAACTTTACACAGTAGCAAACTGCATATCTTGTGCAAAGATCGATGGTCACGGTAATAACGCTAACAAGTACCATAATGATGAAGATTAACTTCCGCTCCTATTTGGCCAGCATTCTCTGCTGCGTTTAGAGCATCCGCTGCATTGCCGTATCCATTTGTAAGCACACAGCTTCATGTGTTCATCTCGCGTATTTTTGCTTTATTTATTTTTTCATTTTTTACTCTTTTCCCGTAGCTTCCATCTCGCGAGCAGCAGATAGCCAAGAAAGAGACAGAATAAGAGAGACTTCCTGGCCGTGGCCTCCTGGGCTTGCTAATGACGGCCACTTAAACTTTAATCTACTTAATTAATAGTGCTCGTCTATTATCGTGGGTGAACCCGGTCATATTTCGCGCTACCCTCAGAGCTCGCGGGAAACTAGCAATTCGCTTTTTTTTTTCCAGACGCCTTTCGCTTCGTGTTTAGCTTGTGCTCCGACGGTGGGATTTCACTCTAGCGAAGTGCGTGACCCCGCGGGAAATTGCTGCGGCCTCCCCATGGCTGTATTCACGAGAGGTGCCCTCTGTCTCGCTCTCCTCTTGTCGTTCTTCGTCTTACGCCCAGCACCCGGGGAAATGGCTATTCCGTAAGTTTTCAACATTTTTTACCCTCCGAATGGGACCTCGTGAACCCGCCACCCTTCCACGACGACTCCCGCGTATTACGTAGACCCGGCGGTGGCCTCTCGAGATGCTGCGCTCACGAGGCAGACGCTTAATACTCGTGTACTTGGCACTAAGTGCTATCAGGTAAGACCCTCTGACTTTCTATCTTCGTCTCTCTCTCTCTCTCTCACTCGCTCTCGCCTGGACTATTATAGCGAGTTGCCAAATTAATTTTCATAACCGAGGAGCGGCGAACACGCTTCCCATCTCTTAAAAAGCCCATAGCCCAATTAAGAATTTTCTGCGCATTCAGGTGCGGAGATACCATAAAGCGAAATGCTCAACTATAATACAGTCTGCACGCCACTTTACTAATTGAAACGCGAATATCCCGCTTCGGTGTGATCGCGAGAAAAATTAATATATATATAGAAATGAACTAATTGGGAATATTGGTACGAACATCGATGTCCGCGGAATTTCGTAATAGGACGGATATTTTTTTTCACAGCTATCGAGTTTTATTTTTTTTATTTTTTGTTAAACGCGCTGTGTGACTTTTATTACAGAATATCGATGTGCTTCAATTACCAGTGAAACGTCATGCTTTATGAAAAAAATATTCAAAAATATTGAGAAAAAAAATTCAACTACAGGACTGTGATAAAAATCGTGCGGACTAAATGAAGTCATTGTCGGTATAATATTCTGAAGTGACGGCAAAAGCCATTTGTAGAATTTTGTAAGTAGCTCGGTATTTTTAGTTTGGTCAACCATTTGTCACATGGCAATCGACTTCTCCAACTTTCCTCTCTCATGTTCCTCCGGCAACTCCGCGAAATGAGCGACGCGATGCTTTTAAGTCCTTTCGGATGGTACGTAATCACGATAAGCGGTTCCCTATCTCCGTTTTCTCTCTATCTACTACCCTTTAACTCCCTCTTTTTGTCCCTATTTTTCCCGCCTGCCCGAGGCTCCCTCTCACTTTTCGTTTTCCTCGCAGTATTGTCTCCCCCTTTTCTCTCGATTCGATACCACTATATCTCGAAATCGGCTGCCAGGCTGGCTTGGCCCGCTCGACCATTAATTTCGTTTTATCGCCTCTGCGCGGAATTTGAACCTGCCTCGTCCTAGCGCCGGCTCCCGCTTTCTCTCTCGCTCTTCGCAGGTAATGCGTTTTAAATGTAAAACAGGACGAAGAGGCCTAGATTGAGTCTACGTGTGCGGTACCTCGCGATCGCACACAGACACGCGTACTGCCCGACTATTGTGCGAAAAACGCACGATAGTCGAGAGGGACCTGCTTCAACGGATAAAATTTCATTCAAACTTTGCCTTCGACACTTTTCCACTTTTTCATACGATTCCCCGTCGCCAACCGACCCCAAACTGGCTCACCTATATTTACCAGCTCGGCCTGGTGCGCAGAACATTTTTCCTCAGAATTTCATGTGTCAAATTTGTGAAGTGTGCATCATTCGCTTGAGATTCGTATTATGACCACTTCAGCGTGAAAAATCAACATTTCCGTTGTCGTATCTTCAGTCACGACAAATACGTGTAACACACCAAGCGGAAGTACATTTTTATGTCCAATTCATAGAAGTTTCTATAAAATCTTCAGAAAAGATCCGTATTCCAGTATACATTCATCGACAACGAACATTTCTCGAGTATTCCCAGGAGTTCCGCTAGGCTGGTAGGTTTGTCGGCTGGAGGTTGCGGAGTCTTCCGGTCACGGCTCTCAGGATCCCTTAGGACGCACACGAAGCACATGCAGGGACGTGGTGTAGGTAGGAAGTTAGTAGGTACAGGGGGTTCTATATAGAACGGGAGGTGCATGGATTGTAGCCCGAGGGGGTGCAGCAGTAGCGGCAGTCGCAGCAGCAGTAGCAGTAGCACCAGTAGAAGCAGTAGCAACAGCAGCAGTAGAAGCAGTTGCAGTAGCAGTAGCAGCAGTTGCAGCAGCAGTAGCAGCACTAGCTGCAGCAGTAGCAGCAGCAGCAGTTGAAGCACAGCTAGCAGTAGTCCACGCGCGTGTCTCGTCCAATATACATACGCGCAAACACGCGAGCATATAGAGTGGCGCCCCGAATGCGAGTGAGCGAGGCGAATAAACAGAGAGATGGGGTTCAGGTGAGCGAGAAAGCGAAAGGATGAGAGGTAGAGGAACTATCGCGAACGGTGCCGGACGCCAAAATACACAAACACCGATGGCACGGTGCGCACTCTGTTGCCCGGCCGGCGAGAGAGGGGTGAACAAGCGCCCCGGCTCCGGGTTTGCGCCACACACGCGCTGGAGGTCAGCCGGCAGAGGATTAATTATGCAACGGATCTCAGTCGTGCGCGCGGAGCTTGGGCCAACGTTGAAGCTGGCGCTGGTGCTGTGCGCTGCTGCTGCTGCTGCTGCTGCTGCTGCCCGTCTGCCGGCCAATTAACTCCCAAAAACGACCACAAGCACCAAATCCGAAGCGTCGGTGTGACACGATCGCGGGACGATCACGGGCGGCAGCTCGAATACTCGTCGGTATGCACTTCGCGCCTGGAAGTCTCCGATACGTGTACAAGGTGATTCAGAATGATATTACACACACTTTTGGTAAACGGTAACTGATCATCTCCCGAGTGAACGCAGCTAAATTTTGTTCTCAGCTTTACAGTAATTATTTACTCATGTGTTATTGGTGATTATTTATTTTAAAAGATAGGCCAATCAGGTCTTTCCATGATTTTGAGTGCAACGTGATAGGTTTCTCCGATACTATTTTGGGTCACTCTGTAGATATGCTGGAAACGCTGGCAAACCCAGTGTCCTACCTAATTCGCGCCGTCCCGCTCATCCCACGTTTTCCTTTGCTCCTCACAACCCGAGCACGGGTTTTCCTTCGTGAATTATTCCGGCTGGGGAACCGAGAGAGAAAGAGAAAGGTAGGGAGAGATAGCTCGTTGTAACATTCGATGGATTATGCATTTTAAATCGACTTGGCTCTGGGCCCCGGCGGGCTGCCTCGAGCGCCTGAAATTACCGTGCGTCGGGGGGGGGGGGGGGGGGGGCGAATACGGGTGGAAATTATCTTGATACCCCCCCGCGAACGCTTCATCGGCCCAGATGAGTATTAGATAATACTCGCAGTCATCTGGGTATACACACAGGACCCTCGTAATATGGGCAGAATAATTACGCAGATGGATCGAATATATTTACGACAGTGGCGGCTCTCGGTTAATGACCCTTTCGTTGGTGCACACTTATTCGGGAATTGCCTCGTTTAATGAGAGTGCCGAGTTATATCCCCCGTATTGCGGATTTAGGGGATTGAAATGTCAACGATAGCACGTGAATTTGATTGGTGCTGTAAATAGAGAACAAACGGAACTCAAAATGTAACCAGAGTATCCATACGCTACTCTGATTGAAGGTAATTTTCTTCAGAAGCCATTTTTAAAAATCAAAAACCTCCTCAACTAATTGACCTTTAACTATAATCCACTTAGACGCCCCCTGACATTATTTTAAAAACGTATGTTATCTCCACGTTATCCAATCCCGTTCGTTTAATCAGAGAATTTAACGATACCATAAAAACTCCCCATATCTCCCATCGCCGAAAACCAACAATGTCCCATCCTGGTCACGTATCAACGGCCCCCCGTTTTCTCTCTCAAACTAAGAGCACACCGTGGGAAACGTCTTTACGAGGGTGCAACGAACGCATTCGTCGATCTGCAGGAAAAGACAAAAGACTCGTTCGACGGTGCGGCGGGTGTTTGGGACTATGTGTCCCGGGGGTGAGGGGACGCTGGGGTGGTATTAATTTCGCTTATCACGGTTTATTGCGCGAGTATTCTGTACTGTATATATATATATATAGTTAATGCTCGGAATAGGGATGAGGTCGGCGAAGAGGGGTGGTGTTGGAGGGGGTAGGGTCGGATAGGGGGAAGGGTGCTCGGCATGGGAGTAAATTGGCGTCCCAGTACTAAATACCGAAATACCAGTTTCCATTGCCACCGTCGGGCACGGTACTGCTGCGTGTGTAGCAACCGGGGGTTGGGTCACGAGAGAACGATCGTCAGTGCTCTTTCCACTTTCCGCGTTGCCCGTAAGCCCTTCGCGTACTACGGCAACGTGCCACACCGTGGCGCTATATACACGGCAGAGCGAGAGAGTTGACGCTGGACGAGCGCGGGAAGGGGATGTTTTAGCCCCGGGGGTTGGTCCCGACGAATTGCGAAACGGTCGAACGAATCGGTAGTCCACAGGAGCCAGCAGCAGCATCGGAACAGGAGGAGGAGGAGGAGGTGGAGGTGGAGGAGAACAGAGCGCGCACCGACAAAACCTGTTCACCCGAGGGTCAGACCAGGGCCTACACTATTATTGCATTAACTCATCATTGTCATTTTTATCACGTGCTCACTTGAATCAACAGACGCCGGATTCCCCCTGGTCTACGGGGGTTGATCGGTCTGTGCCATCTACTCACGTATATTCCTCACTATACGTGTTATGTGTGTTACGTATGTATACGTTACAGCTCTACAGCATTCTGCGAGGGGCCTATATATGGCGTTTGCAAAACCCCATCACTTGTTTTCACGCGACTCTTGAGCCTCGTCGTCGCCGATCACTCTCGGCCTCTGTGGATGGCCACTGCACTCGATTTTACAGTCCCTCACATGACTCCGCCAGTGCCCACCAATGGCGGGATTAGTCACTAACGACTCCCGAAACTCCCTTGCAACGCAATTTTCCCTCCTGTTTCGCGGACTTGCGTACGATTTATCGCCCCCCCCCTCCCCACCCCACCCCCCACCCCGATACATCTACGCGTGGGGAAGGAGGTTGGATACACGTTTTTAGGGGGTTTTTGTTTTAGGGACAGTGGATGTGCCGTAGCGACAACAACAACGGGTGAAAACACATCAAGGGAGAGAGATAGAAAAAATATTTTTCGAGGAAGCCACTATTTTTCTGGTGAAGATTAATTTCAGTCAAACAAACAGTGATTAACGATGTATCCGAAAATTTCGTTCGCATTGCCATCGATTTTTTGTTGTTGTGAAACCTTCGTCTCGTTTGTGCGACAATACAGTAGCCAGGTCGACAGCGTCTCGGGCGAAATGGGAACGAGTGACAGTGAGTGGCGCTGCGAAAGGCGGAGAAGGTGGATGGAATGGTCCTTGTATATTTTATCCCTCCGCAGAGACACTCAGCCTCGGCCCTGGCGCGTGGGCTGAGGCTCTTCGCCCGCCTCTTCGGCGCTGCAGCAGCGGGGCGAGAGGCATCGGTCTCGGCGTACGGTCAGGTAATAAACTTCGGGAGTCTCTTGGTGCGCGTAGACGAGTTTCGAAAGGATGTCGCGCGCCGCCCAAGAGGACCAACGCGAAGCATGAAATTCAAAGGGAATACGGGAGGATCCCGAGACATGAATTCTTTACGGCTACTCGAGCGTCAATGTGCTCCGAGTCATGTACATTTTACATTGCCATTATGAAACCGTGCGCCGGGAGGACAGTGGCAGGACACAATGGAAAAGCAGGGCAAAGCGGAAAACGATATTATGATGTGCCCTACGGACGACGTAATCAAATCTGCGCGAGTCCAACGGACTCGAAGGAATCGCGGTTGGCCTGAAAATCGTTGAATGAATGAACGAACGAATTTATTGAAAGAAAATCTGTTTGGCATTGTAAATATTGGTTTGGGTTTGATGCGACTCGATTGCATCGAGTCTGTCCAATCAATTTTTTTTTTTTCGATGGGACCACCGTTACCCGATCATCTCACAGTCCTCACCTAGTATAGTTGCTGGGCCTATCACGATTCCTGTGGTTGTCGAGAATTCTAATAACAGGAATACATGCAATGCACTTCTGACATAATTAAAATTAGCGATTTATAGAACAGTCCGAATAGAGACGCGAGCGTCTATGGGATTGAGCTATCGAGTTTGCAAAGATGTGACCACGTTCACAGCGCGAGCGCCTGATCCTCTTGTTACGGACGATTAATTAAGCTCGTTTGTCCGTTGAGCCGTGCGTGAGTCAAATCGGGCTGAATACGCGAGACCCAAGGAACATAACGAATGCTGGACCGGTGCGGACCAGTCTGGACTGCTGTAGTTCAAGCGTTTCTCTCGCTCTCGTTCGAATCTCATGCTCGTGCGTACCGTCTGTCTTTGTCCCGTAGCGACGTTAACGGCCACCGGGCACACCGGAACCGTCGGTCACCATTACTAAGCATTGTGTCTGCGGTTCCAGGCGATTTGTGCCCTTACCGTCCGCGCGCCAGGGACATTTATTAAAGCTACACCCTGCTAGCCGCGGGAGCACAAGACCTCTACGCCAGTTCGGCTCACCAAGTCGCTTTCATGGAGAATCGGATGGCATGCAGTCGCATTTGATGTGACGACGATGACCACAGTATCCTGCATTTTTCATCCTGGATTATGTGGGTTATAATATGTTTACTAATTTAAGAAGCAGTGATACTTCCCGCCCCACTGTCCAACATTTTGAAACCTGTTTTTCCTAAATTGCTCGACAGATCGATCTCAAATTTTGAGAGAATGTGCGGAATTACAGCAGAATTGAGCTAAGCTTCTGGCTCCTCGATACATATCGCCGTTTGTCGAATAATGTGGTTTCATTATCGTCATTGAAATATCGATTTCTTTGTTGCCCGAACCCTACGCCGCAAATGGTCCGTCTATCTGACTCTCGTTCAGCGATTGAAATCGATTGTCACCAAAAATATAGCTCTGTGAAGTGCTTCTTTTTCCGACGATTCACATGGTGGCTGGGTGGTCGCTGCAAATGCAGTCGACACGAAAAGGGCTGGACATTCAAACGTGTTCGTGAAAATTAAAGCCAACATTACTGCTGATGCACCACATAGTCACCCTCACAGGGATATGACCCTCTCGTTTCCGTGCTGACGTTTGATACATCAAGGCGATCATTGCGTGATACGGGAAGGGAGGCTCGAAACTGGAAGGGCAGTATCGACAAATTTATTCCGGGCGGACAATACATTGTTTTTCCTTTCACAGCAAAAGGATAGGATCATAAATACCCAGATAAATTTAGAAATAAATGTTCACAATATGTTCAATAGTCCTCTCGAATCTTAATCATGTATGTAGCATATTAACGAAGTATAGTGTAAACTACGAATGTCTATCGCGGTCGACAACTAAATCTTCTTCAGCAGCCCCTTACGGACATGAGAATTAATCGAAGGGAACTCGGCAAAGGTACGGAAATTCCCTCGCAGATCGATTACCTGTTGAAACAAAGTGTCAACCACGAGAATTTCGTTAGGGCGTTTAGGACGCTGGGCAATTTGATTAAAGTTTGGAAACAGTCGCCCTGAGCACGGCGAAGGTGATGTCAGAGACAGCAGCATCGCTGACGACGTGTGCAGAGGATTTGTGCCCCGGCTGCTCGTTTTCGCCTAGGTCGTCCTTTTGTTGCTTTGAGAACCTTCGCTCCGTCTCGTTGCAGCGTGTCGATCGACCCGAACCCAGAACCTTGCGCTGCTTCGCACAGGTCTCTCTACGCCTCCGACTGAAGTATAGTTGCGCTACAAATCTCCGTAGCTACCGTGAGCCTCTGAATACCGAAATACTCCCCCGGAACATAGCTGGAGAGCGAGCGCGCGTGGTACCAGACCAACCCTTTATCTCTCGCGTCCTTCCAGTGTCTCTCGTGCACTCTGCATGCACGAACACCTACACACAACTTCCGCGCGAATTTCAGAGTAATTTTACACAGCGAGCTTTGTGGCAGGGAGCACACCACGTATTCACGCTCGTGTCTGCCGGTTCGACCGGAATTTCTAGTTAACCGCGCGCGGTACAGTGAGACACGTTCTCAAGAAATCCGCGTGTTTCTGAAACTACAATGCGATATTGTTATCACAAGGTGTCGCGTTTTAATACTCTAAAAAAAGAAATTGTAGACGAATAAAAAAGGATTCAGTTACCGGGGCACGAATGAAAACTGTTTTCTCAAGGTCGAAATGTAAATGGCCTTTGATGGTAAATATTCATTTTATTCGACGGAATAAACCGCGGGTTAAGTTTTCAAAGTACTCGCCTAACCCCGCGGATTCTAATTATTTACGACGTCGCGACACTTGCTGCCGCCCTGTACGGAGGACACGCATAAATTACCAAGTTAAAACAAACCCCCATAAATATAGTAGAGGCGAGAGAGAAACTCAGGGCCGACCACCGCGCA
This sequence comes from Itoplectis maculator, assembly GCA_964034905.1. NCBI lineage: Eukaryota > Metazoa > Arthropoda > Insecta > Hymenoptera > Ichneumonidae > Itoplectis > Itoplectis maculator. The sequence goes on along the minus strand of OZ035858.1, from coordinate 8,735,075 downwards.
ACGGGCTCGGGGACGTGAGCTTCGTCCTCTTGTATTCTGCTTTTTTAAACTTTCTAATAAATTCATAAGCCGCCTTGGAGACCGAGAGCCAGGGAGTGAGACACAGACAAAAAGGGACAGGGTTCTCGTGCCCCGGTGAGTGTGTTAATACGTGGGACTTGGGGGTTTTGTCCCACGTGTGAAACGAATACGTGAGCTCTCTCTCCGTGATGCGCACCCTGTGATAACACTAGATACCGAGGGCTCTCCGTGAAAACCGCACAAGTTAACGAACTCCTTCCTTTTTCGCACCGCAACGACGAGGTGCGGATTAATTTAATGAAAAATGTATGTTTAATTATAATTTGGCAAAACAATTTAATTTGCTTTATTCACATTCGAATTTTAATAACCACCTTGACAAAAATGCGGAAACTGAGTGTATATACGAAAAACAGTGGCGGCCTGTCGCTCGGGCGTCGAGTTCGAGTAATGTCACAGACATGGTGTGGTGATTATTGTTAATTACTTTATTAAACGAGAGCTCGGCTGCTCGCGGCTGTACATAGCGGTGGTACGTGGCTCCTCTGTGTACGGTGGAATTAAACAGAAATTCATTCGTAATATATTGTAACGAATGTAGCTGACTACTACTTATGAGACACACGTTATGACAATAGACAAACGAATAGATGACCGACTTCACATCACGAGTGACAGTCGAGAGTCTTGGCTAGAGATTGACAGCGCGCGGACGTGTCAAGGATCGCGATCGGGAAATAGAAGCATTTGTAATTAATAATATCCGCCCCAACAACAAAGATCCCGTGTAGTCTTTTCGGCCATCCGTAACATTGGTGTCAGAAGTGTTTGACGAATTCACGTAGGATATTTTTCGCGAGTGATAGTGAAATAAAGCAACATTAAATTGAGACCTCGATGGCTCACACTGCGAAGAAACGATGTCAAAATTGAGAACCTCGACGGCTCTCACTGGGGAACGGAGTAATGAGAAAATTGAAGTCTCGATGACTTCCGAATGGAAATAAAGGAAATAGAAAATTGCGATCTCGATGACGCTCCGTGATGACGAAATAAGAAGTCAACTCTGGATCGATGGAAGGACGGATTGAGATGCAAAGGACTCTAACAGGCAAATCGAAATTACGTATTGTTTTTCATTCGAGATATTTGTGAAGGTATTGAGTAATTTGTGAGTGATTCTTCTCTCTCGGGTAGATGATATCGTAGAGTCGAGTTGTAGTTCGGGTAGAATATAATTTTTTTGGAACCTTGGACGACTTTTTGGTGAAAAGCGTCCTGGAGGGTTGCCGGAGAATTGTGTTGATGTGGTAACTGCTGGGTAACGAAGGGCCAGAGTTACGGATCGGGGGACTGTTGGCCTATGAGAGGTTTCGAACAGTGACCGATTATTTAGTGTCGTTTTATTGAGGAATCAATCGGGTGAATTGATTTTAAGGTCGAAAATGTCGACGAGAGAATTAAAAAGGGAGAGAATAATCATTGAGGTTGTATTGTCCCAAGTTTGGCTAGTGATTGCGGAAGTCTACGCGATTAATTTGTATTTCACAGGTATCGTTGAAGATACTGTGAAGTGGTCAGAATCCTTCCTGCTCAAATCCTTCCAACTGCCAGAAAGAAATGGTGAAAGAAAGAAATGAAAACAGAGAAGAATAATGATTACCACGAAAGAACAATGAATTGAATGAAATATTTAATGATTGATAAGAAATGGACTTAGTATAAGATAATATGGAATTATTTAGCTCGGACTTGACAGAATAAGACTGGTATAGGAAGAAATGAAACTATATAGAATTGTAAACACTGTTCTTCCCAAGGTTTTTGGCCATGGTTTTCCTTGAGGACTGGGACGAATGTCAGAACAGTGTAGGCTATTGACTATTGGACTGATATTAGGATGATGGACCGTGGCACATCTTAGGGTGGTTTAGGAGTTGCCGGGGCGGCAACTCAAAGGGAGGGGAGTAGTGTAACGAATGTAGCTGACTACTACTTATGAGACACACGTTATGACAATAGACAAACGAATAGATGACCGACTTCACATCACGAGTGACAGTCGAGAGTCTTGGCTAGAGATTGACAGCGCGCGGACGTGTCAAGGATCGCGATCGGGAAATAGAAGCATTTGTAATTAATAATATCCGCCCCAACAACAAAGATCCCGTGTAGTCTTTTCGGCCATCCGTAACAATATATATTTATTTGGAACATTCCGCGTCAAGTGGACTGGCAGCATTTTTTTCCCGAGAGGAAATACATTTTCGAACAGATTGAAGATAAAAAGTATTTTCTTAAGAAACAAATGTATTTCTCAGTGAAGATTTTGGGACCGATTCTTTGTTTCCCAACAACCAATTTTTCAGTGTCATCTATGTAGAGGGAGTCCAAAATTGTCCCCGTGGACAAATTGTAAGCTTCTCAATGCTTCAAGGAATAAATGCGGAACATAGTGTAGAGAATCAGAGAAGTAAAGTATTTATTTCGCAGCAGAAAATTTACTAGTAAATGAAACGGTTCACTTGACGCGAAATGCCTGATGTATGCGCTGTGTAAAATATACAGTACGGTGTGGCGGGGTGGTGCAGACTCTCTCGCCTCTTTCGTCCGGCAAATAGGATAAAGTGCGCTTGACAAATTATGCGCTGTGGGACGCTACGAGCTCTCGTCGTAGCCGGAGGAGAGCAACGAGATCGAAAATACATACAGTAATATGCTGCGTTATAAAACAGTACAGCATATCTATATACATTGATGCGTATATATCGCATACATTGGTGTGCGGTATAAAGTGGAGGGATAAAACGTGACGTGTAGCTCGAGGCACACCTGGCACTGGATATATATCCAGAGCCGGAGCTCTCAATGGGCGATAACGGAATTTTCTGTATTAGGAGACTAGAAGCAGAGCGGCTCCCGCGAAATAACGTTCGTCGCCTGTTCAACTATACGTCAAAGGGAAATTTGATCCGCGCAATGCTATAGGCTCACCGGGAAATCTCGTTCTCATCGATCAAATTATTTCGCGTCTCTCGGTCGTCAAGTCTACATTCCAAGTTTTTCCATCAAAATAAGAAAAAAATCTAAAATTAAAAAAACGCAGTCGAGAAAAGTATATTTATATTAATGTAAAATCCAGGCGGCGATACACATGAATAATTCGAAACAATCGCCTGTTTTTGCATATCGAGCGCTGTACCGAGGTTTATTTTTAGTTTGTTTTTGCTTTTGTTTTCAGTTCGGCATCGGTGAGTTTGAGTCTCGACAGTCGGAACGTGATTAAGCCGCACTCGGTAATTAAACGGCTGTGACATCAACCCGCCCGGGTCGTCGTCGAATGTGCGTGACGGTTGATGCATTTCCCATAAATTACGAGGTCGATGAGTAACGAGACCGGGGCTGCTGATGTTTTCCCCTCGAGTGACGAAAACGACGTGTGTGATAGTTTCAATCGAAATACCTGCACACGGGATTCGGAGTTAATAATTGCTATCCACCGTTCCCAAACTGGCCGTTATCAATCACGGAAGAATGATTTATTTGCTACGTTTTCGTGCAGTCATTTCCACAACATGTTTACGGTTGCATAATCGACGGCTGCGGCAATTTATCACCTGATGCGTCTCATTGTGTCAATCATCCTGTACACTCAGAGAAAAATAATTACTTGTTCCTGTCAACTTGCTGACTTTATGACAATTTGTTGGCTCAACTCATCGGCTGCGATAATAAATAGTGCGGTCGCTAGCCAATTTATTTGTTAACCCAACTTGACCATTTTTCAGCTCTATTAGATTAGTTAATGTGTTAGCCTAACCAATTTGGTCCTCCAGACCACTTATTTTCCTGTATACCCTCAATGGATTAAAAAATGTTATCCGTCGCTTCGCCCATAACCATTGCCAGATTTCTGCCCAAGTGTCGTCGCAGTTGCTCCGTGCAGAGCGTAACGGCTGAGGAAATCCAGATAATTCGAGTTCACCGGCTGATAAGGTGGATGTCTCCTCTGACTCTGGGGCGATCGTATTTCCGGGGACTCGGACAATACTATTGTCCTGCGGGGAAGCCTGGAGGAGCACCGCAACCGCACCGACCTCCAATTATCGTGCGAGAGTCACGTGGCTCCGGCTCGACGATGGCGCAGCGGAGGCGGCGGTGATGGTGGCCAGTGGTGGTGGTGGTGGTGGTGGTGGTGGTGGTGGTGATGGTGGTGGTGGTGCTGGTGGTGGTGGTTCTTCCCCGGGTCCCTGTGGACCGTCCGCAAACACCCCTGCTTGCCCCATTCTCGATGCCAGTCTCCACTCGTCCTTGTCCACCTTCACCGCCGTCACCGCCGAGAGGGGCTAAATTAATTATGAAAACACAAACCACCCCATCGTCACCCTCGTCGCGAGAGACCAACGTAATGCGCTCGATCGCCTTCGTACTCGTCGTGACGGCCACTCGACTATCCCCCCGCACGTGAGTTTCCCAGTGTTTTCGCAACTGACATACACGCCCAAAGTAGCCACACCTTCGACGCCGAGCGTAACGTCGCAAATCAAATGGAAAGCTTTGCGTTCAATTAACCTGCGTTATGGAGATTATCGAGATTCGATATTGGATTCCTGAGCACGCGTCGGGCTGCTGGCCGCGTTCATCGACACACTTGACAATTCACATGATATTGTTGGGTCCGTGATGCGATGTCTGCTTTGATTGAAATTATGATGAAGCAAGTCTGTAATAATGTACAAAAATACAATTTGCAGGAGCCGCTGAGACAATTGCGAATACTATTGAACTTGCGCTGCGAATTCATAAACGTTTTACGATGTCTCGCACACTTGCGCTTTCATCAGATAAGTGCACCTTCTTCCGAGTGTCATAAACACGTTGTGAACGTCATGAATAAAAAAAAACCTCCGTTTGATTTGGACTTGCAGTTTATCGCACGAATCGTCGTCATTCACTCCCGAGCATACTGAAGGATACGAGGATTCATGAGGCAAACTTACGAGCCTCGATTATTTCGAGGCTGACGAGTCGAGCGGAAATCCCGAGGTCCTCATTAGGCATTCCGAGGTCGAAGGGTCCCGGGGAGTTTGGGATCCGTAACAGCGCAGCCCGGCAGCAACGGTATTGGCCGGACAAGGCTCTGGGCTGTATCCCCTTCGCCTTGTCCGGTCTAACGACCACGGGGTTTCACCGTATAAGACCGGACATTTCAATAAACCTTGGCAAATGTCGAGCGAACCGCTGACCACCGCCACGACGACCGCCACCCGCCGACCTGCTGGTCAGCACCTTCCACACTGTGTCCAGCGACTAAATTGTGCATGCTCTTCCTTTTCAATGTGTCCGCGAATCTGTCCTTCCTACTTTGGACCTCCGGCTTAGAGAGTGGAAGTGGCTTGACGACAATCGTCGCGACGTTTTACGACTGGGACGTAACGTATATCCATTTCATCAAACGATACGACGGTCATAGAGTGCCGTGATTAATAATCATTGGAAACTGAGTAAAATGTTTCTCGAATCCCATCTGGTTCACGGTCAGGCCCTGCCTAGGAAAATTATACTTCGTCAGGGTACTGGACCTGTTTCTCATGTGTTATCCAGAGGAAAAATGTATCACCGTATAGGAAAGTGTTTTAGATGAACGTAATAATTCGCTATCATCCGTATAACCAATCAAGTCTATTCGCGTTGAAAAAGCTCGAATTTCTTCCTACATCAGCAGTCCTGATTGGCTGACGTTTCACAGAACATTCCTTCGTTTCTCGTATACTGTATCACGGTGTGTGAGGGGGAATAGCGAGCGGTGTACGTGGATTCCTGGCAATTCAATTCCTGTAACACATCGCAGGGGTGGAACGGTCCGTCCGTGTGTGTACAGAGGATACAGGGGGTGTGGGAGGGGAGGGACTATGAAGAGCGAGTCTCGCGAAAACTCGATCTTCTTCCGATTCTCGGCGAAATGGTCCGGTAATAGGAGGATAGCGAGCGCCGGAATGGGGGGGGGAAAGAGCGAGCGACCATGTTCGGATGAGGGATCAGAGAAAATTTGACCGGAAATACAACCAGCGAGATTACGCAATGGTTCTCAAACAATTTTTCGGAGGAAAAGTGCTTCGCTATTTTTGCTTCGCCAGATGGTTGAATTACGCGTCAGACGCCAGTACATTGGAGACGATTTTCGTGAACCAATAGGATTAGACGGACCAATGAATAAGTTGATTCTGTCTGTCAATAAATTCGTTCATGCGTGCATGCATGCAGTGTTGTTAGTATTGTATATCACTGAATTTTGGATATCACGATGCACTGGATATTTAACCACTGCATCATATATAATTCTACTATTCCATTCTCTCTTTTCCCAAATTCGCCATTCGTCGACCACCCGGTATTCCAAAACACAATTGAGGCGTGTGTTAAAACTAACTGATGCACGTGAGCTTTTTTTTGTTATTTCCCATCCGACAGAGTGTCCGATCCGCTTAGTCGCCGGTAAAAGTTCATTCCAGAGCCGCGGAGTTTTATTTATTTCCACTTGTTTGGAGAGTAAGGAAGTTCCGGAGTGCCGAGCTGGGTGGGAACCACGACCAGCCGCGCGGTCACGGTTCATTTCGTCAAGCCGGTTGTCCCGCTGGTTCGCCCCCTTTGCTCCGTCCCTCGTTCCTCGCGATCCGCTCTCCGTGTCCGACGGACTCTACCGTTTGCTCTCGTCTTCCGCACATTCGTCTTCCGTCGAACGAAAGGGAAAGAGCAAAAGAGGGACATATATATCCCTATGGGCAAAAAAGAAAATAGCCAATGCACGGCTGTTCGAACCCATAAAAATCACGTTCGTGCTATCGGAGAATTGACTGCGTTTGTCTCTCCGCGAAGGTCTGCATTGCGTCTCCCTTTCCCAAGCGTTTCTTCATTTTTTTTTTTCGCTCACTCTTTGGCAACCTCCGCACTCCAACCCCGAATCCAGTTTGTTACGCCATCATTTTCCGAGTTTCTCTCCTCGCCTTTTTCGTAAATTGGGGCCACGGGTCGTTTATTGGATCGAGATGAATCGCGAACGCGCGATGGCATCGAGAAAACGCCGACGCGAAGGTCTCTCTTATGTCCTGACAAAAGGATACGCGGTCCTCTCAGTCAGTTTTACAAGATCCTATGTTCAGGTTTTTTGGTATTTTTTCGATTTCACGTCTGCATTTTTCGCGTCGCTTTTGTTATCTACTCGAGACACTGATATTTGTCTCTCCCTCTGTATATACATATATATATTTCTGTACTGGCGACTTGGTTCTAATTTGAACCAACGATTGTACCCAAGACGATAACACTACGTCCCTGCCTCGGGTCGCGATAGCGCGAAGATTCATCTGACAAACTTTCGTTTCATTTAGTCAAATGGTCATGCTCGCCGGGCTTATCCGCAGTGGAACTGTGAACCGCCAGACCCGCATCAGCAATGAACTCGCGTGAGATATTGTTACTAGCGCCAGAAGCGAATAGTGCCACGCGTGCTTGACTGCACTGACGAAGCGCGCTCGATTCTCGTGAAACTGCGCGCGGTTCCCTAGCGCCGCAATATAGAAAATTGGAGGAACGCACGGTAGCGCGCGACACGATGATATTCCTAGTGGTAAATTGCAGACTGAATCGTCGGGCCGAGGCTGAGAGTCGCTGTGTCTCCAATTTCCCAGTCTGACACACGAATTTCGCATATGCGCCGTGTGCAAGCTGGAAAATGAAATTACCACCACGATAAGACTGAGTGTAACGTGATATGAAATGTACGTGTACCGCACTGAGCAACCCTATTTTTATTTAAACGAACCAACCATATTTCTGTGATTTTTTTTTCTCACTTGTGACTAAAAAAAAAAAAACTAAAAAATAAGAAACTGAGGTACAATCAATGCCTTCAATTTTGCCTTACAAGTTAACGTTATCAATTATTCCGAATAAATCTTAGGAGAAAGCAAAGAAGTAAGAAAATTCTAAAAGCATTCTTAGGTATTTCTGGTCCAGGCATAAATCAGAGTAGATGGAGGGGAAAGGAAAAAGTTGACTTTTGCGCAACCACAGGATTTCGGCACGCGAACTCTTCGTTTTTTTTTGCTCGGCCGTGACCTGGCTTGCTTAGCTTCCTCCTTTTTCGGGAAATACCAGCGAGGCGAAGAGAGCGACGCTGGAACGCAGAAACAAAGGGGGTTTGAAGTGAGAAGGACGAGCTCGAGAAGTTGCCGGCTGCTATTGCCGAGAAACAACGGAGCAGGCCAGCGCGGTGGTCTCAACTTTCAAAAGGCCGGGTCCACCTTCTTCCTCTCGGGCTCCTTATCTTCGACCGTTCCTTCTTCCTCTCGCGCTTTCCCGGCGTTTTACCTCTATTTTAATTAGCTGCGCCAGCCGGTAAACAATAAGCCCTTCTTTCTGGCGAATTAATTTCCAACAATCTCTCGCGTTGGCACGCTGAGCGACAGCTGTCTTGCTCTCCTCAGGACTTACTCCTCGGTGGCTGAGGGAAAAGATATTCTGCACCAATTTTTCTTGAATTCGATATTTCGTCGATTCTCGTAATAACAATAACTCAACACCGACGTGACGAGCGCTATCAATACACTATACAGTAATTCTTCCAAATTGATCAAATAAAATAAATAAAAAAAATAAAATAAAACTAAAAGTCACATACAAAATTCTATCTATGTACTTTGACTAAATTGTATTTTTTTAGCCACGAATTGTCGCCTAATTCTCGTACTGTCAAGCAGGAGTCATAGGCCAACAACGATTCCCATCGAGACGTGCCCATCGCGTATACAACTTGGTGTACCAACGGAGCAGAGTAGACAAGCGAAGGAAGTGAAAGAATGTGAGACCCGAACCGACGAGACAGGCCAAAATCGTTTGTTACAGCCAACGATACTTACCGATATCCCTCTGGCAAATATTTAAGCTTCTGGGTGTTTGTCGATCGTCGAGATTGCAACCCCGACGTCTCCCTCTGGACGAGCTCGCCGTGGAGAGAAGCGAAAGCGAACGGGAACGGGGTGCGCGTCTACGGGATCCCGAAGTTTACGGCCTCCTACGCTGTCTCTATATTTCCTTCGCGGCTTTCTCTCTCTTCCTCTATCCGCCGAAACGAGGGCTTCAAGATTTAAACCGGATATTCGTACGAATGCACCTCAACGCTTTCGCGCTGTCACAAGTGTACGCACGTATGGACGTTTCTCGAATAAGTCTATGCTTTACAGGCCGTTCCAAAAAGTCGAATAAATCATGCTGAGCAGCACGTCTTTCACAGAAACTGGAAAACTGTTTTATGGGAGAAAAAAATTTGGTGTCACCTCCCAAACCACTAGGAAACCAATGACCGAGAGAATCTAATCGACACTCTCATTAAAAATTGGCTATAATAGGAAACATCTCAATGAGAAGAATAACATTTCCGAAATTAGCTATATACTTCCGGAAGATCTCTAGATAATTTCACGACCCCAAAAAAGCATTCATTCATTTACTAATAAGCTGATCATACATCAGCTAGTCATCTAGTTTCTATTTTTGTATGATCCTGTAAGCCTAAGATGCATTCCAAACAAATGCAGAGATAGTTGCAGCGTGTTGGTTCTGGAGGTTCGCCTCATTCTCGCTGTACGCGAAAAGGGGGGACACAGCCAAACTCTCAATGCAAGCCCAGGCTCTCGGCTTATAACCCTCCCAGTTGCCGCTTACGCTTACGAGAGACGCGAGACATTCATTTGCATTTCAAATCATTCGCAAGTACCTGGACGAAGTCGGCTCACGCGGCGACGTCGACAACTGTGGCATTGCGGGGAGGGGGGAGGGGGGGAATCTCGACGTCGCGACGCATTCCGTGATGCTTCCTGCTGCTGGAATCTCCACGGGATTGCGGCCGGGAAGTTGAAAGGGGGTTGAAAAGGGACGTAGTAAACCGAACCGTATAGGTAGGATGCACATTGCACGTAAGGCCAAAAGCCGCCAGAAATAAGAGCAGATATCAAGGACGCGCATATAGAAATCGTTGCATATTACCCGGAACGCGGGTCAACGAACCAGTGGATAACTTTTGAAATTAAAAAAGATACGACCATGTGCGGTACACGAATACGATGATTCGCGCTGTCCTGCAGGAATTGCTATAGACATCAGAATCATCTGGGACCTTGAATACCGCTCAGAATATGGATATCGCAGAGACAAATCACGTCGGTGTTGGCTTCAACCATCATAGCGTTACTAACGGCATGGAACGTGTGAAAGTTTGTATGCGAGACAAAATGAGATTACAAAGTTTGCGCGTAAACTCTTGTCGTGCGGCTGCGATAAACGTTTCCGCGGCGCTCTATGCACGCTGCCCAACGGCATAGCGTGTTATTGAATTTGAGAATGTAGTTTGCGGTTTCACGTTGTTTTATCTTCCACCTGGGTATGCGCTATCCTGAATGCATGCTCGGCAGAAATTGTAGTATTTCAATGACTTCCGTCACTGGAGGACTGTTATTGTATTGAAGGAATAGCAACCGCATATGTTTCCTTAAATTTTTGTCGACAGTAAAATATCGAAAAAATACGGCCAATTTGTTCGAGACGGGTGTCTATCAGCAAAGTTCACTTTTTGATAATTAATAATCAACCCAAAAATGTAGTTATTTGGGGGCGAAGGCCCCCATGAGTTGAGTCCGAGCAGTACCTACTATGGCGTAGTGCAACAGGTAACTTTCTATTGCTCCTTGATTTTGCGCGCTATCCCCGTCGCTTGACACAACATCCCGCTTGACTCCTTCGGGCGAGGACTTAAACTCTCGGCCAACAAGCCGCGCTGATTCGTCATACAATGCGAACGTACCAACCTCGACCTCGGTCGGATAAGACCTACACGAGGCCCTTGGTTCGGAGATCGCACCATCGCAACAATCTCTGCAACAGGTACAATGCAACATTTTGGTTAACTTACCTTGCCAACACCGGTGATCTCCTTGACACCGATCCTTCTCAGAAGCGCGGGCGGCGCAGGTGGCGGAGATTTCAGCAAAAGGGCCGCGTATCCGTTCGGAAATATCGGCTGTTCGTCGGGACCGATGTTTTCATCGCCGGATCTCCGTCTTCTGTGGGGACTCGACGAGAGATTCAACTTTTGAGCAGCTCTGAAACACAAAGATCGCCGGAAATGAGAATTCAGCTGTGGGGGAGGTCCTAACCCAACTTTTTTCGCCGACTATCGCGTGTAACCAAATACGCGTTCAACCTCGACTTGCAATTCTTGCGCCATCAAGACGAGAAAAAACGTTGAATGGAAACTCAAACAAAGTATAAAAGTGAGTTTTCTGGTGAAAAAGTTTCTTCCTGTCAAGTTCCGATGGATTTCCCTCCGGATTACCCACCGCTCACCTGATGCCCGGAGGGTGAGTGCAGATAGATTTCGATTGTTCGTGTCCGGAGCTAACCGCTATCATTCCGTGTCTAAATAGTAGCCAGGTGAAATATTCGGCAAGACTCCGCTGCAAACAGTGCTTTTCGTGCGGAAATATACAACTAGAAAACGGCAAATTTAAGTCAAAAGTCAGCGCAAATAAAGTAAAAGAGAGTTTCCCGGGTGAAAAACAAGTTTCTTCCTCTCGGCTCTCAATGGATTTACAGATTTCCCTCTGCTCACCTGGTGCCCGGAGGGCAGGATAGCAGATAGCTCTCGACTGCCGGTGCCCGGAGCTCCCACCGTCCCCGCACTACCACTACCACTATTACTAGTAGTCCGAAAGGTATGTGTCTCGAGGGTGACTGGGTGACATACTCCGCAGCTCGGGCCGGTAATCAGCGTAGGTAATGTGCCGGAACCCGTGGCGCTCCAGCGGGCGAACCCGGTGCCCGCGCTCGCGCATAGCCACGGTGCCCGTTTAAAGGGGGTGTCTGCGGCGCGCGGCTGAGCAGGAGGGATGAAAATCCGGTAGGCAGAGAGTGAAACGGAAGGCGAGAGGCAGAGAGGGAGAGAGAGAGACAGGGATACGCGAAAAGCGTCGCACAGCGAGAGCGGAGACGGACGCGCGTGCTACCATCCGGGGGAAGAGACCCGGAGCCGGGAGAGACCGGGAGACCTCGAGGGTGGCCCTAACTCGAGCTCCAACCCCCGGGCCTCGTTAACCCACGCTCTGTGAAATTGGAAATACCGGAGCGCGCTGGGCTGTTGGTGCCGGTTCTCCTGGCGCCCTGGCGCTCTCCGCCGGCTTCCTCTCCACCTCCGTCGTCGGTGAATTCGCGATGAAACCAGAATGAGCAGGAGCGAGCGGGAGCGAGAGTGAAAGTGCGGAGACGGAGAAAGTGCGAACGTGGAAAAAAGATGCGGCGATTTCGAGGCGCGACTAGGAACACAAACCCGCGTGTGCCCGGTCTAGTGCGTCGTAAAAAATTGTGGGTTATCAACGCTCACGTGCTCCACGGTTTGCTTTATGTCTCGCGCGCCCCCCGCGTGGCCGCATCGGTCGCCGGCCGCACTGCGCGCAGCACTTCCGCTCGAGTTACTCCACGGACGAGTAATCCACTTTCGGCGCGCGCGTGCGCTCCTCACCGCCATCATCGCAGCGCCGGAAAATTGCGGGAACAAGAGGACAGCCAATTTGACCGTCATATGCAAAGTGACCTGAATAAATTGTTTCTTTTTTCTTTTGTTCAACGGCTAAACAATTTTGTACTGTCACCGTCCGTTGTTTTCTCTGCTGTCGTAACAAAAGACTTTGGTTGTCCTTTTGAAGATTTTTTTTTTTCTTAATCAACCAGTTACGTGTCTAGAAATCGTTAGCTGTGGGAATAACAGGGGGTGTACCACACTGAAAATAACTGCGAACGCGTAGTAAGCTCGTCTGCTGTTTGAATGAAAACATAAGGAGAACTGTCATTGACATTGTGCATACTTGAGTCACTTTGAAGTGGGAATGGAGCGGGGCGACAAGAGACTCGGTATTACGGCGGGGCTGCGCGCTGGCGATGGTGTGTGCGAGAATACGCGGCCGTGACTGCAGTGGTTATAATATGTATATAGCTGATGTCGTGAACGAGCGTCCCACTCACGCTCGGTTGAATCTCATTTTAACGAGCAGCTTGGGCCCCGGAAAATCGTCACACACCCGGAACTTCGCTTGCTTATACTCGCTTACCCGCGCGGCCTCTTGCCTCGGCCCGCGCTTGCGGGCTTCGAGTCTCTATCCGCCCCGCTGCACGCCACATTAACAGTCCTGACTTTTATGCCCGTTTTAATTATTCCAAGTTCTATTTTTTTAGGCAACCCGCGAGCTCTCCACCCGGGCTCGCTCAACTCCCTCTCCTCCTTCTCGCATCACGTGAACTCACCGACCAAGCGCACACAACCCGGCAGCCACCGCCATCGCCACCGGGGGACACCGAGACCGGGGCAAGCCGCCAATTTTATGACCCGGAACGTTAACGAACGGTACGTTTTGGCCAGCCACTCGGGGCTTCTGAAATCCCACGTTTTATCGCGTGTCGCGCGAATTTTTGAAGTTTAGGGTAGACGCACCGTTTGTGGCCACTGTACCATTAATGGCCACATGAAAAACGGATATATTAATTCATCATACTATCAATCTAATCAAATTAATACATGACATTATTCTTCACGAACTGAAGCAAATTTTACATTGAACAATGCTGGGTTTGAAATACATAATTATTTAATAAATAATGTTTAAAGCGTTCAAAGCACTTTTGCACCATTTGTGTCCATCCCGAAATTTACGTGTAATAAGTATGGCCACAAATGGAACAAGTGGTGGCCACAAAGGGTCCTAAGATGGCCAAAAATGGTACTTCTACCCTATACGATCATTTTTCGTTACTACATATTATTTTTCAATTTCTCGTCAAATAAATTGTGTGAAACCTCATCTAAACGTCACTGCTTCGTTTCGTAGAATTTAGTTCAAATCAGTGTTACAAGTCACTAAGCATTTGCTCCAGAATTTTGTTTACGCTGTCACTTTCAGAAATCCCCCGGGTTTTTTATTGTAATTTTTAATGATGTTTAGTTTGACGAATATTTGTATTACCGCGAATTGCAGCTTCGAATATTCGTCTCCGCGCGTTGCCTTCGGGCGCGAAAAATGTTACTGAATAGAAAATGGACCCGTAACGCGATTGATATTTACGTGCGAAAAGTATAATATAACAGTGTCCTCTTTTTTCGAAAAAAAAAAAAAAAACGCCGATAGAACGTGCGGGTGAGAGAGGGAAAAGCCCCGGAGGCCTGGGCGAAATACAAAGTAGTGAATGAAATTGCGTGGAAGAGGCGCGTGAGACATCCATCACTATGAGAACGTCGGTGAACTCGCGGCAAGTCCCCCGGGCATTTTCTTTCTGTTCACAGTGAAAGCGAGGAAGACAGCCGAAAAAACAGACCGCAAAAAACGAAAACCTTTCGCTCCTTCTAACTCAAAATCCATAACGTGAATTATTGAGATGCTTGCGGGGAAAAAGGTGAGTTTTCCGGCCGGGGCGCTCGGGTGTCTCGCCGCAGAGACGAGAACAGAAACGTCAAAAACGCTATACGCACCAGAGGCCGCAGAGACCGACTTCGCAGAATTCCGCGCCACCGACGCGGTCGGCTCGCTCTGCCGAAACGAGCTTCTTCGGGACGAAATAAAACGAAATGAAAGTGAAAATAAAGTCTCTTGATACTGGCCGCGGAGATAGCGGGAGAGGCCGACCCCGGCGCAAAACCACTTTTCAGTTAAATAAATAAGTCTTTGAGCGGAGCAGACGAAATAAAGAGAAATGAAATAAAGAAACTCCCATAATTTTCGTATTTTTAACTTTCCCCTCATAATAATCACGACACTCTGAACGAAAAAGAAAAAAAAACACGCATGCAGTATACGCAGATGACATTTTTGTACACGGAGGCGGAATAATTTATAAAATACTAAGTCGGTCACAAAGATAAAAATTGACAGTCAAGAAGGATAAAATGATCCGAAAAATCCTGGTTAGGCAATACAAAAAGATTCGCGCCTTCATTTATTTTTCCCCTTCCTATATAGCTTTCGCAACTGTGAGAAAACATAGTCGATACCGCCTACGCTTTTGGGCGAAGCTTGGCGTGTGCGCGCGATTCTTCGCCAATAGAAAAACAACCGTGCGAGGGATACAAAGAAAAAAATGGGAATGACTAGGGAGAGGGATGCGGTGGAGGCGCAGGTGTTTGTCGCGGATACGCAATCTACGCGTCAATCAGGAAAAACAGATGCGAACCAGCGCGGCATCCAACGGGCCACAGTCTCCCCTGTATATCCTCGCGGCTCTTAGGTCACGTCGCTCAATGATACCCCATTTCTCGAGGCGCTCATTGACGCTGCTGATGCACCAGCGAGGGTCCCATCGATCTCCCTCACCCAGAATAGAGGGCGATGGATTTGATACAGTCGCCACACGCAAACGCTGCACAAGCTTCCAGTCGTCGTCGTCGTCGTCGTCGTCTTCGTCGTCGTAGTCATCGTCGTCATCACACAGGAGAATCGAAAACTAAAAATATTTTTGCGAATAACCAACGCAAAGTCGACCGTATGATTCGTGGGATTTCGTCGGTTGCACATTTTGCGCTGTTACCTTTAGCCTCCGATTTTGCGGTCGCCACTCTCGCCTCGTCCAACATTTGCATACACATTACATCGACTCGCTCGTTCGCCGCACGGCTTCGAAACTGCGTGTTTGCCGTTGGCTTGCCGCGGTGGTTTTTCTCGCCTGGGACAAAATCGAAAGAAAAACATTTCGATCGGCGGAGCGAGAATTTTGCGCGAGCGAGGCATTTCGATTGGAAACATTGGGACAAGTGGAGGGTCCGCCGGCGGAGACTCGGGCTAACGGGGATTCCGAGTGCGTCGACTAGGCGCTTTCGTCGCTTCGAGCCTCGAGGGCGACGCACGTACGCTCGCGGACCCCGCTGCTGCCTGCTCCCTGTAGAATCGACAAATCCACCGGTCCCGATTGAATTGCCATAACCGATTCACGTTACCAGACTCGCAGAAGTATGGATGAAGATAAAAGTGGGAAAGAAAAAAAACGAGGGTAAATTCTATCAACGTATTTCGTGCTACGATTCAGTTTCGTCAAACCGCGAAGTTTTTTTTCGTGTGTTTCAACATTTTTTCGTTTTTTCGAGCTTTATCGGTTGCTTCCCAAGAGATCACACGTGCTTCGCATATAAATCGTTAATAGCAGGAATGCGCGATGGGGATACAAAATAAAATGCCCAGAAACGTAGACCAATTCGAACGGATTTTCTTCTCATCCCACCGCACACTTCTGGAATTTTTATTTTAGCTGCCAAGAATTCACAAGTCGCAGAAGCTAAGTAATATCGAGGCCTGAATAATTTGCAGCAGCCTGGAAAAATATTGTCGCACGTGTTTCACGCTTGTCTGGCATTTTTGCGAAAGGAAAAAAAAATAAGTGCACCGTAGGTGAAAACTCATTCAGTTTAGTGCTGCACGAATGGGACGATATATGTGCCACTATAAAACGTGACAAGAAGATCGAGGATACGTGCGGACGTATTCGAGAGGGAAAGGGGTGAGAGAGAAAACGAGGGACGGAGGAGGCCGAGTGCGTGAGAAAGAGGCGAAGGTGGAACGAGAGCGACGGGGCGGGAAGAAACAAACCCGAAGGAAATCGCGCGGGTCTCAGCTGTTGGCTCCTACCGACTCTGATTGAATTGCTTCCGTAGCTGCTTCCTCGTGTATCACACGTCGTGCCCGGAGGATACTGGTGGTACACGCGTTGGCGGTGAAATTCAACTCCTACGCACGACCCTTGTTCGCTTCATACTCCATTTTCTTGAGCCACATACCACAGTCGCCCGGCTTAAAATATATGCAACGCTGGCAAAATAAATCTGGATCTGGACAAAATTATAAGACGGCAGAATTTTTTCCAAGTCAAAAAAAATGTTTTTCAAATATATTTGTACCAACTAAATATTTATTCATTTATTAGGTTTTTTCATAATTTTATCCTAAGAATATTCGCGATTAAAAATAAATGCACCAAACTAAAGGAAGTAGCCCAGACTAATTATAGCATTTTCGCAAATTTACGCAATTCAATGGTCTCCAAGTGAGATTTTATATTTTTTATATATTTGTTTTGTAAACAACAGACGCGCAAAAAAATGCGAGGGAATGAGATACAAAGATAACAGATAAAGTGGACGGACAAACGGGCAGACAGACGAACCGACGGAGGATGAGAACCGCGGTGAGTTCGGGTCGAGCCCCCTCGGATATGCGAACCGGCCAAGTTGATGTATGCGACGGTGCATGTGCCGGTATTCGGGCGTTCATCAACGAGGAGTGGGGGGGGGGGGGGGGGGTGGGGCGGTGGTATAGCGGCGCGGTACCGACGCTGGACGCGACCCGACGCCGGGTTTGTTTCCCAGCTCGAAGGCGTCGCGATTCCGCTGGATTTACGCGCGGAAAGTGCGAAATACGAGAGCCGGGCGCGCAATGAAAAAGCCGCTGTATTTATTGTTTTGACGAGAAAACGATAGGAAACACCGTGGAAGAGAGAACAAAACGTGCTAGACAGAACAGAATTGATGAACGGAAGTTTAGAGTACCATATATAGAGACCTAAGTAAAACCATAGAAATCAATACACAAATAAACCATAATTGTAAATATTAGTCTGATTTAGCTCTAAGCTAAAGTATTGTTATGATTATAGCGACATTGATGCGACTGACTGCACGAACGTCGCGCTCTGAACTAAATGACAATCGTCTTGGCTACCGAATGTCATTAAGTCAACAGTCTCGTTTCAGATCTCGCGCGATAAGCACGCGACACCTTCAACCGTCCTAATAAATGCAAGTTTCCTTTTCGAATTCGCGTTATTTATTCGCAATGGACACAACAGTATAACTATCGTATTCGCCATGATTATAGAGCACCTATCAAAACCAACGATAGAGCCAATGCCAAAAACGCCATGTGCAAAGGTGCAAAAGAAACGTCAGCCTTTATCTGGAACGGCGTTAAGAAACCGAGAAAACACGAAAAAGAACGGTGAGAATAAAGGCGTCGACGGCGAACTTGGCGAGAAAGATTAGCCACCTCGTCGTCGTGCGTCTCCGTCATAACGAAAGCCAACCCGGCGGAGCGAGCTGTTTGCACGAGGGAACGACGCCCGGTCGGTGGAGACGTCATCATCGGAAGTCGGATTTGTGAATCCTGCGAGGAAAGTTTAATTGGAAATGGAAGTCTCCTCGCCCGAACGACGCCAAGTGCCTCGTGCATCTTTCCGTCCCTCCGCGTCTTCGGCAAACCCACCCACACTGCATCGTGCGATCGGAGAGTGCTCGCTCGCTCGTCGCTCGTCGACTACTCCGAGCTCTGTAGATGAGGACTACTGCGGCATAGAAAGAGAAGAAGAGAGAGAAAGAGAGAGAGAGAGCGAACGAGCGAGAGACCTGCACAGCTCTACCTTCTGGCGGCCGGATAGTTTCGACAGACGAAAGCGTCTCGATCTTCTGCCTCGCGTGCCGCGCACCGCCTTCGCTCTCGGCGACTGTCTAAGTGCCTTGAAAATAAGCGAGTTAGACGAGAGAGCGCTAAGAGAGACGTGAGGAGCGCACGAAGACGAATAAGAGAGATCGTCGACCAAGTTCTGAATCAAGCACACCCTCCCCTCCCTCTGCATCGACCCCCAACACACGTAGCGCTCAACCCGGTGCTCAACTGGATCTAAAGTTCACGGGAAGTGCGATGGCTGTGCAGGACTGTTGTGCCGTGTTTGCTGAAACCTTTGGAATGAAGAGGCTATCCATATTGGAAAAGGTCCAAGCACTAACGACACCTTCTAGCACGTTTGCACGCGTGATTGAAATGATCAAATCCTATCATGGAAGCGTATATCTTTAAATGCGCCTGGTAAAGGTCAGTTCCATGGGTTAAGGACTTCCTAAACTGACTTCAGTTTCGCCATGACATGACTTTGTGTGTGGGACCTCTGGTCTGGATAATTGTTGATGACAGATTCTGTTCCGTTTGAACGTTACCTCAACTAGATCTGAAGTTCACGGGAAGCGCGATGACCGTGCTGGACTGTTGTGCCGTGTTTGCTAAAATCTTTGGAATCAAAAGGCTATCCATATTGGAAAAGGTCCAAGCACTGACGACCAGCGCGTTTGTACGCGTGATTGAAATTATCAAATCATATCATGGAAGCATTATATTTTTAAATGCGCTTGGTAAAGGTCAGTTCCATGGGTTAAGGACTTCCTAAACTGACTTCAGTCTCGCTAAGACATGACTTTGTGTCTGTGGGACCTTTGGTCTGGATAATTGTTGATGACAGCTTCTGAAGAGGTTATCCATATTGGAAAAGGTCCAAGCGCTCACGACACCTTCTAGCGCGTTTGCACGCCTGATTGAAATGATCAAATCCTATCATGGAAGCGTTATATTTTTAAATGCGCCTGGTAAAGGTCAGTTCCATGGGTTAAGGACTTCCTAAACTGACTTCAGTCTCGCCATGACATGACTTTGTGTCTGTGGGACCTTTGGTCTGGATAATTGTTGATGACAGCTTCTGTTCCGTTTGAACGTGTTAGGAACGAGTGCACCCTGCCTGGGAAACCCATTATCTCTCTGTTCCGATTCGTCGAATGAACAAAATGAGCCTAATGGAAGCTCGATCGATGTCGAGTTCCGCACGAGTGTGACTCGTTCTAAAATGAATATCCTACTTCGCGTGATGGTGGCTTTGTTTTGAGTTCATTGTTTCGAGTGCGTTTCGACTACCCGTCCGTGCTGCAAAGTGGTCGAAATCAATCGACAGGAACGGTTATCGGATTTCCGGTGCGCGTTCGCCGCTCATCCGTGGGCGACATCGGCGCTACAGTATTTCAGCCCGTTAATAACGCACATCCGTTTTTCATTTTCTCCTGTAAAAAACGTCGACGCGGAATAAACGTCGATAGTATCGAAAACAAATACAACGTCTCGATAACCCGTCAGAAACCCATAAACGTTTGATTGGAGATGGAGGAAGAGAGAGAGGGAGCCAACAACCAACAACGGTGTAACCCACACGCGCGCATTATAGTCGTCTCTGCGTGCGGCCGAGTCTAGACGCGTTAGCTATCGAATTTACGTCCCGAAGATGTCACGGAATCCGTCCCCGCGTCAATACAAGTCCGGCTCGAGAGTGACGGCGAACATGGATCCCGGAAAAAGCAGTTGTGCGCGAGATGCATCGACGATTTCCCGTAGGAATCGTAATGTCGATATTCAATCCGCGATAAATGTTCGATCCGGTAAACCCAACAAAATACGGTCTGATCAAATATACCTCTGCACTCGCTTCCTAATACCGAGGCTCATAAAGTGAAGCGAATTCCAGGCGTTATTTCAATACAACTCGCGAACGTAAGACTTTTAGCGCGTAAAACTTTCCGGCGCTGAGGGCACTTTACGCGTTCAATCTTTTTTCATAGGTCTATTACAACTCGGCCCCTGGCGACGTACGTGTCTATATCGTTGTATATTACTCCGGCGGAGGAGGGGGTTAACGACACCAGGCGCTGTGTTTACTATCACCAGAAGAGGAGCTGGCAAATGGGACAATCTCGAATGCATTATACTCTCCGCGAAGTTCATGCGTTTTTCAACATTTGAAATATTCTCGGAAGATTTTAAGTCACCCATAAACTCAAAATGACATCGGGAATATAGCTCGGGCGTAGCTCGAGCTACGTTTTAGACTGCTCACGACCGCAAAACGGTGAAACCGTCGTCAGTGTCGCGACGTCGCAACCTTTGAGCAGGAATTGTATTATATCCCGTATATCCGCGCGTACACTGAACGAAGTTTCCGTGTACCTAGCCGCTGCTCGCACATAAGTAAACATAACCTTAGGCGTCGCGGAGCAACAGCAGCAGTATCAGCGTTGCTCCTATACCTCGAGCCCTCCAGACCGTAATGCATGCATATATAGGAATTCCAAAGACAATTCCAAAGTCTGGAACGTCGCCGGGGATCTTCGATCGCTTTCCAGCCCTCGGGGACCCGTAACTTTTTGACAGCAAACCGGAGGGTTGCTGTGTCTCTCGTTCTCCTCTTTTCCTGCCTGTACGTCCTTCCAGTTCCGCCTTCGCCGCTTGAGGGGCTGAATGCGGGGGGCGGTAGCGGTTAGCGCGACGGGATGTACAGACCCGCGGTGAGGGGGCGCGCTATCGTCGCTACCGTAGGTGCTAACAAGTGACGAGAGGGCCGGACGAAGGGCTCATAGATCAAGGCGCGAATGGAGGGTTGACGGGGAGATCGAGCAGCGGGGGGGGAGGGGGTTCGAAGGAAAGGCTTCGAAATATCGCGCGATGGGTCTGCAGGGTGGGAGTTCGGTTAGCATAATGTCAGCCTCCGAGGATATAGCGAGGGTCGAGCGGAGTGAGACAGGAGGGGAGAGGTTAGGCAAAGCGAGAGCGAGGAGACGAAGAGGAATTTCTTAAAAATGTCAAACCCGAGCGAGGCGAAGCACCTCGGGGCTTGTTTCATATAATAAGCCGCAGTGAAAGCCTGAGAGAGCGAGAGCCGGAGGTGGCGGGGCGACGAGAAAACGATGGAAAGAAGGAAAGAAGGAAGAAAGGCGGAGACAGAGTAAGCGCGAAACGCGCGTAGATGGCGCTGGCTCTGCTGCTGCTGCTGCTGCTGCTGCTGCTGCTGCTGCTGCTGCTGCTGCTGCTGCAGCGCTCTTAGGCCGATGCCTAGACGCTGCATGGCTGTCGCGCCTCCCGTTCCCCGGCGATACCGGCGTCGTCGTCGTCGTCGTCGTCGTCGCCGTCGTCGCCGTCGTCGCCGTCGTCGTCGTCTCCCGTCGTTCCACGTGTTCCTCTCGCCGTACTCGGAATAAATATCGACCTGTCGGCGAGATCCGCAACCGCCACAGAGGAGAAACTGCCCGGGGAGCCAGTGATGAGAAGTGAGTTTTTCGCTCCAGGGAAAAGGGATCTTTTGTCAAGATTTTCCACCTCGCCACGCGAACCAATGGAAAATACACCCCGAGCTCTGTGCTCGCGCTTTTCTCTATTTCGATGTCGTCGAGAGCGCCCGGAGACTGCGGTTTCCACGAGAGAGACCCGCGACGAGATTGGCGGCGCACCCGACAGTGTCCGTATATCGCGTCTCTCCGAGTCGAACTCAAGAGCAAGGCGAGATACGAGACTGCAACTTTGCTCTTTAATTTTTAGCATCGTTGCGTGAATGCATCACCGTTCACCGCACTTGCGTCGGGTATGACGACGGTGAAACAGAAGACGACACGGGATTTTCCGAAGAGCTCGAGTGAATACACTGTTAAAAATCTACGGTGTCAAACGCTGCTGGTGTGGACTTTTTCCTGGTGTTACTTATAGCGTTGTTAATAGTAACACTTTTTGCGGGGTAAAATTAACACCAGCCGTTTCGTTATAAATTTTTCCTGTATTACCGACGAAACACT
This sequence comes from Itoplectis maculator, assembly GCA_964034905.1. Classification (NCBI taxonomy): domain Eukaryota; kingdom Metazoa; phylum Arthropoda; class Insecta; order Hymenoptera; family Ichneumonidae; genus Itoplectis; species Itoplectis maculator. Next base: position 8,712,544 of record OZ035858.1, on the reverse strand, counting down.
GTAATACTTTTCGCTTTAAGAGCATGAATGCACGTATCACTTGTGATTTTTTATTATTTCGTGAATGAATTAGTCGCTTTTCTCAGTTTTTATCGAAAAATTGAAGAAAAAAATTGACTTTTTCATTACAGATTTTTTTTTTTTTTTTTTTTTTTTCGAAAATCAAAATTCTGACTAATTCATTAACGAGATTCACATTACTGGCGTCTGTATTTCAATTTTCGCTTCGATCCGTTGATAATTCGCGATAAATAGCACTTCTGTTTTTTTTAGATGAAAATCGGTATTTCAGATTGAGTTAACACCGCTCATTATCACCGTGATTGGTGTGGACCTATATGGGCACCGATTTTTACACCGGATTTTTAACAGTGTAATTTTCGGGATGACGGGCGGCTTCCTCGATGCCTTCGCAGGTGTCCATCCGGTGTCGTGCAATCCCCAAAAAGTTGCGTTAAGTAGGAAAAAGGTGTTTCGCAGAGCGCTCACCCGACCTCCGCTGACATTGGAAATCGGCGGAGCTTCGGTAAAACGAGAAGAAGTGCGCAGGGCGATAGAGGAGACTCCGGGGGTTTTGAACGCGCGGCGCGAAGCGGCGAGTGGAAAGGGCGAATGCGCCGTAAAACAAGCTAATTAAATACCACCGTTGAGATCAAAGCGGTAATCCGACCCAGTAATAAACAGCCAGTTCTCTCTGACTGGCTCACTCGTTTCGCTCGCGCTTCGTCTCCCTTCCTCCTCCCCCCCCCCCCCCCCCTCCCCCTAACCCCACTCCAGCGGTGCCGCCAACAGCGTTGATACAAAACTGGTAATTCTAGCAGCGTCCAACTGGGTCTCTGTCTCTCCCTCCCCCCCCCCCCCCTCTCTCTCTCTCTCCCGGTGCTGGTTGTTGCGTTCGGCTCTCTTTTCCCTCCCGGGGATACCGCACTCGCGTTGGCCAGCAGCGCCACCAGTGGCCTTTGTCGCATTTCGAGTCTGGGTGCACGAAATTACTTTCATAATGCAACGTACGCGCCGGGCAAGTGTGCTCGTTCGAGGTAAAAACAAATTACCGCGGACGTTCGCCTCGCTCTCGCACTGGACGAGCCAGTCGCGAGCTTCTCTGTCTCACTCTCTGACTCTCTCTCTCGCTTTCTCTCTCACTCCGGTGGTCCAAGTGAAAATGGATTGTCCCGTGTTATTTCCAGCTGTATACGAGCCGGACGCTGCGTGACCTCAGCCCGTTTGCCGTAACTCGCGCGCGTTGTGTACGAACACGATACGCGCCGCGTGTCGCGTTCGCCGCGAACATCGCGGCACCGCTAAATATATATATTAATTTAGCCATTTTTTATGCCGTCGTAATGCGGGCCGTATAAAAGTTTCGAGGCGCGCGTCGTGCGCGAACGAAGGCGAGAAACTTCTTCTGGTTCGGCTCTTAAGATGGAGTCACGAAGCCGCAACGATGACCATATTGAATCACTGCCGCAGACTTTCATAAACCTGGACCATATTCCGCGCCCGGTATTAGTGCCTACAGTGGCATAACGCGGCCCCTTTGCGGCCCTCCACCCGCCCACACTCGCCGCGTCCCCACGGTGCAGCTTCTATTACACGCTTAACTCAACTCGAACGAGCCAAACTTTCGACTCAGCTTCCTCTATCTCGACGTAATAAAGTCGAGACGCGGCGGGCTCGCGAGTGCGCGCAGACGAGCGGCTCTCGTGCTGCTGCTGCTGCTGCTGCACGGAGGCGACGCGTATCTGGCCACCCTTGTAACGCTCGGGTTATGCGCTTCCACGCTGCACGCGCTTTATTTTATTTTACACGGCGCTTCGGGACCATCTTTGCTTTTTTCCGTTGTCCAACCCACCAATATTTTGTACGATTTTTTTTTCGTTATCATGCTAACATTATCATATATGATAATGAAATATCACGATTTTTTGTTATTTAAAATAACATGACTTCTTGTCGATGCAATTATTCAATTCACCGGTTGTATTTTTATTTACCCATTGTATTGTAACGGCCGTGCGGATAAACAACGTGTTTATTCAGTTTTGGGGCGGATATCATTAATTATGATAACGGATAATCCCTGACTGATAGAGTTTTTCGGGTGGGGATCAAAATAACGAATGACCAAAAAGCGAATGGCCAAAATAACGAATTCAAAAATGATGGATGTCTGAATCTAGAATAACCATCATTACAAAATGTGCTATTTTAGTCATTCGCTATCTTGATCATTCGCTATTTTGACTGCATTTTAATGATATGTGGGGTCAAAATACCGAATGATCAAACAACGAATGGCTAAAGTAGCGAATTCCGTAATGATGATATTTCTAGATTTAGACGTTCGTTAGTTTTAGATTCGCTATTTTGGCCATTCGCTTTTTTTTTCATTCGTTATTTTGATCCCCACCCAGCTTTTTCGATAATACCGCAATGGCACTGCTGAAGTTTTTTTATTTTTTTTTTTATCGGTTGTCTTCTTATTCTACTCTTACCACTGGCCGCGCGCTTTCAAGCCTAAGGGAAACGTCTCGCCTTTCATGCAATTACCTGCCTAGACGCCGTTCATCTCTTGGGAGAACCTGACTAAGGACTCCCGGCCGGCTCCACCGGGATCTACTCCACTTTCGCCCGACGCTACACCACTGTCAGTCCGCAACTGGCTTCGCCGCAAGGACGGGGCTACGAGCGTTGTTGCTGTATACATCGTCGGATATCGCGAGCCGCCACTCCTCGGCTCGCTGCGTTTCTCTACGCGTGCAGCACGGCCGGCCGGCGTCCCAACCCAACCAGTAGTACGGACATTGTTGTGGTCAGCCACCGCTGGCTTCTGAGTAGTTGAGACCAGATGGAGACCGACAGGTACTCGCTCCGACGGACAGCGGCGGTAGCAAAGCCTTCGAGCTCTCAGACGAGAGAGAAAGAGGGAGAGAGATCAGTCCGGAATGTTTATGTAAGTAAAGCAATACCGAGACGAGACAAGCGGAGAAACTTGCCAGGAACAATTCTAGCCGGTTCACTGGCTACGAGAACCAACATGTTTTCATTATTATAAAAAAAAAAAAAAATATGTATATATAGATTCAAAAAAGTATTTGTGGAAAGAGCTCGTAATTCTTTAAAAATATGAGAAATATGAAAATGACAGTAAAATCTTGATTCAAATATTTAAACGCCGACGAATAATACTGATGCAAATGTTGCCCCAACGCAAATACCATCAACAGGCTTCTTTTTTTTATGGCCGTCGAAACGACGATGACGAACAAATAGAAATCTGACGAATTTTTTTTCCACGTGCGGTCAGCTTGCTCAATGGTGCAGCGGTGGCCGCGAGCAGACACGGTAAAAACCACACCCTCGATTTAATCCCGCCGTAGGAAGCAGAGCGCCGCTTCGCTCTTTTGGATATGGTCAGACCGCGTAAACTTCGCAGCGGAGAAAAAGCGGAAATGTAAGAGTCGGGAAAGAGAAGAACCGGCAAAACGTAAAGCAATTATCATAATTTCGAGAGGGAGCAGCGCCGCGCGCGGAGATTGCGTGATAGCGTGTGACAGTTATATAATGTCATCGTAAATACCAACGAAAAACTCGCCGGGGTTCGCCGTGTACACGGATTTTCCGCTCGGCTGGAGGAGCATTATGATAAGTAACGAAAAGAAAGCAAAGGGAAATGTCGGCGTCCGCTTGCAATAAAATAAAGGATATATGTTTGTGGGAACGTCGAGCTGCTTTTCCTCGACGAACTATTTTACGTTTGTCGCTTGTTACCGAGTGTTACGCGTGTTTAATATAATGCATATATTTTTCCTTATGACCCCCATCACTCGTTACAAAATGAATCCAAGTCCTACTCTGGCCTCTCGCCTTCTCAAGAACCAATAAAATAAATACAACACTTGCCAATTTTGATAAATTACCATTTTCCGGCAACAGCCAAGCCAATAAAAAAAAATCCTACCAACCCACCCAACTCTGTCGTCGCGTTAAGTAACGACGTCAAAAAAAAATCTCCCCCATAATCATTCCCCCCCCCACAGACGTTTGACTCTCAATCAAGATTCCCAAGATACTCCGCCCAGACTGCAGCAGCTCGGCAACTTCGGTGTCACGCGCGGGCGGCGTTGCCGACGTTTATAACGACAGCAGCGCCGTCGAGGATGATCATCCTCGTCGGCGGTGCTCGCGCGGCCGCGAAACGTCGGAGACAACGACGACAACGACGGCCTCCCGAGCGCCCCTTCGCCGCCGCCGCCGTCGTCGTCGTCGTCGTCATCGTTGTCGTCGTCGCGCGCGACGCTCGTCGCGTTCGCTCAAACCGCCTCACGACGGGGTTAAACTCGGTGCCGTCTTAATTTGCAAACTATTCGCGGGCGCGCGCGCGCGTCCCGGAGAATCGGTATAGCGAAAAGCGGCGGGTGGAAGGGGGGGGGGGGGAGGGGGGCAGACGAAAACGAAGAAGGCACAGACGAGGCTGGTGGATATATACAGCGGTTGTATATATAACAACGACGCGAGCGAACGACGGCGTAGTCGGTGGTTGTGTGCAGCGCAAGTAAGGAACCTGACGTCGCTGCTGCTGCTGCTGCTGCCTGCTGCTTTTGCTCCTGGACACGCAACGTCTGCGTGCCGCTACTGGAAACTTATGCGACTTCAAAAGCCCGCACCACCACACACTGGCTCGGCCTCCTCCCCCTCCTCGACCCCCTCCGACTCCCCCCTTCCCCCGGTCCCCTCGGGGCGAGCCCCGCGCCCGGGGGATGAGGGTGCGGGCTCCGCGCGCCGCCTTCATCAGCCCCCTTCACTCGTTCCCTCCTCCCCCCCGCACCACCGCCCCCACCGTGAATATACTGCCAACCGACAGAGCCCACGCAGTTCTGGGTTATGTTGACACCGGGTTCGCAGTTTACGGGCCGACAGGTAGAGTGGTGGATCGATACCGCGATATCGTCGCCTGCTGCTGCTGCTGCTGCTGTTGCTGCTACTGCTGTTGCTGCTGCTGCTGCTGTGCTGTTGCTGCTGCTGTTGCTGCTGCTGTTGCTGCTGCTGTTGCTGCTGCTGTTGCCCGCTGTTGCTGCTGTTGCTGCTGTTGCTGCTGTTGCTGCTGTTGATGCTTTGCTGATGCTCCCTCTCTATGTACACTCTGTCGTATTTGTTCACGTGCGCCGTTCTTACCGCATACTAGCAACAAATCGCTCGCTTCGCTCGCACTTCTGTTATTTTCACGTCGCATGGCTCGCTACGCGCGCCTTGTTGGTTCGAATTTGCCGCTCTAAGTTTATCGACCATGACGTAGCATCGTCGACCAATCACAGCTCAAGTTACACTGGCTTCAGTATTTCGATATATTCGATTTTAAGAGAGGATTCGATTGTCGATATGCCATGTCCTTTTTAAGAGAGGATACTGTTAGTCGTACGTTTCACAGTTTCGACCCTGCACGACATGAGCTTATGCACAAACAAGAACCAATATTTTTGATGGAACGGCACGCGAAGCCATTGAAGTTGTGACGATTCGATACACCGCCGCGGAGGATAAAGGGGCGGATGAAGACGAAGACGAAGACCTGTCCAAGATTGTTCGAAGTCGTTTGTACAGGCGCAAACGAGGATTGTTGAGAACGACTTCCTTGTCGCTCAACAGACGAAAATGAGACTGATAAACTCGGCGTGGGTCGGCCGGGTTTGCTCTCAACACCGCCAGCCTCCCAAGGTCCGTCTTTCAGGGCTGCGAGCCGACCGCACCAGTCAGACCATTCCCCTTTCGCACTCACCGCTCTCCGCACTGCGCTTGCAAAACGGAATACGGAGTCTTGATCTTGTCTTTGCGTAGCGCGGGTCTGGGGCTCCAAGTATTTCCCAAGTTCAACTCGAGAAGAGGTGAAGCCCCGGGTGATACGTTCGGCGAACAGGCGGCTCGACGGTCTGCCATGAGGGCTGAAACTGCGTGAGCGCTTGCGAAACAACAAAGGGTTCGCTCGCGGGCTTGTTGCACGATGTAATCTTACGTAAAGGCCCCGGCGCGCTCAGAAGGTGCAGAATGTGCCGAGTTCGAGGTTGAAGCGCGGGCATCGAGCAGCGTTGAAGCGAACAGTGGCGCGAGGAGGGAGGCCCGGGGGGCGGGGGGGTGCGGCTATAAGTAACATGAGACAGAAAGGAAACGGTATACAGGGAGAGCCGAGGAGGATAGGAGACGAGGAGAAAGAAGAGGAGGAGGAAAAAGAGAGCGCAAATTGGAGAGAACTTGATGTACAAGCGCGTGAACCGAAGAGACGGGAAGTGACGAAGGGCCGCGCGGCTCCCTTGATTTTCATTCATGTCGGTAATTAACCTGACGAAGTAGATGTGCAGGACGACGAATAGATTCTGTCGCGGGGATATTTGTTGACGCGAGCACTTTTTGTCATTTGAACGGGCGGTGGATTTTTCAGGGATCACCGCTCACCTAAAAATTGATATTTTATACACGAGGATTTTCGATTTATGTTGCTCTTCGAAAATTACTGAAGCGAGTGACGGGAGAGAAGTACATGTTTGAAAGATAATTGCCATTCCGGCTGAAGTTCGCAATATCGAAAAAATTCCAGTCTCGCTTTTTCTTGTCTTGTCTGCGGAATCGTCGATCATTTACATACATTTTTTTTCGGTACACGCGGCGCCCACGCGGAGAAACCGTGGGGAAGATGAAAATGCCTGAGAGGCGGACTGCATGAAAAAGCCGAAATGCGACGGGGGGAGAAAGAGAGAGAGAGAGAGAGAAAAAAAAAGAATGTACGTCTGGGTCTATTCTGTCTACGAGAATGAATGAAATGCGCCGGTTTGACGTTATTTTTCGTCTGAGCCGCGGCATCAAACCACCGACGACTTCTCCAACGGAGACGCGCGCTTTCACAATTAGGAAACACGTTTCGAGAGAAAACGACCCTTTCACATTTTTTTTTTATTCTTGCTTCTACGATACGACATTCGCCGAGGTTTATCGCGAGTGCGGAAAGTGTGATCGTAGGAAAAAAATTAGTTACAGGACGATGCACTTCGGCGACATTATTTTTCTTTCGCCCCCTCTAACGAGATAACAGGCATTGATTGATACGCCGCGATACAACTGTGGCCACTCGAGTGATCGAGTAGCCAGGAGATACGAGCGACCAATTAGAGAAACGACAGGCGTCGCTTTTTCTCCTCGGCACAATCTCTCACTAGCTTCTCGTAATTAAGAGATTATTCTCGGAAAATGAGCTATGAGGATTTACTGAGAGAAGCAGCCGCGGATTTTAATCCAAACTGAAATAGAATAAGAAAATGACATTCTAGAATAAATGACTATAATGAAATTTACCGACGGAAATTCGTTTATCTCGATGGAAGCAGAATGATCGTGGGACAAGTTTGCGCAATTTTGGTAATTCGTAAGGATTCTAAAATTCGACGTGTTCAACTCTGAAAATTGCATTTTCATCGATCAGACGTCAGAAGAAAATGGACGTTGCAGTATTTAAGGAATCGCGGGTTGAAAAAGAGAAGTCCGAAAAAAGCGATATATATTCGTGCCCATAAACGCGAGGCTCGTGTAGAGTTTTCGCGTGGCAAGTTTCGCACATAAATAAAGCCGCGAGTCCGTCGTCTCGGATCAAAGAGCCGACACGTCAGTCGCGTGGGGTGGCGATAGTAAATTTCGAACAATTAAAATATCACACGTCTGCTCGGTGAAGCTCGCGCTAAGCGACGTCTGGGCCCCTGGTTGTCTCTCGTGCGAGCGAAGCTCACACACGTGGATGCCGTGTAATTTATATCCTCGGCGACGAAACCTCGCGGTGCGGCAAATTAAAATTTCGGTGGGGAGAGGCGCGCGCTCTACTCGCATCGCAAAGCGCGCGACCGTCCCGAGCGGCCCTAGAGTTGTCCTCGTTATTCATTTCACAAAGGGATTAAAATAGTTCGCGAAATGCACGGCGCGGTCTCGGATTCTTCCAGCTCGTTTTTTCGCGGACAAAAAACTGCCTCTCTCGACCGGTGGATTACGATCAGTTAACTCGGCTTAAACGACTGGAATTATTTATCGTCCAGACTGGATAGTAAACGCTAAACTCGTGGAAATTAATTAACATTCATAAACACTCTTTCGATGCATATCAAAACGCTCGCAAAGTCGATGAAAAAAAAAGTGGAAACCTAGAAATAAATATTCGTTAAAAAATTTGTTAAAAAAAAATACATTTAAATCCCCCTTAAATGACCCAGCGTCAAAAATTCACCCTGACTGTATTGACACTCACGGAAAATAATCTAACCCCTGAGTCCCTCTAATTTGCCCCTAAAAACCGCGCTAAAAGGGCCGCGTCACGACGAAAAAAAAGCACGCACGTCCGCCCTTCGACCGATAGAATATCCATATTTTCGGAGTTGTCACGAGGTCTAATCCTCCCTCAACCTGGGGGTCACGTCACGCCTGTTCGCCGCGAGGACGTCCCAAGGGACGTCCGGGATATCCGGGGAACGAGAGAAAAAGAAACAGAGACAGAGCGCTGTGTGCAGCGGCCGGCTGCACGTGCATGAGTGCGTGAGCACGTGGACATCGGACTCGTGCGCGAGTGTTCGTGTCTGAACAGATACGTATCAGTGGGGGTTGGCTGGTGCTTTGCTCTCGACTGTTCGACGCTCTGTTCTCGCTCTCTATCCGTTAATACACGTGCAAAGGGAGGGATTCGTGAGGGTGTGTACCATGCAGCTCCTCCTCTCTCTCTCTTTCTCCCTCGTGCTCTTTTCTTCTCTCTCTCTCTCTCTTTCCCCGCTTCTGGGCCCCGAGTCTGCCTCGCCGGTTCGTCGTGGGTCCCACCTACGTCCCTACGTGTGTCCTCTCATCCCTCGACGAGAGCGCATGATGGATGCGTCGGATTTGACGTAACGTAATAGGCAGACGAACGACGGGAATGCATTCTCTCGCGCTCACCCGTCGCGAGCATTAGGGAGCGTTCCTTCGTCCTCACCCCCCCCCCCCCCCCTTCACTCTTCCTCGCCAGCCCCGCAATATTCCTTTCCATCCTACGATCTCGGTACTCGCACCTTTTTTTTTTTCTTTTATTTTATTTTATTTTTAATTCCAGCGCGCCGACTGCTTCGCTTATATTACATCTGCGTACAATATACTCATCGATCGACGGTGTGCAAAATGCTTCGTGCGTCGACCCCTTTTTGCGTGGGTTAAAGCAGGAACGAAAGATTCGTTTTAAAAATTTTGATTTTTTTTTTTTTTTTATGTTTGCGTCACTGGTTTTTGCAGCCTTTCTGAGACCTTTGAAATTCGGCGCAACGTCTGGAATACAAATCGTTTTATAATACCCCAGCCACTTGCGATTCCGGCGTGGCAAGAACGGATTTCTCGCATGATTTTTTCGAGATTTATGTCGTATTGCATTTGAATTTACCGGTCCAAGTGTCGGAGCCGCGGCGCGTCTCGCGGCGGCATCTGCGAGAAAGTGGATGGAAGGTGTTCGTAATTTCGCGGCCCGAGAGAAGAGTGAGTGAGCTACGGGCGGACGGACAGTCGTAAATAATCAAACGGCGCTCGGCGGGGGAGCGGAAAAAAAAGAATATATATATATATATAGAGAGAAATACCGTCGCTGGTTCCGGCGAACCGCGAAACAATAGTATTGATTTTATTTCCATATCTCGCGAGCGCTTCTTTTTCCGCCTCTCTGTTCGGACGAGGGTGGCTGGATGTTGAGCTGCGGCGTCTGAGTTTAGAGGGTGGCGGGGAGCTCGAGACTCGCTAGAACGTTTCGCGAGGGCTGAGAGTGTCGATCGGTACCTTTGGCGTCGTAGATGGTATCGCGGAAGACATTCTATTATTATTATTTTTTTTTTTTGTAAAAAAAGAGGGATTATTTGCCAGTAATTGCCGGAAGAATTAAAAAAATGCCACAATGACAAAAACGCCACGGAAAAAACCGAGTACACAATGTAGTAATCGTCACCAGATCCTTCGGTAGGGACGTGGCTGCCAAGGACTCGCGACGGCGAATGCGAAGGGCGACTGCTGAAGGTCCCTTCGCGTCGCAGAGTCGCTTCGCGTCGCAGAGTCGCCAGGGTGGAGGGCACGGGGGGGAGTAGGGGGAAAGGGGGGAGAGGGAGCTACATATCGAGCGACGAATGTCGGATGATCGGTGTGCACCTCACGTAGAGGACAGTTCCCTCGGTGCCGGAGAAAGTAAAGTGAGAAAACGGCGAGACGCGACGAGAGACGACGAGAGGCCGGTGTCGCGCGAGACGGAAAAGGAAAACGGCGCGGAAGGAGAGTGACATGGTAAGACGAGTCAGGCTGAGCTTCCTTCGCAATTTTTTTTTTTTTTTTTTTTTCGCACCCGAAGAAAAAACTCAAGAAAAAGCTCGAGGCTCGAAATACTCCGAGAGGGAAAAAGGCCGAAGGACAGAGGAAGACAGGGATGATTTTTTTTTAAAGCTCACGCGCGATGTATAGAATTCTGTTTTATGTTCGTGTGTGTGGATTCACGCATAGGACTCGATGTATCGAGCGCCAGCGACCTGGAGATATAATAGTCCTGGTGTCGCGTTGCGGAGGTAATACCACACTCCATAGTTCTCGTCTGACTTCTGCATTATATAGGTTGGAAACATAATTCCCCATCGCCTATATAACGTGTGTGTGTGTATATATATATATATATAATTTAACGCTCGAGCGACAGAACTGGAGAGCCCCAAACCTGGTGCACCCCGCGCGCTCTGACGGGGCTGATACGCGCATAGAGGATATTCGCGGGCGGGCGCGAGACCGGCATTTCTGATATCCGATATCGGGTTTCCATTGACGTGACGTTATTGGCCATTTTCGGAGTGTTGATCGTTTCCCTTAGTCACTGGTAGTCGTAACTGACACTCTGCCGCACGCCATTATGACTGTGACACATTCGTTACCGATATACGAGCGCCGATGTGCGAATATATATCTCGGGACGTTTAATGCGGGAGATAAGGAACAAGTGGTTCGGATGCAACCGATTTATCGTGCATTGAAAAAATGGGCCTTTTCTCGTATTCATAAAAATAAAAATAAAAATGAAATAACATAAGGAGTTTTTAGAAATAGAGAGAAATAAAAAATTATCTGCTCAACGTGTCTTTCCTAAAAGTCGTCAAGGAGATGCGGGCTCATTGGTCACCAATCAAAAGACAATATAGATCCCAAAGGTTAAGAGAATTTAGCGTGCATTGAAAATATGGTCCTTTTCTCATATTCGTAAAAATAAAAATAAAAATGAAATAAGATAAGGAGTTTCTAGAAGTGGATAGAAATAAAAAATTATCTGCTAAACGTGTCTTTCCTAAAAGTCGTCAAGTAGCTGCGGGCTCATTGGTCACCATTCAGAAGACGATATAGATCCCGAAGGTTAAGAGAATTTATCGTGCATTGAAAAAATTGTCCTTTTCTCGTATTCATAAAAATAAAAGGAACAATGAAATAAGATAAGGATTTTCTAGAAATAGAAAGAAATAAAAAATTATCTGCTCAACGTGTCTTTCGGAAAAGTCGTCAAGGATCGAGCTGCGGGCTCATTGGTCACCATTCAGAAGACGATATAGATCCCGAAGGTTAAGAGAATTTATCGTGCATTGAAAAAATTGTCCTTTTCTCGTATTCATAAAAATAAAAGGAACAATGAAATAAGATAAGGATTTTCTAGAAATAGAAAGAAATAAAAAATTATCTGCTCAACGTGTCTTTCCTAAAGGTCGTCAAGGAGCTGCGGGCTCATTGGTCACCATTCAGAAGACGATATAGATCCCGAAGGTTAAGAGAATTTATCGTGCATTGAAAAAATTGTCCTTTTCTCGTATTCATAAAAATAAAAGGAACAATGAAATAAGATAAGGATTTTCTAGAAATAGAAAGAAATAAAAAATTATCTGCTCAACGTGTCTTTCGGAAAAGTCGTCAAGGATCGAGCTGCGGGCTCATTGGTCACCAATCAAAAGACGATATAGATCCCGAAGGTTAAGAGAATTTATCGTGCATTGAAAAAATTGTCCTTTTCTCGTATTCATAAAAATAAAAGGAACAATGAAATAAGATAAGGAGTTTCTAGAAATAGAAAGAAATAACAAATTATCTGCTCAACGTGTCTTTCGGAAAAGTCGTCAAGGATCGAGCTGCGGGCTCATTGGTCACCAATCAAAAGACGATATAGATCCCGAAGGTTAAGAGAATTCATCGCGCATTGAAAAAATGGTCCTTTTCTCGTATTCATAAAATAAAAATAAAAATGAAACAAGATAAGGAGTTTCTAGAAATAGAAAGAATAAAAAAATGATCTGCTCTACGTGTCTTTCCTAAAAGTCGTCAAGGAGCTGCGGGCTCATTGGTCACCAATCAAAAGACGATATATAGATCCCGAAGGTTAAGAGAATTCGAGGGCATTCGAGTGCCGCGGGGGATACGCGAGCGATGGCCAGCAGCAATGACCGATCGCCCGGTGGGTCCGGCCGCGCGGTGGCAAAGGTCCGGCGACCTTTTATCCGCGTGTGCGAGGGTGTCTGATAATACGAGGATAGCGAGGATCTTCGAGGTTCGATGCCGGTGGACAATGGAGTCGCGATAAATAAGTCCGCAGTCATTGGTTCGCGATGCGAGGAACAGAGAAAGAGGGGGAGACAAAAAAAGAGACAGCCGGGACAGAGAGGTCAGTCCCACGGCTCGATTGCCCCCTAAAGGTGCTTTCAAAGGGAGACATAAAAAAGAGAAAACCTAAAAAGGCCGCGAGGAAACGTTGGACTCTCATAGTCGCGTCGAGGCCCGCACCTCGTTGAACGCTTTTTCCTTCCTCTCCCCCACCCCGCGCGCGTTTCATTCGCTCTCACCCCTTTTGTCGCGTGTTCTCTCCGCGCTCTTCCAATCTGTATCGCTCTTTCTTTCTTCATCTTTCACTCGGCGCCGCAATTCAACAACGTCTTTTCATTGACCGTCGCCCTGCCACCCCCCACCCCCCGTATCACGTGCTCCGTGCTTTCCACGTACAACACCCTCGGCCTCGAGAATAAGTGAAGAGGAGGAGCGGCAGAGAGAAATAGAATAAAAATACGTACACGTTATATATAGTAAGGAGAATAAAAGCTGAAAACTATCCAAGCTGCTGGGGCTGAACTCGCGGGGCAACTTCGCCCGGACAATGAGGAACTATAATTAACGACGCGAAATGAACAGTACGAGAGATGCGGCTGTGGATCTCGTGAGCGGGATAGGTGGGGGGGGGGGGGGGGGTTGCAATGAAAACTGTCGGGGGCGAATCTTCTGGTCTGTATCGCGGCAAAACACACTCAAGTGCGCGTAAGAACGGAAAAATAATCTCTGCCAAGCGACCCGCGCGCCGCACGCGGGCGAAAAAGTTTTTCAATCTTACGTCATTATCCGACGAGTCTCCCGCGCGACTTTCCTTCCGTCCGACCTTCCTGCCTTCGCGTCTCTCGCGAGTCGCAACTTCGTCGCCGTCGCCGCCGGACGGTGTGAAAGTCACCACGTTTTTTTCGACGTGACACGTGACGACGTTGTTTTTTTTTTTTTTTTTTTTTTTTTTTTCTTTCGAGTAACTTTCGACAATACTTATAATGGGCTGATACGATTGATATCTTAGGCACTGGTTGAATTGCGAGGATCTATTAAACAGTTAAATTGTACAGTTGAAGAAGAAAGACGCTCGAAAACACACAAAAAATTATACCAAATCAGGAATTAGGTGGACATCGGATCCCGGACAAAAAAATGCATTAACGAGAGCGTCGATGGTCATCACCTTTTCCCGGCGATATTTTTTCCCGACGATTTTTATTCATCCACAGCGACAAAGCAAAACAATTTGGCTTCGAGCGCGAGGCTTTTCATCGCCTCGCGGCATCTCGCACGGTTTACCGACTGAGGGTAACGAGTCCGCGGATCACAGGCGCAGGGTATAAGTTTCACGGGCGAACGAGGGAAAAAGGCGGGGAAGCGACGGTATTTTACGTCGCGCGGGCGAACGGCAGGAAGTGAAAAGAGTGCGAGAGGATGGTCTCAATCATTACCCGACGAGCAGCGGATTGCCCAGGCACGCCTCAATCTCCTCGAGATTCTTCGACGCGAGAGCGAGACGCGCGGACGAGCGCGTTTTTCCCGTGTGCCGCGAAGTAAGAAGCGAGGAAGACGATAAAAAAAAAACGAAAAAAAAAAAAAAAAAACGACTCAAGCCAGAAAACAAATTACGTTCTTCCGTCGTTCCTTTAGCCGGTGCAATTTTCCCGGGAGACCCGACTGACAAGGTTTTGCCGTCGACGCGCCGAGAGGCCTTTCAGTCCTCTCGCAGCGTCTTCGTCGTCGTCGCTCATTTTCCGTCGTCGCGGCGGCGGCGGCGGCGGCGCGACACGTCGCTCGCCCTGCGAAGACACCGCTGCTCTGCGACGTTGCACTGTCTTTTCATCCTCGGAAGAATCATTCGTTAGTCCTCAGCTCCTCGTGGCTCACCGAGCTCCGCCGACGCCGCCGTCTTCCATCCGCACTCGTTGCCGGAGAGACAAGACGACCCGAAGACGGAAAAACACGTTTCACCATGGACAGAGATATCGCAGCTACAGTCACATAGACATCCCCGACGTTCGATATACTCTGTACGTAAACTTTCGTCGAGCTTCCGTCGAATCTGTTTTTCTTTTTCCGATGCGTCGCTGTGTCTTCGATTGACAATCGGAGATGATGCGATTACGGCGGGAGGAAAAAATACGAGAGACACCGAGACTGCAGCGTGACGTAGGATCCGGTGAAGATCCCAGATTGGCGGAAAAGGAGGAAATATCATATCACATTACAGTATTTTTTTTTTCTAATAAAAAATGAATTATTGAAATAATTTTTTTTTTGCAATAGCTGAAAAGAAATGTCATCAGCACACCGTGAAAACGAGGCTCGGGCGGTAATTATCGCAAACCCTAAGACTCTCGGTTTTTTTCGTGCATTATCATCCAAGTCAATCGAGACCAGATCATTGTGTCCCCCAAACTCCCCGGAATTACCAAATCACAAATATCAATTTTTCTTTTTCCATTGCGTCGCTGTGTCTTCGATTGACAATCGGAAATGATGCGATTACGGCGGGAGAAAGAAATACGTAAGAGAGACACCGAGACTGCAGCGTGACGTAGGATCCGGTGAAGATCCCAGATTGGCGGAAAAGGAGGAAATATCATATCACATTACAGTTTTTTTTTTTTCTAATAAAAAATTAATTATTGAAATAACTTTTTTTTTGCAATAGCTGAAAAGAAATGTCAACAGCACACCGTGAAAACGGGGCTCGGGCGGTAATTATCGCAAACCCTAAGACTCTCGGTTTTTTTCGTGCATTATCATCCAAGTCAATCGAGACCAGATCATCGTGTCCCCCAAACTCCCCGGAATTACTAAATCACAAAAATCAATTTTTCTTTTTCCATTGCGTCGCTGTGTCTTCGATTGACAATCGGAAATGATGCGATTACGGCGGGAGAAAGAAATACGTAAGAGAGATACCGAGACTGCAGCGTGACGTAGGATCCGGTGAAGATCCCAGATTGGCGGAAAAGGAGGAAATATCATATCACATTACAGAACTGTTTTTTCTAATAAAAAATGAATTATTGAAATAACTGTTTTTTGCAATAGCAGAAAAGAAATGTCATCAGCACACCGTGAAAACGGGGCTCGGGCGGTAATTATCGCAAACCCTAAGACTCTCGGTTTTTTTCGTGCATTATCATCCAAGTCAATCGAGACCAGATCATCGTGTCCCCCAAACTCCCCGGAATTACTAAATCACAAAAATCAATTTTTCTTTTTCGGCGGGAGAAAGAAATACGTAAGAGAGACACCGAGACTGCAGCGTGACGTAGGATCCGGTGAAGATCCCAGATTGGCGGAAAAGGAGGAAATATCATATCACATTACAGTACTGTTTTTTCTAATAAAAAATGAATTATTGAAATAACTGTTTTTTGCAATAGCAGAAAAGAAATGTCATCAGCACACCGTGAAAACGGGGCTCGGGCCGTAATTATTGCAAACCCTAAGGCTCTCGGTTTTTTCCGTACATTATCATCCAAGTCAATCAAGACCAGATCATCGTGTCCCCCAAATTCCCCGGAATTTTTAATATCCAATCGAACCCGCGCCAGAGCAAAGAATAATTTGGTCGAGGTCGCGTTCGAGTGGCTGCTAACCCCCCAGTGGCAGCAGCCAGAGTTAATATCCGACTTCTGTTTTTCTTTCTCGTTTTCCCGCTCTCGTTTTCGCCCTCTCTCCCTCTCTGTGGGTCCCCGTTTGCCGCGGCGAGACGACGGGAATACGGGACGGACCCGTCGAAAAGAATACGTGCGGCGTCGGGCATCCGAGTGGCACTGAGTGTGGAGTATGGAGTCCGGTCTGCGGCTCCCATGCAGGCTCGGGGGGCCTCCCTCCTCACTCCCTCCCGGGGGGGAGGGGGTCTGGCGGCTGCCGGTCCTGAGGGATGATCCGCGCCGTCGACGAGCATCGCGGCCGCCGCCGCGCCTGTGCAAACACCGCGCGAATCCGACGGGCGGAGTTGCGAAAGAGGGAAAAGAGCCTGCGCGCCACACCGAGTCCGGCGATAAACAAATAAAGCGAAAGTACAAAGGTACCAGCAGCAGCAGCAGCAGCGACGGCGGCGGCAGCAGTGGCAATGGGAACGGAACAGAGCGCCGGTGGTGCCGATGGACGCCCATGGGACAGGAGAAAAACCATGGACAGTCCGGCGGCGGCGGCGGCGGCGGGAGGCGAGAGACGTCCCGGCGCGTCAATGAAATTCATTAGTCCCCTTCCGCCGCTTCCGCCTCTTTCATTTTCTCAAGTTCTCGTTTTTGTCGCGCCCGCGTCAAACATTTTTTTCTCTCTCCGTTACATCGCGCCGTATATATACTTCGCTGATTACGAAGTCGCTAAATATTTTTCCTGATTCGAGCGAGAACTAAAGAAAAAAAAAAACTGGGAGCATTTTTTTCTTCGGGTTCAACTGCACAGAGTATGAGTGACTTTTCACGGGGCTATCGACCTTTAAGCGCTCGCGAGCTCGTCCGGCGACCCGTGTAACGACAGCCGTGTGTACCACATTTCTGTAACACTCAGTATTCCCTGTGTCGTGTGCTACATCCGTGGATGTGTTACATCCACGTGCAACAAAAACGCGATTGCTGCGACAATTCTTTTTTTTTTCCCATACCGCACAACAATTCTCGCAAGCTCGGTGCGCGGAAGAAACGTCACGGTGATTTCTGGAGCATCGCGGATTTGCGCGCTCGTAGGGAAAAAAATATGCGAATCCAGGTTGTAACTGTGTGCGCGAGAGGAGACGCGCGGGCGCGGCTGCCGATGGCACGCGCGTTAAAAATAGAGGAGAGAAGAAATTGCGAGGGATCGTGGAGGCTGTGCGGACGCGAGGAGGCCGAGAGGGTTTGCGGGGAGGAGGGCGGAGGGGGCGAGGAAGGAGGAAAGGGGCGGAGGGCGGGAGGAGGCCCGAGCTCTCGTATTTTCATTGCTCCCGGCGATTCCTCCTAACGCACAGACGGAAAAGCTCGGCGCGCGGCTCTCGGGCAGCCGGGGCTCTCCGCGTGCGCGACGAAAATGACAAAGCCCTCCGGGCGTTCCGAGATTTCTCGCTCACTCTCTGGCTCCAACGTCCCAACAGCTGTGTGACTGTGTGTGTGTGTGTGTCTCTGCGTGTCTCTGTGTGTGTCGGACACAGACGCGTCGGCCGTGCAGCAGCGGAGTCGTTTAAAAGCGAGTTTCCTAATACCCCGGACAGCGGGAACACACTCGAGCGGAGTGGTAGCGAAAAAAAAAGAAAAAAAAAAAAAACGAAGGATAGAAGAGAAAAAAAAAAGAACACGAATAATCGTCCTCGCGCGAGCGAGCTCTCTGGCCTCTTTCCGCGCGCGGTGTCAGGAATATTAGAAAGCCGCGCGCGCAATGTACTCCCAAGCGTACTGCCGCCGTGCGTGCTCCTGTTTCTCGCGCCCACGCATCAGTCGCCGCCGATTACGGCGCGGGAGGACAGGAGACAAAATTCTTCCGCATCGTGCGCGCCGCGGTTTTCCGCGGCGTCAAGGAGCGAGGCTCGCGGTGATTTGCGGGGGAATGCGGAGAAATCGTGAACATTTTTGCGTGATATTTAATTTTAAATATCCATTAATATTCATTTAAAAATGGAACGAAAAAAATGAAAAATCGAATTATGGTCATTTTTTGGTCAAGACATTTTTATTCTTGAACCATAGGGTAGACGTACCGTTTTTCAGCGCCTTAGTGCCAATTTTGTGGCCATTACATTCAAACGAATAAAACATAATATTTAATCGCATATAAAAAATCATCCAGTCGACCATTCAGTGTATTAATATGATTTTTTTTAAAAAATCAACATTTAGTTATACGAAAAGAATAATTTGAAGAATAAAATAATAAAAATGGCCACAATCGGTACAGTGGCCACTACACTGTTAAAAATCTACGGTGTCAAACGCTGCTGGTGTGGACTTTTTCCTGGTGTTACTTATTACAGTGTTAATATTAACACTGTTTACGGTGTTAAAGTAACACCAGCCGTTTCGTTAAATTTTCCCTGTGTTACCGACGAAGCATTATAACACTTTTTGCTTTAAAGGCATGAATGCAGGTATCATGTGTGATTTTTTATTATCTCGTGAATAAATTAGTCGCTTTTCTCAGTTTTTATCGAAAAATTGAAGAAAAAAATCGATTTTTTCAGTACAGCTCCCTCTACCGGGTAATTGATCTGTAATTTTTCTTTTCGAAAATCAAAATTCTGACTAATTCATTAACGAGATTCACATTACTGGTGACTGTATTTCAATTTTTGCCTCGATCCGTTGATAATACGCGAAAAACGGCACTTCTGACTTTTTGAGGTGAAAGTCGGTATTTCAGACTGCGTTAACACCGCTAATTAACACCGTGATTGGTGTGGACCTATATAGACACCGTCTTGGTGTTGTTTTTAACACCGGATTTTTAACAGTGTAACGGTACATCCTACCCTATGCCTGAATTTTACGTGCTTGGTCGTCGTTCAAGTTGAGCTACATTGGTCCTTAACATCGCCGCAAAAAAATCACAGGAATTCGTGTAACCTCGGGTGGTCGGTGGAAATGATAATATTTGACGAGGATTTATCGTCGTATTTGTCAGCCCGCGCGCACACACACGGTCTTTGGTTAACGACCGGCTGCAATTTGCGTAATTTTAATTGGTTATTAACACGCCAGCAGCCGCGGGCTCGTCGCGGTACTTTTATTTTCGAATTGTCGCCGCGCGCTGCGAATGCGCGCGCGTGGTCCTATCGGCCGCGACGACAATCCCAGTGTACGCGTGTATTTTACAGTGAAAGTATTCGCGAACCTGCCGGCCGCATGTGCGACGCTAATACACAGATAGCGAGCGATTTACGCGCGCGAGTCGCTCACGCATCGACGCGTCGACTGCCGCGCACGCATTTTGACCAGAGCCGAGCGCGTGCAGCGCGCGGAGCGAACGCCAAGCGTGCGTGAAGGGTTTTACACATTGTCGCGCGCTGCCTCCGCGCGCATTCGGGGTCGGACGCCGCGGGATCGAGAGGCGCCGCGGTACCCTCGATTATTATCGGAAACGCGGATTTAATTTTAACGCATACCAACCGTAGCGGCAAAAATGATTCGCGCGCTGTGACTCCTTCCACTCGGTCGCCCGGTGTCGCCCGGCGCGCGGGAACCGATGAAAGCGCGCAGCGCGATTTATTCCCGGCCACTCGACGACTCTAATTTAGCGCACACGTTGCCCGGTGCTGCCCCCGGAAAGTCATTTCGCCGACTGCTAATTGGACGCAATTACGGGCGGCACTCGGGAAATTAATTAATATTGACGTTTTGCGCGAACAATGTGACGGCGATAACGAATTGTTGGCAATAAAATTGATTTCTGATCGCTTATTTTTTTTTTTTTTAAGCGTTGTCGAGTTCTGCTAATATATTAGTGACGAGGGCTATTAAATGTCATGCCTTATACATTTCATTTTTTTTTTTCACTCGTGTTATAATGGGAAATATTTTTTTATTATGTTTGGCGTTACCTGGGCGAAGATTCCTTTCCGTCCTGTCCACTCGCCATAGTGAATTATATTACTCTCTCCTGTTTCGATGAAATTTCACACGAACTCCGCGAGCAGAGTGTATTTAAATCACTATTTACGCTGAATTCTAACACCTGCCTCCCACTGCACACTATTTTTTTTGTTTCGTCACCAATCCTGATCGTAAAATCAGTTTTACTCGATAGACACAATTATTTTCTTTTTTTCGTAATCTCACCCGAAGAACCGCAGTTTTATAGGTTCCACATGTTTATGTCGCACTACCCTAGTCCGATTTTTCACTTTTTCTCCGAAAACATAATTAAAGAATGGAAGCCACGTTTCGAGAATAAAAAAGTTCTAACGATGAATTCGATAACAGACTCCTCGATGCCCACGTGTCGATATCGATCACTGATAAACTACAACAGATTAATTAAATCTCAACGAGTATTCAACGAAAGTAGCAATGTCAATATAAACCTCGGTCAACTGCGAATAATGATGTCGATATAACAGGTTAGGCGTATGATAACTATGTAACAAATGTAAAAACTCATATCATACAAGCAACATATTTTTGGTCGAAATGCACCGCATTAACTTTTATCGCTTCGCGTTTTTTTTTTTAAATTCATTTATTTGTTTGTTTTTATTTATTTTTGGCGGATGTCCGAGATGTCCCACCGGACGTCCGGCACGTGAATTCAGCGTCGAAAAATTCGCGATATATATCCGAATTCAAAATGGAACGTGGAGCGAGCGACCGGCGCATCGGTCGTAAGCTCAACACCGCGACGGGCGCGCCGCGGATATTGCGCGGGGCACGCGCGGCGCGTTCGAGCTACGAAATCGAATTGATCACGATTTGCTCTCGGGGGTCGCCGGTGTCCGCCGGTCTCGGCGCACCAAGTGTCACACTGCAGCAGCAGCAGCAGCAGCAGCAGCAGCAGCAGCAGCAGTAGCAGCAGCAGCAGCAGCGCCGCGTCCACCGCGGGCTATTTCGACGTCGCGTCAAATGTCATTAAGCGTCGCGCGCGCGCGCGCACGCGGACCCCGCGAGAGTTGCGCGTTTTATTTTTGCGCGTTAATCCCGGAGCATCCGCGCCGGCAATTGCGTCAATTTCTTCCTCGCACGTTTCACATTGGCACTTGACAAATTTATTATTCTCACCCTCGGTATCCAACCCCCTTTTTTATTATCACTTTTCGGTTTATCCGGCCTTTTCGGGCTACGGCCGCTTTCACGTGGTCCCGACGAAATTACCGCGAGAATCGTATCCCAAAAAAAAGAGAAAAAAAAAAATGTGGATCAATCGGGAAGGGTTGGTCCTTCTTCTTCTCTGTTTCACTTTTCCTCGGCTCCTCGAGACGACGTGGCCCGCAGTTTCTCGCTTCTGCTGCGAGGCGGTCACGTCCGCGCGTCCGCGCCGGGCCTAACGCTGTCTCCGGTCTCGTCGGCACGTCTCATCTCCCTTGGTAATTCGATTCTCCGGTATCGCGCAACTTTTTTTTCTCCTCGCCGCGCACATGACGTACACGCGAGGCGATTTCACGGCTCCCGCACTGGTCCCACCGTCTCGTCGAGGCTGCGTAATTTTTTGTTATTTCGTCCTTTTTTATTTCACATTTTTCCTTGGTTTTTGTTTGTTTCAAATAAATTTGTATTATTATTATTTTTTATTTTAGATCGCAGTCTTGGGTACAGTTTTTAGATGTTCTTTATCGGGCACTGATAACACGGCGAGACGCACGAAGAATTGTGAAAAATAAAAATAAAATAAAAATTCTCGGTGCGAACATGTGCTGGCTCGGCGAGGGCTGATCTCACCCCGTGCGTCGAAAGCTCATGTCTGGCCGTACGATCGACGAGGGGGCGACCTCGTGTTTCCCAACGAACGTGCGAGTGTGACGGCGCACGCCGCGCTACTGACGACGCCTCGCCGTAAGGGCCGCCCGGCACACGCTCTCGCAACCGCTCGCGCAAGCGCGACGATCGACGCCGGCAGAAAAGAGCTTTCTACTGATATACACCGAGCGATACCGCAGAGTCGGCCAGGCCACGACGCGACGGTTTTTCGTTTCCGACGATTTGTATTTTATGTTGCACTAATCATTATTAATTTCACATTTGCTTTGGAAGGGCATTTTTTTTTCTTTTCGGATTTTTTTTATTTATTTTTTTGTGTAATAAGATTGCGATGATGTACATTTAATAAATGTTGTGCTTGATAATAACATATTTAAGAATCTGTTGATTTCCATTGAACAATTTTTTCAATTCACATATTTATTAGTTATTAAAATTAGAATTTCGAGTTTGTTTCTTTTTTTAGGATCATTTTGTTTGAGTCATTGGATCATAAAAGTCGCAAAACAAATTGGGCAAATATTTGGGAGCGATGATAAATGCCGAGTAGTTTGCAACTTTGTGACCGCGCGGTACAGGAATAGCGTCTCGTGCAAGCGGCATTGAGGATCGAAGAGGAAGAACACAACGAGAAGAAAGGATCGAGCGGCCAGCGGACAGCTGGTCGCTTCCCGTGCGCTCATCTCCCGGACGCTTCGAGACATCCGGCTCTGACGAACCCGAAACTCGTCAAAATACACAAATCACCGACACGTCTAAGCATCTTCTCTCGTTTTCCCGAGGGCTTCGGGGAGGGGGGAGGGGAAGGACGCCGGCGCGAAGAAAGAGTCCGTCTGTCGGCGACACGTGAAACTGCTACCGCGCGAGATATCTTGATTCTTTCGGTCCTTTGGATCAAGTGAACACGTGTTTGTTGATACAAGAAAAGATTAAAAAGAACGGAAAATAAACCGCAGAATCCACGAAATTTCATAAAGTTAGCATTGTGTTTACAGAATTGAAAATCATTTCTTAATATCAGGCACTATAAGATGTTAGAAAATACATTCATATTAAAATTAATAAAAATATTGTTAGAAAGACAAATTTTCATTACAATAAATTTCTAAATAAAAAATCAGGATTGTGTGTCAGGAAAAAACGCAATATTGGTAAGATTGAGAATTTATTTGTAGTGAATATAATAAAAAATGCTGACCAGCCTCACGACTCAGCCTTCTTCGCTTCGAGTGAAGAATGCAGCCAGCGAGCGGGGGTGGCAGCAGCAGCACCAGCAGCGGCAGCGAGGAATAACCCTCGCGGCAACAAAATCGATCCGTAATTTCTCGAGATCGGAAGGAAACGGTTCGCAACAGTTTTGCACGGCTACGTCACGCAATCACGCACCGTAAACTCCAACTATACCAAAACCCGCGATACCCACTTGCAGCGGCAGCCAGAAAGCTTGTATTCCCGACGCGGAATGCACGCATAGACTTTACGAGAGTGAGCCCCCCCCCCCCCCTCCCCCCTTCACCCTTCGCTCTGTCTCTCTGTGCGCGACCCCGAAATGGCTTTTCCTCGAACAGAGTTGTAAAATACTTTCCGATAATTATACGTAACAAACGAAAACCCGCAAATCACCGACAAACAAGTGGCGATAAAAAAGCCCTGCAGCGCCCATAAAAATCGTAACCACACCCGCGATTCTCCAGAAAAAGAGAGAAGAAAAAAAATCCTCAGAAACGACATTTGCGCGCGGTACTCATCGGTCTTGTTTTATCCCGGCAAGTCGTAACATTATAAATCACTCAACTCTCACAAAACTTTGTCCCATTTCGTTCGCAATTTTTTTTAAAGTGAGAAGAAAAAAAAATTCAATTCCCGCCACAATTTCTATACATTTGCACCTAATTTTTGAATGGAAAATAGAGGTGAAATTCAATCGATAAAAGAATCGGATTTTTTTTTTCACAAAAACTGTGTAAGCCCTCTTAAAATTTTCAAATTTATCGCGTACATTATACTCGATTCAGACCAATTTGAATGTCCAATTTGATTGAAATCGGCAAAGAAAAAAAGCGACGAAGCCAAAAAATCGAAACCTTTCTTCGCGTACAAAGAGAGCGATGGAGTCTCGCTCTCTGTCGCTCCGAGCGAGAGAGAGAGAGAGAGAGAGAGAGAGAAAGAGAAGGGTTTACTGGTTACGAACGGTGAAATTTCACGCAGCCCCGACGCGTATGAAAGCGTCCGTGGTCATTGAAGCTGCGAAACGCGTCGATCCCCGGTGCCCAGCGCGAAATCAAGCGTATTGCGGGTGCGCGGGTGGCAAACGAGGTCGCACTCGCGCGCAGTCGTCAAAATACAGCACGACACGGACGTATACACGAGTCATCGGGTTGGTGTATGTATCGCGCGTGTACCAGGTACTCGAGAGTACCTGGGGTTTGTGTACACACGGAGAGAGAGCGAGAGAGACAGGGAGAGAGAGAGGCGGCTCGGCAGTATCCGGGGAAATGCGATTCGACGCACGTCGTAAAACGCGCGTGGCGCGTAAGCCACGTAATGCACCGAGCGCGCCCTCGAGCTCTCGCGGCTGCGGTGAAGATTTATGTGCGTTGCACACTGGACGCCCGGGGGAGGGGCGGAGGGGGGGGGGGGATGTCCTCGCCCCCGCGTCCCTGATGGCGATTCCGCGAGTTTCCCGGTGCGCGAGAGTGAAGAACAACAGAACCCGGTGCTTTCGACGCTCTAGCAACTCCGCCGCCACGGCCATCGTGGCGCGGGGAATCGGCCGGGAAATCCGAGTCACCCGCCGACCGAAACGTCACTCTAAACACGAAAACCGTGCATTTTCAAGCATTTTACTTCGAAACACGTATTTTTAAAAAAGCGTATCAGGAGATAAATAAAATAATGTTTACTGCACCGACACTGATGGGTGTGCGGTCGGAGTGCGGCTTCGGCGGTCCCACGAGTTAAGCAGCATTGATTGCGGCCGTAACTTGGATGGGTGACCGCTTAGCCGTGCATCGACTGGCGCATCAAACAGTGAGCGGGAGGCATTTTTTCAGAAACTTGGTGTCTGCACTTAAGAAGCATGTGTTTCTTTCGTGTATACACTGGAGAATCAGAAATATATAATGCCGTCTGTACCGGCACGGGCTTTCCGCAGTTTCCCCGTGCCCTCAGCAAATGCGGTACAGTGTAGCTAAGTCGGCTGCGGACGCACGGAAGTTAGGTTAGCTTAGCTAAGTGCGGGTAGGGAGTGATAGGAGGGGAAAACTAGGGGGGGAGCAAGCCCTCACGGGTGTACCTGGGAAATGGAAATAAATAAATAAAATAATGTTTACTGCGCCGAAAAACAGAGGCGAAAATTATGCGAAATTATTTCGACAGACGATTATTTTTTATCATACTATTGAGAGGTTGAAATAATAGTTATTATCGATGTCTCGCGAAATAAAAACGATGTGTTGCTCATTTTTTATTTTTTCATTTCATAACCATTTTTTAACCTCAACAAAAAAAAAAACCTTCGACAAAAGTTGACTCGCATTGACTCGCGTTATCCAAATCCTACGCAGCGCACACGACTCGCTGCATATTCGTTGTACGACAGAGCTACTAAAGGGGTGGGGTGCACCACGGCCGTTACCGCGATGCACTTTGCCGGAGCGGCGGTCCTGGGTTTTCGATAGCCATAGCCGGAATATACGCGAAAAAGCGGCGCAGTAATTGGCCTTTCAGCCGATGACGCGGTGTCCAGTGATTGGTACGTCTGCGTCTCGCTTTGTTCCGCGCTTTTTGCGCGGCCAATCTGCGCTGGGTGGTCAACCACTGGTGCCGCGCGTTTCCATTCCACGCGGGCGCTATCTTTTCGGGTGTAGAACGCGCCCGAGTGATATGGCGTAGATTTGATTGAACGGGATAATGCAGCAGCGCGGAGTACACCGGGAGAGCGAGCGCAGCGCAGCGCAATCCGATCGCCTTGTCGATGACACGTATAGATAGCCGCGATTCGGATTTCCAATCCATTAGAACCGCGCTGAATAATCTACAAGACGAATCGAACGGCGCTCGTCCGATAATACGCGGCGCCATTCCGAAGGCGCGTTCGGGCGTCTTTCGTTATGAATTATTTGCCCGCAAAGTGGAATCACGGCCAAAAGTCCGCCTAATTGATTATAATTAGCGCCGAGAGTCATTAGTCACGGAAGTCTACACTAATTTTTGTATTTCTTCATTTTATCTACTTAGATCACAATCAAATTATAAAAATGGGGTAATTTAATTAGCGTAAAATGTGTTGAGTTTTCCGAAATTTTGTTGCACTCTTTTTTGCTGAAAATGTTTGTTTTTGCGGTTCGATCAACGACGGCTGTGTGTAACTCGCGCGGTGGAACTTTTTATATGGGTTTGTGGTATGAAAAAAAAAAAAAAATCCTACACACTGCCCGACTTTCCATTCGGCGCAGTTTTTCGTTTTTCTTTCTCTCCGTTTCCCTCGCCTTTTTTCCCTTATTTTCGGCGTTCAATGCGGGAAAATGCGAGAGGAAAAAAAAAGTATTTACGACTATCAATGCGCGAGAGTGGAACAACAATGGCGCGGGCTGGAAAAATATTGCGGGTGGCCCCCCGCAATACGGCCACTCAATGTTTGATTGTTTCCACCCGGGTTTCCCGAGGCAGCTGGTACGGCGGAAATTCGTATATAGTCGCGGAATTATGCTGGGCCGGGGGAGAGAGACGGAGAGGAGTGAGGAGGGGGCGGGGTGAGTGGACACGAGACTGTGGAGGAGAAAAAAAAAGCGAGAAAGCGCACGTATATAAGGCTGTGGTTGAAGGGAGATCGATAGGGATTGGGCGGTCGGACAGACGGGGTGGTTGAGGTGAGATGGAAATCCCGCCGGCTGGATATCGAAAGACCCCGAGGTCCTGGCAGGCTCAGGCAGCAGCAGCAGCAGCAGCAGCAGCAGCAGCAGCAGCAGCGGCGGCGGCGGCGGCGGCGGCGGCAGCCGCACCGCGGTGAGATTAAAATGTGGGCTGCCGGGAATTTTAATTGAAAAAGCCTCCGCGAATTCCGAACGGTCTGCTGACGCCGACCGACACACTCTGGGTCACTAAAACATCGATATACTTTTTTTTAGAACTACCCTTCGGCTCTCTCTCTTCTTCGCTCTCTATAACTTAATAAAGTTCATGAATTTCATCCTACTTTTTCCCCCCGATAGGTATATATTGATTCAGAATATATCGAATGTTACGTACAATTTCTCGCCTCGAAAATTCAAAAATTAATGTGTTCTTCCACTGAGTTTGTTACAAGGAATTTATTTATTTATTTGTTTTTAGAGAGAAAACCAAAATAACGTGTTGGAGAATTGATTGATTTTTTCTGTGAAATTTCCTTATTTTTTGCCGAAGGTTTCACGAAAAGGTTGGTTTTAAGTGGAAATAAATCAAAGATTTGCAACGAGCTCTTTCACTGCAAAAATGTTTCGTCGAAGAAAATCCTGACTCGAAGATTTCGTTAGCCGCCTCCAGGCCGCGGTATCGGGGGGCAAAAAGAGGGATTGGAAATTTCGTCGCTCCGACGACACGCCCGAAATCCAACCCCTTCGATGTCGGAGCCGTTCGCGTCCCGCCGCACTAACTCGGCGTACAGTACAGGAATCAAAGTGTTTCGATTGCTTTCGTTCCCTCCTATCGCGCGCGACCCGGAATCGATCTTTGCCTCTAAAGCCACGCGCGATAAAACTTTATTTCCTCCGCCTCGTTCGCGACTCATCGCACGCGACACGCTCGTCGTTCTTGGTTCCCGTCTCCGCTTTGTCATCTCGTTCCTTCCGCGCAGGTTGCGCCGAGGAAACGCGACCCCCGGCAGCCCGAGAAAATTGGGCTTTGATTTTATAACGTCGAGTAAGTGGGAAAAGGAGAGTTTTATTGCTGGAGAAGAAATTTTACTGCGAGTAAATGGCCCGTTTTTGGCGTAACAAGTGACGGAGTGATCCACGTGGAATTATTCCTCGTTAAAAAATTAACATTATTATTATTTGGCAGTTTGTCAGAAAAAAAAAAAAAAAACGTTTCTCGCGTTTTTTTCCTCGAATTTTCGATTTATCGGGCAAACACCTGTCGTTTTTGGAATCGGCGGGAAATTTGCCATCGGATAGGGTTTTTAAAGTTGGCGAAATCGAACTTTCTTTTTGCAAATACGCCCTTCTAAAAATTTGCGATTTTTGAAGGTCAACTTCAAAAATCTGCATAAAACCGAAAAATCGAGATATCATGTTCCGCCTGGTGGCATTCTCTTCGTTGAAGAGGTTTCTTTCAAATGCAAAAAAAAATCCCGATTATATCAAATCGGGATCGGAAAATCCCGATCCAGAGAAAAATTACACTAATTTTAGTAAAGTGCCAAAATTGGGAAAAAGTGTTAAATCGTTTTTCGCGTTTTTCTCCACAAATTTTCTATTTTTCGAGCAAAAACCGGTCATATTTGGAATCAGCGGGAAATTTCCCATGGGATGGGGTTTTAAAACTTCGTTAAATCGAAAAAAAATGTTTCACCGAAAATTGCGAGGTTCCTTCCTACGCTGGCTAACCACCGACTGCGCGCGTAAGCGCGCGTCATTGTTGCTAGTGTACTTAAAAAATCAAACCCTTTCTGGATCGCATCCTCCTCTTACTTATACTATACGCTAATAAAAAAAAGAAAAATTACTTCCGGCCCATAAAAGTGATGGTCGTTTTTTCAGCTCCTTAGCAACGAAACGGCAGCCTCGAACGAACCTGATGGGATACGAAAATCTGCGGAAGCCCAAGCTCGTTCCCCGAACTATTGCCTGCACATTGCGCATTCACTCTTTCTTTTTGTCTCCCGCCCTCCCCCCCCCCCCCAGAGTTTAACGTTCCGTACGTTCTCCATCGCGGATACCCGGGTCCGAGGCCCGAATGACCGCGATAAGACAGCGGCGGGGAGCGGATAGTGCAACTTTTGTTTTTACGACGGCGGAGTTGGCGCGGAGTGGGCAACGATTACTTTCGGCGTGTTGGTGCGCGGCAACGGAGGGACGACGCGCGAAGCGGGCGCGAAGGAGCCGGAGTGGAAAACCCGTCGCGAGCGGGAAAACGCGTTGCAGCCGGGAGACGTTGCGGCGGCTTCGCCGGGAAATCTTCGGGAAAACATCTCGGGCGCATCCGTGGAAAACTGAGAGGCAAGTTTTCCTCGAGGCTCGAGCCACGCGGCGGGCAGACGCCGAGCGCGAGGCGAGAGAGGATAAGCAAACCCTTTTCGCCCTGCGGACGGCCGAGCGTTCTTGACTGTAGTCTTGCTCTTTGCTTTCCGGTGTTCTTCTTGTCGCTTTTCAAGAAGAACTGAGACGCTCCCCCCCCCCCCCCCCACCCTAACCACTTCTTCCCCCACTCCGCCACCACCACCGATGTCGGGATAATAATTATGCGCGGCTTCTCGCTTTTATCTCGTCGTATCTGGAATCCGTAGCGAGTCTCGAACCGTCTGAACGGTCTCGCTTGTCCCGCACGTCGACTCGAGGAGAGCCACCATGGCAGAGCCTCAGTCACTCTCTCGGCCTCCCTCGAAATCAACCCCGGCCAACGCGAACCACCAGCGAATATCCTCTCCCTCTCCTCGAAAGTTATTTCAATCGCCTCATTCGCTCTCGCTCCCTCGCTCGCGCGACTCGCTAACTTTCGCGCGCGGTGCGAGGCGCCAAGTATCCTTCACTTTCTCCCGCGGCGCCGTCAACAGCTGCCACGCGCGCGAGGCGAGGGAGGATTTTTCGGCTCTTCGCGCATAATAAACCCGGAATTCGGGGGGATAATTCGCGGCGCGCGATCAGTGACGAAAGCGCGCGGCAGAATTTAATCGGAGATGCCCGAAGATTGGGGTTTGTGGATGGAATTGTCATCGACGCTGTCTGCGCGTTTGACGAAAATTCGGGGAGACGAAATACGCAACGATCTCTCGAATCCAAATTAAATCCTAGAGAACAAAACAGAAAATTGGCCGAAAAAAAATTGTCTTGAGATTTCGAAAACGTCTGCACTTTTTACTTCACGCCAAGGTTCATTCGTGAGAACCATTGAGAATCACTTTTTGTCTCGCCGAGGATAGGAGCAAAAAAAGCCCTTGGCGCAAGGTCGAGACAACCGAGTAAAAAAATCAAGTGCATCTTGGATTCATGCGGGATCCGCGAGATGTACGTGAAAAAGTCCCGCCAATGAGACAATCCTTGACTTTTCGCGTACTTCGAGTTTCATGCCGAAAGTACGTGACAAGTTCGTGTAAAATTGGAGCTAGAAATTCACCAATTAAATACATGAAAAGTACCTGAGAAGTACACATTTGAAATGGCTCCATTGAAGATTCGCGGCACCCAGAATAGTACTTTGTGATACAAGGGCGAGAAAGCGGCCGTTACGCGCGGAGTGCTACAACGACACGAGGCGAAGCCGAGTGTTGTTTGTAGCACGAGAGGAGGCGAGTGCACTGCTTCCTAACCTCCGCGGGACGGCCGCTTTGTCGCCCATGTATCACATATTACTTTTTGTAACGAATGTCAACGTGATGTCGCACATCTTCGTGCCTGCAAAGCGTGCGTGAGATCATCTTGTAGATAGTTTCACGCACGCCAATGTGTGCGTGAAGTAATGTAGATAACTTCACGCACCAGATGGCGTACGTGAAATTATCTACGTTGACATGAGCATAATACGCGATCTCACGCACGCTTTGCGGGCACGAAATGTGCGACATTACGTGCATGAGTTACAAAAAGTATACGAAAAGTACGTGAAAAGTCCATATTTGACATTTTTGCGTATTTAATTGGTGAATTTCTGGCTCCAATTTTTCACGCATTTTTCATGTACTTTCCGCGTGAAACTCGAAGTATGGAATGCACTTGTTTTTTTTACTCGGGCATAAGAGATATCCGTTATGCCGGGGGCCAGAGGTTCTCTCGGTTAGTGCAGAGAGCGACCTGTACACCGCGAGCACAACACATAAGCACCACGGGGTTATGGTGTACTTAGACTTAGGGGGTTTCGGGAGAGGATTGCAACGGCGTCCGCCACTGTCGGCAGCTCGTGGGATCGCGCAACGCGCAACCCCGGCCATCAACCAAGGTCGGGGGACGACGACCTCCTCCGCCCTCTCCCGCCCGACTCGGCTTTTTGCTTTGCCGAATTAACGCTACCCGGCAAAACGCTTAACGACCCACTACCGAGCAGCGCGTCGCTGCGCCCGTTACCGGCAACTAAGTTTCCACCTCGGAGAGCTGCTTCCACGGTCACGTATACGCCGCCCATTGTGTACCTGGGTCCTGGCGGCCGCCGGCTTCGCTCAAGTCCTCGCCGGACTTAAGGCCTTTCCTGGAACTCCGGTTTCCGCATTACCGAGCTTTCGTATAGGTGTCCGCATTTCCCTGCACATCACCAGCAAACACATAATCACTGTGGCATCATCAGCGATACTTTTGCGCTAGGTTAACCATCGTTAGAACAAGCTTATGTTCCATTGTTTTGGGTCATTTTCACTTTTTGACTTTTTATTAAATTTGGTTTAATTCATAATGTCCAAGGACTTTTGAACCATGATTCAAGAACAGGCAATTCACCAGCAAACACATAATCACTGTGGCAGCATCAGCGATACTTTTGCGCTAGGTTAACCATCGTTAGAACAAGCTTATGTTCCATTGTTTTGGGTCATTTTCACTTTTTGACTTTTTATTAAATTTGGTTTAATTCATAATGTCCAAGGACTTTCAACCCTCATTCAAGAACAGGGTTGCTGGTTGTTCTTGAAGTATTTCTTGCAACGGGTCCTGTCAAGAGGTCCAAGAATTTTCAACAATGACCATGTTTGCAGGTACCATTTGGGTATAGTAAGACGTGCTCCTAAATCATTCTCTCGTCGGCAGGTGGCGACACTTCTGGACTACCAGCTGACTGCCGGAAGTTTTTATCAGATCCACGGTCACTTTTGCCAGGTCTTCTTGCTTCCTGTGTACTGGGACGAAGTTCTGGAAACACGCGCGGTGAAACGCGATCACTGTGTTTCTCGTGCGTCGAGTTGGCTTCATTCTCTCCACCCAGACAGACGATGCGTTCTTAGACCCTCGGCCGGGTGCTAACGTTGAGGAATGGAAGTACTTGCGTCTATGCACCACTCCCTCCGGCTGTCGGTTAGTTCGCGCCACAGGCTGCAACGCGGCAGAGGCAGCAAGCCCAGCATCTCGAATATAGTGCAAGAGCGTGGAGAGCCACAACCGCCTCGACATCAGTATACCGACGCCACTGCCATTCGCGCGCTCCACCGCCTTGTATTATTGCATAACGTACGTTAAGTGGATTAGGGGTGAGCATCCAGTTTACTAATGAACCTTTCGTCTCTCTCTCTCTCTCACGCGTTATCTCGCGCTGTACGTTTCGCTAACGTGGCGAAGTGGCAAAAGGAAAGCTCCCTGTATACACGTCTCCTGTACGTGCGCTTAACGAGTAGCAAGTCTACCAAAGCGACGATTTTTGTTTTTCTTGCCAATATTTAATTGAACTACCGTGTTGATACCGACAAGATTCCGGAGAAAACAATATATTCCATTCGAGTCTAATTCTTCGTTGCATGAAGAATAAAACATTAACAGGTGTCAATTTGTCGACAGCTCTGTTTTTCGATACATTTGTTTCCATAATTTCCGTACAGTCTTGTTGACCAGGTTTGATATCCATACTTTGATCCAAGGCCCCACGAGGGCTTCCCCGCCCAAATCAGCCTGGTTATAACCTTGTCTATGACAAAGCTGCACGTACGTACCCGCCGTTCGATATTATGCACCCTTGTCTTAAAGACGTCACGTCTCCCGTACATTAGGATCGCCAGTCAGGGGTGGTTTTACGCGTCGAAGGATATCCCGGCAGCCTCATGAGAACCCAAGACCCCTCCACGCAAACGCTTTGGCACAGGGGCTGTGAGTGGAATAGCATATATCCTCCGACGTAGTGGTCGATCGATGGCATTGACGATCGGCGGAGAGGCGAACGCGCCGAGCAACGTAAAAAATGGCCCGACCGAAGCGCTAATCCCGCCTGGATCGTCGTCCCCCTCTCTTTGGTCGGCATTAACATAGTCCCGGGCGGAGAGGAGATGATCCCCGCGCCTCGTTTCCAGGTACTCTGAGGAACGAGCTGATAAGAACGACCGATCTACGAGAACGTTTCGCGCTGCTGCTCGTACCTCCCCCGGTTGTATACAACGACGCGGCTGTGAGCTTTGAGAGGGAGGGGAGGTGGAGGGGCGAGTGGCGAAGCTTCACGAGGGGCTTTTGGAAAACGCTTCGGGCTTTGCGGAGCCGTCAGGAGTAACAGGGGCCCCGGTTGGACCGGTTGGACCGGTTGGGACCGGTTGGGACTGGTCGGACCGGTTGGACCGGTTGGGCCATGTTTGACCTGACGGGGAGCAACGTAAGCGCGCACTCGTCGTCACGTCGAGCACCCACGCGCGAGGTAATTGTATTTGCATAGATTCGAGATCGGCTTTGTTTCGTGGATTAGCGCGTCGTGCTGGGCTCTCCGCACTCAGTGATTAGAGATAGCAGGCGATAGGAACGGTTGAGTTAGCCAGCGCGAGACCGAGCCGACCGGCGAACAGGTCGACGGGTTGTTGTCGTGTGCACAGGGCGCATCGGGTCCTTTGGTTCGCGTACCAGGGTCTCCGAGCTCCGTCGCGGTACGATACCGACTCTCGATCGGAAATAGGATAGCGGATATACCAATTCGCGCACGTATATCCTGTAGGGTCGTCTTTCGTCACGAACCTTTGTGTATCCAAGTTACGTCCGCGACACGTACGAAGACTCATTGTCTAGGATCAACCGGCGGCTTTCTGTAGACAATATTATATCATATTGGTACCGGGAAAAAAATAATGAGCTCGCGGGTGGTACGAGACACTAGACGGGGAAACCAATCGATTTGGGGGCTGATTTGCTGACAACCTGGTCTCGTCGTGAGATTGAAAACAATCAGTTACAGGAACCAAGTTGGGCTCTTCAGTTGCACTAACTATGATTGCAGTCTTATACAGATGTAACATTGCATAACTTTAGAAATCAATCATAGGGGCCACTGCACAGCGTCGAATTTAAAGCACACATGGAAAAGACCAAATGACTTCGTTCGGGTGAAACTTTCCTGCTCAACGCCATCACCGTGATGAGTAACCGACGAGTCTCGAGTCTGGCAGATTGCAGCCGACACATTATTAACAGTTCAAGATTATGTTCCAGAAGACCTGTTCTTTAATCAACCAGCCGAGAGGGAAACTCCGAGCTATATTTCTATTACAGTACCCTACTACCGTACGTTGACTCTCGTCTGAGAGTGAAGTGAACCCCATGGCCCCAGCGCGAGGTACCCGGCGAATACCCCGGGAGTGGCTTCCGAGAGACACGGAGACCTCGTTTGCATGTGAAATCCAAGTTTCCCCGTGTCACCAACGAAGCAGCAGCGCCGAGTGCGAGCGAGAGAGCCCGCGACGCGTCGGTTGTGTCGGAGTGAGCCCAAAGCCCCAAAATATCCCCCCTACCCCCCCGCCCCAAGTCGTCTTCATCGTCGTCGCAGTCTCGGCTCACACTGTCTCGCCGCCACTGAGCGTCTGCACGCGATATCATCTTCGTCGCGGGGTCCTGCTCCGAGTACTTGGAGCGGCAAAATTCTCGGCGACGAAGGAGCCGAGAGACGGACCGAAAGCTCGGAGCTGAGATTCGGGCTAAAGTTTATAAAACAGCCACAGGGCCGCGCGCGGTGGATGCCGGGATTTTCAAAGTGCGGAGGGTGTAAAGCAGTCGACGCTTCTACCGTCGCGCGCGCGCGCGTTGCACTACTCTTATCTGGGTTAGATCGCAGACTTTCGCTCGCTTACAGCCCTCCGTAGTCATTTTCCGAGGCCCTCGCTAGCACCCTATTGTCCTTAGCTCAATCCCGTCGTGGGGGATGGGGTTTGTGCGCGGGGCGCGCAGAAGCTCGACGACGCCGGATTGCGGTGCACGTCACCGTCAGGGACGCTAAAGTCTTGTCCTCCCGGTTTCTCGGGTATCGTCTCGGTTACATCACTGCCAGGCAGGAGCATCGAGAGATGTCGCCGAGATAAACCAGATTTTCGGGCTCCACGCTGAGGAGGATCGTCGAAGCGACTCAAAAGTAACGCCCCGGACTTTGAAAATCTCCCGGTGGATCATCCCGATGTACGTCAAAAGTTTGGTTCGACAATGCGTTTTCGATTTGGCGGGTCTCGAGACGCGCGCGGTTTCAAGCCGCGCGAACCGATGCTCTGTCTCCCAAGCGGGTCAATACTTTTGAACTTTCCACCTGAGATTTTCCCTCGATGCGGCCACGGTGGGCTTAACCCGCGCTGGCACGCCGAGAATAGGGTGCAAAATCGTGTGCCAGCTTATCCCCCGTCTATATCCCCCCCTCGTGCTTTTGCCCTTGCACCCGTGTATACCAGCCAAGCTGCTGGCCCGGTCGGCGTTAAACGATTTTCGAAACTTTGTATCCACTTGCGCGAGGCTTGCGGCAAGGGTAACGACTTTTCGGTCGCGAAGGGCCTTCCATGAACGTTTTTCCTCATATAAGCTTGAAGCACATTGTCCACGTGTTCTTGTCGATTCTCGTGATAATCCGAGCGACCATATTTCTCATATGCCATAAGTTTTTTTAAGTTTTCAGATTAGTCGGTAAGTCCATGCTATACGAGGATCGTGAACATCGATTTTATTCCTCATTCACCCGCTGATCTGGATGTACTGGAAGTGGGGATTATGGTAAAATAAAAATGAAATGTTGGAATGAGATTTTCCGTCACTGTGGCGCGTTCATTTTTACTGCCCTCGTGACCCTTCTGTTTTATTCACAATACCCGACACGGCCGGCGAAGGGCTTTTCAGAGGTGGAAGAAAATACCAAGTGCCCCACCGGGACGAGAAGGGCCACTCGAAGGAACAGAGGGCTGAATCCCTTCGTTACTGTCGAGGAATGCCACGTACCCTACTCCCCTGTCTTTCGTCGATGTCAATTGTAGCTTTCATTAAGTGATTTTGAGAAATCCGCCCTTTTTCCAATGACGCTTGAGTTTCGTGGCTCGTAACCCAACTAACAATCCCGGTGTATCCACATCCATAGTTTTCGAGTTTGAGAGAAAATCAACTCGAGTTCTAAGAGTGTGAAGCAGGGAACTTGTCTTTTTTCCCTCAAGGACCGCTGTTATATATATTTTCAGAAACTCTTGCCTGATATATTCCAGCTGAGTTTATACTTTCTTGAAGAAATTACGGCCGATCGAGATAAGCCTCTTGCTCTGGATAAGTCTCCTTAGAAGACTCTTCTCCCCTTTGCTCTCGCGCTCATCAACATTTCAAGAGACTTCGGAGGCCACGAGGGACAGCATTTCTTCTTAGACCTTTCATGAAGCTCAAGAGAATTTAATCGTTATCGATTGCCCGACGGTTGCCGCTCTACTTGAACTAGTACATAGATTATTGGAGTAACTGGTGTCTTTTGTAGCTTACGCCTGAGGCCTTTAAAGAACGGACAAGATGCCATAAGAATGATCATATGCCGACGATCTTTTCATGACGACAAATTCAACCGAGATGTGTACAATTTAAGAACATGGAATCTAGGATTTGCCAGTTAACTCACACGTGAACCTGTCAACATTGAGTTCCCTGCAAAATCAACGACAAACATGTCAAGCGGTTATCAACAGACGAGAATTTGTCTCATTCTTTCGACTCGTCAGAGTTAACAGCCTTGTATCTCTGGGGCAATTGAGGCTCGAAACTGAATCTGGCGTGGAAAACTGCCGTCATTGAAAGACCTGTATCTCGCTTTGCGAACACTCGAAGACACTTAATTACCAGACGACAGAAGCAGCGCGAGACACACGGTTTGAAGTGTTCACGGTGGCGCGAATTCGCAAGATCGCGTGGCGCTTCGATGCTACTATGTGGAAAACGTGATTCCGATTCCGCTAGTAGCCACAGCAACGGGACATTAGCGACCGTCGAGACACAAGGTAGTTCCAAAGCTGCGTAGTTCAACAACATCCCAACAGGTTGTTCATTGAGTCTGATTGGGTTTTCCAATTTGGTCGAACAATGCGTTCCTGGACTATGAATGCAGGACAAATGCAGTGGATTGGTTTATAACCGTCAGACATTTCGTCGCGGCAGTTGAATCGGTTTTATCGATTCCACAACGTTTTTTATCCATGTTCTCGTCACCTCTGTACTTTCGGTCTTTCTTTTCTTTCTTTCCTCTCGCCCCAAGCTCCGCGTTCTGTTCTTTTCTCTTCTCTTTGTCGCGATAATATGAACGGAAGCGATAATAGCTCGCCGACGACGTTGCCGTTGATCCCTGAGAACCTCGCTGGAATACTAATCTTACAATGGTACATATTTTCTCCATTAGCCACGGGCCCGGGAAGGGGAGGACGGAGACGAAGACGAGCGGAGTGGAAACAATCGATCGACTCATTTCGCATGAGTGCGACTGCTACTGCTGCGACGTTTTCGTCGTTCGCGAGCCGAGACCTGCTACAAAATCCCCTTGCCAATGGATATTCCATTCCTTTTTTCCGCATAAAGGACTAAAAGTAACAGCTGTAACGATTTAAATCGATTCACGACATTAGCGCGACTACTGGTTATCCGAATAGCTGACTCTCTTCGACACTTACGGGAGTTTCTCTGATGGTTCGTTAAAAAAAAGGAGCGTGAACTGGAAAGTTGTGTAGGAATCGATTCCTGACGGAGAAAACGCAATTTTCCTACTAGGGAATAAAAGCTACTGGCGAAAAGCTCTCGCGTCTCGCTCCGCGGGTGAAAACTTATGTTCCGCGCGAATGTAGCCGCACGGTAAAAGTACGGTTAATCCGCACTGCCGGGTTATCGCGAGACTCATTATCCCCCGGTTCGTCCGGGATGGATTTATACCAGTTGGCGTGTGGTCGCGAAAGGGCCCAAAAGCTTTCGTCGTCCTTCCGAGATTTATCGGTGCAGAGCTCGCGAGCACTCGCGTTCTCTCTCTCAGTGCGCGCTCCCGTTGATTTACAACCGATAATTAAAGCGACGCTGGAGGTCGAGGTCGGGGTCCCGCGAGGGAGAACCGCGAGGACGCAGCTTGAGAAACAAGCGCGAGTGTGATAAAGACACCGCCAAACGGCGAAAGACATAGAGCAAAGCTCCCCCCCCCTTGAGTAGTCGACTCGTATTCCCGCCGCGGCTCATTCCCAAAAACTTTCGTACCGCCAACAGTAACAGCAGCCACGAAAACGCCCCGACTCGAGTTACCACTGCCGTCGTCGTCGTCGTCGTCGTCGGGGTACCGACAACTTTACCTCATTTATCTCTCGGTTGGCAACCCGCGGATACGCCAATGCCACCGGCGAACCGATGCAACAGCATGTAGAACGTTCGAGATCCGTTCCTAGGTCCCTTTAAGTCAGAAGTCGAAATGTCGTTTATAGCCAATCTGTAGTTTTTTCATTTTTACTTTTTTTTTTCGCCAGCACTTTAACTATTTTGAGCAGCCTGATAGGAAAAAATCGAGCAAAAGCAAAGTTCTCAAATGAGGAATAAAGGAACAAACTTGGAGATGTTGAAGAAGAAAATTATTCAAGGTGCAAGTCGAAGAGAAACGGCGTATAATCCGGTAGGGACGCAAAAACTCAAACGGCGTAAAGCAAAACTGGGAAGGAGGAAAGAAAACGCCACGAGACCACGAGGGGTATCGCAGTTTTCCTATCGGAGCGCGGAGAGTTTGCCCGCAGCAGAAACAGCAGCGGGATAATATATTGCAAATAAGATTACGCGCGAGTCGTCCTCATGGAGTATCTCGCATACCACCGACCCTCTGAGCTTTACTCGACCGAGAAAGGTGGAGCGGAGAATCGCGGAGCAGCCGCGGCGCCGGTGCCTCTGCACCCTCAAAAAATACGGCCTTGAGACAATCCGAAGGAAATTGCTGAAATTCCAGCGCCGCGCTCACCCTCTTTGACAACGCAGTCGTCGTAGCGGATGCGTATGTGGGATGTCTCTGCTTTTTTATTTTATTTCTCCACTTCTTTGATTCTCGAGGGAGAATCACATTGCCCCTAACCCACTTAGTCCCAACCCTCAACGTCATTAGATGCTGATTTCGTTTTCTACTCGAGTATTTTCGTCGACCACGTCGTTCACG
The DNA here is from genome assembly GCA_964034905.1 of Itoplectis maculator. Lineage (NCBI taxonomy): Eukaryota > Metazoa > Arthropoda > Insecta > Hymenoptera > Ichneumonidae > Itoplectis > Itoplectis maculator. Next base: position 8,673,269 of record OZ035858.1, on the reverse strand, counting down.
ATCATCAATCGTCAATTAGGCAAAACGACAGACGGCTAATTGTCATCATTGTCGCCAAACATTCCTAGCTCCCATCCTGTTTTTCCGTCCCGACGATGTCACACAGCTCGGCCCATTTCCCTCGGTTATTGGATGCTTCGACTTACCTGAAACATGGATAAAAATAAATTGCGTTACTTAATGGTATTAAAATCGAAAATTGTGATCATTGCGAACAATCTTAATATATATTTTTGTGGTAACATTCGAGTCATGACAATCTCGCCTCCACGTTATTTTTCTTTCGTTTTTGCGAATATTTTTTTCGACAAGAGCAGGTAAATTAATAGATGCAATAATTTATCGGTTGGTCGCGATTAAGCGGGGATTAACTGGGTCACTGATAAAGCACAGCCGGGTGATGCCGGGTGGGGGCGACCGGGACATTATAAATGGAAAGATGCGGAGGGGGGGGGGGGGGGCGCTAATGCCACTGATGGAAGCCGAGTGGATCGCGGGGACGCTAATTACGGTGTAAATGATAAAAACCCTATTTCATAGGAGCCCCAGTTATAACGGTGGGTGCGCTCGTGGTTCAGACGAGATTCGAGCTCACGCGATAGTCAAAGAAATGTCGAGAGCGTGTGTAACACAGGGGAAAAGGTAGAAAAGGGTAGGGCGAGGGGGCAGAACCCACCGCGCCAGGTATAACGCAGGCACAGACGTACAAACGCTCGGTGAAAGGAGATAAGAAAATGGAAATTTCGTAATGTTGGTCTGCTACGCTATGCGAAACTGCACGCTTGAAATTACACCAGGGGCTATATTATCGGCTATACGCGTCTGGCAATTGCTGGCTCTCGTTACGATTGCGCGAGGGGTGGGGATTTCGAGATTTACTCGCGTTGTGGTATAATAAGTTTATCGCGGCGAATCGAATAATCGGACATCGAATTTTTGGTAACTTGCCGATATTATTTTGCGAAACTTTAACATAAGTCCAGTTATTTTTGCAACAAGAACAAAAATTATTTTTAATATTTCAATCCGAGCATTTCTTATGTAGACTCAAAAAAACAAATATTCTCATGAAAAATTCAAATTTCGTTGTATATAATATAATTTTTCAACACGCATTTAATCATTGTTATGAGATAAATGCTGTTTAACTGACGGGGGCTAGGAGAGAGGAGTTCGTCGGAAACAAAGAATTGATTATCCAAGCGTTGACGCTGTTGCTGTGCCGGTAATATAATTAGCTAATGGAAGTTTCCTCGGTGGAATCCTCTGTTTCTCTATCCTGTCTATCCGCGGCCTCGGCGAGGGACGACGACTAATGGTGGAAAATTCAAATATATAGTCCTCGAATTACCCTTCCACCGAGGGAGCGAAGCCGAGAAACGTCCTGGCTCGCGCGCGTCTCCTGCCGTTTAGCTCGTAACTCAGACCTGTTTTTGCAGCTATGCAATCGAGACTTTTACCGACCCTTGGCGAAAGCACTTCGCGACGTCTCTCCGTTCGTGGCGCAGACGAGTTTCTCCCGCGAATTCCCGACAAGTTTTCCCCACGCACGACGTTTTCACATTACGTGTGGTGGTTCGATACCAGGAAGGAGCAAAAAAAAAAAAATTCAAGTCGGAGGAAAAAAAATGTCAGGAAGTCGAGTCGACCGGTTGCGGATATTCCGGCATTCTAATCGTCAAGGATAAACTCGACCGAGCACGTGACGATAAATTCGAAACGCTTTTTATTCTCAAGTCAACCCGATTCCAGCTAATATCGAGCATTATCGCGAATTCCTTGCATTTTTTTCGTCGAGTTTATTCGTCTGTGAGGGAAAAAAAAATACCCGCGGTATTTTTCACCACTTTCTCGCGGGACTGCGCGATATATTTCAGCAAAATGCTACGCCGGCCTCGGCCAGTGGAAATGGTACGCGAGTCTCGATCTCGAGCAGCCAGCACGAGGAGCAGCAACAGCGGTGGAAACGCGTGACCGCTGGCACTTGAGATGTAAGCACCGACCGCCGCGAGTCCTAAGCGGCTCGGGAATTAGATTGAGCGATTACCAGACCGGCCGCGCGTCCGCGACGACGCGTCGGGCCCTCGAAAGGAGCAACGACTTTGCGCGCGAAAGGAAAAGGCAGCGAGGATTTAAGAGTTCCACCGATGCGACGTGATCTCGTCGAGTGATTTAGCCACTTTCGTGACAACAATAAAAAATGAGTACAATTTAAAAAATTAATGTTTCGAAAATCCTTAAAATAAATTTTCACACTTTTCTCCTACGAATTAGTTTTTTCGTAATTTCAAATTTAATCTGCATAAAAAAAGTAAAAAAAAAAAATTACCTGATCCTCAAAGGATCCTTCAAATAATTTATCAAATATTTTTCCTAATCTATCTGCTGCAATTTTCCATCTATTTTTTTTTTTTTTAGAAATAAAGTAAGTGGTGTCAACTTGATGAAACTCGAGGAGGGGGATGACGATCGTCTTCGTCTCGACGCTGGTGAAACAGCGCAGACCGAACGAACGACAAAAGGTTTGGCTCGTTAGCGGGATCGTTTCATTAATCTTCGCCGGCAGCCCCCTCGCCGAATCACTATCACGGTAATTCCTATAATTCAATTAGCGTCGCCCATCCCCGAGGTTCTCCGCCTCCTCTGTCCCATTCTTTTTCGCCTCTTTCTCCCCGTCGAAGTCCTTTCGCTCTCTCTCTCTCTCTCTCTTTCTCTCTCTCTCGGTCTTACCCACTTCTGGTCCTTAGCTCACTCGAGCTGGGGGGTTCGCCTGCGCGAGCTGTAACCCTGTGTCGCGTCAGGGATGCCAGAAGTCTATACGCGCCACCGCGAGAGACTTATTTACGGATTGTGTTGTGAAATTAAGAGGATATCGGGGTGCGGAGGGGAAAGCAGTGTCGCGCAGCTCGTAGAATTTTCACCCTTCGAGTCGCGAGCACCCGAGACAGACGACTCCGGAGGAAAAGAGTCAGCGCAGCTCTGCGCCACACCAGACACATCTCATATATATCACTGTCGAGACGCCGGGTACTTCACTTCGTTCAACCCCGGAACACGACGAGAGAACCGCGGGAACCGAGGTGACAACCCGAGACTTAACGCTTTATGAAGAGCCCAGTCGGTTTATTTTTATGATTCGATTTACCGTTATTACGAACTGGTAAAAAATGTTCGTAGCGTTTTTTTTTTTTTTTTTTTTTTTTCAGGACCTTTTTCATTTTACCACTTTGTTTAATGAAGCAAATAATTTCTGGGATCAGGGAAATCATAAAATAATTATAAAATTATAAACTAGATGGATAGAAATAGAATAAGAAGAGAAAAATATTATTTTGTGTATAACACGTTAGCTTTTTTGCCCCCGGCAGAATCTTTATTAAAAAAACCACGGAATATGAATAGACCCATTCGAATTTACGGTTATTACGCCGTGATGGCATAAACACCGGTGTGTTTATCGGAAAACATTGCTCGACTGCTCGAACGACGGAAGCACAGAGCGCGAATGGCCTAACGTTGTTGTCTCACGCGCAATGAAACCACCGAACTTTTTCGTGGATCGAGTTAGAGCCGAAATAGGAAAACAGAAATGTCAAAACGTTCACGTGACCGCGTGCCATAAGCAACGGCCACGGGGGTGTCTCGAGATTGCTTTATTATAGTACGTTTTCATGAAGCACAGGGCGTCATCGTATCGTGTAAGGCGCTTTGAAGGCATTGGCGCGACAAGGAAAAGGCAGATTCTGGTTGTCTCTCTGCGTGACAGCAGAAACTCGCGATACTGCGCGATGCCCTTGTACTGGCATGACTGGGGCTCGTAAAAAGGGTGAAAAAGACGCAGAACCCGATAGATTTTTAACACGCTCTCGACTTTTGGATTATTCGTGGCGATCGCAACGACGCCCTGCGAAATATACGAGAATGGGGTGTAATGAAACACTGGTGTGTATTGAAAAAAAGTTTACGTTACAAGTACGATGATTTTTTTTTTTTAACGAGTGCTGCAATCACAGACTTCTGAACCATGATATAGGTTGAAAAACGATATTTTGAAAAGAATAATATCGACTAGTCGATTTTGGAGTTTTTCGTATAGAGGACGCTTCTATTTCCCCGTCGTCCCATAGAGTATAGTGAACAACGGTTCACGTACGCGCCTACGAAAGAGCGGTGGGGGAATGGAGAAGATGGCATGCCGTAACGTTGTAAATCTGTTCTTACGGCGGAGAAACGAGAGCGAAGGGTTGTATTCAAGTCCGGAATCTCCGCGAGCACGGAAAATCCGTGGTAGCCTCACGCGAGCGCGCAGTGCCCGTGGTTGGTGGCGGCGTTGGCGCTGAGGGCGCGCGGCGTAACGTTTACCATCGAATTGCCGGGGTGCGCGCATTGAAAGGCTCTTGAATAAATGAAGGGCGAGGCGAAAGCTCTGCTGGATGGAAGTGGCGGGCTTGCACCTCGTCGTGCTCGTCAGTCCAACCATAATTCACACATTTTTTCTTTTTGTTTGTTTTCCTTTTTGTGTCATGAAAGTAATCGTGTTAGGTGGATGATATATGTGTGTGTGTACTCGGAGTATGTAGGTCGCAGCAGAGATAGATAATACAGTCGTGTCGTGCAGTCACGACCACCGGATTTTATAACTCAAGTCAGGTCGTTAGGGGAAATTCGTTTACATTCCGACAAATTCTAATGAACCATTAAAAGAGTATTATCGCGCAGTTATATTATAACGTTTCTGTGTACCCACGAATATATATATTTTTTTCTTTTTCGTGACCCTACAGAATTTCGTGACTGCTCCCTTCTTTTAATTCGCCCCTTTCTTACACGCTCTCGTGTAATGTACCGAAGAAATAAAGTGGCTCGTTAAAGTAAACTTAAGCGCATCAGGAATGCTCGACAAAACCAATAGATCCGAGAATTAAACGAAATGAACACTTAGCGGTAAGTTAATGGCTCCTTAACGCAACCAGAATTGGCCACGACACGATATAATTAAATGTCGATGGTTAATTGTGAGATACTAAATATCTATAAAAATTATTGGTTGAAAATTGGAATCATAATTTCCCCTACAATATTTTCTTTTCCTTCGTGATCATGACGTTAATATCCGGAAGAAAGAAAAGTTGTAATAGGATTAATACATGTGCCAATTAAGCCTCTTCAGCTGGTATAAGCAGAACGCACAAAAAGTTCGCGAAAGAACTGATAAGTTATTGGCAGGGGGGAAAGGAAAAATAATGGTAGCTTTGATATCTGTTCGTGGGAATCTTCGTCGAGAAAGTTAGCAGTAATACTCGTCCTTGCCCTGGATCGATGCCGCTCCCTGAGCCGCACCGTGCGGCTCGAACACGACTCGAGACTTTTCGGGCGTTCATTTGACCCAATAAAGTGGGACTCCGAAGCGTCCCGAATGTCCGCAACGAGTAGACTCAGTAGACGCGGGGTGAGCTACATCGAACACGAGGGATTTCCGAGGGGTTGGATGCGAGAACGCACGTAACACGACGACGATCGACAAGGATGATTTTCCACGCTAAGCCACTTAGCGAGAGGCCCCAAGGTTCCACTTCGCGTTGGTTCGATGCAAGAAACGTACTTGTCGATGCTCGAGGACCCTGTAATTTTTTTTAAAGATTTATCCTTGCCATTATCGTCTACTCCAAAATGTCGGTCTAAGGTTATACATTGCATCCTTGAAAGCATTGATTGCGATAATTTCAAAAGTCATTTTAAAAAAGTACTATTACTCTGTTAAAAATCTACGGTGTCAAACGCTGCTGGTGTGGACTTTTTCCTGGTGTTACTTATAGCAGTGTTAATAGTAACACTTTTTACGGTGTAAAATTAACACTAGCCGTTTCGTTAAATTTTTCCTGTATTACCGACGAAACACTGTAATATTTTCGCTTTAAGGGCATGAATGCACGTATCATGTGTGATTTTGTATTATATCGTGAATGAATTAGTCGCTTTTCTCAGTTTTCATCGAAAAATTGAAGAAAAAAATTGATTTTTTCATTACAGATTCCTCTACCGGGTAATTGATCTGTAATTTTTTTTTTTTTTTTTTTTTTTTTTTTTTTTTTTTTTTCGAAAATCAAAATTCTGACTAATTCATTAAAGATTCACATTACTGGCGTCTGTATTTCAATTTTCGCTTCGATCCGTTGATAATTCGCGATAAACGGCACTTCTGATTTTATTAGGTGAAAATCCGTATTTCAAATTCAGTTAACAACGCTCATTATCACCGTAATTGTTGTGGACCTATATGGACACCGATTTTAACACCGGATTTTTAACAGTGTACGCCTTCGACGTATACGAATTATTTAAAGAATATTTACATGCGGCTGCAAACATCGATACTCGCAAATGATTATGTTACGCTATCTTAGCACGCGGAGGAAAGAAAACGAAGGCAGAGGAGAAAATGGAAAAGCAAGAAATAGAAGAAGAGGATTCTTCCGCTCGGGGAGACAGGGCGTGGAAGCCGGGGTGATGGGAGGAACGTGCCTCGACTCCGGACCGACGTCCTCGCGGGCTCTCCTCTCGTCGTTTCGTTTCTACTCGGAAGTATTGGACACGGAGCTGCCTGCCGGTAGATGCTGCGCGCGGCAACTTCGCGCTGCACGGAGAAAACGAGGGTCTCGGATTGTAGTACTCAGTACCAGAAATTTAGGTTCTCAGTGCTATAATAGCATAGTAATTTAGAACCTGTTTGAATTTCCCGTAATATTTGCAATGCTCAATTCCGGAGGGTTCGTATGTAGCATAGTAAAAATTCCTATTCTATACTTTGATTTCTCGTTATATTTGCAATGCTCAATTCCGGAGTGGTTCGTATGTAGCATAGTAAAAATTCCTATTCTATACTTTGATTTTTTACTATACCACTTACGGAAAACTTCCACCTTTTTACGAGTGTGCGCAAACGTCACAGATTTTTTGACGGTTTAAATGTTAATGAAACATTGAAAATAATTAGAAAAAAAATATTTCCCGACTCGAGAATTCCCTCTCGAGGCATGGGTACTCGTTTCTACGAAAGAAAATTTTCCTGCCTAACCCGGGATTTGAACCTACGACCCTACCTAAACCTAACTTCCTAACCGCTTACGCTACCGACTGTGCTACCGACTACTTGACGATTTACGATATCTGAATCTCACATAAGAGTTGCGAAGGACATCGTGGTATTCGCTATGTGATTGCGGTTATATATACTAGGGCATTCAAGAAAAATTACTATGCTGCGTAACACTTAAATCCATCCTATATAGTGAACAGGCCGACCGCTGCGCTACATAGCGCTTTTTACTATCCCACATAGGACTGCGGTCCAAGTTCAAAAATAATGAAAAAATCGCTATATCAATATACAGTATATGCAATTCCTACTTACAGATTTTACCATGTGAATGATACAATCTGTTAAACGCATAGTATAAATTGATTAGATTTTTATAGAAAATGTACAATTTACTATATAATATTAAACGTGGAACGCAACAGCTACATTTATGAATTGTCCGGACATAATTTTCTTTCTATTCTAAGTAAAACCAAAACCAGCAAAACATAATTTACTATTCATATAACGCTATGAACAATGAAATTTAGGAAAATTTTTATCTTGTCATTATTACGATGTTGTATAGTAATAATTGCCGTCCGTTCAGTATTTATTCCTATATTTATAGTATAATTTGAAAAAATATAGTAAATATCATTAATTTCGCGACCCCCGTTTTCTCCGTGTGTGTGTATTTGCCGCGGCTGGTGCTGCGCGTCCGCGCTGCTTTGAAAGAAATTCAGCTTCGATGCAGCTGAGCAACTTCAGCGCGCCCCTCGACGACGTACCAAAAATTCGTGAAGACATTTTTTCTTTCTCCTTTTTTACTTTTTATTCTTCCTTTCTTCTTTTTTTTTCAATTCTCCGCCTCGCGCGCGCGATTCCCGGAGCGTCGAGAGTACAACGAAAATTCCCGAGGCTTCGAGTTTCCACCTCTCGGATTTCCGCTTTCCGGCGTCGAAAATGAAGGTAGGAACGAGGAACGGGAGAGAGGCGTTTCGACACGGTACTCCACTTCGGGAATCCTCGCGAGCGCCGCGAACGACGACGCGGAGAGAAAACGCGCGAGCCTCGCGAGCACGGATTTCCGCTTTAGACGCCGCGCAGCGGCGGCGGCGTCATCGGGGAAGCGAGTGGGACGACGAGAAGCCGAGAGGTAAGAGCGAGGATCGTTGCGGAAGATGAGGAATGCTTAAGCCTGGCATCTCGGCCGAGCGGCGGGCACGCAGACTACGCGAAAGGCTCGTATCCTAACCTCCAGTGGCTTCGCATCGACACGCTCCATTCCTCGGTCTCTCGCGCTTCCGCGGTTCGGTGTTTTTTTTTTTCGGTAGGACCGAGAAAATCCGCAGTGACTACGAAGCTTTCGGGGAATCCGCGAGCCTCGACGCCGCTCTCAACGGTTATCCGGATGAAATGCCAGAAGTCAGAAAGAATCATGGGAAAAAGACGACGTAGTTAATGACGTGAATTTAAGGTAGTCGCCTCGTTATGGCATGTATTAGATAAATGTGAAAATTTTTATTAAAGTATGATGTCAGATGTACACCAGATTTGTTATGCGGCTTCTTAGCGACTCTTTTCGCTAGAAGTTAAATTCCGAAAATTGCTAAATTTGTACCCTTTATATGCAATTCAGGGTGAAATCATCTCAATCGCAGATTCAATCACATAATTTTCTCACTTTTCGATTAGGTGACGAGGAAAAGAATATCGATTTTTGTAGAGGAAAATCCACAGAATCCAATGGCAGCATAAGATATATATATTTTACCGGCGATTTCATCGTGAATTTATCAGTTTGATTCGTGAAAATGTAGTAGCCGAGCAGACACTTTTATTTCGGAGTGGGGTTAGTCAGACTCGACAATGATGATGGTTAATGACTATTCTTGCAATGCGGTTTTTGTTTGGCGATTGAAGAAAGGGTTGACAGTTCTGCATTTTGTAACTTTGTGAAATATTTAGTTGAAAAAAACATCGAAATTGAAAATGTGGGTGAGGGTTATGAGCTCGAATGACAGCAGATCGGAAATGAGTCAAATGAAAAATATAAACGGATTTTTTTTACGATATCAAGTAACATGTTTTTTTTGCCCTTGAGAACAACACACCTAAACTAATAAAATAATGTCTCAAATAGCTCAATTTCCTCCAAACATCTGTCTGTGGGTCGCAATGTCTAAGCATTCATTTGACTTGCACATAGCGAGGGGACTACCTTAAGGGTGGAAGATCGTTTGGGTGGAAATTAATGCTTCTCTTAGACACCGCATTTTTAAACGTAGTCAAATTAAAACATATCATTTATAACCTGAGAAATGAAGCTAAAGAAATTTGAAAGCTCAAAAAAAACTGTGTAATTAGTCTTTAAGCTGTGATATTTCGGGGCGAATGGCCGATAACTGAATTCAGACAGAACGAGGTCGAGCGAGTTGTTTGCGAAGCGGTTGATTAAGGCACGAACGAGTGGCCACCGCAGCTACACCCCAGAGCCCAGAATGCGCGGATGCCTCCAGCTATTTATGACTTTATCGTGCCTCTTCGGACTTGTATGGAATTCGAGATACATGGGAATATGGGATCGGTATAGTGTAACGCGGCATTATACTATCATATACCATGCGCCATGCTACACCGCTGTTTCCGTAAGGCGGCTGCAACAAGCTATAGCGAACATACAGCCTTGGGCCAAACTTTCATATAAACACCCAGCCAGACTGCGCTGCTCATACGTTGACGCCGCGGGTATAAAATCGATACTCCGCAGGATATAATTGTCCTTCGGGAACAGTCTGTTAAGAAGAGATTACATTGAACTTTGCCTCTTGCTTTGGCACGCCCCTCCCCCCCCCCCCCCCCCCCCCCCCCCCCACACACATCCGCGAACTTCGACACCGAGAAACTTCTTACTTCGATATCGTGAACCATGAGAAATTGAATACGCAGCTCTGAATCAACGTGATTGTGCTGATTCAAATAAACAAATAAATGAATAAATAAATAATCAAATAAATAAGCTCTTAAATAGAGAAAAACGATGGTCTGAGGGTGTAGCGATTAGTGCCAGAATTTGAGAGCTCAGTACTGGTCCGTATGGTAATTTTTAACTTGTTTGAATTTTTTCGCAATTATTGCAATATGTCATATAGTAAAATAAATCATTCTTCATTACAATACTTATTTCCAATCTCATCGCATGTGTATTAAATGGGTATAGTAATACTGCAATAAATTATTGTTTGTTAGCCGAGCCCCGTTTACTCAGTGTAAACAACTAGGAAGAAAACCAAACATATTCGGATCAAAAGTTGACGGTAAAAATCACGTTTCACGCTGTATCCAAATCCCAACGAAGCGAAGCGGAGCCGCTCGCGTGAAGCCGCGTAGTAAGGTGTGTAAACGATTTATAGGAAGTCGGTGGCCCTGAGGGCGCTTATTTTGACCCTTCGCGAGATCCCGCAGAAGGAAGCGTTAAAATTTACGGCTATTTAAGCATTCTCAACTGGCGTGGCACGCTGGCACCGATTTCGAAGGGTTCGCCCGTGTGGTGGCAGAGTCCCGGCCGGTGGCGTCGCGCACGGGCGCTGCGATACGTGGCGCGTGAGGCAAGGGTTGGACTGGCAAAGGCGCGTGCGACATATGGGTGAATTAGAAGTTTGCGGCTCCTCCGAGCGTTGCCCGGTCGGATAAATGGCTGGAATTCAATGCCGCGGAGACGCCAGTCGGTTCCCTCATTGCTCTCGGGGGACTAGGAGCCCGACGACGCCAGTCGACTGCGATGCTGGGCTTCGCCTCGTCGGAAATTAGTCTATATTTGGGAAGCGGCTCGGTTATTTCGGAAGGGGGGAGAGGGGGCAGATGAAGCCAACCGAGCGCGCGACGCTGTACAAACCGACTGAACGGAGACGACGGAGGATAAACGCCCGAAAGGGCAGGCAGAGCGACAAAACGATGAACCCTAATGCCGGCGAGTGTTGGGGGCAAACACGTATTTTTGGGTCGAGCCCAAAGTGAACAGTTTGTTTTCAGGGAGCGACGACGAAGCGACGAGTGAGCAGGACCCATCGTCGAGATGTCGTCGACAAGTTTGCGTTTCGTTTTTGGGTCGCAACGAGTACGAAAAACGGAAGCTTCCCACGAGAAAAATCATAAAATATCAAAATCATCACGCGTACCATCGTCGTACCCACGAACGTCAAGACCGGAGTACAAAGAATTGCAGGAGTTCTGCTGCCCAGAAGTAATTCGTTCGTGCAATTAGAACCTTATTAAAAACTACCTGTTAATAAATAATAATAAAATAGAACCCTTTTAAACTAAATGTCAGTGTATCCTTCGCATGTCGTCGGGACCCGCGATATCTCCGCGTGGGCCAACGATCACCGGGGCGAAATCCTTCCTCGAAGCAATTACAGGTGCACGTGAGGCTCGACGAGCGGGGAAAAAAGGTCGACGTTGCGTCGTATCGATGAGAATAATGAAGTAAATAAAATAAATCGTGTGCTCTTCCCTCGATCAAAACCCTAACCATCGGGATACGGCGCATAGACGGATATACCGAGCTCCGCTTCTTTAACGAGCAAAAAACATTTCCCGTGCCGTCCCATCCACCCATCGTAGTGGGTGAACAGGGGCCCCTCCTCACCCACCCCTCCACCCCCCCCCCCCCCCCCCTACCGTTCGCTCTGTCGCTGAATGGAATTGGAATAGAGAGAGCGTGTGGTGCAGCAACAAGAGAGGCTAGCGAGAGGGAGAAGAAGGGAAGGGGCGTTTGGGGGGGAGGGGGGAAGGGTTGGAGGAAGGACGGTGGCGAACGTAGCGCGGGTGCCGTGACTGTAACCACTCGCTAAATCGATTTCCGGCGTTTCCCGCGGAACATTTTGTCCTCTCGTCGTGCGCGCGGCCCTCTTTTCGCTCTCGCTCTCCTCTCGCGCCGATGTATCGGTATTAGTGCGACTCGAGTCGATCTCTCGAAAACGAATCGGCCCGGGCGACCCCTTCGTTAAAACGATTTCCGAACGTGCCTCGGTTACGGCACCGCACGCGGATTGTCGAATTGCGCCGGCACCGCACACACCGTTTCTGCTGCTGCATTCCCGCCGCTGCCCCGACTCGGCCGGCCCGATCGACCGACTCCTTGTCGAGCAATATATTCCTCGATCTCGATTTCTCGGTCGCGCAATTTTTCTTTCCCCTCCCCTGCTTCGGCCCGGCGGCCCCTTTGCGATCGCACGGCAGATATATTCCGAGCCTGCGGGAAGGAGCTCGGGAGTTTGGTCGGTGCTGGTCGGGAACGGATTTCGCAACATCGAGATTAGCGCCGGTTGGTCGGGTTCTTGCGAGGTCTCATGTATATTGCAACGATAGAGTCTGAAAAATTGTGCTAATATAGTCGACCTCCTTCAATGATATAGTAGTTTTATTTTTATTTTTATTAAGGGCCTTAGATTTCTTGGCTCTAAATAAACACATTTTAGCCGAGAAGAAATATCAATTTTATAATGAATATTGGTATCACTATTGAAGCGTTTGAAGACCCAAACAATAGCGTCACACATTTTTCCAATGTGCATTATATTTCATACCGGCGTATCGAAGCTGCTCTATTGTGTATTGGGTGACCCTCCGCTGTCTCGATTTCTCTCCGCGCCGCAGAGATTTTTTGTCCAACTTCCGAATGACGAAGGACTCCGATAATGCGACCAGGAGCGCGTCTACGTCGTCCCCGTCCGCCTTCTTCCTCCCGTCGCTCCTCGTCCTGTACCCCCCCCCCCCCCCCCCCCCCCCGGGCCGTCTCGATCCAGACGTCTCGACGTCGTCGACGTCGAGCAAGTTAAGAGTCCAGACGGCGCATTAATCATCCACAACACTCGGCTGCTTCCGTGACGACGGCTCGTACCGATTTCGTCGCGACCACTGAGTGCGCTGCACGGAGTGGGCGATACAGTATTTTGTAGCTAACGATTTTTTTATTTTCTCCGCGGTCGCTGCATGAACTTTCGACCAATTCCGAGCAAACTCAGCGTCAAGAGGAATGTACTGAGTTATTTCCATCATCCGACTACAACAAAAATGTGCTGCAACGATTTTGAATATTTTTCGCCTCGGCTAGTTGATTCAATGAAATAAAAATATCTCTGCGAGACAAACTTCGCGAGCTTCTCAGGACGGTGGCGCTCGACTCAACGAAATTAGTTTGTCCCACGAGCGTTAAGCACCGGTGGCCGAGTGTACTCAATTATTGCTGTTATTTGACAACGCGGCCATGGGTCCCGCTTTTGCTTGCCTAATTAACAGTTTGCCCCGGGGCCGTTCGATAATGAAGGTAACAGCAGCGGACTTGCAGCAATGTCACGCGTACACTCACCGCTTGCGCACTGGAAATTCGTGTACCGTCGCCGCCACCGCCGCGAGAGCCGTACGAGTGTAACGGCAACACGTACTTTGCACAATTTTGCCACAGGCTCGCGAGACCCGCGCGACTGCGGAGAACTGCGCCGGTTGAACTATTCGAACGCGAAATACATGTGGCTCGCTCTCCGTACTCGACGTTATGCACGGAGTTGGCGTCCCGTAATTTCTGTCGCCCGCGAACCCAACGAGGACCCGACGTGGCTGACGGACAACGAGCTTTCAGCCAGCTGACTGAAACTAATGTACACTGTTAAAAATCCGGTGTTAAAAACAACACCGAGTCGGTGTCTATATAGGTCCACACCAATCGCGGTGATAATGAGCAGTGTTAACTGAGTCTGAAATACCGACTTTCACCTCAAAAAGTCAGAAGTCCTGTTTTTCGCGAATTATCAACAGATCGAAACGAAAATTGAAATACAGACGCCAGTAATGTGAATCTCGTTAATGAATTAGTCAGAACTTTGATATTCGAAAAAATAAATTACAGATCAATTACCCGGTAGAGAAATCTGTAATGAAAAAATCGATTTTTTTTCTTCAATTTTTCGATAAAAACTGAGAAAAGCGACTAATTTATTCACGAGATAATAAAAAATCACACATGATACCTGCATTCATGCCTTTAAAGCAAAAAGTGTTATAATGCTTCGTCGGTAACACAGGGAAAATTTAACGAAACGGTTGGTGTTAATATTAACACCGTAAACAGTGTTAATATTAACACCGTAAACATTGTTAATATTAACACTGTAATAAGTAACACCAGGAAAAAGTCCACACCAGCAGCGTTTGACACCGTAGATTTTTAACAGTGTACTTTTCGGCCTCTCCGACATTCACCAGTCTGCGAAAATATTAATACACTCTTTTCTCATTCCCCATTGTTGCGGTATTTCGCGGAGAAATATCGAGAATATCGGGCGCGACGGATAAAACAGCCGAGAAATATACAATTTTTATGCAAATCGATTAATTAAGATATGTTAATATCCGGGGGCGAGAAGTTGCGTAATTAAATCGTTAATGGAAATGCAGATCGCGCGGCGCGACGGCGAGAAAAGAAATACACCGGGCGCGAGAAAATAGAGACGAAGTGGCGGAGTGTGATCGGCGCGAAGACGGACGACGTCTGTCGTCTTGATACGTCGACTTCGTTATTCTTTGTCGAAGTTTGTTAATTAATCATTTTTACGGAAAAACTTCTGCTCACTGTGCAAAAGTTCCGCGAGTCGGGTCGGCAGATTCGTTGTAGTGCAGCAATGAATGACAGTCAGTCCATTTATTTTACAACAGTCGGCGAAACCGTCGTAAAGCACGACGGGCGCAAGAAAATGTAGGTACCTTCGTTTTGCAGTCTCGGAGGTCACCGCAATTTGAAATGCTTAGACGGCCGGTGTCTCTTTTGTCAAATGACAGCCACGAAAACAGCTTGAGCATTGCGAGACCCCGGAGTCACCGTTGGTGTCTCCAGTTTCGCTCTTTTACGCGAGTCCAACACGAACCACCACCACCACCAGCATCGCACCGAGCGAGCTTCGCGGTTTTACGGCAAAACGAACAAGAATATCGGACGATCTGCGCTGGATGGGGTAATTAACCGGGTCGCCTTTTTCATACCCTCCCCCTTCCCTCCTTCCAACCCCCGGCCGCACAGTTACAAAAAAATGCTGCGGGGTTGGGCGCTGGCGGCGGGCACAGGAAGTATGGCGAAAAAACGAGGAAAAGTGACGTTATTCATCCAGCCGGGGGTTAATCGGAAAATGCTGCGGGTGAGATGTGTGACTCAGGCGGCGGCGGCTCCCTCGTCGCGTGAACCAACCCGACGAAGAGACAGAGAGAGAGAGAAAGAGCGAGAAAGGCGAATGCGTCGGAATTGCCGAGGACACATCAGCAAAAGCGAGAAGACAGATAGCTAATGCGCAAAAGTTGAAATAAGTCCCGGACAAGTGAGACGGAGAAGACTGAGAAGGAGGGAGGAAAAAACGTAACGCTCGTCGCTCCAGCTGCACCCGCGGGGACCGAAAGTGTCGTCAGCAAAAATGCACCGGATGCTCTCTCGTTAGGCGGTACGCGCGACTGTGGCGCGCGCGGTGTCGCTCGGTGTTGGTCGTAGGTGGCGCTGCGTTCAGGGGTGGCGCTGTTTACCCTCGCGTGGCTGAACTACATCGTAATTCAAAGCCTCGTGTGTCTCCTTCGTGTGTGTAGATGAGCAAACTGTCTCTATCTGTCTCACACTCTGCCACTGGTTATTTTCTTCTTTCCTCTTTTAGTTTTTCGAACATCCCGCGTCGCTCGTCTCTTTCTCTCTTGGCGTTGCCATACTTTCTTCGTCCCACGCGCGGCGAGTGACGTCGTTCAAGTCGGTTTGTTGCTTCTGCCGGGCTTTCAGGATCGAGGGATGAAGAGGTGAGGGTGTTGGGTAGGAGGAGGGATGGAGGGAGAGGGGAGACTCATGGCGTAATTAGGTTAACGACACAGGTAACGCTTTACTGTTAACTTTAGTGCTGGGCTGTAAATCGGAGGGGAAAACGAGACGACTACACCCCGGGCAATCTTCATAAAGCTGCTTGGGAACGTATTACTCTTCCAGCGTCATACGGCCTCTTTCCTCGTTGCCTTCACCACCGCTCGCTCCCGCTCGCTGCTCGATTTTCTGGATACCTGCGTCCTCTTCTTCGCACTTTCGAACCTTCGGTGTGCTGCGGGCGCGACCCTTGCATCGCGCACTGCTGCCGTTTCGGGCGAGATGGACGATGGGAAAAATCTGCAATGGGCATCTGCAATCCTTGTATCCGGGGTCGTTGCGTGTTTTGTGCGCAATTGATTGAATTGTTATTGTTTGCGATAACTTTTGTGAAAACATGTTCAGACTCTTCTAATCTTCAGTTTTTATTTATTTTTTACCGTTCTTCGGTGAACATATTTTTTTTATCTACAATTTAGTTACGATGGAAAAAATAATGGAAAAACAAATTACGAAAATTGTGTAATTTCCCGGCAATTAAAAAAATGTCATATCCATCCCGGAGTTACCGCAATCTCGGTGCCTGGATGTCGTGAGAATGCAGTAACGCTCCACGCGCGCGTGTATATGAATTCTCTTCAGGAAAGATTTTGCTAGACAGGTGCGGCGGGTGGTACACTCGTTCGTGTGGCGCATGCATCGGTCGGGCTTCTGGCTTTTACGACGGCAACTTCAATTTTCCAATTTAGATAAACGCCAAGCAAGCGACCCGCGTCGCGCCTCGCGCGGTGTATACAGAGCACACTATCCGCGCTTCAGCGGCTGAGTGAAAACTCGAATCTGCTCTCGTAACCCGCGCCGCGTAGGATGAGGGCGCCAGGCAATTAGCGATATCGGGTTATCTATCCGCGAGGCTAATTGTCCCGAAGCGAATCGCTCGGGACTGCGAATTGTCGGGTATATCGCTGGGAATTATGTCACATTTTTCCACAAATTTGATTCATAATCTTGCGGGGCGCGAACTCGTCGACGTTAAAACGCTCAGTGACGACGACAGAACAGTGCAAAATTGTGCAATTCACCTCGGTCTCTCATTTTTTCCCCGATTTTTCCACTGTATATAAAGATGGGAAATTGCACGGATTATGAATAGTCTTACGAGTGACTCCAATGACGACAACTACGAACACGGCGACGACTGTGATGATGACAAAAATGTCTGCACTGAGCATTTTCATCGGCCTGACGTGCCTCGTGGCCATGACAATTTCGTGTATCGTCCCGGAGAAGGTACGAATATTCGAGATTAATTCGCCGGACGATCGAGTCATTCGTGAATTCATTGTTACCAAGAATCGCATCTTAATCGGTTTTGAAAATTTCGTCGCAGGAAGATCAAGAGGTTCACGTGTTTCACATCGGGGCATCCAAAGATTCGCCAGTGAGTAATTAAGTTATCATCACAAAACGATTACATTAATTTTATTGGACTGAAGTGTGAGTTTTGTAAGAAAATTTAAGCTCTTTTTTTTTTTTTTTTTTTTTTTGTGTAACACAAAAATTGTACGCTGCCTGTCACAACGACGAATATATTGTTTTCCAGAACCACGAAACAGAGGTTTTCGAATTGCACGTCCCCGAAGGCCGTCGCAAGCGAGAAGCGTCCAAACATAAGGACCTAAACTCCTGCGAATCTGACGATGATTGCCCTTCCGGCGAAGATTGCTCCACCGAAACGTCAAAATGTCGTGAGTGTAGTTAATCAACTGTACAAAAAAATCGAAAGAAAATAATCTGAATTTTTTAAATATAGAATCATCGTCGCAGTCAGCCGAGTCGAACAGTGAACTGCCCAGGATCATATACCGATGTCTTCCACCGACCCTTTAATGCCTTCAAGCCATCGACTACTTATTTGCACACTCGAACTATGGGATACTGTTAAACACTCGAGCGACCAATAAACTAATCTTCGCAACTGAAAAAAACAACCACCGAATTTTCATGTATTGTTTTATCCCGTAGATAATAATTTGTTTTAGATAATAAAAAAATGTAAAAGTTACCGGCAGTGGTGTAGCAGGAAAGACTTAAAGCGAAATAACAAAATAAGACAGTGAGTCGAGTGTTGGGTGGGGAAGACGAAGGAGGCTCGAAAAGACAGATGGCCGAGCAACGATTGAGGCTCATTAACGGGGTTGAAGCCTCTCGGGACTGCGAACGTATATAAGATTGCGGAGACGTAGGATCGCTCACTCTTCCTCGTGCTCTTTTACTTTTCTTTCTGTCTCTTTTAAATTTATCGGTAACAACTGTTTCCGTCTGGCATACCCGTGGTACCCAACTAACGGCAGACATCCCTTGCAGCAGCAGCAGCAGCATCGGCAACAGCAGCAGCAGCATCGGCGGCAGCAGCAGCAGTAGCAGCAGCAGACGAACCGCAACCCAGTCGTAGAGGCCCCGAGGAAGACTTTACAACTCATGGATTTACAGTTAAAATCAATTAGAGCTTAATTGGCGCCCGGGGGTCGTGCGGTGGGAGTCGGACGGAGGGACGGGCGATGCGAGAAGCGCTAGGTGATCCACCCTCACGCTGTCCAATGAACCTCACGCTTTTATTTTATTTTATCGGACTTCTGTAACCGGACGAATTTCGCTCTCTCTCTCTCTCTCTTCGTGTGCGAACTATATATATATAAACCGGCTGTCTGCATAGGTGTTGGCAGCATTGATCGTGGCCCAAACGAACACATGACGTTTTTCGTTCTCTGATTCGGAGACCCGAGAATTCTCTCGTTTGCTCGTTCACCCCTTTGCTTCATAGCAACGACGAAAAAAAAAAAATCACAGATAATCGAGGCTAATCATTCGATCCCAATTTTAACCCCAATTTTGACTCGCGAGACGAACGGTGGTACTTTTTTCTCAATGTTTTCCTGCAAGACTTTGCGCTCTGCAAGTAATTACGAAATCGCTGTGATATTGATGCGGTCGGTTATTATTTCTACCTTCTTTGTCTTCATTTTTCAAAATACGTAACAGTGTCTTGTAATTTGATCAGGCGTTTTATTTGGTTTGTTCTATTGCACCGCAAGTAATAGACAGGACGTCGAGATAATTATCACCAATCCTTCCCAAGTGTCACACGTGTTTCCAAACTCGCGTCAAAAGCCGAGGAACGAAAACGAAGTATCGAACGCGCTGGAAGTCGCGGCTGAGGGTTCGAAACGATGCACCGGGATCTAAACTTAGAAACGTCGAGTGCGTGCGTGCCTAGCGCTTCTAGCTCATAGCGGACTGTCGTAAAAATCACGCCGCGCTCGTTCGCGCTGCTGCTGCGTGTTTGAACGCGCCGAGAGAAAAGAGCGGGACACGCTCCGGTGAAAAAGCAAATTCAACGGTTTATTTGAGTCGCGCGCGCGCGCGCGTTTCGCTTTGGGTTAGCCGACGTTTCGTTTAAAGAGCCACCGAAGCGGCGCCCGCCCATTTCGAGGCCGTTCGTCGCGTCGTCGCGCTGCTGCTGGCGAGTCGCGACGTGAACCTGGGAAAAGTTCTAGGAGGAAATAAAGCAAAGTCGGAGACGCGAATGCCGAGCTCGTGGCTCCGAGCTAAACAGACTCGTCGAACGCGCGTTGCGTTCGCTCAGACCGAAATTGCCGCGTTCGGCGGCCACCGCGACCGACGCGAGCGGATGACCCACGTGACGCGGCCAACACGACCGAAGATTTACGGCTTCGCGGCAACACACCGGATCGGCTGGGGCCAACCCGCGGCATCGGCCCCAGAACGCCCGAGAACGTAACAGTCGTTACTTCTTGGCCGCAACCAAGTGGCACGACACCCGGCGACCTCTGCGCGCACCCTGCGCGCACCCC
This sequence comes from Itoplectis maculator, assembly GCA_964034905.1. NCBI lineage: Eukaryota > Metazoa > Arthropoda > Insecta > Hymenoptera > Ichneumonidae > Itoplectis > Itoplectis maculator. The sequence continues at coordinate 8,653,429 of OZ035858.1, read as the reverse complement.
GCCGCACGCTCGCGGGACCCACGCGCGCGGACACCGATGTTGTACACCGCTCGGCACGCCACGCTCTTTTGTCGACAAGTCGCGCGGCAAACTTTTCTCCGACTTTCTTTGCTTCTAGGTTGTTTGTTTTTTTTTTTTTCCTTTTTTTCCACGGACAACCAGGACTTTGGATTGAGTAATCGGGCCGAGGGTCGCGGGACCGTTATAGAAGGGAATAAACGCGGCGCTGAGTTGCCCGAGAAATCATTTGCAAAAAGTTGGTACATGATTATTTAGGAAAATTCAAAATTTGGAAACCTACACTGTTAAAAATCCGGTGTTAAAAACAACACCAAGTCGGTGTCTATATAGGTCCACACCAATCGCGGTGATAATGAGCGGTGTTAACTGAGTCTGAAATACCGACTTTCACCTCAAAAAGTCAGAAGTCCCGTTTTTCGCGAATTATCAACGGATCGAAGCGAAAATAGAAATACAGACGCCAGTAATGTGAATCTTGTTAATGAATTAGTCAGAACTTTGATTTTCGAAAAAAAAAAAATTACAGATCAATTACCCGGTAGAGAAATCTGTAATGAAAAAATCGATTTTTTTCTTCAATTTTTCGATAAAAACTGAGAAAAGCGACTAATTTATTCACGAGATAATAAAAAATCACACATGGTACCTGCATTCATGGCTTTAAAGCAAAAAGTCTTATAATGCTTCGTCGGTAACACAGAGAAAATTTAACGAAACGGCTGGTGTTAATTTAACACTGTAAAAAGTGTTAATATTAACACTGTAATAAGTAACACCAGGAAAAAGTCCACACCAGCAGCGTTTGACACCGTAGATTTTTAACAGTGTAGAAATGGGGTGATCCAAAAATAAATAAGTGACTAAAACTAACTCAAAACTAAAATCAAGAGACCAGTGACCATAAAAAAAACTAAATCAAGAGACCTGTGACTATTTCTACGCTGGAATTCGTCGGTATTTTCGACCCTCTGCATCTCACGAATTATTGTGAGCGAAGAACAAAAGTCGCGGGAATTAGTCCACGAGTTCACAAACAACGCGATCAAGTTCGCCCAGACGATTTCCCAGACACAGCAGGAACGCACAAAAAAACTACTAATCCGGGTGCAGCTTAGCGTCGTCGACGATGATGTACGGGCGCAGCGGTGGAATATCGTAGATTCGCCACAGCAGTTGCCTACTTGGCGATAAGTTGTCGTTTTGCACTCCTCTTGTATTCTCCCGTCGCCGCTCGACCGTGGCATACGAGAGGCCAGCGAGTCTCGTCGACTTTACGAGCGGCGATTAATCGCGAAAATAACCAGACACGAGGAATCGTTTAGAGGCAGCGACGCATTGTGCGTGCGTTGTGCGTGCGAACGGCAAAGCGAAAGGGCGGAATCCGCGGTCTGGAATTTCGCGTCCGCGAACGCCGACGTAATATACGGGGACAGTTACCGCGGGCGGGCGATATATTACTCCACCTAAGTGGTCGCTCCCGCGGCGCCCGCGTACGGCGAGGACGATCGGTGCCCGGGACACCCCGGGGAGATGCGTGGCGATGATGTAGGGTGGTCCGATGCCACTTGCTCCGCGTCCGCCTCGAAAGGCCGTCGATGACACATGGACAGATCGGGGAAACACACAATCACGACGAAGAGCACGGACATTCCGGTATAAACGACGTAATACAGCCTGGAAGAATCGTGAGGATCTTCTCTGTGGTTGAACTTTATTATCAAACTCTTAAGGTGGGCCGATCACCACCGTAGTAATCAAATGTGCAACTATAATTTGACAACACAATAAACGACAAACAGTTAATCATTAAAAAATACATATTTTACAGACCTTAATATGAAGATGTAAACAAATATTGAGCATTCTAAGAGTATAAAAAAATGTATTGAGAAGTTGATTTGACTAGCGTCGAGCAGTCCATACTAAGATTTGACATAACTCGTCTACTATTGCGAGCGTAATGACAACTTCAAATTGATATTTCGGCCCTTAATCTGCGGTAAAGTTAATGTTTTCTTAATTCTGTCGTATTCAGAAACGTTCAAAATATTGTCAGCTGACTATTTCCAAGGACACAGGATATATGGCAATAGACAAACGAATAGATGAGCGACTTCATATCGCGCGTGACAGACGACAGTCTTGGCTAGAGATTGACAGCGTGCTGACGCGTCAAAGATCGCGATCGCGATTATTAGAAAACATTTGTAACCAACAATATCCGCCCCAACAACAAATATTCCGTGTAATCATTTCGGCCATCCGTAACAATATATAAATTTCTGTTTTTCGAACGTCTATCTCGGATGTCGGGCTACGAAATATGTGCATTTCTAAGCTCCTAGCCTAATTTCTCGACGCAACTATGGTAATTAACACAAAAAGTCTCAACTTTGCGATTTTATATCTTAAAAAGTTGCAAAGTACAACTTTGCACATTGCTTCCTCATTAATTTTCGTTTTTCACAAAGCCACCTCTATGAAGAAGCTTGTTTATCAATTTTGGCTTCCTCATAGAGGAAGCTTTGTGAAAAACAAAAATTAATGTGAAAGCAATATGCAAAGTTCTACTTTGCAACTTTTTTATATTCTTCATACAAATAAAACAAAGATAATCACGTTTAAATTCTTAACAAAATTCCATGTTATTCAATTTTTAACAGTTTCGTACATGTGTAAAATTGGCTAATAAAACGCTTGTGAGAGGCTAAGGGACTCATATAACGAAAATCTAAACCGTCTAGTCCGTAACTAGATCTAAACCGTCGTTCTTTTAAAATTTGAAATAACGTAAAATACGAACCACTTTACCGATCATCACCAAATTTCGTACGTGGCAGCGCTATATGTTGTTTTTCGAATACAGAACATTCTGGTTCAATTGTTAAAATTTTACGTAATTTTTCTAAATTTTTTTTTTTTTTTCGAAAAATTCAAAATTTTATAAAATCCGAACCGCTTGACCGATTTCGCCGAAATGCAATACCATATAACATTGAACGTATCTCTAGATATAAACAACTATTTAGCTAAATCGGCGAACTTTTACGAAAGTTAGAGCGATCACGCCCTTTTTTCAATAAATTAAAAAATCACGTAAAATACGAACCACTTTACCGATCATCACCAAATTTCGTACGTGGTAGCGCTATATGTTATTTTTCGACTACAGAACATTCTAGTTCAATTGTTAAAATTCTACGTAATTTTTAAACATTTTTTTTTTTTTTTCGAAAAATTCAAAATTTTATAAAATCCGAACCGCTTGACCGATTTCGCCGAAATGCAATACCATACAACATTGAACGTATCTCTAGATATGAAGAACTATTTAGCTAAATCGGCGAACTTTTACGAAAGTTAGAGCAACCACGCCCTTTTTTCAACAAATTAAAAATTACATAAAAACTTAATTACTATATATATTTTTTCAAAAATTGCAATATTTAAAGGGGGACGAGTACTCTACTTGCGTGCCAAATTTGAGCCCGATCGCTCAGACGGTTACTGAGTGAGAGGCGATTGAATTTTCGAAGCCCTGCACACACACACACACACACACACACACATACATACATACGGACATTTTTTCTAGACCACTTTTCTCGACGTTTTGGGTGATTCTAAGCATACTGGCATGAAAATCGCAAAAAAAAATTTTTTCACGAAAACAAAGCTTCCTCTATGGGGAAGCAAAACTATACGGTTGGCCTCCTTTAAATTTTACAGACAAGTCAAGTTGATGCAGTTTTATAACACATCAAAAATATAGATTTCTATCTTGGAAAGCCTCTGATGATCGACCCACCTTAATTAGATCGAGGGAATCGAGAGTTTTCCTTGAAGCAAGTTGAAGATTTGTCTGGGCCACCGAAGCGAGGAAAAGGAATGGAAAAGGCTAAGAAATCTGGCAGGGATGTTTGAGAAGGAACTTAAATCAAAACGTCATTCTTGTTGTCGCGAAACAATGAGAACAAGCGGAACGTCTCGCAAAGAACGAAACGACACTTTTGTCCGATGGAGTTTCAAGGTGCCGGGCTTAAGAAGCCGAAGAGAAAGACTTCTGACGCCTCGCACATTGCGCCTTGACGTCACGATTAGCAGAGACGCAGAGACGGAACGACGGAACAGGTGAGCCTCTTTGATCGCACTGTTAGGGATGCACAAAGACGTGCATCAAGCCTTGAAACGGAGTAACCGCTGGATGTCTCTGTTTGCCGTCGTTTTGGTGCATCGCTACTGAATCCACCGGCAGAAACAATGCAAAAGGCTTTCGTCTGTATCATCCACTTTGTGCATCAAACGAGACGGTGACGCAAAACCTCAAAGCCAAAGTCGTCAATGGCAAATACATCAGACAGAATGACGATTGGAAATTGGACTTTTTGGAGTGTTCCAATCGAACCTTAGCGATTACGATTATCCGATCTGACCTATAAGCAACTTATCGATACAGCTGATTCGAGTCGATTCATCTTCTTTGCAGATCTTTTTTCACTGATCCCGTGCAGATCTGGCAAGCTCCGCTCCCAGCAAAGAGCGACCGCATCAGCGGCAGTAAAACCAGCATCGCATTTCTGCACCAAACGCCACTGGAGAGCCGAGCTCGATCGCTCGTCCTCTCGGTGTTCGCTCATTCCACCCGATTCCCCGCGCGCTTCTGCACATCCAGCGTGTAGGCCCGTCGACGCGCTTGTTTTATTCTCGTCGGGGCGGCCGCGCGCAGTAGCGCGACGACGGACGGGAACGCGGGACGATGCCTCGTGTGCTCCCGACACGCCAAATTTATTTCCCCGACACTCGAATTCGCGCCCGAGTGAGCGCGTTCCGCGCGCCGACGAGACGATAAATTAAATCATTTGCAAAAAATCACAGGGGCGCGGATAAAAAGAAAGAAGTGAAAAACAGAAAAATAAAAAAATAAAATAAAAAAATAAAACCGAAGCTCGCGAGCCGGGGGAAATAAAATACGCACCGCCTATCGCTACTTCTCGCGGGCACGAAGACGAGTGTATTGCAAGCTGTAACAACGTTTGCGTTACACGCACAATTTCAGGGGGTTACCTACACGCGTTCGTGATTTTACAAGCTGCCGCTTTCACGGGCCGAGCCTCGCGGCGTTTTATACAGACGGCAGCGACGACAACGACGGCGACGAACGACGACGAAGACGACGAGGACGACGTTTATAAATTGGTCGGATTGAATCCACGGAGCTTTCTCTCGTGCAGACTTGCCCGTCTTGTTTCTCTTGCCGTGTGTTCTTGCTCTGGTCGCCCGTTATCCTTTCGGTCCGTCTCTCTCGATGCGGCACTCGAGTTCGTCGTCGCGGCAAAGCAACAAACCGGCAGCCAATGCGCGCGACTCTGTCCATGCCATTTATAGAATTGATTTGTTAACGTCGTCCCGTCGGCATAGCTCTTCATTTTATTCCATTTTCGCGCGCGCGCTGCGATCCTGTATCGAGCGTTGAAATATTCATCCCGAATACGCGCCAGGCGCGACTCGCCTCGACCAATTTTCGAGGGTTGTCTCTTTCGGTTGGTCGCATTTTTCACGGCATCTTCGACCGCCGGGGCCAACAATTTGGAGATCGATCGCGCTCGGATTTTGATTTACGCACTGCGAGACGCGACGATAGCGTGGGAAAATGCGAGCACGCTGCAGTCCCGAACATTTATCAGCATTAAAAATTGCTGGACTCTTCGGAGTGCCATATTCCCGCTTACTCGACGATTCTGCCGAGCCGACGGTTCTCGCGGCTGAAAGTTTTTCGGGTCCTCACGATTCTTAGTTCAGTTAGCTTGGAAAATATTTGTCAACCCGGGATAAAGTTAGCGTTTGCTTCACAAAAGTGGCAATTTTTTTATATTTATTTTTTTCAGACATTTGGATCACTTGCAACACACAGTATTTTTTTTTTTTTTAGTGAAATATGAAAAATTGTCTTCGAGTCTGTTTGCGCGAAAACCCTCAGACCCGATAAATCATAAACGATACCGCACGAAAAATAAATGGCATCAATGGATATTTGACCAGCCATTGCAGGAACACGAACGAGCTCGCGCTCTCAGCGAAGACTCCATACACCTCGAAGAAGCTCATATCTTATTTATCCTTTATTGGGTTTATATGGCCCGAGGAATGGCCGGTCTTTCCTGCATTCTGTATGGCGGCGCGCGAGCGCGGCCGACGGGGGCGACGGGCGAGGAGAGCGCGCGCGAGCGCGCGGGCTCATACTTCGTGGCCAGTGGGCACGAAACGACGGGACGTGACAAAAGAAATAGAAATAGTCGTTCCGCGCGCGCGCTAAAGTCGCGGGAGCTCCGAGACTACCCAGAGGGAGATGAGTGAGCGAGGGTGTCGCGCCGAGTGCGGAGAAAGCGAGAGAGAAATAAAGAGCGAACGTCGCGCGGCTCTAGTAGCCAGAGGAGAGAGCCGTATACCGCCGGTCTAGAAGTAGAAAAGGGAAAAAGGGGCTATCGTGGTGTGAGTGTATCCGTCGTAAGCGACCACGGAAGTCATAAAGCCCCCCACGGCAAATCTTTTCATTATCGCTCCGCGTAAGTGATACGTATATCATACTAAGCGGCCATTTCGCGGGCATTACCCGAGTGTGGGTGAGGGGGGAGGGAGGGAGGAGGGAGGAGGAGGAGGAGGAGGCTGGGGCTCCGCTCGGGCCACCTAAACCGACTATGGACACCACCCGGGGTGGTTTTCTTCCCGCCACGTATGTACGATAGACGTATAAGTACGTATTGCACTATATACATGTACGTTGTGACGTCCGAGGGTGAAAGAGAGAAAGATTCTGTCTCTCCGTCTCTCTGTCTCCATTTCTCCGGAGCAACGAGTCGAATCCTCTGTATACAATACAGAAAGGCCGAAGCGACGGTATATCGCTCATTCGTCTCCGCGAACGAGTCAGAGATTTTTCTCCGACTCGTTTTCTTCCACCGCGAGACTCTGCTTCCTCCTCCACTCTCGGTCTTCCTGCGTTATATGTCGTCCCACTGTTCCCTGTCTCGTTCACACGAAAATCCCTTTATTGCCACGGGTCCCCGATACACGCCTGTTTTTCTCTCCCGGTGAGTTGTTGCGAGGGATGTGCAGGACCCCTCGGGTAAAAAAAAAACAAGTGCATCCCGGATCCATGCGGGATCCGCGAGATGTACGTGAAAAAGTCCCGCCAATGAGACAATCCTTAACTTTTCGCGTACTTCCAGTTTCATGCGGAAAGTACGTGAAAAGTTCGTGTTAAATTGGAGCCAGAAATTCACCAATTAAATACACGAAAAGTACCTGAGAAGTACACATTTGATATGGCTGCATTAAAGATTCGCGGCAACTAGAAAGTATACGAAAAGTACGTGAAAAGTCCATATTTGACATTTTTCCGTATAAAGTCCGTGCCGAAAAGTACAGGATATGTACGTGAAAAGTCCATATTTACCGTTTTTCCGCACAAAACACCGGTTACAACCCTTTTTTAGTTGATTTAAAAAAAAAGTGTTTGTCGAACAGTTTGTGGGAAATCGTAGATCTGGCCGCTAGGCCGAAAATCGCCCAAATCGGGATCACGAGATATATTTTTTCGAAATATCGACTTTTAACCTACACCATCGTACTCACCCGAGTAAAAAAAAAACAAGTGCATCCCGGATCCATGCGGGATCCGCAAGATGTACGTGAAAAAGTCCCGCCAATACATGAAAAGTTCGTGAAAAAATGGAGCCAGAAATTCACCAATTAAATACACGAAAAGTACATAAGTGGTACGGTGTTTCTTTTTTGCAACCACGATTCGACGAATTGCAGTTAACGGAGTAATCGAAAAAATGTACAGCAAAGGAGAATTTAAGTAAAATATATGGAATTAATAACTGGAACTGATTTAGCTTTTATGATTATGCTTCACATAATGTTCCGGATAACCGCTAGGAAAAGGAACCCTGGCATGATAAATCGTAAAATGATTCGCTGAGTCATATGGACCCTTAGCCAGTTCATTCGCCATGGGGAAGATAGTAAAAAAAAATACACACAACATAGTAAAATCGCTCTTGTCCAAACGAGAAGTCGTCAAGTGACGATACAGGGCGTAATGTACAGAAAATTGTAGGTAGCCGACCAATGACCCACTGAGACGTTCGCTTTGTCCTGCCAAACACGGAGAGCAATAATACGGATATAGCAATAATTGCCAGACCAAGACCAGTAGTTAATCGACATGTTGCCAATGTAGTATCCCTTCTAATACTCTAGTTGCGCCTGCTACCAATACCAACTGGGTGTCATCTAAATATATCTGGTAATGAATACTATACAGCCCGCTTGTCCCACAATTACCACTCGAGTTTGGGAGTCGTTGCCAGACATTTCTCTCGCGTATTTCGCTGTTAAGTATTCGTTGACGGCCGTTTTGGTGGCCAGTAAAATGATAACGACCCCAGAGGAGGCTGACGCACGAAAGCCTAGTAGGAACACACATGCCCCGTGGAAGCCTAGCGTAGTTGAAAGCCTAAGCTATACCCGGCACTTTTACACCGACAGCTCGAAATTACGACATCAAGTGTATTACTGGCGCCCTGTGTGCCACGTATAAAGTAGCGCTGAAAACCACCACCAAACGGCTGTCCAGGTCGATGAATCGAAATCCAATTGACTTTCGTTGGATGCCCAATCGCAGGGTTTGATGAAATCAGCCCGATAGTCCGATAGACTGGAGTATTATGAGTCTACTATAGCTGTGGAGCAAAATTCCTGCTAGATTGTCCGACGCTTGACTCGCATTGCCCCGTATTTCCCGTTATTTTCCGATAACAATCGGCAGCAGTTCAATCCAGCCGAGAAATACACCAAAGGCAAAAGGGTCGCGAACGCCATAGTCTGTTGTCCACCGACACGAGAACCACATATTCCCGAAATGACTGTCATGAAACGTTCATCCAGGCGGGCGGTATCTGTCGTTTCCCAACATCGGGGCTTTTCGTTTGGGGGGACCGCGACGAGTGCTACACGGACGCGAGCTTTTCGAGCTCTTTAGTGGTCGTTAAAAACCCTTGGCGCCCGCTTCGATGAATCACGATCGTAAAGCAACCTGGAATTTCGGGGTATTAGATTTTCACGCACAACGTACACAGCTTCTCGTCACTCAGCGGGGGCAAGTGAGGAAGAGTGTTGTGAATGTTATAGGCGATTTTCGTTCGAACCACGCGATATTTCAGTCGACACGTTGGAGGTTGACGCGTATAGAAAAATTATTAAATCAAGAAATGGTCGATCTCATCTAATCTAAAGTATCAATGGGTAACAAAAAACCGGACAAATGGTATCCAATTGGTTGATTAACAAAATATGCATTTGCAATGATATCCAGTGATATCTAACTCCGATATTTAAACAGCCGTCATGCAGATTTCACGGTGAGAGCAATGAGGCTTTTTGCGCACTGTTTCCAGGACCCAAACTTCAAACAACATTTCGTCGCGTGAAGCCCGCAAATTCTTCAGAAGTTCGACATCAACGGAAACATTGAAAGTCACGCAGATGGCAATGCCGAAAGCGAAACCGCGTCGATAGGAGGGTTGAAGTCGGAGTCTTTGGGGGTCTGGCGAAGGTCTGCAGGCATATCGCCATCGCGTATTCTCGTCTCAACGACCGTTGAGCCATGGGATTGGATCTTCGGAATGCGTGTCTGAAGCGCTGCGTTGGCGCTGCGTTTCGTCAGGAAACCTGGGGGGAGAAGCGGGGAGGGGAGGGGGTGGCAAAGGGGACGATCCTTCTGTCTCTTTCGCCGTAGCTCTTTTTTCACCCTCCCTTATTTCTCCGGCCTCGGTTCCGCACTCGTTTTCTGCACTTTCGTGCGCGACGTTCTCGCTCTTCTGCCTCTACTTTTCTCATCTCCTTCTCGATTCCCAGCCTCCACTTGGGTGGCGAGGGGTTGGCGGCGGGGAGAGGGATGCGGCCGGGTCTCGAAGATTTCCCGTGTGTTTTCAACGCGAGCGGACTTTCTCGCACGCACGGAGAAAACTCGCTCTCGCCCCGGCAGACATCTCCCAAGCAAGCGCAAGCTGCACAGGCAGCTGAGAATAAACGAGAACTTGAGAGCAGAGAGCAGAGCAGGGGCGAAGCTTTAATCTACGCGATGCTACGTGAGGTGTTTGCGGTCGAAGCAACCCTATGCAGACGACGTACACCTCCCGTACCATCCAGTTTCTCCCTCCCAACAGAAGCTCCACTACCCACCGGCATCGCCACCTTTCCCTTTCCCTTTCCATTTCCTCTCCCTCGGTTTCTCTCTTTCTCTCTTTCTGTCGCTCGGTTCTTCCTTTCCCCCATTTATCTTTCCACCATACAACATCGGGCCATACAACATAGAGGTTCCGCGCCGCCTTCTTTCACCTCCCTCTGCCCATCTATTCGCCTTCTTCCATTTCTCCCCTTTCCTCCCAGGTGCTTATAACCCCGGAACAGCGCTTGCATCGCAAATATTTAGACCTCTGCGATGCGCGGACTCTTCGAGAAGCGGTCTGCGTCCTTTTCCGCATCGACTTTTCCCGTTCTTCGTTCTTCCTGCCTTCCAGTGTCTGCCGCGAAAGTCCAGGTTTATGGGAGTCCTGGTAAATTAGAATACAGCCAAGAGCCAACAGCGAGGAGATCGAAAGAGCGTGTAATGTGCGTCATTGGATGAAGTACCGAACCAGACGATGGAAAAACGACTATTACTCACACAGACACATGACAGCGTTGCACAAGCTGACGCACACGTGCGACACTTTCGTACAAGCTGACACATACACAAGTGACAATTATTCGTATAAGCTGACGCAGACGAACAGGAACAGGGGTCCAACGGAATTAATTACGATTCGAGGATACTTCGCCGGTGAGTTAAATCAAGACGAAATGAGACGGGTGGAATTCTGTGTGGTGCGAGGTGGAGAATGAAAGTTGAAAAGGAGGAGGAGAAGGGGAGGAGGGCTCAGAGGCAAACTCTAAGCTCACGGAGAGAAAACGAAGGAAGATATACTCGACGCAGACCCGGGGAAAAGCCGCAGCAACAGGAACGCGCGAGGGACGCTGCGAGCAACAGTGGCATCGAATGGCAAACGTCGAGACCCGGAGAAAGAGCCGGAGCGTGGAGTTTAAAATTACTCGTTTACTGCCGGAGACGCTACTGCTGCTTCTACTACTCCCCACCCGCGAGCAAGAGGTTTTCCTGTTTCTATGTACCTCGAGTCTATCTCTACTCTACCTTTTCTCCTTTGCTTGCTGTAAGATTCGTTTGATTGACTCTGAGCTTCGACATCGCACGGGGTTTGCTCTACCTCTCGTCCGTTGCCTCCTCAGAGAATAAGCGGATAGCAAAACTGAATACAACTGGCAGGTATTATTGAGTCTTGTAACAACAGGAAAGCCAATGTCACCGGCGACGAAAGAAACAGCGCAAGATCCTTCGATACCTTTTCTTGTCTTCCAAAGTGGGCGATTGCTCGTTAAATGCGGAGAAAACAATACGTGGAAATAAACAATGAGGACCAGGGAGCGTTGCCATTTTATTGTACTGCTCGCGTCGTTCACTAATAAATCGTAAACCAACTTCTCGACTTCGTGTGTTATGTGAACAGATTTTATTCTTGAAGTTGCATGCGAGGATGGAAAGTTCCGTATAGCCAAGGCGAAGTAAACAGTGCAATTCATTCGCCGATACCTTTTCTTGTTTACGAAAGTCAGCGACTGCTCGTTGAATGAACAAAAAGAGCAAGTAAACAATGATGCCCGGGGAGCGTTGACATTTTATTGCACTGCTCGTCGTTAACTAGGAAATCGCCAGTTGTAAAGCAACTTCTCGACTTCGCGCATTGTTCCCCGGTGGACAAAATCTATTCATGAAATTCCCATATTTGAGGATTGAAAGTTATCGTGCGCCGGTCGTTAAAAAGTTTCGGGCAAAGCCCAGTTGAGCCCTTCAGAGCAGTGATCCCCGCTGAAGGGAATCTTGGTTGAATCCTTGCGCGCGGATTTTCGTGCAGTCGGACTCTCGGCGGCCGGGAGGAGCGCACGAGACCTCCGGACATTCGTATTTCGAAGGAATTACGAAACTTTGCCGCGGACGCCAGTCGGACGACGCGGACAACAAGCGAGGGATGAGGAAGAGGACTACGCGAACATCGGGTTTGAGGCTCAGCTTCTCGCGTACGAAGGACCAAGGACGAGGAGCATTTACTTGAAAGGATCAGACGCGGTGATCCCCGGGCTTGACCACTCGGTCCTACGACGTAGAACCGACTAAATTGTTCGGCCGGTTTCTATCTGGGACGCTTCAAGCAGGATGATAGTCGTGCGGCGTCTACCAACAGGACGCTACCTCCGTCTATTTCGATGTTTGAAATAAAAATATCAGGCTCTTGGGATGATTCAGCGTGATCCACGAGTAACATTGGGTTCCTTAAGGATTTCGGGATGTGATTCAATAATCGCAGATTCGGACGACAGATTTTTATTACTTATTGATATTACTAGGGCGTGACGCGATTTCGTTTGATTTTGCGATAACCGGTGACTTCTACGACGTGCCGTAAGATTGATGGCGGCAGCTTTTCAGATTCACGTTTCTGCGGGGATTCGAACTAGAGCTAGGTAGAAGCTCCGAGGATCGTCGTAAGTTTTCACCGCGCATCCGGTACACGTTGGAGAGGAGATTTCGCGAGTCTGGATATCAGATACGATTGGCGTTGACGGCGAGTCGACGGCTGGTAGTAAGTGTAAGAAGGATGTACGCGAATCCAACGTCAAACAGGCCTCGTAAAAGTCAGGAAAGCTTGGGAATCGTTGGTTCTACATATTCTGAACACATTCGGAAATACGTAAAGTCTTCGCGGATGTTTTTATCGTGGAAATGCAAACCATCATCTTATTTTTTTTTACTAAAAATAAGTATTCGCCGAATATATCAGTCAATTAATTTGTAAGTTGGAATATTTGGACTATTGGGAACTTATATATTGTGAAGACTGTAAACAAAAATGGTTGCAACTCTCCCGGGAAAATAACATTGGCCAGTTCGAAAAATATCAGGGCTACCTCATCAAATATTCCCAGTTATGGTACGGATGGAGAAAATGCGACTGGAAATTGCTAGTTCGGCGTTTCCTTTTCTCTTCTGTGCGCCGGAGAGTAACACACATGAATCAGAATTTTTAGGACTCGCGTATTCATTCGCACCTTTTTCCGTGGCATCCGGGTAACGCTGAAGAGTTATAGCCCAAAAGGGGTTTGTTCACCTGCACCTTACTAGTCCAAGATCGGATTTACCGAAACTGCCAAGCTTCTCATCTATCTTATATTCTCCACGGTCTTTCTGTTCTTTCTTATTTGCTGCAGGGTCGTAGGAATTTTACTGTCTTCACGTGTGAAACTCGGCAACACCAATTCCAACCCCGCAAGCGACTGTTCGTAAGAAGTAACCAATCAAAGTAATAAAAAAAAAAAAAAATTAATTAAAATAGTTACTGTGATAGAACTCAATAAATATTCCATAAATCCGGAGCATATGGGAGTCATCAACGCACGAGGTTAGTGACCTCTGGAACTTATATAAACAACCTCCACTGTATTCGTTACAAAATAAATCGATTCTCGATAATTCGATAGTATCGATTTCCACTATTTTCGTAACCAGATTACCGTGTGAAATCAGCTTGTGTTTTTCCTCAGCGTTGCCAATGAGAAATCGAGCAATTTCGCAATTCCTATGCTGCCAGAAAAAACCCATCGTGAAGATGAACATTTTCTTCAAAAACATCTCCCGCATCGCCTGCTTCGTCTACGAGATCTGCGGATCTTCCGAGACATCGGGAGAGGTTCCTGATGAGAACACGTCAGGAGTGCACAGGTTGGTCGGAAGGATTGGAAACAGAACCCGGAGCACCGCGGCAACGGTACAGATAGCGGACGTGTATATAACGTAGGTACGGCCGAAGTATAGCGCGCGGTAGTAATCGCCCGTCGTTAGGGTCCGTACAATGCGTGCCAGGACGCGATTTCACGATTCCAACCCCCCATTGTCTACGGGACCTCCCGACTGTTCGCGGTGTTATGTCCGTGACGACGACTGACTCCCGCGGTTTAACCTCCGTCGCTCTTTTATACGCTCAAACGAGCCCGTTGTCGCCCGGTTTCATCCGAACTTCCATTTCGCCTCGCGCTCTCCACTGCTGACGTCTTCAACTATCGATCCTCCAGGATTCGTCGCCTACCGTTTTCACCGCACGTTCATCGACGTTGCCTCGCCTCACCTCACAGCGGCAGTCCGACGCTCCGTAAATCCCGTGGCCATCGGAGAACTCGGACGCAGCGTCACGAGTATTCGCAGAAGATTTGCGAAGCCGCAAAATAAAAAAAAAAGGACAGCCACCGCTCTGACGTTTTTCGATCATACTGTTCTCCTAATTATCCAGGGTTATCGAAAAATTATACCGATGCGTCTGATTGAATCCCATGAATTTCAGTTAGAAATAGAAAACGTGTCGGTCACAGTCTGACGTTTATTAGAAATCACGAGGGCAGAGGTCATCATACGGCGTCACAACTATTGCAACCCGAAAATCTGATATGTAAAATTGACTCTCCTACGTTCCGGCATACACCATATTATCCGCAGACAACGGACAATTATACCCACGTGTCTACTTAATTGATCTTCCAACGGTCTAGCGGTGGAATAAAAAATCCGCCGCGACTGTTTCGGTCTTAATGAAAATAGACGCGCGTGTTAATATTAACATTTCCATTTGGTGGACATTTTAAGGGTTAACGAGAGTCAGAAATGCGTTAAAGGTGGATAGTCGTGCGATTGCCAGGAATATACGAGTTAGCAGTTGACGCCAGAGGTTACACGCGGGGGTAGGGAGAGGGGGTGGTTTCGGGTGAGTGTCACACGGGTCTCTCGGAGAAAAGGGACACAGTGTACTCTCGGGCGTACATATAGCGAATGCGGGAGAGGCAATTCGCCGTAGCTAGACGCCTCGGCACGAATAATTAAAGGACACGAACTGCCGCGAACAGGTAGACGAATACCAGGTTATCCGGGCGAGTGGCTGGAATATAAATTAGCCGCGTCTTAGGTGATACCCAGGCTGGTTGGTTGGCTGGCGCTCGCGAGACACACCGAGAGCAGCGGAGGCAGAGGACAGGGGAGGAGGTAGAGGAGGCCACCCCTATCAAACTTTCCGACCGGTGAAGTGAGTCGTTGGTACGAGATGGAGTACAGGAGAAACTGTGCGCAGACCCAAAACACTGTCGAATGCTAATAAACCGTCGCCGTGGCTGATTTAATATGCAGCCCTGGGTATCAGTTCCAAGGCGTCTCGCGACTCGCTCTCGATCATAATACACAATTAACTGTTCATTCCAGTTGTGTCGGAAAATTTATATTCATGCGGCTATTTGGTCGCATAAGATTAGCCGGGAGATTTGAATAGGGCACTCACACATACACTCACGCAGGGGGCGATACTTCATCGTCCGGAATTGAGAAAACGAAGTACGAGGATAATCGGGTGAACGACACCGCGTGAACCAGTCTCGTGTCTTTTATCAATTCAGACGACCTCGTCGTGCAGTAGCCCTGCGCGGTTTAAGCGTCGCACAAATGAATTCTATTTTCGCGTACCGAGGGAGTTTATAATAATTGAAGTCCCCGGTAGATTTGTATAATTGGAACAATGGCGACGGTTAACGGTAAGGCGGAAATTGTGAGAAAATAAATAAGGAATTGTATGTTTAGCGAAAATAGATCTCGCGAAAATTGTGGTTTCACGGATGGCGTTGGGAAAAGCGTCGCGCGCTGCGAGTCGGCGAAGCGAAATAGCGGATGATACGAAGCTCTCAGTGCCAGAGATTCCGCAAAGTTTCTCAACACTCGGGGAGAGGGGGAGGGGGGGGGGGGGGGGGGGGGCGAAAAGTTCTAAGACGCGCAAGAGATGAGATGGAATCAAAGACTCCGCACTACTGAGTGAGCGAATGTAAGACAGTGAAACGCGCGCGGGGGCGATAGCATGATACTCTCGACGCTGTTTGGCGCACTTGTCACATCTCCGGGGGATTCTCGAGGAGCTCTCGCCATTTCCATCGGGGCTGTACGGAAGTCTCCGGCGTGGTTGAAAAATACGCCGTGCTTTCGTGAGTGACTGTAGCACTGTTTTATTTTGTTTTAACGCAAGAAACTCGCCGAGAATCTCAGACAAGGTCCCAACGAAAATCATACTGGAATTTTTTCAAGCTTGAATATCGATCTGATTTTTTTTTTTTTTTTTTTACTATATCAGAAATTTTTTTTATTTTTAGTGTGACAAAAAAAACTTTAGGCGAATTTGCATTTTACCGTGAAATGGATACTCGAAAAATGCGACGAATAGAACTTTTTTTTTCTCGTCATAACGCAGGGAGAACGAATGAAAATATTTGGTTTAAGCTTCGAATACGTGACGCATAGACGGCCAGTCGTGTGGGAAGTGTTAACTTCAATGAGCTTGCACCCTTTGCGCTCCCCAGCTCAGGCAGGGCACCACGACTTCCCGCGTCGGTGTCAAGTATATTAGCATGTAGATTAGTTTCGACAAAGTCCAAGTTCTCTTATCGTGTTATTGCAGCACGTGAGAGACGGGAGCAGCGAAAGGGCGGAGTGGTCGCGCGGCCAGGTGGATGGATTCACGACGCGGCCCCGTTTCTTCATTGTTGAGATCACTCTCTATTTACGGTTTCACATATATTTGCATCAACTTTGCCACTATTGCTGCATTATATTTCCTTTCTATTATCAAAGGGGCTGGCAAAAACTCCCGTAAAAATCGATATAAAACCATTGCCCGAAGATTGTTAAATTTTTTTTTTTTGTAACTGACAAAATACTTTAACCAACGGTTACACCGAATGTCAGCACCCGAATTCCGTGAGCTGAATAAAGAAAATGAAAAATAATCAAGATTTCGGTTTTTTTTTCCTTTCAGTTTCCCGTATTCGCCCCGAACGTTTCTAATAACTGCATTTGTATTCCGCACTGGTTTGCGCCGATACACGTTACGGCAAAATCCCTGCATATTGCTCGCATCATCCCCCAAAACTCGAGGACCTCTCGGTCCTTTCGCGTTCTCCTCTCTTTCGTGTCTTTCCCTCGCTCGAGGACGAAACATCCCATCTGCTGTGGATGCGCGTTCACCCCTGTCTCGCGGGCGTACACCCTCCCCCCCCCCCCCCCCCCTCCCCCCTGCCCACACCCGTCGACCGGTCGTAACATCGAAACAATATGTAAAACGAGAAACGAAGAGCTCTCCGTATTCAAGATGCGAGACGCCACTGCGGATCGAATAAAAAGAATTATTGCGTTTTATTTGCGGCGCCTGAGAGGTTTAGAGCATTGATGTCCACGAACGACGCTCCTGGGACTCCTCGACGAGCGACGTTTTAGGGTCCCGGGGATACGCGACTCGTTTGATCGGGCGAGGAGGTTGGGTTCACTTATGTAGTCGTACTACTAAAGAAAAAACATTTAAAAACAGCAAAATAATAATAATAATAATAATGTCCCATCACTCTCATTGTTGTCTCGTGACCCAAAATCGTTGAAAAAAGACTAGAAAAAAAAATCACCAAAACTGCAGTCAGAATTTAATCCGCGAATAGCGCTAATTTAACCTTCGCATTAAATTCACCGTCGTTAAGACAATTAATTATCGCGATAATTGCGAAAGCATCGTTAGCGATATAATACAGTGGAGGAACACGAGGCTCGCGCGCGCGCGCGCGCGACAACGGCCAAGCCACAGCTGACGAATCGATAGCGCGTTGTCGGTGCACAAATCAATTTCAATTTTCATCCACGCCGAGGAGTAGGAGGATGAGGAGAGGAAGAGGAGCTAACAAGCCCGAGCGATGCACGGGACGCGCGGGTGTGCGGGAAATTCGCGAGCGTTCAGAAATTCAATCTGCGAACGCGGCGCACAGAGAAATAATTAGCGGCGCGCGGCTAGAGCCCCTTTAAGGTTTTGATCCGCCGGATCGCCCGAGTAATCCCCCGAATATGAATATAATTTGTTGGCCGGGGCCTGGGCGGGACGAGACAATGAGCTCGGGGACGCGAAGGCTCGCGCGACGCAGCGAGGCGGGGAGCGCGCGAGCGGCGGCGGCGGCGGCGGCGCGAGAGCCAACGAGAGACGCGCGCGAAAGGACGGAACCGCGAGTGCCTGGAATACGGGATAGACAGGTCGACAGGCCCTTTCACAGGCAGATCAACCGGTTCGCGTGGACGCGATTCAAGTGACTTTAGCTTGAAATGCGGCCGTCGCTGCTCGCGAATAGATATCCCCGGGCAACACCGTCGAGAGCATCAGGGCCAGTCGCGCGCGCGCGCGCGCGGCCTCTGCGCCTCACTCAGACCGCCGGGGCTGGATAGGAATCCGGCCTCGCATCGCGTTATCGCGTATTCGCGAATTATCACTATGCGTTCTCTCAGCAAGCCCGGCTAATCCTATCACTTTCCTCATCGCACTTATTTCGAGAGTATGGGGTACGTGCGAAAAAAATGTTTACGTAAAATTTACCAAGTTGCGTGCACTGAGAAAAAAAAATTGCTCAATCCAATAAAATGTGCGGTTGCGGACGGCGAAATAAATATTTTGCAACTTAGACAAAATATTTAATTGATCGAAGCAACTGGTGATAGAATTTATGAAATCTCGATTAGCATTGCCGAATATTTCGTCCAATCTGCAAAATATTTGTTTCGCCGCCCGCAACCGCACGTTTTGTTGGATTGAGTAATTTTTTTTTCTCGGTGTGAACAAACAAAAATATCAAACAGACATTTTGGGTATCTTGATGGACCAACTGATAACATTTTTTCTTGCATCAGTTCCCAAGTAACGAAAAGACTGGAACCAATAAGTTATCGAAATGGGTTACTAATGTCCGCCCGAATGATAACTGTAAGATATCAGGTGTCCGAAAGTTAACTTTTTGACACCTGCACTGTTAAAAATCCGGTGTTAAAAACAACACCAAGACGGTGTCTATATAGGTCCACACCAATCACCGTGTTAATTAGCGGTGTTAACGCAGTCTGCAATACCGACTTTCACCTCAAAAAGTCAGAAGTGCCGCTTATCGCGAATTATCAACGGATCGAAGCAAAAATTGAAATACAGTCGAGAGTAATGTGAATCTCGTTAATGAATTAGTCAGAATTTTGATTTTCGAAAATAAAAATTACAGATCAATTACCCGGTAGAGGAATCTGTAATGAAAAAGTCAATATTTTTCTTCAATTTTTCGATAAAATCTGAGAAAAGCGACTAATTTATGCACGAGATAATAAAAAATCACACATGATACCTGCATTCATGCCTTTAAAGCAAAAAGTGTTATAATGCTTCGTCGGTAACACAGGGAAAATTTAACGAAACGGCTGGTGTTAATTTAACACCGTAAAAAGTGTTACTATTAACACTGTAATAACTTATTACTATAAGGTATCACACTGTTAAAAATCTGCGGTGTCAAACGCTGCTGGTGTGGACTTTTTCCTGGTGTTACTTATTAGTAATAAGTAACACCAGGAAAAAGTTATAGTTATCATTCGGGCGGACATTAGTAACCCATTTCGATAACTTTTTGGTTCCAGATGTCTTTTTGTTACTTGGGTTATTACTGAGAAATATTCATTTGTCTTTGCCAAAAAAAAAAACAAATATTTATCATCAAATCACGAACTACGACCGCGTCGAATGCCAAAGACCCGAGATATCGCAATCACAGCAAAAGGTACCGCAAACTTGATCATCCGGAAATTGCACTGATTACCCGTTAGATAGTCGCGAGCAGCTATTTCACCATCCAACTTTCCCCCACCCCTTTGGGCCGCGGATTCGCCGTTGTGTCGGTTGTCCCGCGCGTTATTCGTCTGCTTTTACGTTCCGAGTGCGCTGCCGCTCGGTGTTGCGTTTGCCTCTCCCGTCTCGGTCTGTCGTCGTAATGAGACCGAATAGTTGGAATATTTTTGGCCGCTAACTGCCAAGCCAGTTCATATCCTTCGGTGTATATACGAAGGTGCACAGGGGGCGCGGCGATGACGATAACGGGCGGAGATGGCTCGAGGGGTGAGAAGAAGGTGAGTGCCGGGGTGACACGCGGCGGGGCTGTTGCTGCCGGCGTCTCGCCGAGTCGCGCGCGCGCGCGCGCGCTTCACCCTTCGCTGCCGGCGGATGGAATAAGCTCCGTCGTTTAGGAATGTCATTTTCCGCCTCGCTGTCGTCGCAAACGACCGCCGAGGCAGCGGCGGCGGCCGCACCGGCGATGGCTGTAGCGTTGCGTCAGAGTCTAGCCGCGACGAAGACGACGACAACCTTTCCATAAAGGATCTCACGACGACTCGACATCAAAATCACAACTTTGGTCTAGAGACCCCTTCTCACCCTCCCCCTACCCCTGTATCTGCCAGTTTGAGTTACACGTATCGTATTCTTTAAGAGACAGGTCGATGTGCCAGGAAAAATATTATTCATCACCACGGCTGTTCGTAGATATACGACTATTCGAACTGATTTCGTATAGGTGGCATTGGGAAGTGTTGTCGGAATTGCGTTATAGATGATGTCCGTCAATTAGATACATCCAATTAACCGTGTGGATCAAACCCGTTTTAATTGAAATTTGTTTAATTGGGTAGGAAGATATTTAGTTGGAAGGCTTCGAGCTCCTTATTCGAGAGAGCCGACTAATTTGTCGGCTAAATCCATTGATTGGGTTATCCGCCGCTGGTTTGGTTAGCAATTTACGTGTTGGTTAGGCCAGCTAATAATTTTCATCGGTGTGTAGCAGTAGATGTGAAAGTAGATAATCAGAGAGATTTAGTGGCTAAGATATTCAGATTTTGCAGATGTGAAAGAACAGCGAATTAATAGTAGATTTCTGTGTTGTGTGTTCCAACGATGTTAGTGGAAAAACCAAAAGAAAATGACCCTCCAGAGGCGGAGTTAAACCTGAAAAAATTGGTAAATCCTGCCGAAATTGGCTGTCCGCGCGGCCTGCGAAATCAGAGCCAATTTCAATCCGCGGGACTCTTCGTCTGACGCGCAAAGTATGCGAGTGACTGTTTTTTTAATTCGTTTCCGCGTGATTTTTCTCTCGCACGAATTATCGCACGGGACGATTGGTCCGTGTCTGCATCTCGACGCCCTTCAAGAGCCATTTTTCGTTCAGTCGTCGCCAGGGGGATTCTTCTGCGCTTTCGGGATTACCGATGTTCATTGAATTTCTCCGGGGTACGAGACGGAGGAGACACCGGAGACGCTCGGCAATTATGGGAACGTCAGAATGACTGGTCGGAGCCCGCCAGACGAATCGAATATGCCGCCGCATCAGACGATATCGACTTTCCTGAAGCCTTCGTGACAGGCCAGACGACCATCGATGTTGACAAATTTTTTTTTACTTTTTTTTTTCAATATTTAATAAAATGTCTTGCATATGACGTTTTTTCGATATTATCAACGTACTCTATGTATATTTCAGACAATTATATTTTTTATAACTTTGAGGTACGAAACAAAAATGATAAAAAATGAAGATTCTGAGAGTGAAAAATTATGCAATTTTAATATTAATTTTCCATGCAGAGATAATAAAGCTAGGCAACGAGACGTCTCTCGGTATCTGACGTTCCGGAACATGGCGCCATCTTCTCCGCCGCCGGTGAACCCGCAGAATCCAGCGTGGTCGGGAGAGTCGCGACGACAGAGCGGTCGATGAACGTGCAGGAATCTGCACCGAGATTCCTGCAGCTCGGCATCGACCATCGCGCGCGCTCACCGAGCCCCGGCAATAGGAATTCTTGGGACAAACATTTGTTAACTACTGCCGCAACATTATCGAATTCCGCACCCGCAGCTGTTGCCCCGAACATTTTATCAACTTTTTACCAACATTGTGCTAATAAGTATTAAACACTTCTTCCTCAATATTCTCCTCGTTCTACCAGCAGACGTTTTTTTTTTGTTTTTTTTACCTACCCTAAAAAAAAGAAATAAATGGACCTTCGAAAAGATGTATCAATCCACGGTGCGTTCTGAGCCCGGAATAAATGTCACAAGGATCAGATAGCAAGACGCGGGGGTCGCGATCCCCGCGCCCTCGACGAAGAGTCCCGAGGCACCCCTGGTCCGATTTCATTTTAATCACGTAGCTTTTAGCGGTCGCTACAATTTTTCAAAGCACCCGAATGGCCCGGTGTATATGCGACATTATACACACGGGGGTCGGTGGATCGCGAGTAGCCGCAGGAGCAGCAGCAGCAACAGCAGCGGCAGCAGCAGCTTCTCCTGGCGTGTCACGACCTCGTAATTCACCGACGATGTATTAATGTCGTGTTAGCAAGCAATATAACAATGGTGAACGGTCCGCTCGCGCGCGCGCCGCTCGCCCGACACAGCGTTTGCCAGTCCAGCGTTGTACGTCGGTTACACGGCTTGCATACACAATCGCACACCGGAGACGATAGAGCCGGGGTACTTATTTCCACACATGGGACACGTCGAAACTTTAATGCACTCGTGGAATTTCACACTTTTTTTTTTTTCGTCCCGCAATTACTCGCGACGGGTCATTAAAGAATGAAGAAAATTGTGTTGCAAATGCGCGCGGGAAGTCTGGCAACTCTGCAGCTAGAAAAGTACAATTTTCTTATGCCTACATTCTTTTTTTTTAGAAAAAAATAAAATGAAATCTTGCTAGTAAGTGGTATTTTTTTTTTTTTGCAAAATTCCAACACGATTCCATGGGTGGGGATCAAAATAACGAATGACCAAAAAGCGAATGGCCAAAGTAACGAATTTAAAAATGATGGACGTCTGAATCTAGAATATAACTATCATTACGAAATTTGCTATTTTAGTCATTCGTTATCTTGATCATTCGCTATTTTAACTGCATATTAATAAAATGTGGGGTCAATAAAATGGGGTGGTGACTGCATTTTAATAAAATGTGGGGTCAAAATAACGAATGGCTAAAATAGCGATTTCCGTAATGATTATCATTCTAGATTTAGACGTTCGTTAGTTTTAAATTCGTTATTTTGGCCATTCGTTATTTTTTTCATTCGTTATTTTGATCCCCACCCGATTCCATCACTGCGATTTTCAGATGACGCCAGCAGGTAGAGCAACAACGGGACAAAAAAGTAACATCAATCGTCTCGCACTCGGCAATGTTATTTTTATCTCGCGACTCGCGACTGGCCGAGGTGCATAAAGTAGCAGATTGAGTGCAGCACCGGAGTGTGCACGGTGAGCAAAGTTTTCAGGCCGGGAAAGCCCCCCTCACCCGGAGCGGGGGGCACGCGCCGTGCGGCCACCGCGCGGCGCACGCTGCGACATTGTCGCCGTGAACGTTTGCGCGCACAGAGAGCGATTATCTGGAATCGCGAGATTGGCCTCGCGCGCTCGCTCGCGCACAGGGCCGAAGCGTGTTTCGGCTGACAATGTTATGGATCACCGCGGTGCGTGTACCGAATATGTGTGTGTGCGAAACTCACTGCGCCGGCTCTCTCGCGAGTTCTTCACGTGCGTGCCGATCCTCGTACCGTTATGTTAGCTACGTTATAAAGTACACACGTTCGCGTTGCTGCACGTTTTTTTTTTGCCCCTCCCTTTCCCCCTTCGCCGCCGCCCGGCGCGATGTCTCGTCTTCCTCTCTCCGCTCGCCCGCGAAGCCCTTCGACCTGCGTCCGGGACCTCGGGTGTCTTCCCTTCCGGAAACACTTCACGTTCTTGCTGCCGCGGCTATATCTTCACTCAGCGGTTTCGCCTGCGACGAAAACCCAAGAGGTTGTATCAGACTCGAAAAACGGAGTTACAAATGGGAAGCATTTTTTTTTTAATGCAATATTTTATGTGCAATAGGAAACGGTGATGCATTATTGATTGCAAGAGGGTTTTTCGTCCTTTTCAGACGGAAACGCGCTTTTCGCGTATTTTTTTATTGGTAAACGAATTTGTAAAAAAAATACAGCGCGCGCTCGATTTTTCGCAGTGATTTTGCAATCGCGCGAAAAAACAAATCCAGGATACAACACATTGCCGGGGTATTTGCGTAGTTTTATTTTAACGAAAAATACGGAAAACATATCTCGAATAAAATAGAACTCAGTCCACTTTTTTATATTTGGTTTTTTTTACGTTTCGACCGTCATAATAAGTGAATTTGTGACTAGGATTATTTGTGGGATTTTTTTTTGTAGCTTATGGGAAAATAGGCATG
Organism: Itoplectis maculator; assembly: GCA_964034905.1. Classification (NCBI taxonomy): domain Eukaryota; kingdom Metazoa; phylum Arthropoda; class Insecta; order Hymenoptera; family Ichneumonidae; genus Itoplectis; species Itoplectis maculator. Next base: position 8,629,093 of record OZ035858.1, on the reverse strand, counting down.
AGTTATGAGTTTGCATTAAGCCGGTATAACAGAGCGTGTCAAAAAGACGAATATTATACGGCCATCAAATTAATCATGGATATCGAGGAATCCCGGTTTTTCGGTTTGTGCGAGCGCCCAGCGGTGAACATCGGAAAATCAGCTTGACTCTTTGTCTCCTTGCGGTGACATCGCGTGCGTTTTTTCTCTTTCGGGGTGGCTTCGTTTCGACACCGTTCACGCATTCCCCCGGCTGTTCTACCCCGTTGCGAGGCGGTGCGTGTTCAGGGGACATGCATAATGAATCTAATCGCTGACCACCGAGACTGACACGTGATAATAATAAGACAGATATACCGAGACATATCTAAATGAGGCACAACAATTTATGTAAGATTTTATTTTCTTTAAAATTGAAACTATTCAAATTACAAATAAATGTTATATCTATTATTATTATATTTTTTAAATCTTTTATTAGCCAATTTCGAAATGTTCACAAAACAGGTAGAACCAACTTTTTTTTCTGTATAATTAATTTCAGGTTTAATTACAATATCGACATAACTTGCTTGAATCGTGAATTAATCGATTTTTTTTTTCATCACACGTCCTGTAATTTTTAATTTTGTCGAGAAAATACGAATAAATTGTGTCGAGCATAACTTTAAATTAAGGAATTTATCACAGGGACGTTGTAGCGAGTTTTTCCCACTCGGCCCTTAAGTTTATCCGACAGGTTCCCGGGCGCTACGAAATTGAGATAATTAATCGCGCATGACGATGAACGCCGGGGTTCTCATCATCTTTTGTAAATGAGAAAAAAAAAACATAGCCACACACGTATTTCGTGGCGGAGAAAAAATGTCTTTCGGTTAGGCTACACGCTGGCTCGTACTTCCGTGTCGTGCGGCAATATAATTATAATATTACACGGCGCGGACGATACGATCGGTGTACAGACTCGCGGGGGTCCCGAGCAAATGCGGTCTTTTATTTCGCTCTCTCTGTTTTCCATAATTAATAACGTACCCCCTGGCCTCTTCACGCACCCTTTTGCCACGTTCCTAAGCCCTATGACTCTCGCTCGCTCGCTCTCTCCTTCCCTTTCTCTCTGCTCGCTTCTGCCGACTCTCGTATAGTCATTAAATTTATTCACTTATTATTTTTTTTTCTGTCCTACGTCGACGTAACGCGGAAATTCCTCCCGACGGACTCGGCGATATACTTAACCACGAGCTGCGCCGCAGAGACGACATCGCAAATTACAACTGAAATAAAAATAAAAAATAAAATACGCCTCAATGAAATCCTCGGTAAATTAAACCACGGACCACGGGATAAATAAAAAATATTTGCAGAACAATTTTCTTCTTTCGCCGGAAAATAATTGTCCCGCAGCTAACTACAAGTCCACCGATTTTTTATTTCCGTATTCCATGCCGTCTACACTATTGTCAGCGGATCTGATTCGAAGACAATGGAGAACCGGTCCGACGTCATCATCGACACCGGCTTCTTTTCCATAATTCCCCGATTCTCGAGGCAGTCCCCCAATTTTTGTTCGCTCTCGTTCCACCGCGGCTATCGGGGCTACGGAATTCGCTTGTAGCGGAAGATCGCGACTGTCTCGACGGCAGCGAGGGTGCCGGGTCTGCCGGACTGCGGGAATTCGTGAGAAGAAAAAAACAAGGAGACGAGATGGATGATCGACGAAAAAGTCAGGACCGAGCGAGGAGGCTGAAACGGGTGGGGGGGGGTTGGGGGAGGAAGCCGAGGAGACGGAGAAGAAGACAGAAGCCCGGCAGCCTGACAGAGCGCTTATATCGTATTCCACCACCGCAGAGAATAGATTTATCCCCGAGACCCCTCGGCGCGAGAGAAGCGACCGAGGAGACGCAGCCGCGGCGGTAACCGTATCCCATATCGTTCCCATTGAGGCATTATTTATTCCATTTCGGTGGCATTAGGAAAGTTCGGGGTGTTCTTCTCCCGCGGTTAGCATTGGCACTGGTCGGGCTGGTCTTCCGCGGGGCAAAGATGGGTGGCATTCGTTTCGTTTTTTTTCGCCTCCTCGACTCGCGTTTGCCTGCTTACATTATCTCCGGGTCGATCGATTCGTTACTGATCCTGGATAAAAAAAAAATGTCTCCTACGTCCGGGTCCTCAAAATCGTGCTGTTCGAGGTGTAGAAAACTGCGTTCATTTTTTTTCCTGAAAACATTGTTTCTGTTAATTCGCAAGTCGCGGGTATTCAATATCTGGGTGGGGATAAAAATTACGAATGGCCAAAATAACGAATTTGAAACTGAAGAACGTATAAATCTAGAATGATTATCATTACGGAATTCGTTATTTTAGCCATTTGTTATCTTGATCATTCGCTATTTTAACTGCATTTTAATAAAATGTGGGGTCAAAATACCGAATGATCAAAATAACGAATGGCTAAAATAGCGAATTCCGTAATGAAGATCATTCTAGATTTAGACGTTCGTTAGTTCCAAATTCGTTATTTTGGCCATTCGTTATTTTGATCATTTGGTATTTCGATCCCCACCCCAATATCTTCCAGAACAATCGAACCTCGAAGAGCCAGAAATAATAATAAAGATAACGCAAAATCCAGGCGTCCAATGATTCGCACACAATTGACCCACTCACCAACCCAGTCATGCGATCGTCGAATTTCTGGCGGCCCAAGTACACTCGGCGCCGTCCGCAAGTCCCGCAGCACCGCACACACGATTCTCATCACAGAGCAACCACGTGACTCAGCCCGAGTGAATGCGGGTTTCATCAGCGTCATGCGAACATCGGCCAACGCCGCGCGGCCCAGCTCTGGCGAAACCGCGCGCGCTCTCGGCATCAGCGAGGCAAAGTACGCGTAGGTACAGAACGAGTCGGCGCGGCAAACACCGACTCGCGTGACTATCGGAATAACTCGCGCAAAGTACGAAGGACGAAGCAGCTAGTAATGGTTGCTAGTAGCGCGGGGTAGGTGCTTAACGACTCGGTTAATGGTGGTAGTCGTCGGCGGCTAGAGAGACGCCGTATTACACACCGGTCGAAGCTATGTACAGAGTCGGGATGAGGAGGAGGAGGAGGGGGAGCAGGAAGGAGGTGGAGAAGGGCAGAAAAGCGTCTGCTGCGTCGTTGCGCACTCGGGGTACTCGCGGCACACGTGGGAAGAGACTTCTAATTGGCGCATCGTAGACTTTAATGGAGCCCGAAAGGCGGCCCCGCTCGCTGCTCTCGCGTTAAGCTCTCGCGGCGCACGCTATCATCGCGAGCGCGCGCACTTTCTATGTCTCTATGTTACGCGCTGCGTCGACGTCGTCGTCGTCGGCTCCGAAACTGCGGCGATTACACGGCACGCATAGGAGATTTCCCAAACGCCGCTCTCACGCTACGTACGACCACCGTCTTCATTCCGGCTTTTAAGGACGCGCACTATAGGTGTGTGTGTGAGTGTGAATGTGTGTGCACGTATGTATAAAGCCATCTGCAGCCTCTTCGGAGCGATTCTCATCTCTACCCACTCGGGGCTTATCTGCCACGGTTTATCTTTATATCTCGATGACTTCTCGGCCCCGCGGGGCCCCACTCGACTTCTCCGTGCGCACGACTCTATCGAGCTCTGAAAGTCAGGAAACTAATAAAGTGACAGCTGTTAATTTCCTTAACGAAGGGCGCTCACGGAATAATTGTGCAACAATTGCTTTACAGTCGCTGCAGGTGTGAAAAATAATTCGGTACACTGAGAAAAATTAGTAGATGCGGTTACTACTCATTGGTTCGATCCACCAAAATATTGGTTGCAGGTACTAAGATATTGGTACCTCTGACCAACGATTGGTAATCACAACTATTAATTTTTTTTCAGTGTATGAAAAGAATCGTATCTGTAAAGTGACGAGCTTTCAATTTTGTACGGAACTGCACGTGAAATGTCTGCTGAATCGTTATTTAATAACGACTGTCAAAAAATAGTCGGGTCGACTGAAAATCAACGGTTGATATTTTATAGTTTCCCCCAGAGCTTTTTTTTAATGACGATAAAGCTGTTCTCTTTTTTTTTCGCTTTACACTTCAATATCCATCAAACCTACATTTCTCGGTAACACATTATTGCAGCGGCCCGCGGCGATTCGTCGCGTCGTACTCGCGCGCTTAATCTGCTGCACATCGAGCGTGCGAGCTAATTCGCGGACGCGCGCGCGACGGCTGCAAAAACTCTCGCGAACGCGTCTCTCGCGGCGAAAAATATATATCGGCGGCGAGAACCCGTTTCGGCCTTATCGATATCGCCGCGGGTGTAACGTCGGTTACGGTGATTCTCATCGGAGTTTACGGCGGACGAAGCAAGAGTGGCCCCGAAGTCGAACGAGCCGAACGTGTCGTCGATTCTCGCGAATAATTCGCGAGAAAAACGATTTGAGTGATAACGCTTTTCGCGTTATACTGAAAGCATTTCGAGAGTCCGGCGACAAATTATATCTCGCCTCCGCATGGGGGATCGTCTTGTGGGTTTTTGTATTCCGGCTTCGGAGCTTCGCAGCTCGCGGAACCAGCTGGTCGCGGTTATTCCGAGTTGCAATAAGTATATCGACGTCGATACGGCCGCGGCATTAACGCAATATCGATAAGAACTGAATCGTATTACCAGAAAACCTGTGTTATAATAATAATCATAACAATAATAATTTATTTGCATTGGCAGAGCGGGGTCGTTATTGGAATTTTTATTCGGCGATTATTTGCGTGAGTAGTCGGGTACATTAGCCTTCGGATTTAGCCATCATCGCTAGCAGAGATGATTCATCACTGACATTCAAAAATGGACCATAATTTGGATGATCAAACAGACGCATCGATGGCATTTAAAATTACTTCGATTGTCGAAAGTGCCGTCAGATTTATCATATATTCGAATTTTTACTGTTAGACCAGTAAAAATTCGTATGTATGATTAAAAAGAAATCAGAAAACCCCGAAATCGCCCGGCGTATTGTTGCTCGCGCTCAGAAGCCCCGAAGCTGCGAGGGAAAACCGTCGGAGCGAGGGTCCGCCGATCCTTTTTTATTCGCCTTATTCCTCCGGGACGGCCCGAAGCTCGCGTGGAACCTGCCGCCACGATTATCGCGCGTCGCGCACACGTTTCTCTTCTTCGCTCCCGAAAGTTTTTCGTCCGGGTAGCGAAGAAAAAAAAATTGTCGTCGTGTGTACACGCGGATCCCTCGTTCTGTGTGTACATGTATACAGGGTGATTCAGAATGTTTATTTCACCCATGGGTATTTGGTAGATAATCGTCTCCTGAGCAAAGTTACTTAAGCGTTTTTCGAAATTCGCAATATTTATTTATAAACAAGCATTAACGAGTTTGGATAACTGAACCAATCGGAGCAGCAGAAGGTGGAGGGTAGGGTATTAATTTTTTTTTTGCGTTTTTATTTTATATTTTTTTACTGAATGCATACACCCAGAAAAAAGATCTAGTTGATGGAAGTAGATTCTACTTAACGCGAATAAATTTTTTTGCTTGATGGCCGGCCTAGTAGACTTGTAGTGACTTCTAATAAATTTTTTTATTCGATTTGAATATATTTCAGTGAAACCAAAAATGTATTGAATTCTAGTAAATGTGTGTTTGAATGCAATATATCTTTTGTTTCAATTTAAAGGAAATATATACTTCATGGAAGTGTTATTTTCTTACTGTTAAATAAAAAATATATTTCGCTGAAATAAAATTCTATTCCTCCTTATAAAGTACATATTTTCAAACCATCGTTTAAATATTCTTCCGTTTTGGTAGCAAGCACACATTTTAGCCCAGGATAATTTCCTTTTATCAATCCTCGAATATTTTCAGCAAGAAAGATATTTTTTTCTATTCATTTAGAGGCAGTGAATATTTGGGATGGACACTGCAATTTAAGCAGTGTCTTCCCGTGTCCAAAGTAAAAGACGGTCGGTATCAGACACGTCGCGGACGGGTCGGTTGACAAAAATCGTTTTTCTTCGCTGCTTATATAAGCGCCACGCTACCAACTCGCTTGCGAGAAGCGTTCATCGCGCCAGCCATCTAGCGGTAGAATTTGTTGAATAACTAACTCTAGTCGAGGCAAATGTATGAAGCATTTGAATCAACGAAATATATATTCAACTGAACAAAATCCTAGTTGATTTCAATAAAACCAGTTAAATATTTTTATTTGGTCTGTTTAAACAAATCTTTATTTCGGGTGATCAAAAATTTGGTAGAAACAAATAAATTATTTTGATATTCAAAATAATTTTGTCAAGGTCGATCAAAAAAATAAATAAATTTTAATCAAATACATTGTGTAATGCAATTAAATATATATGTATTTCTTAGAAAGCAAATTTTAGTTAAATGAATAAAAAAAACATTGAATAAAGGAATTTATTTGATCCGACTTGAACTTTTTTGGGGGTGTAGTACCTCAAGAATATTGTGTCAAAATTTCAAGTCAATCGCAGCAAAATTGACGACGTTATGAGTATTTTTCTACTCGCGGATTGTTGTACCTTCGCTGCCCGAGCGCGACTTTGAAGCGTTTTTCCCACAACTCACATTTTCAAAGTCGGTGCCCATAGTACCGTCAAAACTACTGCACCAATCCTTTTGGATTTTTGCATACTTTTTCTGTACATATTTTACGAGATAACGCCGAAGAGTTTTTATCGAATTTATTAATATTTTTTTATTTTAAAATCGCGAAATAGCCGATTTTTTTTCGAAACAATCGCGTTTTTCCCTTCAAAGTGTTCTCAAGAATTGAAAAATTGAAATTTCGAAAAAACCCCTTCGGCGTTACCTGGGGAAAGCGATTATCTAACGAAAGAACTTTGATTTTTTTATTTCGGATGATCCAGCACCAAGTTATGAGGGCACCGCAATACTACATTTTTCCGAGACGCTTCCGAATAAATGCTGCCATTGCCGTATTTTTTAATATTTCTTCATGAAAATTTTACACAATATTCTTCTAATGTTATACTTTGATGTACCATTTATTACATGATTTCAACTGTGTCGTCAAAAAAAGATTCACAAAAATGTGCTTTTTTGCACGAATTAACCCTATCCCCCCCCCCCCCCCCCAGGTAACTTTGCTCAGGAGACGATTATCTACCAAATACCCATGGGTGAAAAAAAAACGTTCTGAATCAGCCTGTATATGCACAGCAATACAGAGCGCGTTGCCGGAGCCCTCGAGCGAGATCTCGCGGAGAGATCGGTCGCGTCGTTTCTTCCGGGTCCGGTCGGGCCGCGACGAATGCGGGTCCACGTAGCCCGAGGAGCTTCGCGACGCGCGGGCCTAAACTGCCTCGAGGTCGGTGTTGTAGCCCCGCTGACGACGCGCCCGGAGTCGATGCACGTAGAAGCCCAAGAAGCCCATTTCGTATTCAGGACTTAACTCGCTTTCGGCGTGTATATATCGAGTCGAGGAGGACGCGAAGGACGATGAGAAGAGCGACACGTTTTGCTCCGCGAGACGAGTATAAACGCGACGTTCCTACAGTCGTCTTCGTCGTCGTTGTCGTCTCTGCTTACTCGACGTTGTCGTCATTGCCGCCGCCCGCGGACGAAAGGGACGCAAGACCCGGCAAACCCCTGAACGCTGGATAACTCAAATTCGACAGTCCGCGCTTTATTCCATCGATATGCGCAGAGTCGCGTCCGCCGCACCTGCGCGATTCTTCTCGCAGCCTGCGACAGCCACCATCAGGTATATAGAATTATATATCTGTATCGGCCGACACGCGCCGCTCGAACATCCAGTCACGTTGCCCACTTCGTCGACCATTATACCACCCGTCACGTACGTACGTGACCATAAAAAAAAAAAAAAAAAAAAAAAAAAAAATCGAATCCAGTCTTGATACGCATTATTTCGGGAATAAAAATTGGATGGTTGGTACCGTCAAAATGGGGTCGGGAATTAAAACTGCGGCCAGGAGTGAACAACATTTTGATTTTGACGTACAGGATTTTTTGTGATTTTATTAGCGAAACTAGTCATCGTAAAAAAACTCACATCCTCAACTAAAATTTCGTATTCCCCTACGGAAATTCCAATTAAACTTTCGGTCGAGATTGTGACACGTGCGATAGATACGACAAATTATCCGAGGAAATGACGAACGCGCGCGCTACGCCCTCTAAGCCCAGTTTCGCGACTGCGGCGCCAGATAAGAAGGATCGTTACACGAGCGGTAACGAAGGATCAATCGTAATCCGACGATCAGTTGAGCAAATCCTCCCCCACGGTTTCTCCTCCTCCTCCTCGCTCACCCCCCTCGAAGGAACTTACACGCTGCCTGACTTGAGTCCAGCTGTACGAATCGTGGACCTCGCAGGATCGCACAACGATCTCGTACGTAAGGTTTAAACTTGCCAAGCGCGTACAACGAGACGAAGGGGGGGAGCAGAAGAGAGGAAAAAAAGAGCGAGAAAGCGGCGACGTTCAACCCAAAGTCTCGGCCAGAGAATCGGGCAAAGTCAACACGCAGGAAGGACCCGATGTAAGGTAGTTCTGTCGCTTCACGCTCATTTCGCATAAGTTTTCGAAAAATCAGAGAGAATTGCGAACACTTCTCATTAACATAAAAATCTGAAAAAAATCATGCTTACTAAAGGTGCAGAAAACATTAATTTCGCATAATAATAATTCCAAAATGTTATTAATAAATTTATTAAAAAATGATATTGTTTAATACATTTTCCGGAAACTTAATTTTTTTGTTTAGGTGAAAATGTTTTTCTGAATATGTATGAATTTTTTCAAATTTGTTTCTTTACTTTTAATTTTTCGTTTTTTACATGGGAAAAATCACAAAATTCAAAGCAAACGAAAAATTTAAAAAAATTCGTACGTATTCAAAAAAATGAACGAATCATTTTCATCAAAACAAAAAAATGAAGGTGTCGGAAAATGTGTTAAACAACTTTATTTTTCATCAATTTGTTAATAACATTTGGGAATTATTATTATGCCAAATTAATGGTTTCAGCACATTCACTATGCATGATTTTTTTAGATTTTTATGTTAACGAGAATTGTTTGCAATTCCCTCCCGTTTTTCGAAAACTAATGCGAAGTGAGCGTGAAGCGACAGAACTACCTTAACCGTCTCCGCAATTTTTGTTTTTTTTTTTTTTTTTTTTTTTTTCCTCGTGCCTGTAGAGCTGTCCCCGAAAACCCTCGTACGTTTCCCGAATAAATCCCGAAGCGGACCGCGAGCAGTTCGGAGCGCGCGCGCGGAACGTTGTCCGCGACATCGCGCGCGGAGCAACAAGAAGCGAGCGTCAAGTCTCACGCTCGCGTGGCGAGCGCGTCGTACAAGGCTCAAACACGACGAAAAATAATTGTCCGGCCGTAAATTCGCGCCGAGGCGCGAGAACTCTCGCCCTCTCCGAGCGCGCGCGTCGCGCGAGACGATACTTTATTATTTTACCTCTGGGCCCCGGAGTCGAGCGGGCGAAAGCGACGGGCTATCATTTCGCCGCGAGCCGAAATTCCGCACACGAACTCATTGAGTTATCCGCCTGGGGCCCGCGACTTCGCGCGCTGCGGGTCGTCCGCGCTCGCGCGCGCGCTCGTGGACCAACCCGGCGGCGCGGGGAACGAAATTTGGCACGCAACGTTTATTATTAAATTACTCGGATTATCACTGGTTTCGCGCTGAGCTCCGGCGAGAGGAGAGATAAAAAATGAAGAAAGCGACCGACGAGATGATGTACGGTCGGCCGGACGCCGATTTTTGCGGAGAATATTTCTCGAGATGCGCATATGGGATATATTCACTCACTTTTTTTTTCAGACTGAATTTTTTCTTACAAGTGGCCAGATTTTACGATTAACTCAGATTTATTAACTCTTTTTTTAGATCAGCCATAAGACTGATATACAAAAATCAGAAATCATGAGAAAAAGATTTTTTTAATTCAGGTTACTGTACCCTCTCCCTTCCCCCTAAAAAAATAAGTGTGCTTATAAAATATAACACGCAAATAAAAAATGGAAAAATACCCTTTTCTTCGAGTGGCAGTAAAATGTGGTTAATTATGTAAACTATCTCGTCGGTTCGGAAGAAAAGTGCCTCATCCACGGGGAATGCCGCGTGTGATACAGTTACGAAGCTCGTAGCTCGCTGGGAGCACTCAGGACAGCAGCGACGCAACATTAGCTCTGTGGTGGTGCGACTGCGGCTCTTCGAGTACGTACGAGCTCGGCACGTTTGTATTTTACGACGGGCCTAATTGAGCTGTTCGTTATTTTGTCAACGGACGCCGGGCGATAGCCCCGGAGGCATCGCTCGCCGCGAGCGCAACCGAGGCGACTGTCCTCTCGCTCGTCCGCCTTTATCGTCGCTCGTTACTCGATCCGCCGCCTCTATACTCGGCACTGCGCGTCTCTCTTACCGCGAGAACGACCAAAAAGTCGCTCGAATTTAAAGCAATGCACTCGTCGATCTGCTTCGAGGCACCAAAACTGTCGACCACAGAGCGGATAATCAGTGAATTGCTTTTCATTATTTATTTATTTATTTATTTTCACCAAATAAATCAGGGACATTTTCCACGACTGAAAACTTCGAGTATCAAACCGCAAACTATTGTGCAACAAAAAAACGGTAAAAAATAAATTCGGTTTAAATAAAAAATGAGTCTTGAAATTTAACACACCGGCGCTGAGAGTTTTCGTCCATTAACTGGAATATCGAAAAAGTCCCCTTGGTAACTCTTAATTTTGCAGAAAATGTAAATATTTAAAGTACTAGCTTGTGCACGAAAACACGTTTGGTCAGCATGAAATTTTTATATTTTTCTACAAGCGAATGTATTTGAAATCAATTTTTGATGTATTATGGATTTTGTTTCTGCGGAGTAAAAACCCGTTAGCTGCAACAAAGATTCTTCCATAAAGATTTTCCGATTCGTGGAATATTATTAATAAATTGAATTAACGTCGTGTTTTTTCGCCAATCAGCAGTTGACCCGATACAGAATATTTTTTACACAACGTTTTTGCCTCTGAGGCAGAAGCCACTCTCGCTCTCCCCGGTATCGACGATAACCACCTGTCAGAATCCATAATTGAATTTCCGATTCCGGTGAGAGACGCAGCTATATCGTTCTCCTCCGGTTCCTCTTCTTCTGCATACGCGAGAGTAGAAGCTGGAAAGGAGGAGAGTGAGTAAATTCTAGTCGTTCGTGCTTGACAGCGGGGGGAGACGGAGGGAGGAGAGCCGAGGGGGGGGGGGGGGAGCGTACAACAGTAGAGGAAGAGGAGGAGACAAGACAATATGCGGCGGAGGAGGATCGTGCATTGTGAGGCTCTTCACGATAAGACGCCCGAGGGAGATACCGGCTATATATACACCTTTATATACCTTATAATGTACCCGTTTATTCTACGCTGTACTCTTGTTGGTTTTCAGACGTATCGATTGGGCGGAGCGTGAAAAAGCGCAGAAAGCGCTGCAAAGGAGAATTAACGAACGCTAGTTCAGAGACCAGGCGAGATGGGACACCAGGAAAAAAATTGATGTTTCGAAATCTTAAAATAACTTTATTTAATTTTCTATTTTTTTTTGCACGGAGAAAACGGAGGTTCTAGGGTGTAGCGATTTGTGCTAGAGTTTGTGTGCTCAGTGATGTTGGCCAGCATAGCGACTTAGAACCTGTTTGGATTTCTTTCGCAATTATTACAATGTCGCCTAGTAAAATCTGTGATATTTTTCGTACTTATTGGCAGACGCGTAGGAAAAATTGTGTTTATTTTAATACTTGTTTCCAAGTTTATAGCATATTTCGAATGAGTTTAGTATTTATTGTTTGTCACCCGAGCCCTGTTTTCTCAGTGTATGACTTCAACGATCAAATGAAATTATTTAGTCGCAGATTTATGAAGATGCACGATTTTCAGGTGAATATAGCGCCGTGACGTTATTAATTACCGTTCTCGGATGAATTTTCTTTGACAAAGCTACACGCGTTGCGCGTTGCGCTATTTATGAACAAAGCTGACATTTCTTTCGTTTTCCTTCGCTGGCCTCGAGTTCTACGCTGTACTCTTGTTGGTTTTCAGACGTATTGATTGGGCGGAGCGTGAAAAAGCGCAGAAAGCGCTGCAAAGGAGAATTAACGAACGCTAATTCAGAGACCAGGCGAGATAGGACACCAGGAATAAAATTGATGTTTCGAAATCTTAAAATAACTTTATTTAATTTTCTATTTTTTTTTGCACGGAGAAAACGGAGGTTCTAGGGTGTAGCGATTTGTGCTAGAGTTTGTGTGCTCAGTGTTGGCCAGCATAGCGATTTAGAACCTGTTTGGATTTCTTTCGCAATTATTACAATGTCGCCTAGTAAAATCTGTGATATTTTTCGTACTTATTGGCAGACGCGTAGGAAAAATTGTTTTTATTTTAATACTTGTTTCCAAGTTTATAGCATATTTCGAATGAGTTTAGTATTTATTGTTCGTCACCCGAGCCCTGTTTTCTCAGTGTATGACTTCAACGATCAAATGAAATTATTTAGTCGCAGATTTATGAAGATGCACGATTTTCAGGTGAATATAGCGCCGTGACGTTATTAATTACCGTTCTCGGATGAATTTTCTTTGACAAAGCTACACGCGTTGCGCGTTGCGCTATTCATGAACAAAGCTGACAATTCTTTCGTTTTCCTTCGCTGGCCTCGAGGCTCTCGGGTCTCAGCGCTGGACGCGCGCCGCGTTATTTCGCATCTTCTCTTTCTCGCGCGCAACGAGGCACCCCCACGAATGTAATCTCGTAATTAAATGTCGGTTTTTCCAGGAGTCTACGCACGCCCGAGCCAAACGAACGCGCCTCCCGAGATGGGATGAAATCCGGGGGGCGTCGGCGGCGGAGCTTTTCTCGCTCCTCGCGCTTTCTCCTCTCTCAGCCGGGTTGCCCTTTCGCCCTTTCGCCGCGGCAACTTTCCTCGTGGAAAATTCATTTGCAATTTTCCACCCGACTCGGCCGAGACCGCGCGGCGCGCGCGTCCGTCTTGCGCGCTGCCTCCGCGTGTACATCGAGATGGAAAGAGTGTACAGCGCGATGGAGAAAAAGAGTTTACAACTCGTTGCTCGCGAGCGGAAGAGAAAAATCGTGGAAATAAAAAGGAAAGAATTAACTTGGGCCGAGAGCAGGAAAGAAGGAAGAACCGGGCGAATGAGAGAAAGGAAAGGAAAGGCGAGACTTCGACCTCGGGCGAAGTGGAAGCGGTAGAGGATGGACGGGGAAAAGGAACAGGAACGAGATGAAGAAGAAGCAGAGGAGGAGGAAAAAGAAGAAGAAGAAGAGGAAGAAGGAAATGGTGGTAATCTGGCTGAGGCACATGGGAAATCTTGAAGCCATTATCATACTTTATCGTACGACCCGTTTGCCCCGAACGAGCCAAGATTGAATGCAACTAAGGAAGTAACCTGCCACTGCCCGTGGTAGTTTTCACCGAGGAGGCGAGAGAGGCGAACGAGATACTGGTAACTGGACAGCTTTTTATTTGTACTTTTATACGCCAATCGGAAAAAAAATAATTGGCGCTTTAAAAAAATAAAGAAAAATCGTTGTAAAAAAAGTAGAAATGCGATTTTGTTTATTTGCTTCCTCATAGAGGAAGCTTTGTTTTCGTGAAAATTTTTTTTTTCGAAATTTTCATGTCAGTACACTCAGAAAGTCATAAAACGTCGAGAAAAGTGGTTTTTACGAAATGTCTGTATGTGTGTGTGTGTGTGTGTGTGTGTGTATATGTGTAGATTTCATTGGTCGCGCGATAACTGTCATAATTTTCATTGGATGTTCTTTAAATTTGGCACGCGAGTAGGCTATCATAGAACAACGTTTGGGATTGTAGATGGAGCGAATCGGTTGGAAAATTCAGATTTCACAACATTTCAAAATTTTTGAAAAAATCGTTTTAACGCTATAATTTCCGCAAATTAAGAGATATCGGGCAGAAATTTTATACGTAAACGGACTACTATCAAATCATGATTTCTACCAAATTTGGCAGAAATCGGTATAGCAGTTCCAATGTTTTTGCAATTTCAATTTTTTTTATAATGTCTGTAAGTAAATCAACTCCTGTAAATTCTGAGCCATCCGACTGCACTTTTCAACGTGTCATCACGTTTAATGATTATCAGTGATCAATTTTGTCAAGTAAATGGTCATTATGTCGGTAAATCTCGATTTTTCTGCATGTTTGCTATTTTATTCGACCTGCTATTGGCCGAGGGTTTGAGGTCTGTGTCAACGCAGTTGCACAATTCGTCATTCTGTGCGAAATATACTCGTCACACTCTGAGAGCCAATGCAGCTGTGGGTTTTACGCTACGAGCGTTAATAACGGAAAAGCGCGTTTCCACTTATTTTTATGATACCCAGGCTACCATCGTTTTTTATTTTTATTTTATTTTTCCCCACGAGTTTGTGCGCTGCCCAAGAGCGGAGATATCGGCCTTTGAGGATATCACCGACGCATCATTATGTCACGAAGCCGGGTGACTATCCGAGTCAGAGTATGTGCCTCCCGCCTCGTCGGGTTGAATTCCGCGCAGATAAAAACCCTTTGCCACTCAATGCTGAAGCCGCGCGTGTCGCGCTCGAACCCCGACGGCAAAAATCCCCGAAGAGAGTCTCGAGCTTTTTCTCTGATCTCGGAACGCGAAAGAAAGTCAGTCGCCCAAATTGGAGACGAAATATTAAATTGGCCCCCATAGTCCGCAGTCATATTTTTTGTCCATTCTCGTCCATTTTCACGACTTTTATTGCCCCCCAAAAAAAAAGTTAACACTTGCGCCGTCGTTAGCCCTTCGATTCCCGCGCAAACTCCACTTTACGTCGGAAATGTTTTTTTCTCAATTTTTCCGAAAAACATCCCATCCGTGAGCGTCAGTATTTTTTCCCTCTGGTGGGTCCAACGAATAAAAAAAAAGAGTGGAATAATAACCCACGGCCAATTTGCTGTATTTTTGGGCGTTTGGTCGTTTGACCTTTTTTTCTTCTTTTTTTTTGTCAAATTAAAAAGGCCCTTCAGGCCAAAAGGGCTTCCCAAAAGCCGGCGCGTGTATCTCGTGCAGCGACACAATGCGCGACTAGCTCGCATAGAGAAGCACTCGGAGCGTTATTTTGAAAACACACTGCGCTCGTGCACACTCGACTACGAGAGTTTATAACGCGGATGGAAAAAAAAAAAAGAAAAATGAATGAACGAGATAGATAGGCGAAAGAGGTGCGCGCTACTAGTTTTGTTTATCGATTCAATCGCTACGTTGCCGCGCGCTGACCAGCGGCCGACGCGGGCGGTGACGGACAGCGGCCCTCGAGGAGAGCGGTCGAAACGCCGGACGATTTTTTTTTTTTACTTTTTTCAGGCCCGAAATAAAAATGGGGAGACAAAAAACGCGGAGCGACGACAACGGTGGGTTGGACGCGTCGCCGCTGGCTCTGCTGACTCTGTTTCTGGCGCTATCGGTGTTGTTAAACATTTTTTTTAACGCAGACGAGTTTAATGCCCGCGTCCTCACTCTGCGAGGACGGAAAAACGCGCGCGAACGCGACGCACACGTGGAGCTGCGAAGGGGTCCGCGAAAACTGCCTCGCGAGGCTCGAAAAACTGCGGCTAACTCGACTGACCCAGGCGAAATTGCCACCAGAGCGATACGCGCGCGCGGCTCCGGCGCTATTGCACAGAGGACTCGACGGAAGAGACACCGGGAGACACGCAGTCCGTTCGCTGCCCGCGCCGCGCGCGACTCGCTGTGCACATCGCCGTGAGGAGACCGGGGCGATCTGGCGCGGGCGCTTCGTTCGGTCTCTCGCGGCTCGTTGAAAATATATCCTAAAAAATCCGGCTTTTGTCTCGTTTACGCAAAAAGTCAACTTTAGCAAGAATGAAATTGAATTCGAAGCTTTGCCCTTTGAAACTGTCAGTGATGGGCAAGAGTCATCTCGTCAAAATGTTATTATCATTTTTTTTTTATTTCACTAGGCTAATCACACGCGCTTGCGCGCGTGCCCGAGATATCTTTGCGCCGCTGCGCTCTTATAAACCTTTAAAAGGGTAAATCGCAACTAAAAACCCTTGTTTAGTTGATTTAAACAAAAAAATGTTGTCGAACAGTTTGTCAGAAATCGTAGACCTGGCCACCGGGCCGAAAACCGCCCAAATCGGGGTCACGAAATTTATTTTTTCAAAATGTCGACTTCTAACCTATACCATTGTTCTCAAGTCGCATATTCTACCCCTGAAAACACTGGTTACAATCCTTTTTTAGTTGATTTTGAAAAAAAAAAATTTTGGTCGAACAGTTTGTCAGAAATCGTAGATCTGGCCACCGGGCCGAAAACCGCCCAAATCGGGGTCACGAAATTTATTTTTTCAAAATATCGACTTCTAACCTATACCATCGTTCTCAAGTCGCATATTCTACCCCTGAAAACACTGGTTACAACCCTTTTTTAGTTGATTTTGAAAAAAAAAAATTTTTGGCCGAACAGTTTGTCAGAAATCGTAGATCCGGCCGCCAGGCCGAAAACCGCCCAAATCGGGGTCACCGTAGGTTAAACAGTGCTGCAGCGCTCATCACAACAAACTGTCAAATCTCGCGCTGTTAAACAAAAACTGTCGGTCGTCACGGCCCTCGACCAATCGGAGGCCGAGTTATATCGACAACAATGGTTGCTCACGCACTTTTTAATAGAGGACTAGGCTAATCATACGCGCTGGCGCGCGTGCCCGAGGTACCTTTGCGCTGCTGCACTCTTATAAAGTTTTAAAAGGGTAAATCGCAACTAAATAACCCTTGTTAAGTTGATTTAAAAAAAAAAGAAATTTGTCGTTTTGCTTATCAGAAATCCTAGATCTGGCCGCCGGGCCAAAAACCGCCCAAATCGGGGTCACGTTTTTTTTTTAAATATCGACTTTTAACCAATACCATCGTTCTCAAGTCGCAAATTCTACCCATGAAAACAATGGTTTCAAACCTTTTTTACTTGATGTTGAAAAAAAAATGTTGGTCGAACAGTTTATCAGAAATCGTAGATCTGACCGCCGTGTCAAAAACCGCCCAAATCGGAGTCACCGTAGGTTAACCAGTGCTGCAGCGCTCATTACGACAAACTGTCAAATCTCGCGCTGTTAAACAAAAACTGTCGGTCGTCACGGCCCTCGACCAATCAGAGCCCGAGTTATATCGACAACACTGGTTGCTCACGCACTTTTTAATAGAGAACTAGGAAGCAAATACGCGCGCTTACGCGCGCGACCGGAGGTTAAGCAGCGCTGCAGCGCTCATAATGACAAACTGTCAAATCTCGCGCTGTTAAACAAAAACTGTCGGTCGTCACGGACCTCGACCAATCAGAGGCCGAGTTATACCGACAACAATGGTCACGTTGGCGCGAATTACGCACTTTTTAGTAGTAGATAATGGAAAAACAAAAAATCTGTAGTACAGTCGTTACTCCATAATGCATTATTTATACCTAAGTTGGATCGTACATACGTGACATTTGTCTTTTTTGCTAATTTTTAATTTCCAGCCTGTGCCTTTTCGCCCCATTCGCCGCTCGATAGTGGAACGCACGAGCGAATCGCGACGCGTGTGCGGTTCGGCCATTACCGCAACCCTTGGCAAAGGGTCGGTAATCGGCCGAGCATCGTCACCTAATTGATCCGATGGTCAGAGGCGACGAAAAAAACAAAAAAAAAAAAACCCAAAAAAAACTCGCCCGTACCTTTTTTACGGGACACTAACGAGCCGAATCCCTGCACGATCCTAGTTTACTCTTCGACCTCCGAGCTCTCCTCTCTCGCTCTCTCCCCGCACCCTCCGCACGTTTTCCTCTAATGGCGCGACGCGCAGTCTGGCCCTGTGTGCGCTTTCCTCGACGTCGATTTTTTTTTCCCCCGTCTCGCTCATTTTCCTCCTTTTGCTCTCTCGGTCACGCTGACCAGTGATATATGAAGTGGCGCGGGATGCCTCGTGGTTCCGTCGTGTCTGCATAGCGCGCGAGCACGTTTTGCGCGGTGTATCGCGAGACACCCGAATCGAATCGCTCGCCCGCTGCCGGGCAGTGACGTATGACGATTAATCATCCGCCTGACGAGCCTGCGAAACCCTCGGAGCGCCGCGGACTGATAGGTGGACACGCGCGCACGCGAGCCACGAAATGGCAACGCACGACTTGGGAATTGGGTCAGTGAACGAAGAAATCTTGGGATTTTTTTTTTCCGGAAACGAGAATTGTGATTCAATTTTTCGGATATTGATGAAAATCTAGTTTTATTAAAAGTAAAGAAGAACCAAGTTAAAAAAATAATAAACAAGTATTACGACTCCTTTAATTAGAGGGGTCGTATTTGTTTATTGACATTTCGTTTTCGTATTTGTTTATTATTTTTTTTAACTTGGTCCATTTTTACTTTTAATAAAAGTAGATTTTCATCAACATCCGAAAAATTGAATCACAATTCTCTTTCCGGAAAAAAAAATTCCCAAGATTTCTAAAATCGTCACTTCGTCATAAAAAAAATCGTCACCTAATTAAGTGACGATTTTTTTTATCCCTAAGTAAACTAGTTGACCAGTCTGCTTGACAGCTTTAAGGCGTCACGCGCATCGTCGTCGCTAAGGGGCCAAGCGCGCAGACCTCAATGTATAAAGCGTAAACGCCAAAGGAACTTTAAAGCGCCCCAAGATTCCCCGGGATCCCGAGTGTACGTCGCGAGACTGCGAAGCGAAAAGTCGTGCCGGCGCGCAAATGGGTAACGCGCGTGACATAATTACGGTTGCACATCATCGGATCACGTATCCCGGATCACGAATCGCGGCGGCAGGCGCCTCGGGAACGTTAATTACAAAACGGGGCGTCGCTTTTGCGCAATATACCTGCCTCGCGCGGGTCGTAAAGTATCCAGCGCCGCGCGCTGCCGAGGAGCTACGAAAAAAAAATCGACGTGTCTCGAATATTTTTACTCTTATTTTTTCGTTCTTTTTTTTCCCCATTTTTTGCGACGGGCAGGCAAAACTTCATTAAGATTCCGCGTGTGGCCGACACGATCGGCCTCTGTGATTGCGCGACGGACACGCGGAAGACGTTGATCGACGTAATTGCCCGACTCTCAGGCCCAATACGCTTTCAATTAGGCTAGCCGCACGATTTTACAGCAACGGCGAACGAGAAGAACGGCCCCGACGCCAACGCCGCCGCCGCGTGTGTGTTCCCCCGGCCAACCCAATCAGCTTAATCGATGACTAAAATCGTTAGTCGCTGGCCACGAGCGTCTGTCTCAGCAATTGACCTTCGATTGTGTCTATTAATCGATTGTTGCGAATTAGCAAAAAATTCCGTACCACGAATTAAGCCATTACAAAAAATTAATTGCCCATTAAAACATAGTTGCACACTAGCATTAGATATTTATCCGTTCATAACCGTGAGAACCACGATCCTTCCCAGTACATCAATGTTCCAGTTCCAAAACCATCGAAAACACCAATAAAAAAATAAATAAAAATATATGCCTGCTTTGGATATGCATTATCCAATCGGGATGATATCGATGGGTGTGTTAAACCCACTGGAAACCCGGCGGAGCGATCCCGAACGAGAAGGCACGAAGGAGAACGCGGCAAGAACGAGCAGATATCCCGACAGCGACCATTATCCCATTGGAATAAATGCAAAGTAGGCCATAGTCACAACGCGCGCCGCGCGAGAGGCGCCCGGGTGTTACCGCACTCGTGGCGAGGCGCGTCACTACATTACTAATACCAGTAACTACGACCTCGTGGACCGGTGCGGAAAACGAGGGTGGCGAACAGTGTAACGAGAGAGAGAGAAGGGAGACAGCGATATAGCCGACGATTGGAGGCTACAAGACCCGGCTATGGGGATCGCACAGCGAAGGTGAACAAGGAGAGCAACGGAAAGGACAGAGGGAGAGAAAAGGACGGACGAGGTTGGGAGGCAGAGTCAGACGACTCGGCGCACTCGAGCACCAGGAGGATATAGAGGTATAGAGCAAGAAGAGGTCGGGGCGGTGGCGCATTTACATGATATGAATATAATGGAGAGGGCTGCTGTTGCCTGGTGGCTGCTGCTGCCGCTGGTTCCACTGGCGTCGTTTTCTCTCGCTACTATGGCTCGTGGATTCGCGCTCACCACCGACGAAACGCTACCTGTTGAACGGACCGAGTTCAACCCCCGCGATGTGACCTACAGGATATTCGGCGGCCGGGTCGAGGCCGAGAGGCCGTTCTCGGGGAAATACTCGGCTGTTCGGCGCGGTTCAACGTACGATCGCCGGACGATCGAATCCCACGAGGTCGCGGCTGCGTCTCGACCGAGGGCAGCGAGCGACACTTTTCACGACGGCCTATCGATAAGTTTCTATGGGGGCGAGCTTTGTGTGGCTTTGCGAGGATTTCGATGACTCCTAAAGATCGATCACACGCGCTTAGCGAACTTATCGGTCCACTCGCATTTGTGTCTTTGATGGATCGTCAAATCGTCAAGGAGTACGATTCTGCGGGGACAACGGGATATACGTGAGCCTAAGTAATTGGGAGGTTGGGCCGAATGATCCGGAGGGGAAGGGCGGGAATTATTGTGGAGTGTCTTGAACGAACTTTCCACAAGTTTGTTTAGAATTATTAGAGTTTTGGTTGTTTCATTGTGGCAATTTGTAACATCTACCAAACAAAGCCAATCCTGGACATCATTCCCTGGCCCGGTCCAACTGAGGCAACTTGGACTTAATAGTCGGCCAGATTCACACTGGGAACTTGCAGGTCTCTGTGACCCACCACTTATCAAGAATTCAATTATCAGTTACCCGGAAAACTGGTCGTTTGTCGATGATTCAACGCCGCTTGCATCGATCATCAGTTTCCAATCGTTAATCTTGTTGGAAATCCTAGAAGGGTTTCCGGACTGTTCCCGGGTCAGAGTCACCGCGTGCTAAGTGATTGAATACAGGTCTCGTGGCTCGCGCGACGTCCTAACGAGAGGGTGGGTGAAACGGTCCACACGTTACTTATGGGACATATTATCGTATCGCTTGGTACTCGGCACGTATAGAGCTCTCGCGGTGAATGGTCAATCGATGACTCGACGTTGCTCGTCTCACACCCGAAAATGATAGTCATCCGGATTAACGTTGTGCTCGTAGCAGCATCAATAATACCACGAGCCAATGCTCGAGGTATTATTGACACAGAGAAAGAGCGAGAGAGAAAGAGAGGTCGGGATTGACGCCGTCTCTCCGTCAATCGGACGCTAATAGGATTCCCTTCGTGTAACGTGCGCACGTCGCGCGTTGTATGGACGAAGGGTCGCGCGGGTTCGCCCGGCGAGTACCAAAGGAGG